>OY787677.1:6363982-7104174 GCA_963678985.1 Spisula subtruncata
TGTTCTACAAATATTATCTAAGCAATACATGTTACTATGCTAAACATGACGATGAACGTCATACAACACACCACAAGACGTGTTCTGTCATCGGAACATGTATCGTGTGTTGTATTACAAGAAAATTAACAGAAAATTCCTAACAACTGGGAACATAAGCTCAGATCATAACCTTCAACAAAATATTAGTTTTGAAAAGTAAAATAGTTTCCCAATTCACTAAAAACGACAGAATCCCGAGGTTGAAAATGTCACTCCATTTCAGTATAAAACAATTACTACATAACCGCTTTACTACTTTACACAACTGAATCCATTCACCACCATTCTCAAAACATATCTTCATACACATTTTTGGTAATAATTGGTGGCTATAAAGGCGAGACTCGGCATATATATGGAGTAAATGATCAATCACGTTAAGATTCATGTTTTCAGTGACCATAGCAACCACAACCAAACACAATCAACTCTCACAAACAATATCACTAACATTCTGTATATATATTTTATTGCGGAGTTTAAAAAAATCACTCTGAAACTAAATGATTATAGTGAAGTATAAATTGACTAAATTGTTCACGGACTGGTAAACTATATTGTGGCTGTTTGTCTAGGAGTCTCCTTTATCACTGACACGTTTTCGTCGAGCTGAAAATACACAATTTATGTTATGTTATATTAGTTGCTTTCTGTCATTGCCATATAAAAACCATGTAATACTGTACCTGCCTTTAACGACATATGTCATAACTGTGACAGTGCCATGAATGTTTTCGAACTTTGTATTATACCTTAAATGCAGATCACTATTCTTGAATGCTTGCGACTTTTCCTACCCTTACCTATGCATTATTGAAGCCAACAACTGAGGATATGTATAGAGAAACTCGGGTCCCTGTCCGGTGAAAACAATGTTATCAGGCGATTTAACATTTTAACATGCTTTATTGCATTTAACTTACATGAAAACGTGTTCGCAGTTATGCACCGCTCAACACTGACATTGTAGAAAAATAAGCACCGTTCAACAATGTCCGTAAAAGCACCGCATCTTTATGAATTTTGGCACCGTGTAATTTTTAAAACCTTTGAAAAGGACAAAAGGCAAAAAAGGCGACTTTTTCATACTGGTGCTGACGATGATTTCAGTGCGTCTACAGTCAACATAAATCAGCGTCGACCAGTTCATCTTCTGTAATAGAGACACCTAATGCCCAGTACCTCAAAGCAATAAAGATCTATCCATGGACTTTAAAAATATTTCTCTTATTACGCACCTGTCAGCAGCATACACTCCCCCACCCCGGGGTCCACTGGGGATAGTCGGGAAAACGTCATGTTTTGCGTCCCATCTTCCCGGGGAAATGTTGAGACCCCAAACCAATACCCCGGGGGCAATATTTAGTTGGCAAGGGCCGGGAAATACCTGTGCTTTTACGATTAGCTGTCCCCACATGCGGTGTTTGTGACAACCAAAAAGAAAAGATCCCGACCTATCCTCGGGGTTAGGGGGTATGGATGCAACTTTGGAAACGTATCACTGTAACGTGAATGGTCCTCAAATAAACACCAAAAACAGAGAAAAAGCTTCATCTGACTAGTTTATGGTACTAGTCTTCACAAGAGATATGCGTTGACAACAACACGCTTAGTTCATTCAATAATACAAAAATAGATAAACTTATACACGGGACTTAATATGCCTTCCATGTATCCCTACCGGAAAACAAGACAAAATATCCCATTGCGATCACAGGTAACTGTACAGTATCGTTGAAAATGAAAAAAAAACGAAAATTATATTTTTCTTTCAAGGTCCCCATTTGTAGAGAAATCCACGAGCCGATTCAAGAGGTGCACTTTGTTTTTAATAAAATAAACTGCTTTATGCATACCAATTATCTAAATAAGGCTGTGTGTTTACACAAACAATGTTATGGGATGAATGTAAGCCTTAAATTAACTTTCGTTTCTTTTTGTCGTTTTCAACGATACAGTTACCTGTGATTGCGATTATGTGATCAGGAACCCTTTTGATGCCATTATTTCAAGATAAAATCTTGGACATGTAACTAAGATAAATGGAGGATTATCGTAAGTAAATGGAGCCAACGGTGGCTTATCTAGAGCGTGTTGAGCACATCGTTTAAAACAAAAAGCAGAAATAAGCGGTGCCACCGATTTCAGTGAAACGGAATCGAGATGCGGTGTTTAATTTCAGTGTTGTGCGGTTCTCCCATATTTTTGTTTACTTGTATGTTTTCATAAAAAAACAAGACTTTCAATGAGAAATAGAAACAAGCAGGTTCATGTGACACGCACTCTTATATATACAATGATTTAAGACGGTCACATCAGGTATGACACATCGATAATCATCAGAATATTACATTTTCTTTACGAGTGCGAATTGTGTCGAGCGCTACACTATTTCTAAGTCATGTTACATATTTTACGACTGATAAACTTCCAAAGGGATGGCATAATGTCTCAGAAATTCGATGGAGTCCTTCATAAGTGGCAATCATTTTGCAATGTCTTATAATAAAATATTTTGTCACCCGCTTACTTGCTTAAGGCCCCTGCGCCATTTGTGATTTCGTCATAAGGATGCGGTGCATTTGTCAGAAGTATGAAATTTCGACGGTGAGCGGAAAAGTTGTGGTAATCGCCTAGTCACCGTGTGTAGGGTTTTGTACTGAATCTAACAATGTTTTGATTCTCCAAAAAAGCTCGGTGTTTCATGGTTTTCGTTTAGTAGGTCAGACTTTGCAGTCGTGAAAATGAGATTAAAAATCCTTTAAGCCAGTGAATTTGATATAGAGTCGACAGCTATGAATATTTTAATGTTTATTTATCTTCGACGATGCTTAGCCAGTGTATTTATCTGTGTTTGATGGTTTATTTCAGGGCTTTTCAAAACAATGACCCGTGGGTGACCCGTATAAATTCAAGAACAATTACAGTGGCGTAGCCCTACCTGGCGAAGAATTATTATTTTTTTGGATTGCAAACCTAAACATTGAATAAATAATAGCTATTAAATACATAATTATGTTGTTTTCAATGATATTTACGTCAATTTGAGCGGAATGACAAATTGAAAAATGGTCCATTATTGGTGGGCGGAACCAAAAAGTGTTCTCAGGCTATTGAGCCGAGAACACATACTTTTCTCAGGTCATGTGTTATCAGGCAGTAGTTGCATGATAAAACTCGTAACAATGCATGTTCACCGATGGTCATTTTGCATAATTGTGCTTCTATCTATCTTCCTTTAACAATTAACCCCTTGCATGGACATATACATATTGACATGATCTCCAAAATGTAAACAGTTTTTGTACAGTAAACAAGGAGATGTTAGCCCAACATCATCTAGGCAACTTTTGTGCCTCTCATGAAATTCACATGCCCCCTCAACATTATTGACTAGACTTGCAGACCTGAGATAAGTAGAAGTAGCCAAAATATACAACTTAAAGCTCAAATGAGATATCAGTAAGAAATATATACAATGTACCTTGATCATTATTATCTTGTAGTTTTGTTGTGACACGTACACGGGTCTCTGGAAACTCGAATGCCAGACCCAACGTCTTCATTGTATCATTTGCTTCAACTAACTTTATAATTTTCATCTCCACTTTGTTACCCATAGCTTCCGGTTTCTGTCATAAAAATAATATTCTTATTATATTAACAATATTTTAACTACTGTACCTGATTGATAAAGAAAGACAGTTCATGTACCTGGTTGACAAAGAATGACAGTTCATGTTCCTAGTTGACAAAGAAAGACAACTCCTATAATTGAATGATAAACAAAGACAACTCTAGCTAGCACCTCAATGACTAAGAAAGACAACTCTTGTACCTGGTTAGCTGCCCTTAATTCTGTGATTGTCATGTTCTTGTTCACAGCTTTCAGTATTTCTACCAGTATATCTCCCGTGACAAAGTTGGACTCAATATTCAAAGTTTTCAACGTTTTATTTTCTTGTATACCTTCAGCCAATTTCTGAAAAATTAAAAAACTATCAAATATACAAAAAGATTAAAACAATAGCTTTGACAGATGTATGCCAGACCCTTAACTCTAGCTACCTATTGCCTTACATTAGTCAAATATCAAACATTTGTATAGACACATCGCTTGTCACCATTTCAAATTAAAATGCAATTTGTCAAAAATGTTTAAGTGATTTTTATGGATTAGGCAGTTCATATTTTTCATTGTAAAGTGCTTCAGGAATTAAGATAAAGAGGTCCAAGTTTCAATGCCTGTCTCTGAGCAAGAATAAACCACATTGTGTAAATTGGTATCTGTGAGGGCACCACAGTTTGATGTTGGCTGCCACACCCACAGGATAGAAATAATCTCCTCAGGGGAGACTCGAGTGTAGGTTTCATTAGGTAACCCAATGACCAGGGTAAGTATAAATTCAAAGGGTGTTTGAACGGCTGAATAGCTGAAAACAGTCCTCAAAAATAGGAATCTTAACTTAACTAGACCACAGAAAATTTACTAGTTACCTTTGCAACCCTGTCTGTCATAGCTACACTGGCCATCTCTAATATTTCTAGGTTTGTATTTGTCTTCAATCCATTACAAATAGCTTCCAATCTTTCATGCGAAATATTCTAAATAAATAACAACAACCAATATGAATATTCTAAATAAACAACAACAATCAACATCAAACATTGAAAGAAGTTCTGAAGTTCTAAGACCCCATTGATCTCTATCAGGGGTTCTACTGAGGCGTAAATCTCAATCTTGAGAACGAGTCGCAATCCCATCAGCACACATCCCCACTCCATAACTTGGTTTCAAACATATTTTATTGTTAACATTCATATTATAGAACTTACAAGAACCACAACTTAGTCAAATCTTAGAATTTCTTTCACCAAATAACTTTACAAATAGCAGAAAAGATTTCTTTTCTAATTCAGATTTCTGGTTTATTCCGGAAGTGTAAGGCCCCTGCTTTATTTTGCAGTAACAAACCCGGATTTGAACATGTGTCGCAAGATTAGACGGAAAGAGAGCACTAACCACTGAGTTTCATTAGCAATAAGAAGTGCATACCTTAATATTATTGAGATTAAGATGTTTCAAGGATGAATCATTGTCATTTACACGTTTAATACTCTCTTCTACGTCTGTTGTGTTTGGTGGCTCGTAGGGTATAGGTTTTAGTTCAGCACTTTTAGCCATACCTGTCGTAGAAATATGCAGTATTAATTAATATCCATTATAACAAGTCATATTCTGTTCATTTGACATGTTCATTTATAAAGTAAACGGTTTTCGTATTATTCAAGTTTGGAATATTTTAGCGGATATTTATTCATGCAGATTCATACAGCTTGGAAACTTAATTTGTTTATTTACAGTATCAATTGAATGTTTAAGCATTAAATAATAAAACAATATAACAGTTGTAAATTATTGAAAATGGAGATTTCGAGTTTTACATTTTTATGAACAAAATAATATGACATAATATGAACATACCTGTAAATCCACCACCTTCAATCTTTTCGTTATTTTCGGAGGCGTAGAACTGTGTCTGGTTCAACATTCCATGGAAACCCAGGACAGCTGAACGTGTGCAATTATATTCACATATTATATTTACATATGTCTGCATTGCATGTAAATTTATTATTATTCAACAATATTACATATACTGTTAGACTACATGTTGCTAGATCATTAAGAAGAATAAACTTGTACGAAAGAGGACACAATTTTGAAGTGTTGAACACTAACTTCCACAAAGATCCAGTGAAAACCACAGTCTATACTTTACGTACATGTATATCAGCAATATTGCATAGAAAGAGATACAAGCAAATATTCCTATATCTCATACATATAAATCTCTGAATATACACAGTACAGAGTGCTTTCACTTGGTTGATAATGATGAAAATCTTGAGTAATTTTTTTAAACAAATGGATGATAGTAAATTTTCTGAAAAATACTTTTTTAGTTTACGGCTTGACAACTATATGTAAGCTAACTGCTTGAACACTTTATATAAGCTAACTGCTTGAACACTTTATATAAGCTAACTGCTTGACCACTATATGTAAGCTAACTGCTTGAACACTATATGTAAGCTAACTGCTTGACCACTATATGTAAGCTAACTGCTTGTACACTTTATGTAAGCTAACTGCTTGAACATTATATGTAAACTAACTGCTTGATCACTATATGTAAGCTAAATTCTTGCACACTTTATGTAAGCTAAATTCTTGTACACTTTATGTAAGCTAAATTCTTGTACACTTTATGTAAGCTAAATTCTTGTACACTTTATGTAAGCTAACTGCTTGACCACTATATGTTAGCTAACTGCTTGATCACTATATGTAAGCTAAATTCTTGTACACTATATGTAAGCTAACTGCTTGATCACTATATGTAAGCTAAATTCTTGTACACTTTATGTAAGCTAACTCCTTGAACACTTTATGTAAGCTAACTGCTAGAACACTTTATGTAAGCTAACTCCTTGAACACTATATGTAAGCTAACTGCTTGAACACTTTATGTAAGCTAACTGCTTGAACACTTTATGTAAGCTAACTGCTTGAACACTTTATGTAAGCTAACTCCTTGAACACTTTATGTAAGCTTACTGCTAGAACACTTTATGTAAGCTAACTCCTTGAACACTATATGTAAGCTAACTGCTTGAACACTTTATGTAAGCTAACTCCTTGAACACTATATGTAAGCTAACTGCTTGACAACTATATGTAAGCTAACTGCTTGAACACTTTATGTAAGCTAACTCCTTGAACACTTTATGTAAGCTAACTCCTTGAACACTATATGTAAGCTAACTGCTAGAACACTTTATGTAAGCTAACTCCTTGAACACTATATGTAAGCTAACTCCTTGAACACTATATGTAAGCTAACTGCTTGAACACTTTATGTAAGCTAACTGCTTGAACACTATATGTAAGCTTACTGCTTGACCACTATATGTAAGCTAACTGCTTGACCACTGTATGTAAGCTTACTGCTGGAACATTATATGTTAGCTAACTGCTTGATCACTATATGTAACCTGACTGCTTGATCAGTATATGTAACCTGACTGCTTGACCAATGACCACTATATGTAACCTGACTGCTTGACCACAATATGTAAGCGAACTGCTTGACCACTATATGTAAGCTAACTGCTTGACCACTGTATGTAAGCTTACTGCTTGAACATTATATGTTAGCTTACTGCTCGACCACTATATGTAAGCTAACTGCTTGAACATTATATGTAAACTAATTGCTAGAACACTATATGTAAGCTAACTGCTTGAACATTATATGTAACCTGACTGCTTGACCACTATATGTAAGCTAACTGCTTGAACACTATGTGTAACCTGACTGCTTGACCACTATATGTAAGCTAACTGCTTGAACACTTTATATTGCTACAGTGGCTCTAAATATACTCACCAGCTAAATCAACGAGTTCATCTTCAGTGGCTTGTTTCAGGATATCATCCCATTCAGTATCTATTTCTTCTTCCTCAGCAGTTTTCGGTATAACCTTTGGCTTCCATGGATTCACTGAAACATCCAGGGAGTTACATTCCCCTGTGTATTATATATGTTATTGTTAGTGGGTGGGGTGATGCAACAAGCACAACTATACACAGCAAATACAAGCAAACATGTGCACATACATCATACAAAGTTACACATGTTATTAGGAATTGCAAGCAATACAGAAGTCTGATACCTAGTTTTTAGTGTGCCTGTTGTCATGGCAGGATTCGGCCATAGGTCACTCACCTATTCAGTATTGTAGTAGGCACATATGATGACTAAAGAAATCCTTTACAACGTCTAAGAATTAAGATGATGCAGCCTTCATTACATGCACAAGGTTTTCGTATAGTCTTAACCATGCAGTGACCTTGTTATTTGTGACCTCTAGCAGTAAGCGAATAAAACAAAAACTGAAGTCCATGTTAGACTAGTAAATAGTAAGGATAAAAGGTAAAACTATAATATGAAGTCCGTGCAAAACGAGAACTCTTTCAAGTGTACAAAGGGTATCACACCACTAAATATCATTTGAGATACATTAGTCTAAGACATAGGTATCACTCTACTTAATTTTAAAAGGAGTGATAAGGGTATCATTAAATCTCATCTCAGGTTGTGTTAGGAATATGTGATAGGGGATAATCCACAAATTAGACAATAGCTTATCTAGTAAGAACAGTAAATACAAGAACATGTTAATATGGTATAAATAACTAACATTTCGCAAATTCAGGGATCTACACCTCCTAAGAATATTCCTTATGCACAGTCAAAGCAATCAATGAAATGTAGAACCGGTGTTCATGAAGTATCGATTTCCATAACATCGACAGTACTAACAATTTCATAACATCATTAGTACTAACAATTTCATAACATCATTAGTACTAACAATTTCATAACATCACTAGTACTAAAAATTTCATAACATTGTCAGTACTAACAATTTCATAACATCACTAGTACTAACAATTTCATAACATCGACAGTACTAACAATTTCATAACATCATTAGTACTAACAATTTCATAACATTTCCAGTACTAACAATTTCATAACATCGACAGTACTAACAATTTCAAAACATCACTAGTACTAACAATTTCATAACATTGTCAGTACTAACAATTTCATAACATCACTAGTACTAACAATTTCATTAACATCATTAGTACTAACAATTTCATAACATTGTCAGTACTAACAATTTCATAACATTGTCAGTACTAACAATTTCATAACATCGACAGTACTAACAATTTCATAACATCACTATTACTAACAATTTCATAACATCACTAGTGCTAACAATTTCATTAACATCATTAGTACTAACAATTTCATAACATTGTCAGTACTAACAATTTCATAACATCGACAGTACTAACAATTTCATAAGATCGTCAATTCTTACAATTTCAAAACATCATAAGAACTAACAATTTTCATCACATTGTCAGTACTAACAATTTTCATAACATTGTCAGTACTAACAATTTAATAACATTGTCAGTACTAACAATTTCATAACATCGGCAGTACTAACAATTTCATAACATCACTAGTACTAACAATTTCATAACATCACTAGTACTAACAATTTCATTAACATCATTAGTACTAACAATTTCATAACATTGTCAGCACTAACAATTTCATAACATCGACAGTACTAACAATTTCATAACATCATAAGAACTAACAATTTTCATCACATTGTCAGTACTAACAATTTTCATCACATTGTCAGTACTTACATTTTCATCACATTGTGAGTACTAACATTTTCATAACATCGTCAATACTAACAATTTCATAACATCATATTCAGTACTAACAATTTCACAATCACCAATACTGACACTTTCTGACAATTTGGTATTTCAACTAGCCATAAAAGCTTTCATCAATATGGCATACCGCTGATGTCTGGGTAAGAAACCAACATTCACAATTATGTGATATCTGTTCATGCAACTATACATGCATCACTAACTCCCTAACATAACTAGAACCATCACTGTCGTGATCAGGGCCCTGTCGTTATCATTGTCAATAAGTATTGCAAGTTTCATTTGAATATCTTGAAAAGTTTTTTGAACTATGGCCAATGTTAAAGTTTTAAAGTCGAAAAAGGGACACAAGCCAAAATTTATTAAAGCTAGAGTTGTTGCCCTTTGCTACACATGTGCGTATTGTCACTGTCAATATGTATAGCAAGTTTCATTTGAATATCTGTAACGGTTTTGAAGTAATGTAGAAAAAAAGATGAAAAATGAAGAAATTTGTAATTTTACAAAGGGCCATAATTCTTACAATATTGTAGCTGGAGTAACATAACTTGGCATACAATAGTGTATTGTTTCTGTGACCTTATGTTTAAAGCTTGAAGTCGATACCTTTAACCGTTTGCAACTTATTAAGAAAAAACATGAAAAATGTGGACGGACAGACGGACGGACTCCCCCACGATCGCTACCTTAGGTGGTCATTCCATTGTTTAAGATCAAAGGAACGACCACTTAAAGGACAAAAGAATTAGGTGGTCACGGAATGAATTGAATAGATTTCTATTGTGTTAGGCCACACCTCCCACCACCTAAGGTAGCTTTCGTGTGTGCGGACAGACAGACAGACGGACAGGGTGATTACAATTTACTATAGGGCACCTGCAAAAAATTTGCAGGGCCCTAATAATACAGAAAATATACAAAATCACTTATGAGAATTTCCATCAACAACACTGTTTTATATTAAACTCATATCAAATATTTCCATGTTATAAACTATAGCCATATTCATGTACCACTGGTAAATTATATAAAGTAGTAGTGGTAATGGTATAGTTTACTCCTATATGCAGAACATTAAAATTTAACCCTAGAGCTTGAACAAAGATAGATAACATTTTTTTAAACGACTAAGCTTCAGATGGTAAATTGCAAAAGTTATCAAAAACCTCTCTTACAATCCAATTTTTGGCTTGAATGACCCAATACATTTATACGAATGTGCACTTATTCATCTAGAAGATTTAAATAGTAAAATATATAATTTAACGTAGTTACAGCGTAGAAGTGTATAAATACCAGAATAGGCCATAACAGACAGTAAAACATGTACGGGAGTTTTCATCAATAGTGCCTTTGATTGTAAGGTAAGTTGTAGTTTAGCGATTAAAAGTTTTTTTGTCATCAAAATGGAGTTTAGTCGCTTTAAAAGAACTAACAAAGATATAACAACTGAGCAATACTCTCATAATCCACGCTAGATCCACCACAGATCTATCATTGATCCTACCTTACAAATACACAATTGTATAATAAGTCCACAACAAAATAATAATGTGGTTCTGGCAACCGTGCTTACCATTTCTTTATACCCCTACCCTAAACATTTGATTGACCTTTTTTGCTGAAAATCACTGCATAGATAGATTTTCCAGTGCATAAATTTAACAAAATAATTTGAAAGAAAACAATGATTTTCCTGCCAACAGGGTGGCCACAGAAAATGAAGAATGAAATTCCCTGATTATTCCCTGATTTTTCCCTTACCAAAAGGTTATTTTCCATGATTTGTGCGGCATTTGCGACCATGGTTAAGTAAAGTCTGTTTTATTATTTAACATAAAACCTAAAGGCAATATAGGATATAGTGCAAACTTTATCTTACTATATCTTTTTGAAACTACCTGATAAGATGTTTATACAGATAAGAGTTATTTTGCGAGCGAAGCGAGCACGAAAATTCACATTTCATACTTTTTCACCAAAACAAACAGCAAATTAACAATTACAAGACTATTTGATTTCTCCAATTTTGTAAAATTCCCTGATAATTCCCTGATATTTGCCCAATTTTGAAATTCCCTGATTTTTCCCTGCAGGGAATTTATTTTGGGCATTTTCCCTGTTTTCCCTGTTTTCCAGAGACTGTGGCCACCCTGTGCCAACTATCGGCATGTACCAGAACCAAATATGAATTTTGTTTTGATCATACCCGATTCTTTCTTCACATAAGACTTAACATTGTCCCAATCTTTCTCATTTTTAGCTTTCTTTTCGAGAAAAGCCAATAGCTTCTTTCTGCTAAATGGTCCTGTTGGGTCCTTTGATGTTTGGTTCTTCATTCTCTCAGATGGAGGCATTAAAGAGTTCTGTAATCATAACAAGTTAATTATACTGGTTTGGTTTAATAGTGCGTACATTTACTGTAATTTGTAAACCAAGAAATTATTTTGACAATTTAATTTTGCGAAGTTTGCGAGTGGTAGAAATTCATGAAAATAAACAACCACTAAAGTGTTAAAATTAACTATTGTCTAACGATCGACCAAACATGATGATGAAAGCTAGTATTCGGGAAAGTAAACAATTGGTTTATAATCTAATATATTTATTGCTTTTTGAAAATCAGCTGTTTGGAACAATGGACTTACATCAGGATCGAAATCTCCATTGAGTTCATCAATTTCCTCTTGTGTTAACTGAGCTAACAAATCATCTAGTCCATCTAGGTCAAGGTCAGCATCCTTGTTTCCAGCCAGCTTCACAAATTCTGACGAGTCAGTCATAACTGTGTTTAGTTCTTATCTTGATCTGAATAATATACAATAAAATAATACAATTAAAAACAGCCTAGTGTACAGTCCATTCCAAGTTAATTTAAATGAGAATGGTTTTAAACATAAGCTCGTCCGTCAGGTAAACTATGTTTATCTAGGTTTAACTGGATGGTACTGAGTCAACAGTAGTCCTCTATTTTTTTTAATAAGATAATTGCCTAATTAGTATTCATGTATATAAAAATAATATGTATTAGATGATGATCTATGTTTTGCTTCTATTTCCTTTTTTTGTTTATGTCTCTTTGCCTGAGTTAACTTGGTCAATATAATAATTCTAATTAGGCCTTCTTTTCTTTAGCATCCTTATTTTGTGTGATTTCGTTTTGTTTTACTGTTCAAATATAATGGTAAAAGAATCCAGTTGAAATTATCAATATGACCTTGAGATCCAGTCGCTAGAAAACGCCTGCCCATAACGATACAGTCATCTTGTGAGGTGATTTCTTAGTCAACTATAAGCTGTGAAATACTATAAATTCATTAATTTTATGGAGGTTTAAATTTGTGGATTTCGTGGTTCACCTCAACCACGAAATCTAATCCCATCAAACAATAATTTTGACCCATTACATGTAATAATTATCTGAAATGCAAAATCTATGAATTAAGGTTCCATTGAGTATTTTTTACCAAAACCCTGAAATTTAGTCCAAAAGAAGTTAAATGATTTTGCAGTAAACTTTACCTGACTAAATATATAAATACGTGGGTGAATCAAAAAGTTCGTAGAAAAATATCATAACTCACAAACCACAGCTTCAAATGGTTTCAACTTTTAATATAACGTGATCATAAGTATAACACATCAATTTGTCAAATTTCACTGAATTATTCAAAACTACATGATTTTTACATTGAAACGCACACATGCTGTGACATCATACCGGAGCACGTCAGCGTCATTTGGTGAACAACGTCAAACTTACGCCACGCTTGTCAATACTTACGTTAACGTTTTGACTCATTTTCGCTTCTCTAGTGACTCATATGTAGGTTTTTTTGGATAACCATCGTAATAATAGTTTCTGCATTTTCAATTGTTTGTTTAATATCATGTGGACTGTCCCATAAGATTAATCTAAGTGTTTTGCTATATCCGCTATTATATAGCGCTTATCCTCTTCAACGACGTTGCAAACCAACGTCACCAATATCGGGTGTATAGTTTTGGTTGTCAAAATCCGTAGGCTTGCCCGAAATCACTAATTCCACTTATAAATCGATGTCTATTTATTTCAGGATATATACCTGCACGTTTTAAACCATGTATTGTATCAGAAGCCGTACGTATATTCTAGTTTCACGCAGATTTTGATAGCAATCCGTGGTTCGGTAAATTCCCGTAGACCCGTTTTACGCCGGTATTTCTATATAGTGCGATTATGTAAATGTAGCAACCCCAGTCAATTTTTGCATGTCCACAAAAATAAATATTTGTTAGTTCACATTAAAGAACTCATTAAAAGCTCTGCAGGACTGTTTGAATTATTTAGGTATGTCATCTGGATCAAAAGTTATGTCAATTTGAAACCGTGAAAAAACGGTCAATTTTAGGAATTTTTGCCTTCTAAAAGACAGACTTGTAATCGCGTTTCCACGGAACCGAAAATTTCACAATTTTTAAACAAATTGCTGTAGCTTTTTTAATTCTTCAGAAAACTTGATGAAACTTGGCTTAATGATGTATTTTGGTATGCTGATTTCAATTTTGCAATCAGATTAGATGTAATACCATTAAGTAAAAAGCTACAGATGAAACATATGTAAAGTTACAACTCATTTATCATTTATCAGAATTATACAGGTACTGGTATTACCGGACAAAACTATACAACTTTACCATGAATTAGCATACTAATACACTTACAGGAAATATTAATAAAAAATACACTATAATAATAAAATATAGTTTATTAATATTGAATCATGTCAATGCTAACTTTACATTTACTATACAGAAAAAGTTATAACACGAACAAGATTTCTGGGTGTCAGATGATGATAAGGCATACAACCATAAAGCTATATAAATGTCTCAGATAGGCATTTCATTTTTCCCTTGATAATTGTTTTCAGTTCAATGAGCTGTAGACTACTAGAAATCTAATAGATCTATTAAATTGTGAAGTGTTACCGCCATATTTGAGTACAACAAGGAGTAAAAATGCACCTGACATTGAGCCGAAACCAGGACTTCGGTGTTACTTTTCCGTACTACTGAAGCTCAGCCAACTTAACTAGCAGGTTGCTGGGCTGGGAGTCAGTCACTATATTTGTTCCCCTTTTATTTATTGGATGGGACCTTATACCAAGCCACTTTTGACACCCTAACTGAGCCGCGAGACATCATTCTCTGACCAGTCACGGCAACTACCATTTAAGTAAACTTGTAAGTGAAACCCATGACCCCCGGTATTACTAACTTATAGCTCTGCCTACTATGCTAGCCCAGCCTGCTGTGAGTCAGTCGCAGCATCCACCTGAAACTTATAAATAAAGTTCAGTGAAATTTGCCACCAAATGAGAATCTTAATCATTGCTAATATAAATGTAATGAAAGGAGCATTAATATGATTGAGACTCTCATAAAGTTGATGCAATATTGCAGAAGAAAAAAATTCAACACTCCTCCCTAGCCTAACCATGGTGGGTGGGGGGTGGTGATTTTATTTTTAGCAATATATGCCATATTATCATAAATAAATCACAGAGAAACTAAATATTGGTGTTAATTGATATAATTAAGTAAGATTAATCATTCAAGACTTGACCAATTGCTTTTAAAAGACGATTTTTAACCAGACAATCCTCGTTCGTCGGCAAAAAATGACAGGTGCCCGCTGATGTTTATTCCCCTAAATTTCATTAAATTACGACTTGTAACTTATTTTTTGTGAGTTCTGTCCATTTTAAACAAGAAATTCAACTGATTTAAGCCAAAAAAATGTCTTTTGACGATCTATTTATCGGTAAATTGAAAAAATCTGATTTGCACTAAAAACGAGTGAAAAATGGCGGCGATTTTTTTTAGATTTCGGTCGCACTTACTGGACAAAAAAATGAATGCGGACACTATTAGTAGTCCGATTTTGATGATTTAAACATCATTTTGAAGGAGAAAGACTATTCTATGGGGTTATATGCTAATTGTTAGAATTTATTTTTTATATTTTGAAAAAAAATGACGTAAACTTTGGAACCCAAGAACTTTTTTATTTAAATTCGGATTTCAAAAATGAAGGTTTCGGGGCAAAGCTCAATCCTTCTTCTGATTGGTTGTGAAGTTTCAATTATATTGATTAACATTAAAGCCACCGCTTGTAGTGTGATGTAACATGTATGCCAATAGCGCCGGACCGAAACTGTGATTTTACCAGATAGACGAAAATAATGTCGAAAATCGTTTTTAACTCAAAATATTTAAACTATCGATTTTCTTACAAAAAAAACATTACTACCATAAGAAAGGTAATTTAGTTCTGTTTTAAAATATGTATACATGTTTATAGTTGTGAAAAACATGATCTTGTAAAACTAATATTTACTACACCATGTACTGAATTTTACATAATTCTTAACAGTATATGCTTATCATCTGGGGTTGCTAGTAAATGTAGATTAAAGCTTTATTTATCGGAGATGACGTCTGAAATTTTAACAGACTTTATAAATGATATCATGCAATCTGACATAACATTTTGACGGTTGTTGGAGGTCCTACAGTTGAGATATTTTAGAAAATTTAATAAAATATGTTTCAAATTATCCGTGTGCTCCGGTATACGTAATCGCCCTTATTTAAGATACAAATATTTTTAAAACGGTTATCATCAGGTCGCTACAAATCTGTGTATGTAAAGAAAATACCAATGTTTTCATTCAGCAAAAATATGACGACAATAACTTTGAAAATAAAAAAGTTATGGCAAAATTCTACGAACTTTTTGATTCACCCACGTAGACCCAGAATCTATTATACCTATCTGAGTAATAAAAGCAGGAATGTAAATACTCTAGGTATGTTAATGTATCCCACATCTATAGAGAGAGTTATAAAATCTAGACACGATTAATTTTATTATTTAGTCAATAAAATCATTTTATAGTTTACCCTACTTCTTTGCCCAATCAAAAGCCAGGAATTTTCACATTTTTGGACCACTTATTCATTTATTTGTGCAATTGACATACTAACTATTTAGTAAATCTGTTTATTAGGACAATTTAGCTGTTTCTGAACATGGTATACTGGACCCGCCCTCTCTCATAATTTTACTGTTATTCTATCATCATTTTATAATCTCCTAATATATACCTTTTCACTCTCATTACTCCATAAATGTGCCTGCTATTGTTCATTTGCATACAAATCATTGTAAAGCTCACCAAAAGTGGGCGGGTAAACTATAAGCCGGTTATAGATCACATATTAGAATTATAAACAAATTATATACCTTTTCACTCTCATTACTCCATAAATGTGCCTGCTATTGTTCATTTGCATACAAATCATTGTAAAGCTCACCAAAAGTGGGCGGGTAAACTATAAGCCGGTTATAGATCACATATTAGAATTATAAACAAATTAGTGCCTCGGTCGCTATCGCTCCCTTGCACTAATTTGTTTATTAATCTAATATATGATCTATAACCTATACTTATATTGCCAGGCTGCACAATGTATTGTATGCATATTAGTAGATGAATCAGGGTTGACACACAATGTGACATTGTGCTAAGTCCACACGTTAAACAATGTGTCAAAAAAGTGTAAAACAAACAAAGTTCTGTTAAAGAGGCGTTCCCTATAACTTTGGTAGTTTAAATCGATTCAGGAATATTATACATTAATTGAGAATCATTATTGCTTAAACTCCTCAAATCTTCGACGAAAAGCTCCCACTAGTAACCGAGAAAAAATGAAAATATATTTCCGTAACAAGCTAAAATAGTCACGAGTTGTTTCCCTTTGACCTCATAATAATAAATCGCTGGAAGCGATAAATTATTATTGGTGTTTTGACCATACTTTTGAAATTATAGAGACATATTTGTGCATACTTTCTTCTGACAAATTATGATAATTAATAGTCCTTTGTACATTTAGCTCATTTAATGTGAGAGTTGAGAAAAATATGCTAGTTATAGGGAATGCCTCTTTAAGCGCCTTTTTCATTCTTAGACCATATTCCGTTACACCAGATTTGATTTACTTTTTCAATTTCTGAGTTTGAATTACATTACAATTTCTGAGATTGATTCACTTTACAATTTCTGAGAATCATATAACTTAATATATGTTAACCATTAATCCTGAAAATAAGATCAACCCTTAATACCCCCTAGCTATACCAAAACTTCGTAAAAATCTGCTTTAAACATGAATGTAAAAATCTGCTTCAAAAATGAAATTTCAGATGACCAATGTTTAACCATGATAATTTAGTTAAATACTTTCATCCGATCTGTAATTTTTCATAAAATAACTTTCATTTTATGCAGAAAACTTCATACTTTTTATTGTACAATCATGTGTTAGCAAATTTCTGGATAAAAGTTTTTTTATTAGAGTTAACTACTATATTTATCGTTAAATAACTTACATGTCAATGACTATTTCAAATCCGTATTTAACAAATAATATCCCAGAAATTGCTTCAAAGACCTATAAAAAGTCTAATGATCAACAATACACAATATTATATATAAAATGTATGTATCCAACAGTCTCAGAGTCAGACATAATACATTATATACAAGACTGTAGTAACTCTCTCTATATATTACAAATGAATATTGTTCATAAACACCTACGTCAAGTAATACAAGATGTTCCAAATAGATTCTACTATAGTCTGTGTATTGACCCAAAGTTTCAGGTAAGATAACTCCAGTACAAAACTACAAAATCTTATTTTTAAACAAGCTATAAAATTACCTCCCTTGGCATATACTAGTACTTAAACAATTAATTCCAAATCCAAACTCATTCAGAGGTAAAAGCTGGATAAGAAATGGAGGGAAAACGTATCAAGTTCAGGTACACGTTATATTAAGTTGGGGAAAAATATAAATATTTTCGTAATAACCAAGATTACCAAGTCAGTAGCCAGTCTACTTCAGACTGTACAGGTAACTGGCAATGTGTAAGAAATCTATTTATAGTTACAGTGTATCATAAGCCAACCTGACTGTGTGGTAATTATGTATGTTCTAGAACTAGCCAATATAATTAATCAGTTCAATGCCTTCTATCAATATAACATATCAATATACATGTAGTATATCTATACCATACATGCCTGATTTTCCTGAAACCTTTGCAAGAGATTGGTGATGGAAATGCAGGAGATTTTTCTTGCCCAAACTTAAATAAATACACTTTTGTTAAATTCAAGAGTCAAAATTCAGTTTCAAGAATCAAATGAAAGCCGTGAGCCAGGGGTTGGCTCAGGGGTTCATTTTGACTAACAGGGCTTTTTTTCACTTATATTTTAATATTACTGACTCATTAATTATGATTAATAAAAAAAAATATATATAGAATATCCAATCTCTATATCTCTATTTTTATAGGGATTTTTTTAGAGATAAAAACTTTTTGAACAATGCCTTTTTAATGTCCAGACCATTTATGTCAAATGTCAACCTCAATTTTATTCATCAAATCATTTTTACAGAGCTGAGCTCTTGTTTTTATATAAATACTGATTTAAAACAGCTACATGTATGGAAAAGGTATAAAGACATTTGATACAGAGCTACAGATAAGCTGCGTATTGGGGTATTTACCCAATTAATTTTCTTAAAAACCCAATAGATTTTGAGAGGAGGGAGTAAGAAAAAGCAATTACAATCTGAAATACTCAAATAGAAAAGGATAATATAGTGAAAAACAGTACATAAAAGATCATTTACCCTATGAGTTTGATTAAATACCCAAATAAAATTTGTCAAAACCCAATCAAAATTGAAACTGGGGGGTAAAATACCCAATGGACTAAAATCTTATCTGTAGCTCTGTTTGATAGATATTTCAAATTTTCATATTAATTAATAGGTTGCTATAAACAACTTAGAACGAGGAAATTGACAAATTGTGTGCTTGATTAAGGCTGACAAATCTTACCTGTACGAATAAAAAAACAACTGAGTGATTTGAAGAATTTTTCTTCAAATTTTTGCTGCAATGCATTGACAATGTTAGAAAATATAATTATACCTTTAGTTAGGACAAGGATGTAGCTAGTAATATGAATGTACACACATACTTAAATCTATAATGTTATTTGAAAATAAGAAAAAGTATGACCTAAATGATATTGAAGTCCCAAATATCAACTGCCAACAGACCCTGGTCCCAAAAAACCCACTCTAATGTCCAAAGCTTAAATGTGAGTAACAACTGTTGCCTGGCTACATCACTGACCAGTTCGTTATATTCACTATAATGAATGACTGTATCTAACTAGTCTAATCATCATTGTTATATGTTATATCCTTTGAATTAAATATATATACAGACTGGAAATTACCCCAGGTGTCCAAGGGGTCAAATAATGGACCAGTTCGCAGTTGTGTGCGTCAACAGCACGACAGACGGGACATCAAATCCAGTCAACTTGTGTCCTGTGGGACCGGGGTCTCCAACCAGCATACCTCCCATTAACCATCACATATTTGATGGACAGTCAGTGTCCATGGATGCCAAGACTGTTGCTGATACCACAGCTTGATAATACCCTTACAGGACCTAATTCCAGTCAAGTTGGTTAAGTGTGGAGCTAAGATGGTGGTCGTTTAGATAACACAGTTTGACTCCTGATTGGGAGTCCCTGGTTCGATCCTATGCCGGGCCAATTGGTCATTTCAGAAAACACTATTTAGTCTTTCCCACACACCTTGAGATGAAATGGTTGGAAACCCAGAGGTAGTGTGGCGTGTATCAGTTCTCTGCACCGTCCACAGGGTTGGCAATTACCCGGGTTTTATGAGTATTTCCCAGCCCGGCGGGTTTTACTGGGAAAACCCGGGTTTTACAGGGTTTTACTGGGCAATACTGGGTAATACTGGGTGATAAAAATCAGTATTTATTTTGGGGGGTGAGGGTCATGATAAACTTACAATTATGTAACATAATTATTATAAATTATGATTAAAAGGATCATTAATTCAATATTTACTTTAAATTAATTGAAAAATGTTAAAAATGACTATTAAAACATTTAAAGTTGATCAACTTCATAACTGATCAAGATGTTATATACTTCAAGTCCAATGTGTTTCAATACATTAACATCCCTGCACCTATTTAATCACCTGTAAAGTGATTGTAACACCTCCTTAAGGCTCCCTTTGTTACCTGACAAAACAGCCCCCTGTCAGATCACTGCTCTGCTAATTGAGCAATTATTGAGCAATACATAGGATTTAAGATGTATTAATAAGTGTTCAAATGAAGTTCACCGAGATCATTTATTAGAGATCATAAGTTTGTAAAACTCATTCATTCATATTGTATGGTGGTAGACAGTCAAAATGAAACCGAAATACCCTGTGTGGAATTTTTTTGATATCACTGAAGAAAATTCTAAGAAATATGCTAAATGCAAAGATTGTGGGACAATTGTTAGTGCAAAAGTGAAAGACTGAAAGCACATAGATTGAAGTGTCCTCATCTAGTGTCGGATACATGCAGTATCGATCAGTTTAGCAACCTTATAAAGCCAACCTACAATTTGCTAACTCGATATTGAATTTTCCATGTATTTATGCAAATCACATAATTGTACTAGTATATATATATGTGCTAATTAAACCAGTTTCAATATGTTTTGCTTTACTTATAAGTTATGGCTTAGCAAGTGTTTCATCTCATTGCCAGCAATTAATTGTAACAAAATCACCATTAATGAACAAAATACAACTGAAAAACTTCTTATTACCCAGTATTGCCCACTTCAGTCAATTTTAGGAGTATTGCCCAACCCGGGTTTTCCCGGGATTTCCCGGGCGGGTTTTCCCGCCCCGGGCGGGTAGTCGCCAACCCTGACCGTCCAGCATGTTTAAGAACCAAGGAATCTTTTCAAAATGAGACAGACACATCTCCCAATTATATTTATAAATGAAATTGAATGCTTGGGCATATAACGTAGGAGGACCTTGGAGTCATGGGCGCCATTGTGCTCAACATTGCCTCCAGATCAGCGAATGAGTCACTCAGATCAACATGTTTGCAGTGAAATGTGTCCAATGTCATGGCAAACACTTTCCTCTGGCCAGAGTGCTACTTTGCCATTTAGTACTGAGTTGGATTTCAAGCTTCGTTGACTCGGATGTTTTAATTTAATTTTAATTGTTTTCGTCAGAAAGAGATCGCTTGTTGGACATTATGCGTACAATATCATACTTCAGGGTGGTCTGACTCTTAGGTTGTTTTTGGGCAATCTGTGACTGTCAGACGTGTCTGATGGAGCTTCCACTAGTAGAACAATCTCGACTTACAGACCATGAGGAGATTAAAGTCAGACATTATAAAAAATCTCCAGACAGACAGCCCCTCGTCTAAAGCATGACTGGGGGGATATTCCAATCTGCCATGAGACTGTCTCCACAGTCACTTGAAAGAATATTTTACCAGGGTTTTGAATATGACTGAATATTCTAGTATAGAAATGTTTCTTGATTCTGGATCGCACATTAGAACCATATATGGAAAAATAAACAGACTTGCCCCCCCCCCCTTCTGTAGTCTTGCCTGCATATTTTCGGAACACGATTTCATGTGTTTCCAATCATTTATTGAATTAATAGAACCATCATAATATAGAAAGGACAGCAGTATAACTATAGAAATCAACAAATACATTCTGGACTCACCTGAAAGTACGTTTAAGCGTTAAAATCCTAGAAAGATTAGTAATCTGATTAACCCGGAAGTATTTAATGACCGTGACCTTTATCGGTTACGCGTGAGATTAACACGTCGTGACGGTACAACTGATATACGCATCGGATTTTTTTACACATATCGGACAGATCGGTAATGTTGTTATACAGACCGCAGGCCTAAGAAATTATACCACAAACTGCAGCTTTTACTTACCCAATTTTTCATCACTCACCGTCCGTCGTCCGTCCGTCCGTCTGTACGAGGGTCATTCAATAAATTCGTGGACTGGGCTCGTCATTTTAATACACATTGACACATAGAATAACTAATTATATTTCACTAAACTACA
Source organism: Spisula subtruncata (assembly GCA_963678985.1). NCBI lineage: Eukaryota > Metazoa > Mollusca > Bivalvia > Venerida > Mactridae > Spisula > Spisula subtruncata. The sequence continues at coordinate 6,386,446 of OY787677.1, forward strand.
GCCTTTCTGACACAATTGCAGAAGTTGCACGAAACGACACATTCTTAAAGAAAATATGGCTAAAAAACTATCACCTTACCGCAACCACCACTCAACGCAAATATATTCTGACGTCAGCGACGTTATTGACGTTTTGATATTTTTCAAATGGAATTAAACATAAATATTTAAGTTATATTATATTAAATAGATCTACCACAACATTTTATGTATTCAAATATAAGGATTAAGCTAGACTTAATGGTTTGATGCTAAGTTGAAACGCCTCGCACATTGTCACATGACGTTTCCGCAAAGTCCTTTCGTTTGCAAATTTCGTTCGATCTCTGTATCATTTTTAATACCGTGCTGCTCTGCAGAAATTTGATTTTGCCACTAAAACACTGGAACGCTGAGTACTGCATGTTCTCCGTTTGCTCTCATAAACAGCTTATGTGTGTGTGTATATTTCCAAGACAAGTGCACGATTTAATGGTTGCACGAATTTCCTTGCGTAAATTCATCGGCATTTTGACGTAAATGAAAACGTTACACGCATTGATCAAATACTCAATTTAAATTCAAACGTCCAAACAACCTAATAATTTCACCAAACATTTAAGCCCCGTTTCCATGAAGCGTAAAACCAACGCGTTTTCGGCGCGTATTTTTTCGGCACGTACTATGCACCAAAAAAAAAATTCGCTCCAGTCTACATTGCAGGTTGTCGTTTCCATTGACGCGTTTTTCGGTGCGTAAAATATTTTACGCATGACCGTGCGTAAAAAATTCGCTTCAGTAGCGAATTTTTTACGCTAGGACGCGCGTAAAATGATATTTTAGGTATAAAGTGACGTGATCTCCTCGATTTTATCTTATATTTTATTTTACTGTGATTCTTCTAACAGCTTCTCCTTATACTATAAACCTAAATTCAGGTAATTGGATATGTGTCTAGTCGATAAAATCGAGGAAATCTAATCACTTTATACCTAAAATATCTTTTTACGCGCTTCCTGGCGTAAAAAATTCGCTACCCGAAGCGATTTTTTACGCACGATCATGAGTAAAATATTTTACGCGCCGAAAAACTTTCAATGGAAACGACAACATGCAATATAGACTGAAGCGAATTATATTTATTCGGCGCGTGTTACGTGCCGAATAAATACGCGCCTAAACGCGTTGTTTTTACGCTTCATGGAAATTTATAATAATATCTTGCAACGATCTGGCAAACAAATGGGAATGTAAATTAATTCATTCGGAATTTATAACAAGTTGAACTATTGAAAATGGTACGTTACGTCGGTCGGGGGTGGTAGCGCGTTGCTATGGTGATACAACCGCGAATGACGTATTACGGTTTTGCATAATCAAAGATAATTTTTTATACGGTAGGTAATGTTAGTCAGTACCTGTATGTTAATCAGTGGGTTCCTAGAAAACTGGAAATGTGTCAGTAGATGTACATTTAGTGTGTCAGTTAATAGGTCGACTGAGTGTCAATCGGTGTTTTCTCAGTATGCCAGCATTGGGGCTGCACCATCTACGAACAGAATTTGTTTAAACAACTTGTTGACATCAGTCATTTTATTGGCTGCACGTCTGCCAGTTGGATTGATATTATACTGACAGAATCTTAGTTGTAGGTCATTGGCGGACCAGCACTATCTCAGTCGATATTTTGGCAATTGGTCAGACAGTTTGCCACACATACCATAAGTCATTACCACATAAGACAAGTACAAATGTCCTAAGGGTTAAAACTTCTCCACCTAACTCTTTTATCTGCGGTGAATTGGGCCGAAAAAGTCTTTACTCATATCGCATGATTAACATTATTAGATAGTAACTTGTGAAGAACGAAAGTATATTAAAAAGGTATATGATATGATGCTAAATGGCATACAAACAAATCCGAATAAGCCAAACTGGGCATCTAATGTTAGAAATCTCGTACAAATAATGGGCTTTAACGAAGTATGGGTCATGCAAGGGGTCGGGAACATAACCAATTTCTTAACGCATGACTGATTTATCCAGAACGGGTACGAAGAAATTACCAACAGCCCAATAGCAACAAGGTATAAATCATTTTCAAATTACGGCTTTAATGAATATCTCGATATTATTACAGTAAGAAAATTTAGGCCTTCTTTAACAAAAATAAAACTTTCATCACATAGACTTGAAATAGAATTAGGCAGATGGCATAGACCAGAAAAAAACACCAAGATCAGAACGTAAATGCAAATTTTGCCGATCATTAGAAGACGAATTCCATTTTTTACTAGAATGCCCCCTATATAATGACCTAAGAAAAGACTACTAGTATATTAATAAGAAATTCTGGAAATACCCTAATATTCCGAAATTTATCAGTCTCATGTCGTTAGAACAACCCATATTCTGTAGACAATTATCTATCTTTATTTTTAAAGACTTAGAAAAACGAGACGAAGTACTTAACAATTAAATACATGTACTACAGTTAAATACCATTCTTCTCCTAAATATATTCCTTACTTTTAATAATACTATGATAAATCGTTAAACTCAAAGATACAATCTATGTAAACTATAATTATTTATATATATTATATATTATTGTCTCTCATAGGAAAGAAATGTTCGTTGTATAACAAATAACTGACTCGTAAATCGAATTTTCGGGCCCATGCCCTTCATCAGGATATATTTCAATTTTCTTATACTTAAGTTATATCCATTTTAAATTTTTCAAATTTGAAAATTGAAATATATCCTGATGAAGGGCATGGGCCCGAAAATTCGATTTACGAGTCAGTTATAATTATTTATTCAGTTTATGTATCAACGCCTTCATCACTGATTCATCGAAATCTTCTGTAAATATTTTGTGCGTTCGTGTATGTATGTGTGTATGAGTTATGTGTAAAAATGTGTGTTGAGAGTCGGATTGTGAGATGGAGAGTATGTATGAGTGCGATTAATACTGTACATTTTGCATGATGAAGTAACGATATTTCATTATTATTAACATTACTGTATCGGAACATATATTATATTGATGTAATTATGCATGTAAACAGATGGGCAAAGGTGCTTATGTTTTTCAAATAAACCATATAAATAGTACAGCTGTCTTGTCAGTTGGGTCAGTCGGTATCTAAGTAAGTGTGTTGAAATTTAAAAGCAGTAGGTCAGCAGCAGATCACTTGATATGCAATCAGTAAAATTGTAAAATTTGCCGGTTTAGTATTCTCATTAACACTTATAGCAGTCATTGGGACACTTATTACCGTTTATGTTGAAATATTTAGAACCTTACTAAGGCAATTTCATCAAACAAGTTGCATAGCAAATTAATTATATATAATCTACAAGTAAGGTTTAGAGTACATTGATAATTTTGAAAATCGTGAATGTCTTAGTGGACAATTGTGCATTCTGCTATTTAACATAATAATTCTATATAATGTAGAAGAAAGGTTAGAGTATCTTTTAAAAAATCGAAAGGTCTTAATGCAAAATTGTGAATTCTGCTCCATATTTGTCGGAGCACATTGACAATCACTCCAACAATGTAGCCTCTGGTTTCACTGGTAGAACCTGTGGAATTCAGGGAATTGTCTAGGATGAAATGCCACTTGTGACAACAGAAAAGTAAAACACAAAGCATAACAGTCTTACCTGTAACCAAAGACCTAAATTGTAATTTAGGTCTTTGCTGTAACATAACATCAAACGAATTAATTGGACGTTCTTATGTGTATGTGGTGATGCATTCTAAATTGCGTTTAGCTTTGACTAACGAGGAGGATTCTAACCAATCAACTAAAATATTTTAATCATTTAATACTGTACCACATATAATATGAGTCCATTTTAAAAAAGTACATTTAATAGTATTTCCTGTAACAATATGGTCCATCATGTAACAGGCAAAAAGACTAATAGCTTCATGTTGACATTTGTTGATATCTTATTTAAAAACTGACAAAGACATTTTGCAATATCTGATCGTAACAATACATTTGTCAATAGCATACTATAAAAAGTATTATATTGTGTAGTTCAATACAAAAATGTACATCCTGTAACAATTGCTGTCCTTTCTGTAACAAAATAGTCCGTTACAGGAAGGACCGTTACATGAGGGAATTATTCCGACCAAATCTGTTGGTAATAAATAAGCTGTGGACCTATGAGGTTGAAATGTATACATGTACAGGTCTGTGTCAAAATTTCGTTAAAAATATTATTTTCTGCTCATGGCTTACCTGTCCAGAAGTTCAACCATTTATCACACCGTTTCAAAAGTTCCAGGAAAAGTGCTCTATAATGCTCATCGTATGTTCAAATTACATTAAACTTTGCATCTAAATAGAACAATTCATTATACATGTTGTACCATGAATGAGGATGTGTCGTACAAAATGGCACTGCTGCCAATTAACTACGACCTACAATTACTGTATGGAACATTAGCGGAAGGGCGGTATAACATCATTTTGACCAATTAATGCCATGTAGTTTAAATAGTTCCACTGTTGCGTTCTGGCTTACTTGTCGCCGTAGTAGAATCGCCCGTCAAATGTCAGTAAATCATTGGAATTGACCAGTTTTTGTCTTTTAGCGGGAAAATTAAGACTTGAAACAGTATATCATATAACCACTGCCTGTAAAGAGCGTTGCATGTCACTGGGTAGGATGTATGGATAATATGAGCGTTTCCAGACTGCCTGTGGTACTGCTGCAGATGATCAAAGGAAGGTATGGCCTGTTGTGAATCAGACACTAGACGTTGCGTTGGACGTTTCTGCTTGATTTTGTGACACTTTCGAATGTTTTTCATAGGGACCCTGGAAGAGCGTACCTTGAAGCGAGCCATTTTTTTGAGAATATAAACCATTGTTGTTGTTGTAACAGGTGAATTGTGTGTGCCATTTGACTAACTGAGTGAGATTTAGTCAGAACATGTTAATAAGGTACGGCCAGAGATAACGTTGCCCCGGGTAGCCATTGCTGACGTTACTAAGGCAGTATTGTCATTTTGTATGACACACTCTCATGCGTTCGATTCATCATACACTGTGTATTATGAATTGATCATTTTACTGTGATGAACCTTTTAGTTAGGTGTGGGTAAGTGTAGTTTTAATTTCGTGCCAGCCATGAGTAATTCGCTTTTCATCATAATGTAAACGCGAATATCGCGCCGATTCCGAATTTCGAGTCAGTTGTAAGTTATACGACTCTATAAAATATCGAATTTTAAGCTGAATTCGAATTTCGTTCCAGCTACGAGTTCATTATTCAACTTGATAAAAGTTCGCGCTATCAGAGCAGTATATGCTCACTGTATGACCAAAACCGTGTTCGATTGGGTTGAAATCTAAATATTTGAAGGGAAACAGCCAAATGGACAGACATTTTTTCATCATGCAATCAGTGTGAATGTGTTCTTCGACATGTTTTAAAGTCAAATGGGATGTTTGCACCGATATAGAAAATAACACTACACGACTGCATAAATATAAAAGTAAGGTGGCTTTCGAATATCCAAATGAACTGACTACTGTTTGAATGCAAACTTGCGACATTATCACTAAAGTCATGTACATGTACATGTAATTGGATAAAAATTGCTAAAAGCACGAAATGTATTTGCACCCTAGAATCTGGAAGCATGGTGGATTTCATTAAAATAAAATGTCGGATTATGTACATACTGGTCAATGTATTCAAATAGTGTACACGATATTTGAAAGCTTTATTTTGTATAATAACTCAGTTATCAAGAAATGAAAATGTATACTTAGAAAAGTTGCTATAGAACGTTAACAGATTTTCAGATCAAACCACAAGGGCCTTATTCACCAGCGTTATAAGTCTAAAGATCAGACTTTGACTTAAAATTGATAATATTCATAATCACTGTCATTTCTTGACAATAAGATTTAACCATATAACACTGTTTCTGATTATTGTGTGTTACCCACTGAACATGTATACCTATTTACATTAAAATCGGTACATTTATAGCAACATGAGAGCAAATAGAACATTTCATGGGCGTAGGAGTATCTTCAACATTTGGCAACTTGGGGTAAAAACAATTTTTGCTCGCTTCGCTCGCAAACAATGTTCATTATATCACAATATGTCAACACCCACTGTTTGCAAAAAGATTACACTTGTCACATAAATTGTAATCTTAACCGTCCCAACTTCCTACGTCTATATAATTAATAAGTGTGAGATTATGGTTCTGTGACAATTCATACGTTTTCACCATGGACTGTAGGCAACTTGTCTATTAGGAGATATATCAGGTCGTAACTCATACTTTTTGTCTGAATTATTTGGGGGGGGGATGATATGTTGCCCCCCCCCTGCTCCTACGCCCATGCATTTGGCAATATAAAGCCTAAATCTGAATTTAGACTGATAACGTTGGTGAATCCAACACAATTATGATTTTACAGTGTATATGCTATAAAGCTATAAACAATGACAACAAAGTTTTAATTTTTTCTAATTATTTTAATCATAGAAAATATATATAAATAAATTAACAATAAACATTATTCATACAATAGCATCATCATAATTATGAAATAAGTTTGCGTGGTTAGCGTTTTGCAACTGTAGGTCCATTTTCAGCGCCTACTGAATGCATACATAGGAAAACCTCCGGAGATGCGAGAGGAATTATTAGCTAACAGGGGTCCTGCAATTTCTGAATAATCCGGATCAGCTACGTAAGATAGAAGTCTCTTTTCTTCACAAAATAAAAGTTATTTGATGAAAACATTCAAAGAATTGACAAAGTTATGTCAATTTGAAGTTCCATAACTGGTATTTTAGCAATAAAACAATGTTTGAAACATAGTTAAGGTGTAGGGATGTGTGCAAATGAAAACCGAAAAAGACTTGCAACTTGTTGTAAGGATTGGCCATTATGTCTCAGTAGGACCCCAGTTTCTAAGAATTGAATACATATTTGTTAATACCCTTGAAAATCACAAAACACTGCATGTGTACAAATTTATATTAAATGTTGGACCACATGTTTTGGAATGCCTAAAACTTTATAATGCAATACAATCATTAAACAACAATGAACACAAAGATCAAATATCCACCGTGATTGTGAATAACATGTAATCAAAGTATAACATTTCCTAATAGTATGGAGAAATTAACATGATCCTAACCTTCGTGCAAAAATATAATACTAGGTTCTTAGATATCTATTTCCCCAAATGAATCGTGCAATTATTATCTTAATTGAATTTCTTAACTAAGTTTAGATTTGTTTTTAACACATCACTGAATTAGTAACAAGCTATATTCTTTATGAATTAAAAATAATATGTTGAAATATTTCAATTATTGTAATTTAAATAAATGTTAATTGTTTGCAGCTTTTAATGCGCCATTTTAGTGTTTATATACAGAAAGCAAATTGGGACTAAGTTTTTACGAGACGACGCTTGTAGGTGTTCTTAGAAGGCATATTTTAGCCAAATTCTGAAACGAGTCGCTTAAGAAATGTTGATCTAAAAAAATCTTGTATTAGATCCTATATTCGATCCTACCTTGTGCTTCTTCGTTATACTCCTCACTTATGAAAACATACAACCAGGTGTTCGTGCTATATAGCGCTTTCCAAGGGAGGTTACCCACAACTTCTATATATTTAATTGAATGGGAGGTAAGTGAATATAGGCGCTCAATAGCGCTTTGCTTACGCAACGGACACCAGGTTTATAAATACAGACGATATAGATAACAGCTGTTGTATTATGCTAATAGAAGGTTGAGGGTCATGTCAAATTCTCCGTACTAAAGCACATTTATGGTATAATGACCAGTATAAAAGCAGTCCAATAATAAGAATCATATTTTGCTCAATTAAAACAAACTAGGTTCATCTGTACAAACAAGCATGGTATAAAATATTTTTATATTAGAGCATTTATGATGACATTATTTATGATGACAATGTATCAAAGCACTAAAAGGATTTTTTTTTTTAACAAAGCTAGAAACCTATAAAAAATTTAGGCTCCTTTGCGTGAGCTAAATCCAGGCCCAGGACCCTTACTCACAAACATAGTAAGTCTAAATACTCAGACTTAGACTAGGTAAAAAAACACAAAATAGAATTGTTCTTTAACTCAATGTAAACTGACCAATGTCAGCCCACAAAAATGTCAGCTTTTTGTCCATGGGGCCCACAGAGAATCTCTTGATCAATAGAAATAGTATCCAGCTTCAAGAAAATGAAACAAGCAAATTGTTGACGGACGGACAAGCGACAGAAAGACGACGGACGAAGAGTGATCACAAAAGCTCACTTTGTGACAGGTGAGCCAAAAAAAGTAGTGGGTCATGTATCATAAAAGAAAAATTTGGTTCGCCAAACGCAGTGAACAGATTTTCTCACACGTACAGACTGACTCAAAGTCCTTTAGCCCAACCCTACTTTCACATTTAAGCCAGAATGCCAAATATTTCTGAATAAAACAATTCACTACACGACAACATGTATATAATGCATTTAAATCCAATTTCAATATTCTGATGCAGATTTGTCAAGACATACCCCCTTTTTCAGCAGAGTTTTTAGCAGACTATTTGAGTGTATCGGATTTTGTTCTGCATTTTAAGCATTTAGTGGTTAGTAACCTTATATGTTCTATTCGCTCTCATGTAGTTATAAATGTACCAGTTTTGATATATTAAATGAGTATACATTACATCTTCATAACATCAAATAATCAGATAAAATTTCACATTGTTAATTTGAATCTAATTGCAAAGCAATGGCAGAGTATTTCAGACTTACAATGTTGGTGAATACGGCCCGAGGCCTGGGGACTTATTCGCCAACGTTATAAGTCTGAAACATAGACTTAGACTTAACCTTTTCAAATGTTCGGAGTTTTAGACTTACAACGTTGGTGAATTAGGCCCCTGGTGCTTATAAACATGATTTTATTCTCATACTCAAACTGAGTTGGAGCATGGAGTATGTACTCCAATGTTTATAATCACTCGGCCTGATCTTTGGAAGAATCTCAATCTGAGCTACAAGTTTTATCTCTGCTCAAATATTGTCATACTCATATAATTGAATAAATACCTAATCAATACACACATTGTGTTACAAACTGACAGAAATATTATTTAGTTCTACCATGAATGTGCATTTATCAACTTTATAAACTACTTTGGAACGATAAGGACACATGTTAGATCTGCTACAGACTGTAGAGGGTTAAAAATGTCTAAATCTGTCTAAAAAATGACACATGTTAGATCTGCTACAGACTGTAGAGGGTTAACAATGTCTAAATCTGTCTAAAAAATGACACATGTTAGATCTGCTACAGACTGTAGAGGGTTAAAAATGTCTAAATCTGTCTAAAAAATGACACATGTTAGATCTGCTACAGACTGTAGAGGGTTAAAAATGTCTAAATCTGTCTAAAAAATGACATGTGTCCATACATGCCATATTTTCCTGAAGCCTATGCAGGAGATTGGTGATGGAAATGCAGGAGATTTCAATGGAATGCAGGAGATTTTTCTTGCTCCAACTTTAAACTTAAATAAATGAAGTTAATATGCAGTTTTTATCTATTTTACATGTAGGATATTACCATGCATGCTTCATAAAGCTATTTAAAATAATATATTTTATCAATTTCATCATGCAAACAAAAATATTAAGGTTCCAGTATTCCAAAAAATCAAGAAATGCAGGAGATTTGATCAATTTGCCTAAAATCATGCGGGAGTAGAGTCTCAAATGCAGGAGACTCCTGCATGATGCAGGAGATCTGGCATGTATGTGTGTCATTAAGGTTATTTCCTTGGGAGGCTGGATCCAAAATTGGCAACACAAAACAGAAGGCACTATTTTTAGTTTAATTTTAGCAAAATTTAGAGAGCTTGAACTTCAGATTTATCTCAAATGCAGACTCTAATTCCCACAAAATCTCAATACGCAAAATCTCAATATGAGATGAGATTTCTACTTGAGATGTTTCCGTAGATTGGGGGCCAGAGCCAGGTACCTTAAGAAACACTGATCAGAGATAAATATCATCTTTAGTTGAGATTGAGTTTGAGATACTTTGGTAGACCAGAGCCAGGTTTTTTAAGCACAAATATTTTTTAAGACTCAAAACTTCAAACATATCTGAGCTTAAGATGCTGTGGAATAATTTGACAAAAAAATTCAAAATTTCTCAGTGGGAAACAACAATCACAAGAAAGTATAACAGGACCAGACCCCGATCTCCAGAAGTATCTCAAGTTGAAATCTCATCTCAAATTTAAATTTGACTCAAACCAGAGTCTGAATATTTTAGATTCTTCTTAAATTCAAACTTAAAAAAAAATTAAATGTAAAAATATAACAATTGTACTTTGTTTTGTGACACAAATTTGAGTCCAGACTCAAAGGAAATGATCAAACTAATACATGGCAAAATTTGAGATGAGATTTAGCTCAAATTGAGATGTTTAGAGAGATCGGGACCTGGGCACTGTTTTATCGAAGCATTTATGATAATCATAAAGTCACGTTCAAATTTGAATCCTTTATAACTATGTCACTGCTTCAAATGCTGGTAATCAATAGGTAAAATCATCAGTTAATGATTTTAAACAATATATTTCCCTCATTTGCAGATGTAAACGCATTATAAGGAATTTAAATTTGAGCGTAAGTTTAAAATGTTCGTAAGTCCTTTGATAAAACAGTGCCCAACTCTCCAAAAATAATTTTACTTATATATTCAAAACTATAAATTAAATAAACAAATTGCAAAATACTTTATAATCTAGTAACAATATATCTCTAAAAATGAATCACAATAGTGTACGTTTGAAGAAAATCAAATTTTTCAACAGACATGCTTTATAATCAATGTGTGTCCGTGTTTGGAACCTCTGGAATAACAACCATTTAAACAAGTATCACAATTCACATCAAATCTGAGACAGTAAGTTTTTGTGCCGAGCTCCTTGATAATTCCAGCACCGATTTCGTACGTTTAAAACTTCTATTTATAGATTTCATGTTGAGCTGGACGTTTACTTGCTCTAAGACGTCACAAAGTCTACGTATCAGAAGTTCCGCTACGTGTTGGGATCCTTGTGATGCTAACTGACGTTTTGATACTCTGACTAGGCGATGATCCTGAAAAAGTAAATGTCACAGGTTTGGAAAAATATGCCAACTGAATAGGGCTGAAACCCAGGACCCTTGGATTACAAGCGGCTGAAACCACAGGACCCTTGGCTAACAAGCGACGCAAACCACAGAACCATAATGGCTTACAAAGGTCTGAAACCACAGGACTCTAGGCTGAAACCACAGGACCCTTGGCTTACAAGCGACTAAAACCACAGGACCACTGGCTTACAAGCGGTTGAAACCACAAGACCACTGGCTTACAAGCGGTTGAAACCACAGGACCACTGGCTTACAAGTGGCTGAAACCACAGGACCAATGGCTTACAAGCGGTTTAAACCACAGGACCCTTGGCTTACAAAGGTCTGAAACCACAGGACCATAATGGCTTACAAAGGTCTGAAATCACAGGACTCTCGGCTGAAACCACAGGACCCTTGGCTTACAAGCGACTAAAACCACAGGACCACTGGCTTACAGGCCGTTGAAACCACAGGACCCTTGGCTTACAAGCGGCTGAAACCACAGGACCATAATGGCTTACAAAGGTCTAAAACCACAGGACCAATGGCTTACAAAGGTCTGAAACCACCGGACCAATGGCTTACAAAGGTCTGAAACCACAGGACCCTTGGCTTACAAGCGACTAAAACCACAGGACCACTGGCTTACAAGCCGTTGAAACCACAGGACCCTTGGCTTACAAGCGGCTGAAACCACAGGACCCTTGGCTTACAAGCGGCTGAAACCACAGGACCCTTGGCTTACAAGCAGCTGAAACCACAGGACCCTTGGCTTACAAGCGGCTGAAACCTCAGGACCCTTGGCTTACAAGCGGCTGAAACCTCAGGACCCTTGGCTTACAAGCGGCTGAAACCACAGGACCCTTGGCTTACAAAGGTCTGAAACCACAGGATCAATGGCTTACAAGCGGCTGAAACCACAGGACCCTTGGTTTACAAGCGGCTGAAACCACAGGACCCTTGGCTTACAAGCGGCTGAAACCGCAGGACCCTTGGTTTACAAGCGGCTGAAACCACAGGACCCCTGGCTTACAAGCGGCTGAAACCACAGGATCAATGGCTTACAAGCGGGTGAATCCAAACCCACTTGGTATGTATGTTTATAGCAATGACCTGAAGTGCCTCAGTTAAGTGACTCATCCGATTTGGGGAGCTTTTAATTTTTTTATACAGTATTAGAAACTTCAGCCTTTGCTTACCTTCATCTGAGCTATTACAATACATTTTAAATGTTCTGTATGTTGGTCCATATCTTCACCTTGACCAGATAAACACATGTTGGCATCATCTTCTATCGTCTGAAACAATATAAACACATAAACTCATGTAACATCAAAGTCATAAGAAACTTCTAATACAGGGTTTTCCCTAATAATTTTCATTCGAGGGTCCTGGGACCCTTAAGGTTTATATTTAAGGAGTCCCCGAGAAATTTTTGGGTACAGTATCAAACTTATAATAAAGATAATAACATGTAGAATCATGATATAGATTGCTCAATGAACTACAAGAGCAATAAAAACAAGTAGCAGAAAGGGAAATGTTCTAGCTGAAATGAAAATGTCTATTTTAGGGATCCTATTGGGGGTCCCAAGGATGCACACTAATGCAGATATGAGGGTCCCAAGCCTCAAAGTTGCGTCAGGGACGCAGAAAACCTGCATCAGGGAAATCCCTGCTAATATGAACTAAGGCGCGGCCTATAACACATAAACTCATGTAACCAAAGTTTTAGCTACCAGATAAGACAAAACGTGATTGAGTAGCAGTGTTTTTCAGATACTCTGTATTTGTTACTTTCTCATCTATTAATGAGTTGTTTATACTAGATACTGTTTTACAATGTGTTAATAGCAATTTATATTATGTTATTATTTTATGGCTTTAATAAAAGCCCTTTAAACACGTTAATTGTTTAGTTATTTATTTGGTCGTACATGCAGCACAAACTCTCATTTACTTAGAAAGACCACTTGATGGCCATAACCAAAGTTACAAGTAACTTCTATAAGGTCATACTAATTTGTTTCTTCATCTAGCTTTCAGAGACAGTAAGGTTTGGGTATCTTAGGGAAACAGACAAGTTTGTAACCTCTTATATCTTCAAAATCCATTGAGATGTTGCCTTCATATTTTCATACTTTTATTATTAGTAAATTTTGTTGGTCAGCCCTAAGACTTGAACCCACAACCCAAATCAGAAGTCTTGCACTCTATAGACTGAGCTAAGTGGGCTGACATGGTTTCCATTATAACTAAAATATTGTTGACCATGCAATAAAAAAAGCACTTTTCCTTTCAAAGTAGAATGTATGCATGGAGAAAAGGATTTAGAAATGAATTCATTTTATTTTTGGGTTTGACTAAGACAGACACAGTGCATTGGGTTGCAGTCCTGTCTATTTAGCATATGACCTCCAGTTTGAAGTCGCAATATTACCATGAGACAGAAAGTTTGTATGAACAAGGACACCATACGTGCTGCAATAGTTCTTTCCAAGTACATGTAGATTTAACAACATACCTAGTATATATAGCATTTATATATGCAAGACTACCTCAGGGTTTTTAACCAGTTCTCCAATATTTTTTTAGAAAATAGCTTCCCGTGCCACGGCCTGTTTCGAACCAAGGAACTTGGTATTGGTAGTCGAGAGCACTAACCACTTGACCACCTTTCAAACTTACTGCATTTTATAACAACAAGAGCATCACCTACTAGTGCTGGATGATCGACTTTCTCAATTCTTAATAGAGCCCTTATTATTAGAGAAAAAAGAGCAGATTAATAAATAAATATAGGTTCCTAGATCATCGGCCTTGTTAATATGGACTTGTGATTGTAAATAATAATGTTGAGTTTCAAGTGGATACCTTTGATTGTATTTGAGAAAATTACTAGGAGAATAAGTTTACATAACCAATATAGACGGCACACAGACCATCCAGCCATATCAATAGCTTGACTTCTTTTCTTTGAAATGTTTTGCTAAAAAGCACTTACCTGATCCAGATCTTTTAATAGATCCGGTATAACTCCTTTCAGGGAATGTTTCTGACTAAGGTGTAAGGATTCAAATATAAGCTGCCGTATGTAAATCTGTGCACTAACTATGGCCTGTAATCATACAAATATAAACTGTTTTATGTAAATACGTGCACTAACAATGGCCTGTAATCATACAAATATAAACTGTCATATGTAAATCTGTGCACTAAAAATGGCCTGTAATCATACAAATATAAACTGCTGTATGCAAATCTGTGCACTAACAATGGCCTGTAATCATACAAATATAAACTGCAGTATGTAAATCTGTGCACTAACAATAGCCTGTAATCATACAAATATAAACTGCAGTATGTAAATCTGTGCACTAACTATGGCCTGTAATCATACAAATATAAACTGCAGTATGTAAATCTGTGCACTAACAATAGCCTGTAATCATACAAATATAAACGGTTGTATGTAAATCTGTGCACTAACAAAGGCCTGTAATCATACAAATATAAACTGCAGTATGTAAATCTGTGCACTAACAATAGCCTGTAATCATACAAATATAAACGGTTGTATGTAAATCTGTGCACTAACAATAGCCTGTAATCATACAAATATAAACTGCAGTATGTAAATCTGTGCACTAACAATAGCCTGTAATCATACAAATATAAACTGCAGTATGTAAATCTGTGCACTAACTATGGCCTGTAATCATACAAATATAAACTGCAGAATGTAAATCTGTGCACTAACAATAGCCTGTAATCATACAAATATAAACTGCAGTATGTAAATCTGTGCACTAACAATAGCCTGTAATCATACAAATATAAACGGTTGTATGTAAATCTGTGCACTAACAAAGGCCTGTAATCATACAAATATAAACTGCAGTATGTAAATCTGTGCACTAACAATAGCCTGTAATCATACAAATATAAACGGTTGTATGTTAATCTGTGCACTAACTATGGCCTGTAATCATACAAATATAAACGGTTGTATGTAAATATGTGCACTAACAAAGGCCTGTAATCATACAAATATAAACTGTCGTATGTAAATCTGTGCACTAACTATGGCCTGTAATCATACAAATATAAACGGTCGTATGTAAATCTGTGCACTAACAATAGCCTGTAATCATAAAAATACAAACTGTCATATGTAAATCTGTGCACTAACTATGGCCTGTAATCATACAAATATAAACGGTTGTATGTAAATATGTGCACTAACAATGGCCTGTAATCATACAAATATAAACTATTGTATGTAAATCTGTGCACTAACAATGGCCTGTAATCATACAAATATAAACTGTGCAAATCTGTGCACTAACAATGGCCTGTAATCATACAAATATAAACTGTTGAATGTAAATCTATGCACTAACTATGGCCTGTAATCATACAAATATAAACTGTCATATGTAAATCTGTGCACAAACAAAGGCCTGTAATTAATTAATAATTATGTAAAGGAACAAGTGATTTTTGTAAAACATGCCCCTATGGCAGCCTAATTGTTGAAAATGGTAAAGGTCACAATGACCTTGACCATTGACCTACAAATCTCAAAATAAATAGGGGTCATCTACGGTTTGAAAAGTCCTAGGGCAAAGCATTCTTGAGTTATTGAACTATTGAATGGAAACTGACTGACAAAGCAAAGCATTACCCTCATCACAGATGGTGGGAGACATTACTAGTAGAATACATACATGTTTATCTACAATTCTCTGTATGTATTCCAGAATCTGTGGGCTTGCTGATTCACTCAACTTCCGTTTTAATGCCTTGAACAAGTTTGTGTTCTCGATGTAGAAATCACTCTTTGCCTGAAAATAATATAAATTTTTGGTGTTAAATTGAGGAAGTCGTTGTGAGTGCTCACTTGGTTTTTATCTTTGATTAATTGTCTCATAACCTTTGGCTAATAACAAGTTTGTCTAACTAATACAAGGAAGACAAGTGTCCTGCCCAGACTCTTTTCGAATTGACACTTTGGTTCTTTCAGATTCCTAGACAACATGAGACTACTTGTAGTTTAGAGTGCTTACCACTGGGTCACCATTCCACTCATACAATAGTGAGGACTCAGTGCAAAACTATGGTAAATAACTTTTTAAATGGATGTAGTTACCATAGTTTTGCACTGCGTCCTCAATATAAAAATTCCTTAATTGCACAGACACTTGGTTGGCAAGGTGGAGATTTCTTTTGTATCTAAATGACCCACGAGATTCAAAAGCCTGCGGAACCCGTACCTACCTTCAGATAATTCCTACAGAACTTGTGTTGTGTACTGGTCTCTGCAGACTCTTGTAATCTCTTCACAGTTGGAAGTTTTAACACCAATGATGAAAAATAGTCTGATAAATCCTCCTGCAATCAATAACACATCAATTACATCTTGTAAGTAACCAATAACACATCAATTACATCTTGTAACTAACCAATTACACACGAATTCAATGAAGTACATATCCATAACACAAATTGTAAGCAATGAATTACACATCTTTTACACCATGTAAGCAACCAATTACACATCAATTCCACCAATTGCATATCAATTACATCTTGTAAACAACCAATAACATATCAAATATATCTTGTAAACAACCAATAACACATCAAATATATATTGTAAACAACCAATAACACATCAATAACATCTTGTAAACAACCAATAACACATCAAATATATCTTGTAAACAACCAATAACACATCAAATATATCTTGTAAACAACCAATAACACATCAATTACATCTTGTTAACAACCAATAACATATCAAATATATCTTGTAAACAACCAATAACACATCAAATATATATTGTAAACAACCAATAACACATCAATTACATCTTGTAAACAACCAATAACACATCAAATATATCTTGTAAACAACCAATAACACATCAAATATATCTTGTAAACAACCAATACCAAATTCATTACACCTTGTACTTGACGTGTAATTGATTGCTCACAAGATGTAATTGGTTTATTATTGGTTGCTTACAATTTGTAATGGATGTGTAATTCGTTGCATACAAGATGTAATTGATGTGTTATTGGTTGCTTACAAGATGTAATTGATGTGTTATTGGTTACTTACAAGATGTATTTGATGTGTCATTGGTTACTTACAAGATGTAATTGATGTGTTATTGGTTACTTACAAGATGTATTTGATGTGTTATTGGTTGCTTGTAAGCAATCAATTCAACCAATTACACATCAATTGCATCTTGTAAGCATTTGTTAGCAACAATTACATCTGGTTAGGAATCAATTACATCTTGTTAGCAATCAATGTGTAAGCAATTAACTACATACAGACAGCAACCAATTATATCTACATTCCAAGCAATTACACATATTCAGGAATCAATAACACCTTGTCAATGCCCAATTACACATTGTATGCAACCAATTTCACCTTATTACTTTTATTAGCTATCAATTACACCTGAGACACACCGGTGATTTTATTAAAATGAAACATACTTCGAAGATGTGAAAGTTATAATCATTTACAGAAGTTCAGAATGAATGGATGACACTATACCTGTGATTTGGCTAACACCTTGGTATTACTACCATCACCTGATGATCGACTTCCATCTTCTAAACTTTCAACAACCTCTTGATACTACAATATATCAATATACTTGTATGGTATTATAAACTCACGTTTTCTACAGATCTTTTAAAGTCAATCGAGAACAGTTTATAAACATCAGGTCGTCCGACAGGTAAAGTATGTTTATCTACGTGTAACTATGTATACCTGAGTTAACGGTAAACCCCGGTATTCTCTTGAATGGGATAGTTCCCTCATTAGTATTACTTATTACATCTACTATACAATGCTCAAGTCCCATTAGGTCATACCAAATCTTTGTTAAGCATCCGAGGACAGATAGGCTTGAACATCTTGGAAAGAAAAAACAACAAGTCATATAATCTTATAATTATTTTTGAAATCCATTGAGATAATGCTTTCATACATGTTCACCATCATGTTTCTTAACCACTTTACGGCAGTAGTTCACACACAAACAAGTTTACAGTTATAAATTCAGTAAGTTATTTTGAATGTCAATATCTACAGCTATAATGATGAGGATAGACATAGTGTAGCTATGTCTTGTTTTTTTCTCCAAGTGTTTTTTTCTCAGGATAGCCAGATAGGTTTTCGAACTTAGGGTTGACGGTAAACGAAATGCTCTATCTTAAATAATTGGCCAAAATGCTCTAAATAAAGGCTATCTTAAATAATTCATCATAGTGCTCTTTCTGAAATAGCCAATCATCGAGAGAGTTGTCTACCTTAGATAAGTGATCTATGATTTTATGTTGTAGCTGTGAAATGGCAACATCTGCGTTGGTCAGTTCCTCGACAACATTCAATGATTTATCCTTGACCTCCGACCTCATACTCTCTTCAACTTGCGCAATCTGATTATTCACCACAAACTGTCGACACATCGTACACACATGTAGAAGTATGGATATCTCCGGCTCTACTTCCGGGCTCTATAAATATTACATGTATGAAATTATACTAATATAAATACTAATATTATACTAATACTTACACGATTATACTATTTTATACTAATTATGCCTCCCCAAATCGCTGATATGAGTATATACGCATATACTTTATATTATACTAATACTGATATTATTATACTACATTACACTAAATTAAAATTCTACTCAACATCTGTAATGAAGGGGTACCTGGTATATAGCTTTGCACATATCAGCCAGTCTATGGTTGTTGGTCGGTAGGTAGATTCATTTGTTCATTCAACTGTACATTGAGGTTGGCCAGGAACTGTAGAAGACCCTTATTTATTTTGGGGCCAATAGGTCGCAGTCACTTTGACCTTTATCATTTCTGACTATTGGGCTGCCAATTAAGTGCATCTATGTTTGTTTTAAATTTAATTGTGAACGAAGTTTTCTCCACTTTTTTTTATATCAATCAACCTTAACATCTCGTACATGATGTTTGACAGATTCCCATGGCCATGCCGAGTATTTAGTAATCTTTTTTATACTTTTTGATCGTGGTAGTTAGATGCATTAGATACCTCTAAAGGACTCAATGTTTTACATTCTGCTCCACTGAAAAGGTTGCAATTACCTTAAAGTAAATATCTGCTAAGGGACATTTTGAATGAGAGACTATATTGCTCTACAGAGGACAACTCTTGAGTGTCAGCATAAAACACTCAGGTTTCCAATATAACAGAGATCCTATATATACTAGATCATGAATATAAGGACCAGAACAATTTCAAAATTTTGAAACCGGTTAATCATCAGCATAAAACCGAATCGAACCGGTTAATCATCAGCATAAAACCGAGTCGAACCGGTTAATCGGCCGCCATACTGAAAATGGTGATTCCTTCCTGGCGACCATATCAAATTAAAGTACTTCGTCCTGGTCCTATTAAATATTGAACAATGAGATTAACATTAAATTCATTTTGAGAAATAGGCTGACTTACTCCAACAACTTTAATAATAACAAGACGAGCAGCGTCGGTGTCAGACTTCCTCGTGTCGGTGTCGGATTTCCTCGTGTCGGTGTCGGACTCAGACCTCCCATCTACAGTATCTGGTATATACACTAAGAGCTCTTTACGTTTACATTGCTTACATAACACTTGACCACATAGTTTACAGCTGTACTTCTTCTGCATGAGACCGAAACCTGACGCACAACTCTGACATTTCTCAGACATACTTTCCACCTATAACAAGTAATTAGGAATTGCAGGCAATACAGAAATCCCCTACCTGGTTCTCAGGTTGTCAACATAGTACGTGGATAGGGATCAATAAGGAGATTATGCATGTAAAATTATATTTTTATTTCGACGAAAATTGTGGTTACCGTGGCAACAGAAACATTGACAACCTGAAAACCAGGTAGGGGACTTCTGTTACCAAGTTTCATAACCCTAGATCAAAAACTGTTTGAGTTATGGCTGGATCCAGATTTCTTGACTGATGGACTGATTGACTAACGGACGGATGGCAAACCTATAGTCCCCTTCGGTTGAAAACCGGTAGGGGACTAATAAAATAACTAGGATGAAATAATTTTATTCTAAAAAATCCCAAAATTACTGTGTAGACGGTTGACAACTGCAAACAAACAACATTTTTTAAGGTTTGCCTGACAAATGATAGTTACACACTTTTCATATACTTTTAGTTAACATTAAAAGACTGAAAGATTGGGGTTATGAACGCAAATATATACAATACATAATACAAGGCCAATTTTTAAAAATATTGCTTTTTTCAAAATTTATGACCTTTCCAATGACTTTCTGACAGTGTGTCAAATTCAAGGTACATGGCATCAAATTCAAGGACTTTTCAAGTCTTGTTTGAACCATTGGATACTTTTCAAGTCCTTGTTGAACCTTTGGAATACGTACCATCCAGGTAGATGATTTCTGCCAACTTGGGGTTGTTATCAACACTTTCATTTCATGTAAAGTTCTCCTCATTTCTGAAGATCCGACAGATTTCATGAAACCTTCACGTAGACGTGTACACTCCTTCTTCAAATCTAGTCTGTAACAAATACGTAGATGACCCAGGTGTATAAAGTCCAATGGACCATCAGTGATTTTTTTACCTGCAAGTTCCGATTCCTGAACTCATAAAAAACAGTGGTGATGCAAAGTTTAAAATCATGTGAGTCCTAATAATACATTGAGGTTTCTAATTTTTTTTTTGAAGATGGCTTCATTCCTTAATTTTAATCAGTACACCAGCCAGTTTTCAACATTTCTTTAACAGGTTACTTAAATGTCTAACATTTAATGAAATACTTGGACTTGACGTATATTAGCATGTTATTGAGTCCCAGGACGGAAGTTTATAAAAAAATCACCGAGAGGATATTTAATTTTTTTTTTGTTGATTTAGGTGTATATAAGATCAAATTTTATTTCACAGACTGATTATAAACCGAAATTCTTCTACACTAATCACATCCCTCATTTAGAGAATTCTCGTGATGTCTTGAGCCCGAACATACAGAAAATAGGTTCACACCTAAATTTTTTGTAATCCAAAAATTTACAACACAGCGATAATATATTTTTATCAAAATCAACTTAATTTAATACCCAGGAAACGATAATATCTTTCAGTATATTGATATCTACCTACCCAATCCTCTAGGAGCTGGTTTGCCCCACCCCTTAAGTCATTGCAGTATACTGTAAAATCATTTAATTTCGATGGGAAGAAATTTCGTGTTGGTTTTTTTTCGTAAAAAAGACAATTTCAATTGTATCTTAATTTGTGGATTTTGAATTTAAGGTAATAAATGCAATGGTCAAAATTATTGTTCGATGGGATTTGATTTTGAGGTAAAAGGTAAACAACGAAATCCACAAACTTTAATCCCCCACAAAAATTAATGATTTTACAGTATTGATAACATGTTTAAAATAGTTTTTTTAATAACAAAAAGACCCACTGTTAGTTACCTTTCTCTGGAACTTTTAGACAATCTCGTGTTTCCCACCTCATTTGTTGTCTTCCGCTGTTGTCCATGTACTTTCATTTTGTTAAAGAATTGTGTCAAGTTACGTATTTGTAAATCATTGTCACCTCCTTCCTCAAAACAAACACTGCAAACCTTCAATAAATGATGCAATTATAAACCTTCAATAAACATCGCAAACCTTCAATAAATGATGCAATTATAACCTTCAATAAACATCGCAAACTTTCAATAAATGATGCAATTATAAATCTTCACTAAAAAATAACAAACCTTCAAAATATACAAAATTTAATATAAACCTTCACTAAACATAACAGAGCTTATAATACCACAACTTTAAAAACTTTAGTATAGGACCAGCCAACCTTAAATAAACAACAATTCCAACACACATCTCGAGTCACCAAGGTCTGCATGAATTAACACTAAAACACAGCTATGGTAAATAACTCAATAGTGTATCACAGATCACTGGCATCAGTCATGTGACCGCACTAGGCCCTGATTATATACCCATGGAGGGAGTAACACATGTCTTTGCCACAGATGAACACAGTGCAGCAGTTATTTTTACAGTACTATGTATTCATGTGTTGTCAAATGCAGATTATTAGGAATGTTAGAGTCAAAATTATATTAAGTAAGTTATATAAATTATCTTTATTTTATGAATAATAAAGACTGGTATAATGGTCGGAAGTGTTACGTAATCATGATTTAATTACTAATTTAGTAAACCTGTTTAGTAAATTACTGTAAAATTTTCAAGGGGGATTAAATTTCGTGGATTTCGTGGTTCACCTTCAACAACGAAATCAAATCCCATCAAACGGTATTTTTGACACTTGTATTTATTACCTGAAATGCAAAAAAAACCATTTAAATGGTCTTCTTTACCAAAACCACGAAATTTCATCCCATCAAAATTAAATGATTTTACAGTACCTTATACAATTTGCCGTTGGGATCATAATGAGCGAGGAAGCTCAACCGTCGTCTATACTGGACACATGTCTGACAGAACACATCGCCACATCGACGACAATGGTGCTTCCTCTCTAGAAGGGAGAACTTTTTGCCGCAATTACGATTGATACAACTGGTTCTTCTTTCTGAAGGTTTCCAATGTGTTCTTGTAATCTCTGGAAGGGAAGCAATTGTAAACTAGAAAACTCTCCATCAACACAGGTGCCCCCATTGAGGTATATAGTAAAAGTAATAAAGGGTCATAACTCTGCAGGGTGGCCACAGAAAATGAAGAATATCATTCCCTGATAATTCCCTGATTTTTCCATGATTTCATGCGGTGTTCTCAACAACGGGTGTAGGAGCATCTTCAACATTAGGAGATGACAAATGTCTGTCTAAAGGTAATATAGGACCTGGTGCAAACTTTATCTTACAATTTCTTTCTCCAGTGATCATAAAGCTCTTCGAACACTCACATGATAACATGTTTATATAGATTATTATATAATTATGTTGCGATCGTAGCGAGCCCAAAAATGCACATTTCTGATGTTCATATTTTTTCACCGAGAACAAAAGGCAAATTACCTATTACAAGATTATGACAGCTACTCCAATTTGTACAATTCCCTGATTTTTGCCCAATTTTGAAATTCCCTGATTTTTCCCTGCAGGGAATTTATTTTGGTCATTTTCCCTTTTTTTTCAGAGTCTGTGGCCACCCTGCTCTGGTAAAATTTGCAGTAGCAAAAATTCCATCCTTTACGGTCAACAACACATCAAGTTTGTTAATCATTTTGCGAGGAGTTTAAAGAGGCATTCCCTATAACATGCATATTTTTCTCTACTATCGCATTTAATGAGCTAAATGTACAAAGCATTATAAATTATCATAATTTCTCAGAAGAAAGTGTGGGCAAATATGTCTCTATAAAGTCAAAAATATATTTAAATCACCAATACTAATTAATCGCTTCCAGCGATTTATTATTATGTGGTCAAAGGGAAACAATTTGTGACTAATTTGACTCGTTACGGCAATATGTTTTCATTCTTTTCTCGGTAATTAGTGGAAGCTTTTTGTTGAAAATTTGAGGAGTTTAAGCAATAATGATTCTCATTTAATGTATAATATTCCTGAATTGATTTAAACGATCAAAGGTATAGGGAACGCCTCTTTAACACACAAGCTTTGCGTAACGTACGGACGGACAGCACCAATGTTATATGCCCCTAACTTATAAATAAGTGAGGAGGGACAATAAAAGGATGTTTTACTATTATTCTACAGAGGTGGTTGCTGTACAGAGGGCCACTCTGAAGAAGTTCTACTGTATATCAAATGAGTATAGCTTAAAAAACATGAGGAAATCGGACAGGGAAGGCAGCGCTCAACTTAACCAGAATATAGTAACAACACAACATAACGACACTGAGCAATGCCCACACATAACCCAACAAAATGATTTAAGCATGTTTGACTGCACAGACTGATAAGAACAATTAGATCTATATTTTGATGCAAATTTAACAGTATACTTTAGTTATCAGGGTGGACAAACCATGTGACTGTTTGGCTAAGAATGCAAGTAAATTATGGCAACAAAAAGTTAAAAATAGTATATATTGAGTAGGGGTGTAACAGTACGCTCACCTCACGATATGATACATACCGTCAATTTTTCTAACGGTTCGGTATATTTCGGTATGATACAATATTCTCTAACAGCTGCTTAAATACTTCAATTTTAGGTAATGACGAATTTGTTGCTTCTATAACAGCAATTATTATGTGCCAATCAACTATTTTAAGTGAATTTAGACAATATGCAGCATATCTCAATACAATTAAAACGAGTGATACATGGTAATTATACATAATCAGAAGTCTGTCGGGTGTTTTTGTTGTCTGAATATTATTTTGCTCATAAAAAAACTTATACCGAACCGTACCGAAATTTAGAAGTCTTGTATCGTGAACCGTGTGTGACTGAAGTCCGCGGTATTTCGTATACCGCGGTATACCGTTACAGCCCTAATATTGAGTGCAAATGGAATCAGTCAACAATACAACCTTTTGTGAACAGATTTTAATTGCAGTCTTAGGCTAGCCAACAAGTAGTGTGGTATGTCCACACTGGTTATAATGCTATATCGATGGCACCGTTTAAAAATGCCGAACCTACCATTTTTGCTATTTCGGGGTTTTCGTCCTATTATAAACATATTTCAGTTTGCCGCCTTTCCTGCTAATACCTGACTTACTAGCCAATAGGAAATTGCCAAAATAGTCACATGAAAAAATACCGAACATTCAATTGGTTAACTGTAAAAGCTTTTGCAGCTCCGGCATTTTCATTTCGCTCTTGAGCAGTGGGATTTTTTACAATTAACCAATGAATATTGTTTATTATAGGACGAAAACCCCGAAGTAGCAAAAATGGTAGGTTCGGCATTTTTAAACGTTGCCATTGATATGTTTTTTGTGTTTCCTGAAAAAGTACAAAATTGTAGTTTCGGCATTTTTAAACGGTGCCATCGATATAATAGATGAACAGACATGATAGTCTACTATTTTAGAGTACAGGGCCATCAGGAGAGGAGTCCACAAATAACTGACCACATCATTATAAGTACCTCGCCACTACTGACCCCTACAACCAAAATGACCCTTTTGGGGTCATATCCCTAGTCAGGGACACGTCCTGCTTAAGTGACATTTCTTGATAACTTTTTTACCTTGTCTGAAGCCTTTGAAGACATAAAACAGCCATTGAGAAAGAGCTGTGGTCCCTTATTTTTTTTACCCCCTAACCATCATGCTTCGGCTATATTTGCCCCTTACTTAGTCAAACAATCTGGACTTAGGGACCATCGTCCCTTAATGTGTTGGAGATAAAAGTCAGAAATTTAAAAAATCTCCCAGCAGACTGCCCCACGTTTAACCCCTAATTTATCAATCCAGCGAAATTTTGCTAGAATATACACACATCTATACCTTTTAGTGTTTCACCATAGCCCTCTGAATCAAAGGTTGTTATCTCCCAATCTGTGTCGGTCATTTCCCTGCACTCTCTGTTTATCCCTGTACAAATACATAAAACACAACAGTTAAAGGAATGATCTAAGATTCTAGATTATAAAGTAGTTATCTATAGTGGTGGGCATTATTGATACTATATAACACTATGACTAGTATACTATATATATACACATGTGCACAGAATTAAGTTTTATTAATATTAATATGCAACAGGTGGTACAGACTACAGTGGTCGAGCTTGACTACTGAATATCGAGAGTTTCCTGGTTCTATCCTCGAATGGGACACTTGGTCATTTTCAGAAACACTATTAGTGTTTCCCACCAATCTAGAGATGAACTGGTAGGAAACCGAGAGGTAGTCTCGCGTGTATATCTTTGCTTTACACCGAGCATATAATTCATTAAAGAACCAATTTTAAGGAAACTGTCCGAAACAAGCTATGGTAACGCTAGTCCTGAACCTAGACGAAAAGGATACTGAGGCTCTGAGCGACTTTAAGGAATGAATGTCAAAATGTTAAAATACCAAACTGAAAGACATATTTGTAGGACTTGGGTTAGTCAAACAATCTCGACTTAAGTAGTGACTACTGTCACCTGTCGGTGGAAGAAAACCAGCAGAGACAGAAATCTTGTCTAGGACTAGGGTAGACAAGATTTCGGTCTCCGGTGGTTTTCTACCACGCGTAGTCACTAGGTCGAGATTGTTTGACTAGGACTAGGGTAACATACCCGGATTACTTGTATCTCAGCTCTGTCTCTAAAATTTGCGATAATGCCCCACCTGGGACTTAATAAAATCCAGTTGATGGATTCCTGTCCTGTAGAAGGAAGAAGAAGAAGAAGAAAAAGAAGAAGAAAAAGAAGAAGAAGAAGAGTTGGCCGTGCAAATTAAATGGAAGCAAGACATACATGTACCTATTAACTTGATCTCCTTCCAATCTGGCCTATTGTAAAAATTATGGAGAACAATGAGGAGTGATAATAGGCCTACAAATAAATTTATAAATTATGATAAGTTGTAAAATGTGTACTGTATTGTGTGCACAACAAACATAGATTTTATCTTGTTCACAAAAAAAATACAAGCAGTGTTCACACTATGCATGGATTTGCATTTACATGAAGCAAGATCTTAGCCTTATACAGGACACAGGTTACTGTATCGTTGAAAAAGAAAACAAAAACGAAAAAAAAATTTTTTTGAAAATTTATATTTTTCTATCAAGGTCAATTTGTACAGAAATCCACGAGCCGGTTCGAGAGGTGCAGTTTGTTTTAAATAAAAAAAACTGCTTTATGCATACCAATTATCTATAAAAGGATGTGCGTTTACACAAACAATGTTATGGGATCAATGTAAGCCAAAAATTAACTTCATATCGTAAAATGCATTGCTTAAAGGTTTACTTTAACTGTCGCTGGTGTATCACATTGTGAGGGACGGCCATATGGATTTGTGTTGATTGCACCATAAGAATCGGCTGTGAATCAGTATCTACATTTTATAGTATAACTTTCTAACTATTTGATCAATTCTGATAAGATCTGGCATATACATACTTTATACATTGCTGTATATAAATATAATTAGTTTATGGAGATATTGATAGTCAAATTTTGTTTTTGATTGATTGAAATTCTGGTTCATTTAGAACAAATAAACCTTTATAGAAAAATATAAATTTTCAAAAAAACTTTTTTTCGTTTTTTTTTCGTTTTTTTTCGTTTTCAACGATACAGTTACCTGTGATACAGGACTGAATTGATGAAAAAATAATAAAATGTCAAACTCACTTTATTAATTATTTTGAAATCCTAGTACACACCATTCCATATAACACATAAATTACTCCCTGGTGTAATCGTGTTCTGCAAATAAGAAATATCAATTTCAAAGTTTTTAACTTGACTGCCTCAAAAAGGCCAGTTCACATGACTTTTGTACCTGGATGCAAAACGAAAGTAAAACTAATTTTCCGGGTTTGTTCCGGGCGGTTGAGGATAAAAACCCGTTTGTTAATTAAATTCTAAATCCCATTAGTAAATAAATAAATAGAACAGCAAGACTATTTATCAAAATCTTAATGAAATCTGAGTGGTGACCATCCAGAACACCAAATATGTAAAAAATAAATGCGAATACTATCTGTACGTTGAAGTGACGACATACGGCATAGATAGAACTCCATTGTTTGGGGGTACGCATTTTCAAAGGTGTCGCGTTATACACAACCAAGCGCACCTGCCCACGGACATTTACGAAGTTTACCGGTTGTAGAATTCAACCAATGAACGGGCAGCTTTCGGCAAAATTGTCACGGAGTTGTTGCCAGGAGATTGTAAACCAACATGGCGGATTTGTGTTCTTGAATTCGTTGAAATTTGTTTTGTTGTCAAATTTACTTTCCCTTTTCTGGAATAATTAAATTTAACCACATAGAGTAAAGGTAGAGTATGGGATTTTCAAGTCCCTTATCATTTGTGATCGTTGTCAATCTGCAATGGCTAATATTGGAACTTTGCCCGATAAAAATGCGTTTTCGAAATTCGTGATTTTGCATTTCTTCAATTTCTTGGATGGTTTTGCATGTCTATTGTCTCGTTTTGGTTCAGTTAAATGTATCAAGTCTTTATCCTTTGGTAATTTCCTTCTCAAACCTAAACCTAGTGTGTTATTGTTCTCTTCAATCTATCTGGGTCAGTGAGTGTTATGAAACATTAAGTTAATGATTAAGATCCAATGGAAGTGCCTGTATGAATAAGGCCTATAGATCTGTCATACTGGTTTGGTCAGTGTAGCACATGGTGGCATGGATAACACACTTGAAATCATGATCAAGAGGTCCCTGGTTCGATTCTCGGCCGGGGCACTTGGTCATTTCAGAAACGCTATTTAGCCTAGAGGCTAGATACAAACTGGTTGAAAACCCAGGGGTAGTATCGTGACTATCGGAATTCTACACTGTCACAAGGCACGTTCAAGAACCAAGTAATCGATTCAAAATGAGCTAGTTTATTGCACCAGGATTCCTTGTACCCCACCATTTTCTCTTCATTGATTTTATGTCTGCCTTTGTCTGTCACCTCCCAATTATATTCATTAATGAATGTTCAGGAATATAAAGCAAATGTAGCAAAGGTCTTGCACAATCGATTAACACATATATATATGTGATTTGCAGTAAAATTAATCATGATTTTGGTCCTGACCAGAAGTGTTTTTGTGACATTGCTGCAGACACCTATTTTCCACAAGGTTAATTGTTACCAATATCACACCAAGAGCAGGTCATTGACCAAACCCATGTTAGCACCTCAGAATGTAACCTCCTCCCAGCTTTGACGGTCTTGTAGCAGATTCTTTGTGCCATCAAGACCTGCATACTGTTATAGATGTCAGTGCTATCCAAATATAATTAATATTAATAATCTAATAGTTTCTGCACTAGATCCACTTATCAAGTGCCCTGCTCATTACATGATACACGACAGAAGAAGAGGAAGGGACATTTCCCTGTTGAGTTCAACAATTGCTGAAGCTGCTTAAATGGAGCTCTGAATAGATTTAGAATGACATTTTTGTATCACTGTAAACCTTTCCAGATTCGGAAACACTTAAACAATCATTGCAATCATCTCAAACATTGACTTCACCCTTCTAGTATAAAGAATAACTCATGTATATATTTTTGTTATTTCAGGGTCTGCAGGCAAGATGTCCTACGGACACCCCCTTACTCATCAGAGCCTCAATGGCCAATTGAGCAGCAGAACATATGGATCTCCTGCGATGAATGTTACTGGAGCATCACTGGACACCCAACTAGATGGTGGTAATGGACCTCTGGCCGGACTTAAAGCCGTCGATCCAGACCAGTTAAAATCCAGATTATATTCCTATGCACCACAGCAAGCCGCTGTCAATCCTCAAGTATTACGCTTCAATCGTGTCACACAAACTCAAGCTAGAAAGGCACATATTCCAACAGCACCAAAACTAGAACCTGTCGTAAGTATCAAAATTCATTAGCACCTACTGGTACTTGAAAATAGAAATATTAATACCTAATTACTAACAAAATATCTTGCCAGATTTTGATGAATTAATTACTGAATTTTTTAATTTCTGTATCTGTTGCAATCCATAAGTTTGTTATGTTGTAGCATTGAATGCAGAAATAAATTAGTTCTGTTTAATGGTTAAGAAAATTTAACAAGTATTTACATTAAAATGATTAAAAATTATATGGACCTAAAATTCAGAATGAAATCCTGCATGTTATGATACCATCTGTTTTTATTCTATTTTCATTTCAATGGTATTGCATGTTAAGACTGAAGATAATTATTTCAGATTCTAAATTGGTATTAATATTTCATAAATAATTGAAACTAAAATATATATTGTCTTACAGCCCAGTTTACAAAAATATCAGGAGAGAAATAGACCTGAGTATATACAGAGGATGAATCGTGAAAAAATTGAAGCTGAAAAGTTTGCTCGAATGTCAGCTGATGAACCACAAAAGAAAAAGAAACGATCAATCGCACCTGGTCCCCTTGAACGACCTGAAGGCATGCCACCATCACCGTTACCTGAACTACCCGAGGATTTAAAACAGAAGCAAGATGCTCTAGGTCCTCGTCAGGCAACACCAGCTAAACAGGCAAAGATCAGCACACCCAGAGGAAAAGTTCATGTAACTGGTCCCATCGTCCCACCTTCAACAAAACCAAAAGGTATGTCTTACACGAATGTGATTTATTCTTCAAAAGTTCTTACATCATAAATAAGGGGGATCAATTTTATTTCCTTCATTTTTTGTCTGAAATGGTTTTAAACAAAATGGTTCAGATTCAGTCTGACCTACTCGAAAATTATGAGGAATGTTTACATCAATACCATGTCAGCTAAATGTGTTTTGCTCAATTTATACACTGTAACTCACATGTGTTCTTCAATTGGGAGAACTCTTGCCTAAAACCAGCAGAAAATGTACATTTGGTTAAATGGAATTTCTTGATTAGAAATTTATGAATTTTAAAAAAAAATATTTGTTAAAGTTTTTATAATTAATCTAAAAAAATATGATTAAAAAAAAATATTTGTTAAAGTTTTTATAATAATGATTTCTGTTTTTAACACAGAAATCATTATTATAATTATATAAATATAAGGTTTTCTTTCTTTTGAAAAGGGACATTTAAATTTTGTATTGGGGTTTAGTTGGTGAAGGACTATGGGAATGGTCATGCTTATAAATATGCTATAATCATAGTCTGACTATTTCAGTGTTGGAGACATATGAAGGTTTGCGAGACACTGGAAGAATCACTGATTTAATAAAAGAGAATGAGAAGATTGGATTCCTATATCTTAGTCCGGCTGTACCCAAATCTTCCGTAGAATATCACTACTACAACCTAAAGTAAGTTTACCTTGACAATCATTCTCAGAATCTTTTACATCTAGGATATTTCTCTCAAAGATCTGCCAAATTCCTGCATTAACATAGCCTAGACGCAAAGCCACACAA
The DNA here is from genome assembly GCA_963678985.1 of Spisula subtruncata. Classification (NCBI taxonomy): domain Eukaryota; kingdom Metazoa; phylum Mollusca; class Bivalvia; order Venerida; family Mactridae; genus Spisula; species Spisula subtruncata. The sequence goes on from OY787677.1 coordinate 6,417,776, forward strand.
TTTAGGTGTCTAACAAGTAGGGATTTTGATTTGCTGTCCATGATTGAATGCATGTTTGTGTAAACATGGAAGCTATGTGATCCAAAAATACCAAGTATTGACTTACTTATTTGAAATACTGTAAAATCATTAATTTTCGTGGGGGATAAAATTTTGTGGATTTTTTAGTTCCCTTTAACCACAAAATCAAATCCCATTGAACTCTAATTTTGGACGTTGTATTTATTACCTGAATTGCAATATCCACAAATTAACGTCCCATCGAAATGGTCATTTTACCAAATCCAGGAAATTTCGTCAAAACTACATAATATTACAGTATCAGATAATGCATTTTAATAATGAAACATTATTTGCATATTGCTCAGATGATGTAATATGGAAACAATACATTTCTCTGACAAAATAGAGAAGCTGTCTGTGTATCGGGTCACTAGACTAGTAATACTAAAAACTCACTCAGTGTAATAGCTGTGGAAACAAGATTTTTCATCTTATTTTCATGATTTGTCAATAATTGCCTCAGCAGGATCATTGATTTAATTAAAGAGGCATTCCCTATAGCTAGCATATTTTTCTCTACTATCTTTAAAGCCCTATCAATTATCATAATTTGTCAGAAGAAAGTGTACGCAAATATGTCTCTATAATGTCAAAAATATATTTAAATCACCAATAATAATTTATCGCTTCCAGCGATTTATTATTATGTAGACAAAGGGAAACAACTCGTGAATATTTTGGCTCCTTACGGAAATATGTTTTCATTCTTTTCTCCATAATTAGTGGGAGTTTTTTGGTGAAAATTTGAGGAGTTTAAGCAATAATGATTCTCATTTATTGTATTATATGCCTGAATCGATTTAAACAATTAAAGTTATAGGGAAAGCCTCTTTACCAAATCAAAACAAAAATTCTCAAAAATGTAACTTACCAATTTTTTTTATATCATTTTCCAGGGTGGTCAACCATGAGAACATCAATAAGACAGATTATTGTACGATCAGTCAGAAAGGCGTAACACGTATCAGGAACGATGATGAGACAGAGTTTGTTACGTTGGACAGATGGGAAGAAGAGTATGGATATTTCAAGAAAATTATCAAGGTAGAAAAGTATACACTTAAGTTATGTGGCATGATTATACATGTATACTCATTGTTGCGTCAACAGTACAGGTGTTTTCCTTCTTTAGAATGGGTCCTTTACAGGTGACATCCACTCAGGAAAATTCTTCAAATGAATCCTGTTTGCATTAAGTTTTTTCTTCCCCTTTTGTGAGTTATTTTCCCTAAATTTATAGAAAAGGCCCCTTCAAAAAGCACTGAGCCCAGACGTGCAAATGTATAGTTTCTCATTATTTTTTTTATGTTTCAATAAACAGTGAGTCAAGTTAATCTTGTTTTATAAAGAGATGTGTTCTGCTTCATTAATTGTTTATTTAAAAATGAGTAGCGGATTCCAGTATAATATAACTTAACTTTTGAATGTGTAAATTACATGAAATAAGGGCTATATAAATATGGCATAATAAAACTTTCTTGTGTTCTATTTCAGATTCCAACATTTGCCTTGTTCAGAAAGTGGAAGGCGTTCAGTGTATGGCGGGGAAACGTTAAATCAAAGAAGATTGCTCAATGCAAGAAAGCTTTAAATGCTAACCTATTTATTGTGAACCCTGTAAGTATCCTGTTCTCTTCTTTGTCTGCAAACAGCCCTTTTTCCCCTTCTTTGTAAAGTACCCATAAAAGGTGCTATCCTAAACAGGATTGAGGAATAATGACCATTTTTCCAAATTTACGATTAAAAAATCTCCCAAAATGGAGAAAAATTAACTGCGAAGCTATCTTAATTAGAAAAAAAACATGGAAGAATTGCACTTTTTCCCCTTTTCAACAATATATATCATCTATTATGTCTTAAAACTATTATTAATACATTTAAAGGTATTTAAGTCATATAAAAAAATTCCCAATTTCAGGATTTTTCGCACGAAAATTACCAATTTGACTGGTACCCGGTACTTTCCCAAAATGGCAAGAAAAACGCTGGTCAGGCAAAGTTAGCACAGCGTATCAATACATCACTTACTACAGCCTTTTGCTCAAACGATCCAAATGGGATTGGTCCATTTCTTGGTTAAACATATTATGCTCTTCCATAACATTGGTAACAGTTATGTTCTCTCCACACGCGGAGTAGTTGCTGAGGAGCAAGTTATTTCTGGATGATAATTTAATTGATAATTTCATGAAAACTGTTTAAAACTAGATGATAATTTCATAATTCTATGAAAACTGTTGATAACTTGTATACTTTCCACGGTTTAATCCAAAAGCCCCATCAAACCAAAGACAAAATAACAGTAGTATCAGAAATTCCCTTGCTAGACTCTCAGTATAAAAGGGAAACAAGCTTATCTTCTCTCATACTCTTGTGGCGACGAATAACATCATCAATGAGGTATTGGGAGTAATTAATATATGTTTCATAAACTTGTTAAACGCTGTAGAATCATTTAATTTCGATGGGGCGAAATTTTGTGGTTTTGGTAAAAAAGACCATTTCGATAGGACATACGTTAATTTGTGGATTTTTGCATTTCAGGTAATAAATACAAGGCTAAAAATTATTGTTCGATGTGATTAAATTTCGTGGTAGAAGATGAACCACGAAATCCACAAAATGTAATCCCCCACGAAAATTAATGATTTTACAGTAAATCAGTATTAACTAAAACTTTTGTTTTCCAGTCGTTACGTCCAGCATTGATGAATGTACGGGAGATGTGTCATAGAATCAGTGATATGGGATTATGTAAGGTGGAGAAAGGACATACATACTCACTACGAGAGTTTAACGAGGCTCAGTTCACACAGCTCAGTGAGGTGGCAGGTAGATTAATGGAATTCCGTGATCTTGTGAAGGAGGTTGTACGTAGTGCTTGTCGTACTGCGTTACTGGAAGCTGGATTCACTCCTGATGATTATTTCTACGATGGCGGCGAAAGTCCAGGTATGGTCGCATAGCTAGGTTTCATTGATTATAAAATAGTATAAAAAAATCTTTTGTCAATTTTTAGAATTTTCTTATAAAAAATATAAATTTTATAGACATTTTTAGCTCCACTATTCGAAGAATATGGGAGCTATTGCAGTCACCTGAGCATCAGCGTCAACATCAGCATAATGGTAAGCAGGTATTGTTAAAGTTTACATACCACCTCAAATATTTTCAATGTTCATAGACATATTGGTTTGAAACTTGGCACACTTGTTCACCATCATGACCCCAACCTTTATCCAAGTGGCTCTATCAAGCATTTTGACCAAATTATGACCCTTTTGAGAAAGAAAATAGAAATAAATTTTACATTATCAAAGAATGTGACTGAGAATAGTGGAGTGCGCTGTCCGGTGACAGCTTTTGTTTATTTAGACTAAAATTATTTTACTCTTTATCAATGGAACAGTTGCCTGTAAATTGTCTCCCTCATTAATAAAATAATTATTATAATAAAAATCCATGAAGCAGCACTAATTGGAAACAGCAGATCACAGTCACTAGCAATTGCAGAAACAAACAGCTACACCAAAAGATCAGTAAAACAGCTTTATTAATAAAACCTCCCTCAGTACCCATGAACATTGGTCAAAATCCTCATGATTTCTATTAGTATAATCTAACAGTTTTCTCCTTGTCTATGATTAACTTGGGTGTCCAAGGCAGTTAATTATAATGAACATACTGTGTATTTAAGGTGATTTCGGAGCGCCAGGAACAGCGTCCTGTTAATTATAAGAAACACAAAGTGTTTAGGTGATTTCGGAGCATCTGGCCGGGGTACGGCGTTCATGGCAGTTAATTATAATGAACATGTTGTATATTTTAGGTGACTTCGGAGCGCCAGGTACAGCATCTAGCTACCTGATGCAGAGTAACTATGATATGGACATATATGGTGAGGCACCAGACAAGATGACATATACAGAACAAGCTAACAAACGTGAACATTGCAAGCGACTTACATGGTACGTGTAATCTACATTATCTTACATTATATCATATTGGCTCAAACAGATTTACCTAGACTTTATCTATAGAGGCCCCATACCGTAACATAATAACCTAGTCTTCTCTGTAAGGCTAATTTCATTTTGAAATGATTTCCAGTCAAGGAGAGCATCTTCTTAAATTAAAGATAATGTTTTTCATAAATTTTATTCATCCAACTCGGACTTTGTTTTTTGCCAATTTTGCCATTGTTGAATCAAACAAATTCTCTAAGGAAGGATCTGTCCAAATACTTTTTCTCAGTTCGGAGGAAGTGACCTAATTGGCTATATTGCTGTGAGGGAGGGGTTGGGGGTCTGACCCATTTTACCTAAAGGGTTCCCTCAACCAGACCTCCTGGTACCCTCTAGATCACTAATGATTAAGAGTGTCTTGTTTGTTTATGTGTGTGTATATTGAGGCTAGTATGAAAAGAGGGAATTGTGGAGTCGTGCCTAAAGTTTGATTTGTATAATTTTTTTATTATTTGTATAACAAGTTGGAATCACAGGGCTCGTCACTAACACTGGTCCCCTGGCGAAAATCTTGAAAGACCTGTGAAAACCATGAAGGACCAGTAACTGTTTTCTTTACAAATTTAATGCTTCTTTACTGTCGGACCAGACTGACAAGAAATAGTGTCAACCCCTGTAAATTAATTGTCTTCATTAGAATAGAATAGAAATTTATTTACCAATCAAGGGTGGGTCATACAAACACGACATGTACCATCATAGCATAAAACAGTAAAAGTTTATAGAAAAAAGATAAAAGATAGAAAACATCATCATCATAATGATTGATATATTGTTTGCCTTATTTGTAGCTTTATTCGATTGGCCGACTATCTGATTGTGAATACGATGCATGTATTGGCCGTGAACTCGGTATCAACACTTCTCAACTATCTCACAGAACAGTTACAGAACACGCCCACTTTGGCACAGATCCAAGGTTTGGAGGAGGAGAATAAGGAGGAGACTAAGGAGGACGAAAAGGTAAAGCTCCGCCCCCTTTACACTTTCATTTATTATATAGCCCTTCCCCAGGGAAATTAGCCTTTATAACAGTGAAAATAGCTTTATGTGATGAGAACTGTTCTTGCGCATATAAGGGGAAAACAAGGGCCACTTAATACCAGGCCCTTCCCTGGGGAAATTTGCTTTTAAAGAATAAAAAATAGCTTAATTCTAAAATTAGATTTACCGCGAATTGACAGCAAATTTTTAGTTAACATATATCCAGCAAATGATTGCAGAACAGATCTGCAGGTTGACAGTGAATGCTGGCATATCAATTGAAAAATGATAACTTTTCTTGAAAAATGCAGGTATTATGTTTTCAAAGTTTGCTAGGTTTTATTACAAGGTCACTTGACCAAATATCACAAGGTTAAAGGTCAAGGCAGCAGCTTATGTAAATTTATGTGTTGTTTCAGTAAAAAACTTACTAATAATAATTAGTGTAACAGGTTATATCAGTGTTAGATATTAAATAAAGACTTTACTGACTTACTTACTATTATATATATGTATATATATATGTACTTGGAATCAGAAAAAAACTAAAGCAATAGTTGAGAAAGCTGGTGACGATGATACGCCAGCAGATACTGCTGCTGATGCTGATGATGATGACGAGGTAGTAACATTGCACCAGTACTGTAGAATGTCAACATACAAAACTTTCTGTCCAAATATATTTATGTATTTTTCATGGGTCCATTGATTTTCTTGAAAAAAATTAAACTGCCTGTGTCTATAAATTTGAGAAAATTTATTGCAAGATTTGGAATTATGTGGAAAAATATTGTTTGAGTAATAATTTGTTCATATTTGGCTTTTATACCGATTATACTCAACTGATATAGCCAAGACTTTGACCAGGTTAAAAAGTCTACAGTTTTGACTTAAAAAAAGTCATGCCAACAAGTTGCTTGTATAACAATGGGAACCTTTGGGGAATGTATGTCTTCTTTTTTGGAAAGTTTTACAAAATTTTGGGGAAAAATAGGGGTTATTTTGCAAGGGAAAGTGCCTTTATAAGGCAGTAAAACTAGCCCAGAAAAATCACTGGGGTCTCATGAGTAAAAATTCATCAGGATTTTCATGATTTTGAGTGACCAAAAATGGTCTTCTTTAGCTTAGTTTTCTGATGTAAATCGACATTTTTTTCCATTCTTGTTTGAAACCAGCGTAGTTTTTATGTGGTTGTATAGAGACTTGACTAACCACTGATTTATGAGGATGCATTTTTCATGATTTCCGAATTTTTTAAAACTTTCTGTTCTTTATCCATGATCATCATACATATTGCAGGACTGTTACTGTAATATTATGCTACTGCAGATTATGTGTTACAGAGTAAGGGTTAAGGTTTAACTTATGAAAGGTGTTCCAGAATAACGATTCTTTTTTTCAAAATTTCAAATTTTAACCAATAACCCGCTAAGTATGAAACTAAGTAAATGATCAGCTTTTATATGTTTTTAAGTGTAATAATGAAATCATTGCTTGTTTTATAAACAACAATATTTATACAGAAAGTTTCGTATTGTGGACAAATATTGGGATAGAGTTTAGAATATTTCATTTTGGTGTTAGAAAAAAAGTTTTGCTACGATTTTATCTATCTTAGTTCCACATGTTCAGGGGTGTCACTAAATATTGAAGAAGGCGGGGCTTGGATGACCACACCCACATGGATTATTTTAGCCAATAAGATAGCTGGAAAAGGAAAGTAGGCGTGGCCTGAATGGTTCTTTCCTCTGTTATAATTATTCATACTAGAAATAGCAGGGAATGTGGATAAAGTAATTGGGATGGAAGACAAATAAATGTATGGGTAATTTATGGGCTCATGAGTCTTTAATGAAACCCCTCAATTTCTGGGTAATTTTATGGGCTCTCGCGTCTTTGCTGACAACCCTAAAATTTTTGGGTTATTTCATGGGCTCCTCGGTTTTTGTTGACACCCCTGCGTTTATATGTATTAGCATTATTATGGCTACTGCATTTTTGTCATCCTATAGAGCTACTGTTTATCAGGAATAAATGAGTTGTCTATTTTACACCCTGTACACATTGCTGTAAAATCATTTACCTTTCGATGGGACAAAATTTGGTGGTTTTGGGAAAAAGACCTTTTCGGTGGGAACTTTTTTGTGGATATTGCATTTCAGGTGATAAATACAAGGGTCAAAATTATTGTTCCATAGCATTTGATTTATGGTTAAAGGTGAACCATGAAATCCAAGAAATTTAATTCCCCACGAAAATTAATTATTTTACAGTATAGTCCAGTTAGGATATTTTGACAGTGACATCATCATTTATGTTTACCCAAAAGATTAAAACCATTGCTTAAACAGGTAGAGTTTAGTTTGGTTTTCAACTGTTGATATTAAGCCTTTGTACTTGTTTTTACACCGTAATAGTGGATTGTTCAACTGTGTCACTGTATTTTTACCCTAGCTGGACTGTAACATTGAATGCCACATTCTTACACACAGTAGGACATGATATCCAGTAGTGCTAGTCTGGAGGCATCTCCAGGAGGCATCTCCAGTTTTCCTTAAAGATATCTATGTTGAACCCTATTGTTTTTTGAGGTCAACAGGTCAAAGGTCAATCTCACAGTGACCTTTAACCTAAAATGACAAAAAAGCTACCAACTAACTGTTAAGGTTGACTTTCTAGTGTGTAGGATTTTGACCACCTTGCAAATCCATGGTGGAGATTTTATCCACCTTGACTAACTTGAGCAGTGGAGATTTTGTCTGTATCCCGTTGCAAGCGTCAATTATTTTCATACATTTTGTTGTTTTTGAGCTTAGTTGCACATATTTGGTGATGGCCTTACTTGCACACTGCCATGGCTTCAGTAGAACCGCTAATTTTTTATTGATTGCACCTTTTATAAGATGGTATTACTGTTGATAAACTGACACCATCAGAAATGAGGTGTCGGGAGTAAATAATTAGTATTAGATGTAGATGTTCATTTATAAGCAGTATTTACAGGGCTTGACAATAACACTTGTCCCCTGGTCTGAGGCCAGTGAAAATCAAGGAGGGCCAGTGAAAGTCTTGAACGACCAGTAACTGTATTGTTTACAAATTTTACGTTTCTTTTCTGGGGGACCAGTGATCAAATAAGTTAGTGACAAGCCCTGATTTATAATCTTTATATGATAAGCCTTAACACATTGCTTATGGCATACTGTTGGTTTAAAGCCCCTGTCTTCTACTATGAGGTACCAGCTACAGATTTGAGGCCGCCTCCAGTTTATAATGTTTGTATATTTGTTACATATCGCTGGCTTAGAATGAGAAGGTCGTAATAAGTACAAGATAGATATTTTGAGAAAACAAGAAAAACTGTCCGAACATTACTCTTTTCTTATGAAAAACACACCATTTCAACTTCGGTTTGGTCAACATGACAAGTTCCCATTTTCATGAAATTAGACTCATAAGAAGCACTTTACCATGTCGGTAAATATAACTATTCATAGCTAATGTTTTCTGTAATATGTCAACCGACTGTAAATAAAAATTTGCATCTTGTATCTTACAAAGCAAATTTCAAATATATTTGAGTCTCATTCTAAACCGGCAATATGTAAAGTCACACTTTACAATTTTATATAGGGTATGTACATGAGTTTAAATCATAGTGATTATAACAGTCATTGTTTGGTCTGAGATCGTACAAGTGTCAATGTCATTCTTATTCTTTGGGAATTTCCCAACATATATTTTTTATTGGAGTGCAGCCAGATTGGACGATTTGGTCTTTAATCAGCTGTTTATGTGGTATCAAGTTTGTAAGGCCAATATTTTTTGTATTTTGGTTGATGTTTTTCTTTTTTTAAATAATTCAACGGTGCGGAACTCAATTTTGGCGCGAAAACTTTTTTTGCAGCATCCGCATCTGCTAGACGTCCCACACATTTTTGTCTCGTCGACATTTAAATAGCCAATCGCGTTACGTATATCGCGACAGACAGAAATGCGCGGGACTTCTAGCAGATGCGGATGCTGCAAAAAAGTTTTCGCGCCAAAATTGAGTTACAGGGTTTTGGTTCGGCAATGTCGAATTACTGTCTTTAGAAAAATTTTGAAAAATTACAAGAGGCCCATTTGGGTGCTAGGTTGCTTGTATAATGACAGGTGAATGACTTCTTTGCTATTTTTTCGATTCCCTGTACACAAAGAGCAAAATTCTCAAAAAAATTCCATAAACTATGAAATTAAAAACTTTGGCCCTAGCAGAGGGGAAGTTTTATGAATCATTAATATTGGGGAACATGATACCTGTTAATCTTTTAACCAATATTGTATATCGAGAGGTGCCCGCAAGACTGTAGTAACTACATATGATTAAAGAAGGACTTACCACAGTCTTGCAGGCACCCCTCGATATGTCTTTTACTCTTAATTGAATCCAGATCATTTATTGAACAAAGTCATACTGAATTATGCCCTAATTATTACATGTACCAGGGTACCTGGGGAAATGTATTTGAATTGAATGATATTGCATAACATTTTTGTCTATGGACATTTTCTTTGCTACAAAACATTTGTAGTAAAATAAAAAAAATATCAGATTTTATTTGCTTTTTGCTAGAAGCATTTTTTTTTATATATTTTTATTTTCCTATGCAGCAGAAGTTTGTACATTTACAACAGTAAATGAAATGTTAAATAAACAATTTTAATATGTGATTTTTTAGGATTTGATTTTTCTTGTTATTTGATAAGTGAGTCTAGAGGTTAATGCCGCCCATACAACTCAATGTTTGTATGATTCTTGTATCATAGCTTGGCGAATTTGAGACGATCCTGACCTTTCAATAAGTATTCCCCCCAAATAATAGCCCTCCCCCCTAAAAAAAACCCTCTTCTTTTTGGAGAAATTTTGATTTTTTCTTTTGAAAACCATGTACTAATATTGATGTTTTATATGATGGTTGAAAATAAGTAAATTATTTCAAAAACTTGAGACCTCCAAATAAGACCCCATTTGGCAAAATGCATGGCCCCCAGGGGCGTTTATTCGGGGTATACGATACTTGTATTACTATACTACATGTATAATATTGGTGATTTAGGAAGAGGAACCACAAATATTAGATCCTGAAGATGAACTAGCCAACTTGTTGGTAATCAAGTTGTTAAATGTTTCAGTTGTATGAGGGGTGTTCAATGAACAGAGAAATGTTCCACTCTCGTTATAAGCCATAATAAAAGTTAATACAAATCCCGACAATGAAAGGCTGAAAGCAACACTCAAAGCCAGCTGACAACAGAAAACATAAAGCAACACAGACCACTGTTGCCAGCACACTGCTCAAAGGCATACACACGACTGAACAAGAAAATTATCTTAACTGCTCAAAGTTCATGTTCCAGCTGTCAAAAATTCAGAAGTTCAAGACCTAGCTGTCAGAAAGATTTAATTAAAAAAATTCTATAAACGTTCAGAAGTGTATATTAAATTAATCTAAATGTTGAACTAGTATGACTATACTATGCCACATCAAGATTTTAGAGTAGTCATTTTCAAAGTCAAATGAGAACGGTTGTAAATATGCTATCGTCCGGCAACGATGTTTATATCGGTTTAACAAGGTATACCAGAGTTAACGATATTAGCTGCTATTCTTTCGAAACGGATGGTTCCCTCATTATTATAACTTATTGAATCGACTTATAATAATAGTAATATTACAGTTACTATTTCTTGCAATTATTGAACACCCCTTATTAACTTAATTTCCAATGTTTTTGTTCAAGTTGACTATTTCCATTTGCTGTCCTGTTTTAATGACATTTTTATTTATTTGTTGATATTATTTTCAGGATATTATTGTTAAGTGTTTATTATTGAATTATTGATTGAATTATGTGTCTTTGATTGAAGTTACTCTTACATTATATTTCGCTGGCTTAGTATGAGAAGGTTGTATGACCTTGTAAGATTTATACATATTTAAAATCAGCATCACAAGCAGCTTCTTATGAGCTTATTTTCATCGGAACTTGACATGTTGACCAAATTGAAGTTGAAAAGCTTGTTTTACAATAAGTATTTAGAGTGATTGTCAGACAGTTTTTCTTGTTTTCTCAAAATATCCATTTTATTTTTAGGACCTTCTAATTCTAAGCCAGAGATTTATCGATTGTTTAATGCAAAATTTACATATTTGTGATATTCTTATTATACTATGCAATCATTGTATCCCAAAAATGTCATTTTATATTAAAAAAAACTGCATCACTAACACTTTTACAGTTACCAAGTATTACTTGATCTATATTAAGGTATTACTAACCATTACAACATTTTGAGTGAACTACTGTAAAATAAATTTGTACATATTTTTTATTACACATGTATTACACATTTTTTACATATTTTTATTTCACATTTTTACATATTTTTATTACACATTTTTACAAAGTTTTATTACACATTTTTACATATTTTTATGCACTCTTCATTAAGGAGGAAGATGAAGTTCCGGTGTTACCTCCCTTGTATATCACTGAGTTTGTACTGGAACCAAACCAACTGTTATTTGCTCCGGACATTGAAGAGTTCCAGGAGGGTATCGCCGAGGTGATTAAGAGATTTCAAGATGCCGTACTCAGCGTACAAAACCTTGTACCAGATACTTACTTTGATGCTTTCACTAGGTAAGGCTTTCTGCAATTTTTCGGCGGGGACTTGGATTTTTTATTGTTTCTTTGGCTTGTGTGTGGGCATTGCTCAGGGAAGTTGTGTTGTGGTGTTTCTGATTTCTGTGCTCGGCTGGTTAGGTTGAGTGCTACCTTCCTGTCAGATTTTCTCATACATTTTTTTATCGGAAAGCTTGTACTCGGGTAAATTGTTTAAGTCCCACTGGTCTTCAACAGTATTAATGTTTCTAAAGAATCCTGCTGCACATTATCCTGACTTCAGCAGTTGTCTGGTGCTAAATTTTTGCTAAGTGTCAAGCAAGGGTCTGGTTTTTGTAGTCAGTAGGTCAAAGGTTAATGATGGCTACTGGATGTTTTGCTGCCATTGTCTAAAAAATTAAAAAGAAATCATCCATTAGTACATGTTTTACAAAAAAAGATTTGCAGACTAATAATTTTGTTACCCATATGTAGTATTAATACTGTAAAATTATGATTTTGGAGGGAGTTAAATTTTTGTAATAAAACGTGACCAAGAAATCCAATACCCTTGATTTTGACTCTCAATTACAGAACATGAGGTTACTTAAACCCTTCCATAATTTCTATCCACAAATTTATAACTTCAAGAATATGAATTTTTTAATACAATCAATCAAATTGATATTAAGCAGTATTGTATTGATTGTACTTTATTTCTAGACCAATCATCAACAATAAATTTGAAGACAAGACATGCGGGGATGGACCAAGTTTGGCTACGATGTTTGAAGATGACAAACACCTACAGACAATCATACATTCAATCAGAGTAAGTATTGACCAATCAGTGAGCTCTAAATCGGGAGGTGTGTCTGTGTTAACCAATCAGTGAGTTCTAAATCAGGAGTAGTGTCAGTGTTGACCAATCAGTGAGCTCTAAATCAGGAGGTGTGTCTGTATTGACCAATCAGTGAGCTCTAAATTGGGAGGTGTGTCTGTGTTAACCAATCAGTGAGCTCTAAATCAGGAGTAGTGTCTGTGTTGACCAATCACTGAGTTCTTGAGCAGGAGGCGTGTCAACATTGACCAATCAGTGAGTTCTAGAACAGGATGTGTATCTGAGCTCTTAATATAACATTCATTCTAATGGTTCAAAAAGTCTGTTTGGTGCAAAATGGTGTCTTTGGTATTATTTTGTCTTGATAATGTGAGGTGTGTCATTGGTGAGATAAAGTCTGAAAAATAATTTCCCATTGATGTAACTTAATGTATAAAAACTGACTGACTTGATGTGATTTCTCATAACAAGAAAATGCTAATTGCATCAATTTTAACAAAAATTAAGGCTGCAGCAGGCTTTGTGGTGCCTGGTGTGTTGTAGTCTGGTCTGTGATTAGTAATAGTATCTCAGCCTGCTGACACTCAATTTTTATATATCACAGTTCACATGACTTTCGTTATATCCTAATCAGCGAGTATGTATATTCTTATACTACACATGTGACGTATAACGTTATACTACATGGGCAAGTTTTCCATTATAACATTGTTTATTGCACCTTATGATTACTCACATGATTCTCTATATAATACAGGAAGCTATTACGGCTGCATTTAGAGCTGCTAGTCAGTATGCTGATACGTTCGAACCACATCGTGAATTCTACAGAGAGAATGAGAGTCTAGATGTTGAAGTGGTGAAGGCTCAAGACCATGGTACGTTCACTTGCCATATATTTTAGGTTTATAGTGATTTGGTTCACTTGCAAGCTATTTTACGTTGATCATGATTGGAATCTGACAGTTTTAACATTCTTCTAGAAAGAAATATGAATTTGTCTTTTTTTAATTTTATCAACTCCAACACCGAAGTGTAAATGTAGCGACACAATCAAGGCAGGTTATTTTTCAATTTTATTTTAAGACCGACGTTTCGGCTTTTGTAAAGCCTTCTTTTTTCTCTTAATTTTGTTAATATTAATAGATACAATAATAAAATTATTTGCATTTAAATATTGATAGATTTGTTAATTTTGTTACTATTTACATTTATTTACATGGCTGTTTGTTGATGTTTGAAAATGCTGCTAAAAGATAAACATTTTATTTACTATTCATATAAAAAATGATCTTTTTACTGTTTATTTATAAATGAGTTATTGTTACCGTTAATTTTGTACTAGGTATTTTTGTTACTGTTATAGATATTTTATAAGATTTTATTTTATTGTTTTCTATTTTATTGTTTTCTATTTATAGATGTTGCATGGTTCAGTGAATCACTAGAACGTTACCATGGACAACATAAGATGGCAGAATTGATCCGTGAGAAGCGACCTATCGGCATGTTGCTGGTTGACGGTACAAAGATGAAAGCATTGCTTATACCATCACCACTACGTTGTCTCAATGTAAGTTTGTTCAATATTCCATCCAAAGGCTCCTTTCATATTATTTGAATACTGGTACTGTAAAATCATTTAATTTAAATGGGATAAAATTTTGTGGCTTTCGTAAAAACCCATTTCTATTGGACATTAATTCTTGGGTTAAGCATTCTGGGTAATAAATTATTGTTCGATGACATATTGATTTTGTGGTTGAAGGTGAACCATGAAATCCATAAAATTTAATCCCACCGAAAATTAATAATTATACAGTATTGCCGTGTCCAGTAAGTGGTTTAAGTGCATCAGACTCGTAATTAGATGTTCCGGGTTCAGTTCTGGGTTCAGTTCTTGATTGCACCCGGTAAAAAAATCCACACTTGCCTGAACATTATGACATCAATGTTGATTTTCCTCCACATGTGGAGGGAGATGTTGATAGTTCCTTGTGGAAAGTGCAGATCCCTAAAAAGTGTCCTAGGTCATCTTTATATACATAGTATATAAGTATTTATATCCAGGCAAACAAGTAAGGTGAATCAACCTTATATATGAGTATTTTTTCCTCCTTTGAGCGTCTTTCCATCAGGAAAATGCTTTAAAACTAAGGTGTGTTTCCTTAAAATTCAATTGGCATCAAGTTTTGCTTCCCCTTTTGTAAAATTTATCAGTTGTTTTCCCAAAATTTAAAAGAAAAAGCCCTTTAACGTACCTTTAAAAAAAGCCCTGTATATTCTATAATTTCTGATGCATTATTTCTCTTTGAATGTTGATAACAGGCAGTGGGTGTTTTTTGTTTTGATTTTACATTTTGGGCTTACAAGGTTAACCCCATTTATTGTCCCTGTCTGTTGGTTTTGTGGGGGTCGGAGAATCATCCCGCAAACCTTACAATATTCAACAGCATGATTAAACAAGAAATACAATGAAACAAGTCATTAAAAACAATGCAATTTTGGGGACAATAGAAGGGGGTTTGGACCTTTTTCTGTAAAAAAAAATGACACAAATAATAATAAATGTTTTTTACCACCTTTAACAGGCTGTGGATGATATGTTACCTAAGTTGGCTCGTCGTGAAGTGGACAGGTTGATAGCCGAACTACAAGATGCACAGTTCAGACTAGAGAGTACACCTAGCACTACCATAGAGTTTGTCAAGAGTTTGACATTCTTAGATGATGTACAAGTCAGGGTAGGTTCTCTAATTATCCATTGTATGTCAGGGTTCCCATGGTCAGGGAAAAGTCAGGGAAAACATTATTTTTTCAAGGTCAGGAGGAGTCAGGAAATTTTGTAATCAGTCTGGAAAATTTGGAAATTAAGCGAAAAGTTAGGGAAAAGTTAGGGAATTCTACATAAAGATCTTGTTTCTAGATAAGTGTCATTTTCTAAAAATCAGAGATTTTGTCTTAGAAATTAGAATATTCGTGGGTACACTGAGTGTCTGATAGTGCAAGCCTGTCTAGCCCATTCTACTGAGCCAAGTGATAGACTTTCAACTGAACAATTAACCAGGTTTTCAGTTTAAGCTTAAACTTTTCAAAGAAAAGATGGCCGAAAAAATGCCAGCTGCCAAGCAAGGGATGTACTGGTACCATAGAATGGATGATTTGTAGTCAATTATATTTCCTGCTAAAGACAGGTGGCTTAATTATACAGGTTTATTTAATATAAATATGATATTTGAAATTCTTATACTGTCCATTGATAGAGAGGGTTGTTTATCCAGGTTTAATTGAATTGATAGAAAAAATAGATTTTTGGAACTAAAAAATAGTACAGTAGAACCCCGCTAATAAGACCACTGTCCGTTCTTTTTAAAAGTGGTCTCAATAGCGGGGTGGTCTCATTAGCGGGATAGACCACTCAGAGTATTTATCAGTTGGATATTTCTGTCTGTAAATCATAATATTCATCTTTGTAATAAAGTTTAAGTGTGTTGTTTTAAGTCTTTTGTTTTCTTAATATTTTGATGTTTAAAACTTAAAATAATAAAGATATAAACTATATGATAAACCATGACATGTGTGAATAAATAATTTCACTAATACCACTTGGATGTATGCTAATTGAAATCAACATGTTATACTAAAAGAGACAAAAAGAGTCAATATGAATAATATACGAAATTAGTGCTATCCGATTACTACTCAACTTGATTTGATGCACACTTCTTCTACAATGGCTAAATGACTTTTATACTCGTAGCTTACTTCAGGTGAACATATTAAACAATTTGATGATCAAATCACCTAGAATTAACCCTCAAGCACGCTGAATTAAAAGTTTCATTCATTTTCTTCACCCATCATTTTGTTTCATTTTAATCTCGGAGGAGTCGTAAATAATTAGCCCTTGCCAATGGCCGACATGTACAAATAAACAATTAAAAGCTCTGTATTACGGCAATTAAAAGATTATCACAACATCTTATAGACTTTAATTATCCCCTTATTGGATAAGTATTGCCCTAATGTATTGACAAAGGTGGTGATAATACAATGATGTCATTTTTTGGTAATATACAGAGGTGTTGACAGTTTGTCTCGGCGGCGATTATGTAAACAATGGCAGGTGTTTTCAGAGGTGTGATTACAACTGGTCGTAATTTCGGGGTTCAAATGTGCACAAATTGACCATTTGGTTGGCAAAAAGTGGTCGCATTACGGAATAGCGGGGTGGTCGTAATTTCGGGACTAACGACCATTAGACAAAGAAGGAAAAAATCCGTTCTTTCAAAAAATGCCCGTATTAGCGGGGTGGTCGTAATTTCGGGGTGGTCGTAAGGTGGGGTTCTACTGTATTTGGAATTCCTGATATTGTCCACTTAAGACAGATGGCTTGTTTATTCAAGTTTATTTAATAATAAAAAAGGAATCTGATATTAGAAAAATGTATTTAGAATTTCTGATAGACTCTAATACTACTAGTAGAAGGCAGAGCCGCAGAGGGTTGTTTGAATTTAGATGTCCACTACAAATATTTATAGGTATGATTGTTTATATTTATATTATTACAGATTGAACCACTTGAGAAAGAATCAATGGTAGTTAAGGATATGTATGACTTGATTGAAGTATTCCAAGTACCAACACCCCCGGAAGACTTTGCTGTATACCAGGTAATATATTTATGCCCCGGCATCGACTGATTCAGGAGACATATACAGGAGATGTATAGTGATTGTCCTGTTTGTCTGTGCATCTGTTCGTTCGTCTGTTACAAAATGTTGAAACTAAAGTATTGTGTCCATCAATGCATTTCTTTTAATCTTAGCATTTTTGTTAACCATCATATTAAACCCATTACATTGTCAAAGCCATGTAACACTATCAAACATTTCAACAGAATTATGACCCCTGAATGATTACAAGTTACTATAACGTCTAAAGTTTATTGAAATAATTACACTAAGGACTTGTTTTTTAATTTTTATACTCGTAGATTTGCAAGTTATTGAGTTCCAGGACTCGTTCATTGAAATTTGTAAAAATGTCACTGAAAGCTCTTGTTTTATAAAATGTTAATTCTAAATAATAAAAAACATTGATATCTTTCTTACAGACACTTGGGCCAAGTATCACTAACGTTAGAAACGCTATCGACAAAGCATTGGCTGAACGTGATGCTAACATTGACAAGTTCTGTACACATCTCGACAAAGATATAGTCGAACTCGGTAAAGAAGTCAAGGAAGTTAAACAAGAAGCTCAGGTTTGTATCTTCTTCTAGATTAATCGATTTAGTCCATGTTGAATTACTGTAAAATCATTTTAATATTCGTGGGGGATTTAATTAATTATGTGGAGTTTGTGTATGACCTCAACCATGAAATTAGATTCCCAACAAATAATAATGATTCTATATTTTCTGGCGTAGTCGATACTGTATCCTTGAAATTTAGTTCCCACAAAATGGACTCTTTTTCACAAAAAAACCCACAAAATTTTGTCCCATCATAATTGAATGATTTTACAGTAATTGGTTTAGTCAGCATTGAATCATAGAGTCCAGAAATAGATTAATTGACAAAATAATCTTTTGGATGATATCATAAACATATCAATCAGATGCTTGACCACTTTGACACCTTTAAGACTGAGAAAAGGGCAAGAGAAATATCATGCATAATCTAGTTATTCCCATGTACTTGTATGAATACTGTAAAATCGTTTTATTTTGATGGGATGAAATTTTGTGGTTTTGGTAAAAAAAACGATTGTGATGGGACATTAATTCGTGGATTTTACATTTCAGGCAATAGATACAAGGCCAAAATTATTGTTCCATGGGATTTCATTTATGGGTTAATGCTGATTTGATTTCGTGGTTGAAGGTGAACCTCGAAATCCACAAAATTTAATTCCCCATGGAAATTAATGATTTTACAGTACTATGTATATAAATATGTATATATAACGTGGTGACTACTTGAAATGAATTCACATTAACATTTGTAATATCTTGTGTACCTACAGAATCCGTTGATTTTGGACGCTAATGCAGACAAAGAAAAGGTGAAGAAGATATTAGAGAAGCTGCTCACACAGATGGACGATCTCCAACATAGAGCATTTACATACAAGTCATATCAGAAAAACTTCAAGGTACGTTCCTGATTTTATGTCCTCTATACATCCCCAAAATAATAAAAATCAGAGGATTTATCACCCAGATATTTTAATCTTTGCATAAACAAGGTTCACACAGGCCTGGGAAAGTCCTTGAATTTTGTCTCAACCTTGAAAAGTACTTGAATTAACTGCTGCCTTAAAAATATGCCTAAAGGGCACTTGAATTTAACTGTGGCCATAAAACAAGCCTTGAACAGCCTTGAATAATCCTTAAGTGTATGGATGTTTTCATTATGAAATATTATTTGCCTTAGAATATGAAACAAAAAAACTAGAAATTTAAAGTCATGTGAATGACTATGGCATGAAGGTCATTGGTATGCAATGCATTGAGCGCCATCGTGTATTAAACTGTATTACGTCACTGAAAATTGAGTATAAAATGGCCTTATAAAAAGTTGTTCTACCTTGAAAAGTCCTTGAATTTTAATGAGAAATTTTGTATAAACAGTTAATACATAAATTTGCTATATTTTCTTTGACAGACACTTTTATTAAGCATGAAGATTAGCAAGTCACCCGATGATAACTATGTACGGAGTATAGTGTGCCCAGGATAATGTGATAATAACTTGATTTTCTAGCAACTTGCCCAAAATTAAATTGACATGTGACTTTTAAAATTAATGTGATGCAGTATAACTTTGTTAAGACGAGCATCGATATTACGAGCAGCCGGTTTATTTCGAGCAAATTTTAATGTCCTGGCAAATTTGCCTGGTATATGTTGTATACTTATATCACACCACTATGTCAAGCTCCTGGTTTATTTCGATCCTTTGGCATGTCTGGATTAGTCCTCAAGATAACGAGGTTTTACTGTATGTACATACATTGACCGAAGTTGCCTACTGTTGAAAAATTGGTTTCTTAAGTAAACACATATGGTCAATTCTATACTAAAATAACACTGATTTTTTAAACTGTGAAGACTTGGTTAAACCACCTATGTGGGTTATACCAAATTCTCCCCCTTTTCACACTATCCTCGGCGCTCTATATCTATCTGATCCATGTATACTGTCTCATTATAAATATGTCGTACATTGTTGTTGCTGTCAATCTATGATGAATATATGTTGGTGGGGTAGAGTCGAAATCGCTAATTTTGCTCAAACTTTTCTAAATGTATTGGTAAAAAATAAGAATTCAAATAGTATTACATACATTGAAAAACAATTTTCAGTGTACATTTTATAGTTACATGGGTGAAACTTTTTTCAGGCATATGGCTGAACTTCAGGTTTTTGAGTGAATCGAGATGTCTGTTTTTCTATATTTTCCCTGTATAAATTGTCAATTTTTGAGAATTTCAGGTTTTTCAAAATTTCTGACTTTCACCCAATCATTTAGTTATAGTTCCTATCAAAAATACAAGTATAGTTGAATTTTTGGTGAATGATTGTCATTGGTTGTTTCATTTTAATGATCCTCCCTTTCCAAGAATTGAGGTATGCAGCTCTCCAGATGCAAGTTGACTAATTGACCTACCACCTACCTCGGACTTTGCTTCTGTCTGCTTTTAACAAATTTGGTAGATAAGTGGGTCATTTGACCCCAAAAGGTCAAGGTCAAAGACCAAGGTCAAAGTTTACTCTCATAAAACTGACTCATTTTCACTGCCAACTGGAGGGGGTGGGCAGCCAACTGGAGGGGGTGGGGCAGGCAACTGGAAAGGGTGGGACAAACATGTTTAACAAACATACAGTACTGTATAAATACTATTGTGATCCTGTATTGTACTGTAATTTAAATCTTGTATCACCAATATTCTTCATATTCTTGTATAGATATGAGTAACACTTTAAATGTTTATATACATGTATGAAACCTGATATTAAATAAAGACATGGATAAACAACTTTACAAAAGTAATGCTTGGTAAAAGCCCTAACATCAGTCTTAATAAAATAATGATAACCTTAACCAGTTCTGCATTGATCGTGAAGCTGCATTTTCATTTCAGTGTTTTTAACGACATTATTAAATTGTATAAACTTTGTTTTAGATTCGAACCATGATTAAATCCTTGTTGCCCCAATTGTAGAAAACCAATAATATATTGCAATGATTTTGACGTTCCATGATGAATAAAACATATATTGCACTGTTTCCGTGATGATTACCACATATTATTGCACTGTTTCTGTGGTGATTTACACATACATTACTCTGTTTCCGTGGTGATAAACACATACATTACACTATTTCCGTGGTGACTAACACATACATTACACTGTTTCCGTGGTGATTAACACATACATTACACTATTTCCGTGGTGATTAACACATACATTACACTATTTCCGTGGTGACTTACACATATATTGTTGCACTGTTTCCGTGGTGACTTACACATATATTGTTGCACTGTTTCAGGTGGAAGTGACCAAGTTTGATGCTCTAGAGGAAGCCCATGCTGAACTCAAACTGAAGGAACTACTGTGGAACGCTATAGATGAATGGGACGGTTTACTTGGTGACTGGACACAGGTTGGTTTTGGTTTATTACACTATGTAATAGATTTGCCCTACAGTAGGTGACAGAAAGCTATTGGCAAAAAACCGATGTGTGCTCTTTCCCCTGATATTCAGTACTTTTGCATCCATTTGTAAGAATTAATTGATAATGGCTAAATAAGTATGGTGTTTAGTCAGGTAGTTTTCTGCCGAAAAAGAAATGGCAGACATGCGAGTGCTTCCACCCGGATTTCAACCTGGGTCGCAAGATGAGACAGCAAGCACACTTACTTATGAACTACCGAGGCCCACTAGTACTATAAAAAAAAGCTGAGCATGAGAGTATGAAAACAAATTTCATTGACTAGAAAAGATATATTAAAAACGAATCCAAAAAAATATTTTTACCTACCTACAGGCTACACAACCCTAATTGGTTAGGTCGTGGAAAGAAAACAAACACTATTTCATTTATGGACTAATGTACATAAATGTGTTCTATCTCAGGTAATGTTTGAGACCTTGGATCCAGAACAGATGAACTCGACTACGATGAAGTATGCCAAGTCAGTCATGCAGCTTGAGAAAGGTCTACCACCAAATGCTGTTGTACCGAAATTGAAAGAAAAAGTAGAACTGATGAGAGATAGGGTGAGTCACTGGTTAACTCTCTTTTCTGGAGATAAATAAAAAAATGTGTAAAACACTCTTCTAAGGAGATAGAAAGGTTGCTGAAGTTTTCCTTTTTAGAGATGAATAAATTTTTAGCCTGTCCAACTCGAACAGTTCCCAAGCTAGGTTTATGAAACCTGGTATGTTGATAGGGGCTAATAAGGAGAGTAATAATGCTTTTGATATTGACAAAAATTGTGGTAGCCATTGCAACAGAAACATTAATATGAATATTTTAAAGGGTCTTGCTTGCAATTCTTAATGATTTGTTATATTTTTTAGCTGCCAGTAATAACAGATTTACGTAACCCGTGTTTGAAGACACGTCACTGGGATACGATCGAGAACGTTCTCGAGTATAAGTTTACCAATGATGATCCACTGACCTTGGGTAAACTGACAGATATCGGAGCATTCAAGCATGCTGAGACATTACAGGAAATATCTGGACAAGCTAGTTCCGAAGCCAGTTTGGAGGGCATACTGAAAAAGGTAAGGTTATATGGCTCAATATGAAAAGGCCAAGTTAAAAAAAAAGATTTTCTCTGGAGTTCAAAACTATCTGAATTGTCTACACTTATTGTACGGTACAAACAACTGTTACTTCTATCCATACTTTCATGCAATAAATAATCTGATTTGAACAATCAAAATAATCACCTTTCCCATCTTCAAATTTAAAAGGAAATCCCAAATCTTGTGAGCTCTGAATTACATCTATAATTATTCCATTTTGGATTTAAGGTAACAAATTCTGAAAATTCAATATGTTTGTTTTAAAATTAATATTATTGTATGAAATTTTTTTTGATTATAGAGTCCACTAAGTTAAGGGCCTTGTTTGAAAAAAATTAAATTTCTTGTGATAGATTATAGAGAAGGGACCAAATACTTGTTTCCACAGAGTTAAGGGCCTTGTTTGAAGAAAATTAAATTTCTTCAAATTTCCGAGTTCTATAATTAAGTTATTTATATTTTCTAGGTTGAAGATTCGTGGAAAGTTACAGAGTTTACTGTATTACCTCACAAAGATTCCAAGGATGTATTTATACTGGGAGGAACTGATGAAATACAGCAGTTATTAGATGACAGTAATATCAACATTGCGACCATTTCTAGTTCTCGTCACGTCGGTCCAATCAAATCTCGAGTAGATGAGTGGCAGAGACAGCTTGACCTCTTCGGAAAAACTTTGGTATGTTCACTTCTTCTTAAAGAGGCGTTCCGTATAACTTTGATTGTTTTAATCGATTTAGGAATATTATACATTAAATGAGAATCATTATTGCTTTAACTCCTTCAATTTTCAACAAAAAGCTCCCACTAATTACCGAGAAAAAATGAAAATATATTTCCATAACGAGCCAAAATAGTCAGAGGTTGTTTCCCTTTGACCACATAATAATAAATCGCTGGAAGCGATAAATTATTATTGGTAATTTGAATACATTTTTTACATATTTGCGCACAATTTATGATAATTGGTAGTGCTTTGTACATTTAGCTCATTAATGTGATAGAAGAGGAAATTATGCTAGTTGTAGGCAATGCCTCTTTAAATTATTTAGGTTTTACAATAACTTTTGATCTGCTCTCAGTAAATGAAAACATGTTTTACAAATAATTGACCTATAGAATGATGGTAACAGCCAATGAAAACATGTTTTACAAATAATTGATCAATAGAATGAAGGTATCGGCCAATTAAAACATGTTTTACAAATGATTGACCAATAGGCAGAAGAAGCCAATGAAAATATGTTTTACAAATGATTGACCAATTAGCTTTGTGCATACAGAATTAAATGTTCCTATAGTTGACAGCAAGTTGTTTTCTACATACAGGATGATTGGTTGGAATGCCAGAGGGCCTGGTTGTACTTGGAGAGTATATTCTCCGCCCCCGACATCCAGAGACAGCTACCTGCTGAAGCTAAGATGTTCATGCAAGTTGATAAATCATACAAAGATATCATGAGGAAAGTAAACAAGGTACCAGCTGCCATCAGAGCCGGGACTCAACCAGGTGGGTTTATACACTACAATATAGTACAACCTCTATAGGGAGTTCACAATTGGCGCCATTTGCGAAAGAATTCAAAATTTGGCGCAGGATTTTTCAATTTTGCGAAAGTTTATTGTTCCAGCTAATGATGTCAAGTTGACATGTTAATTTCAGTCTGTCTAGTGTAACAAGGTAACCAAGGTGATTACTATTGAAGCGTAGCATTGTTTGTATAATGGTCATTTGATGGACAGGTCAAATTGGCAAGAGCCTTTTTCATTTAAAACCCTACCCAACTTGGGTTCGGGGCAATAAATTTTAAAGAGGCATGTAACTGAGCCCTCAGCATATAATTATGACATCATCAGAAACCGTTGCGCTTTGGTTGAAACACCCAAATTTGAATATGCATTTATTTATATTGCAGGCTTATTGGAAACGTTCCAGAACAATAATGCTTTGTTAGATCAGATACAGAAATGCCTGGAAGCTTATCTAGAATCAAAGAGAGTTATCTTCCCAAGGTAATTATTATCAGGGTTCAATGCAACTGGTAAACTCATAGAAAAGTTATAATAAGAAAATAGTATTTGTGTTGAAAAATCCTGTAAAATCTGTCCGACAAAAACCTTCAAAAATGTCTGGAAAATCCGAGGCAATTGAGTTTGGTCTAAAAAGTATTGGAAAATAAGTTTTTTTTTAAAAATCTGAAAAAGTCATGGAAAATGGGTTTGAAATGTAATAAGAATTGGTTTTGCCGACTTTTTCATAGAAAATATGTTTTGGAATTTCTACCATTGTCTGGCATCATATCACTTTGAAATATTGTAAAATGCATCGGAAAAATTCTGATGTACTTGACTTGTACTGAAAATTTGTTGATAAATTTGATACTTAAAGAGTTGTAGTTTGCAAATATGATCAATTAAATGATGTCATAGATACCTTGAACTTGTCAAGATCATTTGATTGATGAGCTGCTTTGTGTTGTAATTTTCAGATTCTATTTCTTGTCCAATGATGAGTTATTAGAAATTCTTGCACAGACCAGAAACCCGTTAGCTGTACAGCCACATCTGAGGAAATGTTTCGATGCTATAGCTAAACTAGAGTTTGGTATCCAGCCATCTGATGGTAAATCTACACCAGACGGTAAGAGTTAGCTCCATTCATGATATAACTTTATCTGGTACAGTAGGATGAAATTTTTGATTGCTTGTTATCCCCCTCCTATCTATATTGAGGGCAATGAGGGGGTTATTTTTTTGAATATGTCAGACTAGTAGAACTCTTATTGTGAACTCTTCAATATTGCTAATTTTTCAGTTAGGGCTTAATCAAACTTTGAAAAAAAAACTTGTTAATATGAACTAAGGCACTGTCTATTTTGGGGATTTAGCTTACTGCTTCTGCAACTATATTACATATACTGTACTTTTGGTAAAAGATGGTTTTTCTTGTTTAACAAGTACTTTAATCATGTAAACAATTATTTTACTGACTGTTTAAAGGAGAAAACAATAAGAGCCTCCTGCTTATTCACTCTATTATTTTCTATATTGAAAAAGATCATTTATAAATGTTGGTCAAAATATTGAAACAAAGAGTGATTTGTCAACATTTATTGATATGATATATCATCATGCAATTTACTTAATTTTATTATTTTTGCTTTCTTAAAAGTCCTTGTCAGGACTTCATATGCAAATAAACCAATCTTCTTTCTATTGTGTACAGGTGAACCACAAGAGATTCAGTATACGAATGATATACAGGCCATGATATCACCAGAGAATGAGAATGTCAGTCTAGGCAGGGTCAGTGATCTCTCTCTCTTATACTTTACCTCTGATGTAATTAACTCATGGTAGGGGTGTGGAGATCCTTGAATTTTTCACTTGCCTATGGTCAAGTTTGACTTAAAAATCTACTTGCCGGAAGAATCAATCTACTTGCCACGGAAAACATAAACAGCTACAAAATTTCAGTTCCAATAAGTCATTTATCTTGCCAAGCTTGATAGTACTCTGTACCTGATATTTAAATAAATTTCAGTCAGGATTAAGGGATTCACTTTTGTGTGTATGGAAAATTGGACTCTAGGACAGTTAATTTTCTCATGATCATTTTGCACTTGCCCATGGGCAAGCTGTAGTGTTCCAAAATGGGACTAAAATCACTATCGATAATCGAATCGAATTTTCATTTCACTATCGATTGTGCTATCGAAAACTCGAATAAACATTGACTTCATAGTTTTTCCAGTCCAAAGAGAAAATTAATTTGCCTCATGTTCCTAGGACTAGGAGCAATGAACCAAAGTAATTGACTGCAGGGGTTACCCTGGTGTGACCCCAGTCACAGGACCCTTATAAACAGTTAAACTCAATATTGATTGATCATTTTCTAAAACATAGAGTAGAACTATACTTCACGGTGACCTAATGTGTGGATGGTAAAAGGTTGAAACTATTTATGGTAATAAACTGTTCCTTTAAATTAAACAATAATGAAATTGTGATCATTGTTTTTAGTTTCAGCTTGTGTTATAAATGTGTCATGTAAATAATGGGTACATGAATGAAGCCTTCCTGTAATATTTCATCAAATAAAGAAACGTTATTATTAAAGCAACGTCCTACATAGATTCAGAAGACCAGAAAACAACACATAAATACTTGTATATGTGTGTAAATAAACAATTCTGGGTGGATCAAGATTAACTGTAACGCTATACTTTTGATTTACAAAATAAGGTCGCGAAAATATATGACAATAGGAAATGGCATAATTCCTGTTGCCAATAACGTCTAAAATATCAAATTATGTCATTTTGGATACTAACATGAACTTACGATTTAATTATCGCTGTTCATTTTTACCTCACCTGTCACATAGTGACAAGGTGAGCTTTTGTGATCACTCTTTGTCCGTCGTCGTCGTCCGTCAACAATTGGCTTGTGTACACTCTAGAGGCAACAGTTTTAATCCAATCTTCATGAAACTTGATCAGAATGTTGTACTCTATGAAATCTAGGCCAAGTTCGAAACTGGGTCATGTTCGAAACTGGGTCATGTGGGGTCAAAAACTAGGTCACTTGGTCAAATCTAAGAAAAACCTAGTGTTCACACCAGAGGTCACAATTTTGATCGTATCTTCATGAAACTTGGTCAGAATGTTGTTCTCTATGGAATCTCGACCAAGTTTGAAACTGGGTCATGTAGGGTCAAAAACTAGGTCACTAGACCAAATCTAAGAAAAACCTTGTGTTCACTCAAGAGGTCGTGGTTTAGATCCAATCATCATGAAACTTGGTCAGAATGTTGTTCTTTATGAAATCTAGGCAAAGTTTGAAACTGGGTCTTGTGGGGTCAAACACTAGGTCACTAGGTCAAATCTTAGAAAAACATTGTTTTCACTCCAGGGGTCACTGTTTTGATTCAATCTTCATGAAATATGGTCAGAATGTAGGTTGTACTGATACCTATACCAATATGCAACAGGTGAGCGCCCTAGGGCCTTTCAGGCCCTCTTGTTACTCTAAAGCAGAAATATGAATCTAAATATACAGTTAATTGGATTTATTTTTCATTGCTTCAGAAACTCACTAAATCAATTTGCGGTAAATTGTTCTAGCAGCTGTAGACCCTGCTTCTAATAGAAATATATAACGCTTGGAGGCGGAGTTTATTTAAAGGATTGTGGATATACCCCTTGTAAAAATTGTGATTTAGCGATTCTGTAAGAGATTATTGGGGCGTGCGTCAAAACAAACAAACAAGCTATGGCGGTGTGGCCTATGAGGCATACACAAGCACGACGCATATTGATTCCATTAAAATGATCCATGCAAGTAAATGAGTGATATGTTTATTTAAAATTAGGGGAAATGGTTTTAATTTTCAATTGCCACAGACCCGTTCACCTTGCAGTCAATTACTGGCGACTATCGATTGTTTCAATTCACTATCGATAGTCGGCGACTTCGACCTTACAGCGACGATAGTTTGTTTGTCGGCGACTATCGTCAGATCACTAGCAAGCTGGATGGAAAAATCTACTTGCCTGCGAGGCAAAAAGCCCAAGTCAGACACAGGAATACCACACCCCTGATAAGTCTCATGGGCATAATGCCTAAAGTTTCTTGATGTGTGATACATCCTTTTAAGGGTACAGATTTTATTACAGGGGGTAGTGATACATCCTCTTTTAGGGTACAGATATTTATTACAGGGGGTGTGATACCTCCTCTTTAAGGGTACAGATATTTATTACAGGGGGCGTGATACATCCTCTTTAAGGGTACAGATATATATTACAGGGGTAGTGATACATCCTCTTTAAGAGTACAGATATTTTATTACAGGAAATGTGAGACATCTTCTTTAAGGGTACTGATATTTATGACAGGGGGGCGTGATACATCCTCTTTAAGGGTACAGATATATATTACAGGGGGTGTGATACATCCTATTTAAGGGTACAGATATTTATGACAGGGGGCGTGAGACATCCTCTTTAAGGGTACAGATATTTATGACGGAGTGTGATACATCCTCTTTAAGGGTACAGATATTTATTACAGGGGGCGTGAGACATCCTCTTAAAGGGTACAGATATTTATGACGGAGTGTGATACATCCTCTTTAAGGGTACAGATATTTATTACAGGGGGCGTGAGACATCCTCTTTAAGGGTACAGATATTTATGACGGAGTGTGATACATCCTCTTTAAGGGTACATATATTATTACAGGGATTGAAGGCTCGAGGTAATGTAGAAGAATGGCTAGGAAAGGTGGAGGAAGGTATGTTCAGTAATCTAAGGAAACTCACTAAAGCTGCCATCACTGACTATGAAAGAAGACCAAGAAAGGAATGGGTTGTTGCTCATTGCTCTCAGGTAATGGATGTTTTTGATTCTCTCTTGTGTAACATTTTTCTGGCTTAGAATGAGAAGGTCGTAAGTACAACTTATGACCTTATAAGACTCATATTTGAAATCTGCATTTCAACGCGCTTCTTATTAGCCTATTTTTGTGAAAATCGAAACTTGTCATTTTGACCGAATTGGAGTACATAAAGGGTAGTTTTCAGACAGTTTTTTAGCTCACCTGAGCACGAAGTGCTCAAGGTGAGCTATTGTGATCGCCCAATGTCCGTCGTACGTCGTACGTCGTCAACATTTTGACTTGTAAGCACTGTAGAGGTCACAGTTTTCATTACATCTTAATGAAACTTGATCACAGTGTTTGTCTCTATAAAATCTAGGTCAAGTTCTCAACTGGGTCATGTGGGGTCAAAAACTAGGTCACTAGGTCAAATCTTAGGAAAACCTTGTGTACACTCTAGATGTCACCAGTTTGTTCCAATCCTCATGAAACTTGGTCAGAATGTTGTTCTCCATAAAATCTAGGGCAAGTTCAAAACTGGGTCATGCAGGGTCAAAAACTAGGTCACTAGGTCAAATCTTATTAAAACCTTGTGTACACCCTAGAGGTCACCAATTTGATCCAATCTTCATGAAACTTGGTCAGAATGTTTTTCTCCATGAAATCTAGGCCAAGTTCAAAACTAGGTCATGCAGGGTCAAAAACTAGGTCACTAGGTCAAATCTTATTAAAACCTTGTGTACACCCTAGAGGTCACCAATTTGATCCAATCTTCATGAAACTTGGTCAGAATGTTGTTCTCTATGAAATCTAGGCCAAGTTTAAAGCTGGGTCATGCCGGGTCAAAAACTAGGTCACTAGGTCAAATCTTAGAAAAACCTTGTGTACACTCTAGAGGTCACCGTTTTGGTCTAATCTTCATAAAACTTGGTCAGAATGTTGTTCTCCATGAAATCTAGACCAAGTTAGAAACTGGGTCATGCGGGGTCAAAAACTAGGTCACAAGGTCAAATCTAAGAAAAACCTAATGTTCACACCAGAGGTCGCAATTTTGATTGTACTTTCATGGAACTTGGTCAGAATGTTGTTCTCTATGGAATCTAGACCAAGTTCAAAACTGGGTCACGTGGGGTCAAAAACTAGGTCACTAGGTCACTACGTCAAATCTTATCAAAACCTTGTGTACACCCTAGAGGTCACCAATTTGATCCAATCTTCATGAAACTCGGTCAGAATGTTGTTCTCTATGAAATCTAGGCCAAGTTTAAAGCTGGGTCATGCCGGGTCAAAAACTAGGTCACTAGGTCAAATCTTAGAAAAACCTTGTGTACACTCTAGAGGTCACCGTTTTGGTCTAATCTTCATAAAACTTGGTCAGAATGTTGTTCTCCATGAAATCTAGACCAAGTTCGAAACTGGGTCATGTGGGGTCAAAAACTAGGTCACAAGGTCAAATCTAAGAAAAACCTAATGTTCACACCAGAGGTCGCAATTTTGATTGTACTTTCATGGAACTTGGTCAGAATGTTGTTCTCTATGGAATCTAGGCCAAGTTCAAAACTGGGTCACGTGGGGGTCAAAAACTAGGTCACTATGTCAAAATTTAGAAAAACCTTGTGTTCACTCCAGAGGTCGTGGTTTTGATCCAATAATTATGAAACTTAATCAGAATGTTGTTGTCTATGAAATCTAGG
This sequence comes from Spisula subtruncata, assembly GCA_963678985.1. NCBI lineage: Eukaryota > Metazoa > Mollusca > Bivalvia > Venerida > Mactridae > Spisula > Spisula subtruncata. The sequence continues at coordinate 6,448,247 of OY787677.1, forward strand.
CCAAGTTTTAAACTGGGTCATGTGGGGTGAAAAACTAGGTCACTAGGTCAAATCTTAGAAAAACCTAGTGTTCACACCAGAGGTCATAATTTTGATCCAATCTTCATGAATCTTGGTCAGAATGTTGTTCTCTATGAAATCTAGGCCAAGTGCAAAACTGGGTCATGTTGTGTCAAAAACTAGGTTACTAGGTCAAATGCTTAGAAATTCATTGTGTTCACTCCAGGGGTCACTATTTTGATCCAATCTTCATGAAATATGGTCAGAATGTAGGTTGTACTGATACCTAGACCATTGTGCAACAGGTGAGCGACCTAGGGCCTTTCAGGCCCTCTTGTTTCTTCAAAATATCGATTGTGTTCTTACAACCTTCTCATTCTAAGCCTGGAAATTGATACTCGGTCTATTCTGACCTGGAAAAGTCATGGAAAATAATATTTGCTGATTTTGCAAAAATGTGTTCCTTTTTTCAATTCTTAAATCCTAGTCAATATGATTATATAGTATTTATAGGTCACATAATGACTAAAGTTGGTAATTGAGTTCCTTGCCAATTCATAAATCTGCATCAACAATAGTAATAGTTATAATAATAGTAAAGACTTGTATATATTGAAGGATAATTCACTACAGTTATGAACAAACATACACTTATTTTGAATGTGGCTTTCATTGAAACAATATCATTTAAAGATAAAAATAACAGAAAACTAAATACCAACCAACATATCATTCATATACTCTATACAGACCTGACAAACACTTACATTGGAATTTAATGTCTAATATAATCACATTATTTCATGCTTACCGGTGGTTTACGGCGGAATAACAGTGGATTATTCCCCGATAATTTCACTGTTCATAATTTCACAGTTCATAATTTCACGGCAAACAGGTTATTTTTTAAAAATCAAATTTCCTCGCCGTCAAAAATAAAATAATAAGCATTTTCACTTGCTCTCTTAATCTTTAACAAATAACACAACATTATATGTACATAAATGTAAAACAAATGGACGAAATTGAAGCTATTGCAGAAGAACTATTTGATTGCAACTCGACGTGTGCATGGCGGGAAAACGACGTCACGCAAAACATTTCAGGTATATAGTGGAGTATTTCCATCATTTAAGCTATTTGAAGCATGAAATAAATAGAATATTAGTATTTTACCGTGTATAATCGTTTGATAATTCACCTCGTGAGCAGCTGACTTATATTGTCACTCGTGGCTACGCCACTCGTGAAAATATTACATCAGCTGCTCACTCGGTGAATTATCAGCCGATCATACACGGAAAAATACAAATATCCTCTATTTCATTCTGAATATTTATAGGTAAAATGACTTAAGTTGCTAATTGATTTCCTTATAAGTTTATCAATCTACGTCATTATAACATCATTAATTACCTCCTCCATCTATTACAGGTTGTACTGACCGTTGCACAGTTAATCTGGTGTCGTGATGTCACTGAAGTATTAGAGGGAGATTTCGACCGTCTGGAAGGAATGAGAGAATTTGAGCAGAAATGCTTCCGGGTAAGTGAAATATACTGTAAAATCATCCATTTTCTTGGGGGATTAAATTCCGTGGATTTCATGGTTCACCTTCAACCACGAAATCAAATCAGATTGAACAATAATTTTGACCCTTGTATTTATTACCTGAAATGCAAAATCCAGGAATTAACGTCCCATCGAAATGGTCTTTTTTACCAAAACCACGACATTTCGTCCCATCAAAATTAAATACTTTTTAAAGTATCTCTATTTCTTGAGCTGTATCTTACCTACTTACAATATTTTATAAAGCAGATAATTAAATTGTCTATCAAACGTCAATCAACAAACAAACTGTTTGTCCATTTGTTCTTTCGAAGATGTTAACCAAAACTTTCAAGTTGTTGAATCTCAAATTAATTCAAAGTCCATGAAAGCATTGTTTTAAAACTTGGCAATTGTCAAAGGCATGTTACACTATCCAACATTTCAACAGAAATATGGCCCCTGATTGACTTAGCTAGTATATGGAAATGGCTTCCACCTGGGCATCAGCATTTTGCCATTAAGTGAATGCAGTCTTGTCCTAAGATTATAAAAAACATGCCACCAATTTTATCTTTGTCTATCTATTTTGTAGGATTTGAATGAGCTTGCTGCCATTGTCCGAGGGGAGTTACCCAAACTTTCCCGTGCTATACTGTGTGCATTGATCACCATTGATGTACACGCACGTGATATGATTACAGGCATGGTAAACAGTGAGGTAGGTCAAGGCCATTGCGTTCACCTGACATGTTATATTTTAACATCAATTATACCCACAGGTAACTGTATCATTGAAAAGAAAAAAAACCCGGAAAATTTGAAAATTTATATTTTTCTTTACTTGATAGAAATATAAAATAAATATAAATTTTCAAAACATTTTTTTTGCGTTTTCAACAAAACAGTTGTCTGTGATTATACCATGTCACATTTTCACAACTATGAACTACTGTTAATTCCTTGAAGCTTAGGATGGTATTCAATATTGATCTTACTTGACTTAAGGATTAGGACGACCTATCAGATCACATCACCATATTAAACTCTTGGTCTTTGTAGCTCAGTGATTAGCAAACTTGCCGCCTAATCCGACAACACATGTTTAAATCCAGGTGGAGGCACACATGATCCTGCCATATTCAGCAGAAAGCTGACCGGCAAATAAAGGCTATGCTCATCATTTAAAAAAAACATTTTTTACATTGTTATACCTATTCTTCAATTCAATAAGACCAATATTGATTACCAAGTTCAACCTTAATCCCAATCTCCTAAAGTATCTGAGTCTGAGCTTGATCTCTTTTCAAATATTTTTGAGTAACATTTCTGAGAAGGCTAGGCTCATTATTGCTATCACAAAATGGTGGAAAAGATTATGCTGAATTTATGATAATATTTTAAAAAAACAAGACAAAATCAAGTTTTCTGAATTTATGAATTTCAAACTAAGATTTTGAGAGTTCAAACTGTTACAGATAAATCTCAAAATTTAAACTCAGATTTAAGCAAAATCTCAAAATGAGTAGAGATTTCTCCTTGAGATGCTTTGGGAGCTCGGGCCTGGCTCAAAATATCGTTATCATTCATGATTTCTCCTGCTTGTTTCTATTGGATAACATTTTAACAAATTATCAACATTTTAACAAATTATCAACATTTTAACAAACTATCAACATTTCAACAAATTATCAACATTTTAACAAATTATCATTTGTTAAATTAATGCTTATTATAACTTGTTTGCTATGTAACCCACGATTGATTGATTGATTGATTGATTGATTGATTGATTGATTGAAGTCACTGGTCAGTTTTTGAAGGAGTCGATAAATTCATGCTCTAACATTGTTCACTGCTTCATACATGTATGACCAAAATAACAATTGTACGGTATAACCAGTCTGTTATTTTGGAGCTAAATATTACAACAGTTGGAAGGTATTTGCTGCGTCATTGTATCAGAAAGAGAGGCATATTTGTTCAAAATCTGCTTTGGAGAAGATATTTCCGTATAAAAAATAAATTCTTCTGTAATCATCGATTTCTAGGAATTTCATAACTGTTTAAATTCGTGACTTACATGTGCTAAAAAAGCCTTGCGAACGGCAAAACGGAAAAAAATAGATAATTATTATGCTTTTTCGATAAAGTATTTCATAAATAGAGATTTCTATGAATTTCCTCACTGTGGGTATACCATTTCTCATAATAATTTTTTTTTTCTTATAAGCTCCGAAATTACAGACTTGTTAATATTTTACTAATTTTAACATACTGAACTAACCTATGAGCGTTTGTTTTATATTCACAGAGAGTAAGTATACACACACTTTTATAGACACGGAATAAGGTTCAGCAGTTTGCGAAATTAGGATTTGAAACTTCTTGCCCTAATCAGCTAAATTGAATAGACTCTTTGTATAATTACTGCAAAAATTACTTACCCGACTGCAAAAGTTACTTGCCAGAATGCAAGAGTTACTTGCCCAAATGCAAAATTTACTTGCCCAAATGCAAAAGCTACTTGCCAGAATGCAAGAGTTACTTGCCCGAATGCAAAAGTTACTTGCCCGAATGCAAAAGTTACTTGCCCGAATGCAAAAATTACCTTCCCGAATGCATAAGTTACTTGCCAGAATGCAAAAATTACTTGCCCGAATGCAAAAGTTACTTGCCAGAATGCAAAAGTTACTTTCCTGCCTGCAAAAGTTACTTGCCAGAATGCAAAAATTACTTGCCCGACTGCAAAAGTTACTTGCCCGAATGCAAAAGTTACTTGCCCGAATCAAGTAATTGTCCTGGACAACAGCACAAGTGCTAATTTCGCAGACTGAGGTTGTTTGTATGTCTGCATGTTTAGAACATATATACTAGTGTCTATGTAACCTAGATAATTTTATCTTATTCGTTTTCCGTGAGAAAGACCAAAAAATATGGACTTTAAATTATAAATGTGAAATTTATTTCAAAGCAATTTCATTGAGATTAAAACATTCTTTTATAGAGTCTTTTTTGTTTTCCATGAATGCTTTTAAAAAGGCATCTTTAATTGAAGGCCTTGCTGAATGTCTGCTCAAAGAGTCATGAATCTATAGATTAAAAATTCTTCAAGTTTTAAGGGGATTTTTTTTTCCATCAACACTTTTAAAAAAAATAAAATCTTTAATTGAAGGCTTTGCTGAGTGTCTGCTGCTTCAAAACTCAAGAGACATGAATCTATAGATTAAAAATTCTTCAAGTTTTTTGGGGATCTATTATGTTTTCCATCAACACTTTTTAAAAATAAAATCTTTAATTGAAGGCTCTGCTGGGTGTCTGCTGCCACAAACCTCAAGAGACATGAATATATAGATTAAAAATTCTTCGAGATTTAAGGGGATTTTTTTTGTTTTCCATCAACACTTTTTAAAAAATTAAATCTTTAATTGAAGGCTTTGCTGAGTGTCTGCTGCCACAAAACTCAAGAGACATGAATATATAGATTAAAAATTCTTCGAGATTTAAGGGGATCTTTTTTGTTTTCCATCAACACTTTTAAAAATAAAATCTTTAATTGAAGGCTCTGCTGGGTGTCTGCTGCCTCAAAACTCAAGAGACATGAATCTATAGATTAAAATTTCGTCAAGTTTTAAAAGGATCTTTTTTGTTTTCCATCAACACTTTTTACAAAATAAAATCTTTAATTGAAGGCTCTGCTGAGTGTCTGCTGCCTCAAAACTCGAGAGACATGAATATATAGATTAAAAATTCTTCGAGTTTTAAGGGGATCTTTTTTGTTTTCCATCAACACTTTTAAAAAAATTAAATCTTTAATTGAAGGCTCTGCTGAGTGTCTCCTGCCTGGAGACTCCAGATTGAGAATATGTTTATGTAGTAGAACCTCTGATTTAAATTGGTGAATTCCATGTACCTGCACCACAAAATGGCAATGATTATACAACAAGCATACTCATTAAATTCAACATAGACTCTTAATTTCTATTCTATAATATATAAATTAATGTTATTTGTGCTGATGGGTGTTTAGTACGGACATATTAGACGTAGATTGCATGTTTTGTATCAACCTACTCCATACCAAGTATTGTTATCCAAATATTGTTATCTATCAACCCCTCCCCCTTCAAAGAAGTCAGTTTCCTTTGTGTCACCTGTAACCACATTAATATCATCATCATCACAACACCACCGTCATCATTATCATCATCATCATCATAGGATGAAACAATAGCACTGAAATTGTCATCATCATCGTAAGCAGAAACAACCACACCACCACAACTGTTATCATCATCACATCATCACAACACCACCGCCATCATCATCATAAGCAACAACACCCACATTGTTCATCATCTCTGTTGTCAGCATTATCATCATCAACCCCATCATCAGCTACAGTCATTAGATGTATACATTTTTATTTAAGCATGATAGCCTATCTATGTTATATAGTCTACATATATCTTTTGCCTAGAACTAGCTGTTTACATATAACTAGCATATTATCATATATTAATCTTTACCATATATTGTATATATTTCCATCATTATAACAATATTATGAATTTTGAAGATTAATGAAAAAAAAATTTTTGTTCAGGATGTTGAATTAGTTTGCTCCCAATATTGAAGTTTTTAAAACAGACTTTAAACAAACAAAAAATGTTATTAGATTGGTGATTTTGGTGGCGGGCGTCCGCAAATAGATTTCTGATTGATAACTTGAGTTTGGAATGGGATATGATAACGGAACTTGCTGTGTATGTAGCTTGTATGAAAACCTGGCTTGGGATTGAAAGTGGGGTCATGGTCAAGGTCACCGTTACTATAAATAGAAAAATCATAAATTATGCATGGCTGCCATGAAAATCTGGTTTTCATGGATTTCCCTCATCTTGTTATATTTTTTTTATTCATAGTTGGTAGATAATAATTAGAAGTTTACACCCTTAGGATCTACCATTGACTTATTTTCTTCTACCATTGAATGTAGCAAAATTTTAAACAAACTTTAATACCTCCTATAAAATACAACCTCCTGAAGTTGCAATGCTTAGGTTTTTTTTGCAATTGCGTTGGTGGTAATTGGCCAATTAGGCAGAGATGCAACCCAAAGACCTCCCACATGCTTCACATTATGATTGACTTTCTCAGTGGAGAGCAAAAAATGCAAGTATGTAACTAACTTATTCTGTTTGTATTGATTTTCAGTGTGATTCAGTTGACAACTTTGAATGGCAGAAACAACTGCGATATTACTGGGACGTGGAACTGGACAACTGTGTAGTGAAGATGTCAAACTCTATGTATATCTATGGTTATGAATATCTGGGCGCCTCTCCACGTCTTGTCATCACACCATTAACTGTAAGTATGACATCATCACTCCATTAACTGTAAGTATGACATCATCACTCCATTAACTGTAAGTATGACATCATCACACCATTGACTGTAAGTATGATGTCATCACTCCATTAACTGTAAGTATGACATCATCACTCCATTAACTGTAAGTATGACATCATCACACCATTGACTGTAAGTATGATTTTATCACTCCATTAACTGTAAGTATGACATCATCACTCCATTAACTGTAAGTATGACGTCATCACTCCATTAACTGTAAGTATGACATCATCACACTATTGACTGTAAGTATGACGTCATCACTCCATTAACTGTAAGTATGACATCATCACTCCATTAACTGTAAGTATGATGTCATCACTCCATTAACTGTAAGTATGACATCATCACACCATTGACTGTAAGTATGATGTCATCACTCCATTAACTGTAAGTATGACATCATCACACCATTAACTGTAAGTATGACATCATCACTCCATTGACTGTAAGTATGACATCATCACACCATTAACTGTAAGTATGACATCATTACACCATTGACTGTAAGTATGACATCATCACTCCATTAACTGTAAGTATGACATCATTACACCATTGACTGTAAGTATTACATCATCACACCATTAACTGTAAGTATTACATCATCACTCCATTAACTGTAAGTATTACATCATCACACCATTAACTGTAAGTATGACATCATCACTCCATTAACTGTAAGTATGACATCATCACACCATTAACTGTCAGTATGACATCATCACTCCATTAACTGTAAGTATGACATCATCACACCATTAACTGTAAGTATGACATCATCACACCATTGACTGTAAGTATGACATCATCACACCATTGACTGTAAGTATGACATCATCACACCTTTAACTGTAAGTATGATGTCATCACTCCATTAACTGTAAGTATGACGTCATCACACCATTGACTGTAAGTATGACATCATCACACCTTTAACTGTAAGTATGACATCATCACTCCATTGACTGCAGGGATTGTTATTAGGAGGCGACAGGCAGCCAATTTGACTGGCTTAAATGATATTTGGGCTGCCTTAAATTTACCCTCAGCTGCCTTCCACCTTCAATGCTCAGGCACCTTGGCCTTCTCAAATGTACAAATAGCCTCCTACATGAAATCCTAGTGAAAACCCTGGACTGTAAGTATGGCATCATCACACCATTAAATACTGTAAAATCATTCAATTTATTTGGTGCATATATTTAGAAAAATCATGTTTTTTGTTGTACATATTAATCATATTTATATAATCATGTTTGTTGGCTGTTATTACTATTTGCGTGTATTATGTACTGTAGGATCGTTGTTACCTGTGTCTGATGGGAGCGTTACAGTTAGATCTTGGAGGTGCTCCAGCCGGGCCTGCAGGTACTGGTAAAACTGAGACAACCAAAGATCTGGCCAAATCACTCGCCAAACAATGTGTTGTCTTTAACTGCTCGGATGGTCTGGACTACAAGGTATGTACAATATGCTTGATTGTTTGGCTTGACATCGGTATCATAAGACAAGGTTCACACAGACCTTGAAAAGTCCTTGAATTTGTTTTCAACCCTTTAACAGTTAACTACTTGAATTAAGTGTTACCCTGAAAAAAAAAATGGTTCTGTCATGACTTTAACTGAAAATACTTAAATTAAGGCAAGCAGTCTTGAATATGTACAGAAGTGTATGAATGTTGTCAAAATGATACATTATCTGCATAAAGAAATGATGCAGAAACACTATTTTTCTTGCAAGTTAAAACCATTTTTGGGAGTGTTATATAAGGATGTGAAGTGCCAAGCAGTAATCGTGGTGACAATACTGTTCATGTTTATCCAGCACTAATAGTTGAGATAGAACAATTTTACCTTGAGAAATGTTGGGATAAAGGCCTTGAATATTCTAATTTTACCTTGAAAAGTCCTTAAATTTAGATGCTAGAATTGTGTTTGAACCATTTACAAGATATTAGTGTGAGGTCTCTATTGTCAGATATTTTATGACTGTTGTGGCTTTGACTATCTAATTACTCGAATTCTTTATAATGATGATATTTTATTGGATATTTATGCCTGCAAACACCATAGTAATAGTCCTTGAAAATTGACTAAAAGTACTTGAAAAGTCCTTGAATTTTTAGTGAAGTTCTGTATGAATCATATTTTGTGTTTACAGATGATGGGACGTTTCTTCTCCGGTCTGGCTCAATCAGGAGCTTGGTGTTGTTTTGATGAGTTTAACAGAATCGACATTGAAGTATTGTCTGTGATTGCGCAACAGTTGATTACCATCAGAAATGCTAAAGCTGCCAAGGTAAATATCAAGTGTTTTAGGGGCCCAATTTGGGGCCAAAATTCCCTCTCAAAACATAAGCTTGTCTGCCATAATTTCAGGAACATTTCATCACCAGGAGGAAGTAATCATGTTATTTTTGTATTGTTATGATTATTCTAAAATATAACATAATAAAAATTTTATGACAGTAAAATGTGACATGATCTTAGGATCGTGGTAAAATGTGACATTATTTATAAACAGGTAAAATGTGACATACCTTTATAATGGTTAAATGCAACTGAATTTAGGATGGTAAAATTTCGTCATGTATGTGAAATGCTTCTATACTGGTAAAATACAATGGAATTTAGGATGGTAATATTCAACTTGACACTTGAGCTTATATAACGGTAAAAACTTGACATGATTTTATAATGGGCAATATGTGACATGACAAAAATTTAACAATAGTAGATGTTATATTCTTAGATGGTTAGTTAAATTAAAATACATTATATGACAAAACGTTGGTTTCTTTATGACATGATGTTAGTACATTAATATTATTGTATTATCATAGTTTTTATTGACATGATTATTTGATATAGTTTTGACATACTTTTGATATTTATAATGATGTAATAGAGAAATAGTAAAAATGAAGGCTCGAAAGATACACAGGTATTTAACATTGTACAATAAATACATTGTGACATTATATACCCGATCTATAGTAATGTTAGCTTATTGTTGTTAATATATAATCATTCAATATTTTAAATGCATCATATTTATTACATGTAAGCATACCTGCCAAGTACTCCTATTAAAGTGGAGTTACTCCAATTTTCGTTGATAAATTTCTGGTTTCCCAGTTCACTTACCATGCACAAAAGTAGAAATGGTTCATTTTATGATCTTCTGTCCTATATTTACAACCACTAGAATTAATGCATTCCCTGTTTATGCCTCTAAATCCCTTATACTGTAAAATCATTTAATTTCGTTTCGGTTAAAAATTGCAATTTCATTGGGACTTGAATTTGTGGATATTGCATATCGGGTAATAAAACAGGGGTCAAAATTAATGTTTGTTGGGATTAAAGTTTGTGGTTTACGTGAACCACGAAATTCACGAAATCCATGATTTTACAGTAAATGCATCATGTGACATGTTTTGCTTGATAATTCCTATTTTGGATTTAACTATAGCTTGGCAGGTATGCATGTAAGTGATGATATATGAATGTTTTTACTGTTTTATTAGATGCCTCTGGTTACAAAGTATATTTAGGTTGTACTGAAGGCCTGTTTGAAATTCTTTCTTTCCGTAAATTGAACAAATTTTCTAAATTATTCAAATGCAGAATATTATTATATGTTTCATAGACTTTGTTTTCTTATTTCTAGGCTCAGTCTTGTACTTTTATTGTAGATGGTCTATTTGTATGCAACTCTCTTCCCAAATATTAATAACACTGTATTATTAATTATGCCCCCATCTTTGATGAGGAGGTATGTTGCTTTGCACTTGTTGTTGGTTGGTCTGTTGGAAGAACAAATGGTTTATACAGAACACCCTTCCACGTATTCATAAATTTTCACATGTTTCAAATTGGTCCTAATTTTATTACATTCAGATATCTCCTATTGATTTTATCTTAAAGCAGAAATGGTAATTGCAAATTTAAAGATGACTTTTAAAACTATGGAGTCTTCTATATAAATGTAATAAACTATGATCGATATATGGCTCCAACCATGCATAACTATGTAGAGTGAGTGAATACCCTCATATGAAAACCTTGTACAGACTCGGTAAAAAATCCACAAGTGTTTTTGAGAATTTGAGTTTTTAGAGATTTGTATTTTGATTTTTACAAGATGAGAGAATTTTTACAACGGATACGTAAATACGGAGCTTCTGTACTTAGAAAGGAAAAGGTACTTTCTGACCGTAGATGGAGAGAGTTCACAACCAATCATTGCATGGTGCCATGTTCAAAAGTTTACTGCATAAATCAACTAGCATGAGCTATAGATGTATAAGCAACTGAATGACCTTTTAACACAAATTGGCTGTTTTAATGTTGAGCTTTATATATTGTGTCAATGTATATGCTATCAGATTGATATTGAATCGTTTACTTTTGTAAATTTTGGAATTTATTATTTAACCTTTGTGAGGTCAAGGTCCGTTTAAAAATTATTTGACCTTTGTGCAGCCAAGGTCAGTTTAAAACATTATTTGACTTTTGTCATGATCAAGATCAGGTTGGAAATTACTTTACGTTCATGAAGCCAAGGTCAATTTGAATATTATTTGACTTTTGTCATGGTTATGGTCAGTCTGAAAATAATTTGACCTTTGTCATGGTCAAGGTCAGTTAGGAAATTATTTGACCTTTGTGAGGCCATGGTCAATTTGGATATTATTTGACAATAATTTTGTAAGGCCAAGATCAGTTTTCAATGGGAATTTTATTAAGGTAAGGTATTTGTAAGGTCATGCTAAGTCAATCTTCATTCTTATGAGGTCAAGGTCAGTTTGATTGAATAAACTTTAAACTTATCAACCAAATATCTCCAGAAAATCCTCCAGTTTTTAGCTGATATTCAATGCTTTCACAATGACATGAATGTATGTCCATTCAGTAATGTTAACTGCACACATATGTTAGTTAATATAGTCTGCCCAGGATAATGTGAAAGGCGGTAAAAAATGGAATGATCCATAAATGTGAATTACACGATTTATCAGTGTTATTTCGGTACGAAATTCAAGCAACCAATTTTACAACAGTAGGCTTAACTAGTCCATGTTTATGTACATCACATTATCCTGGCCGCACTATATCTGCATTTATTGATGTACTTGATATCACATGTTTATATACATGTCAGCACTATGTCACATGTTTATATTGTCTAAAGACTTTATAGCTTGGCAAATTTGAAACAAACCTGACCTTTATGCATGAATATATAACAAGGTTCTTGCTTTGAATATATCAATTTCCACAAGCAAATCATGCAATATCGGTATTTCAATATTGTGTTTGTATTACATCTTGAGCGTCTTCGTGATACTCCCCAACTATGAAAACATACCATAGTGGTTATAAATACAGGCAAAATATTGACCGTTAAATTATGCTAATCAAATGGACAGGTTCGTTTCAAATTTGCCAAGCAATTTCACATTGCAAAAATGTACAGTACACATTATACATATGTAACATATTATTTATTTAGAGCTGCAAAGAAATTAGAGACACTCTTTTTTATCATTTTCAGAACGTCACAAATATTGAATTCATTTATTATTATGACCCTTTATCCAGAATCAATTTAATTATTTTGTTAAAAACAATTTTTATATTCACTGTAAGTGTTAATATATCGGGATTTCATTCATACCACATGGTTATTAAAATCTTCCTTTAACAAATTATTCATTTATACTTTATGCATTTTTATTGAGATAAAAACAATTGTTATAGTGCAGAAAAACTTCCTTAAGATATCCATACTTAAAAACTATCGAATTCTGTTTTAGATTTTAGATTTAACAAAAATCCTTTTTCTTTATGAAATTCTGAGAAATTTAATCATTTGTATTATCCTTATCTGCATTTCTCTTCAACCTATATGTCTGATAATTTTGAAATACTGATTTGCCTTGCAGATAGATGAAAATCTGGGTACGAGTCCCCCCCCCCCCCCCCCTCCACCAGATGTGGGTTCTCCACAATTTTTGTGTCATATAATATTATTTAGTTTCGAAATGTATTCTTTGAAAATTTATTTCTCTTTATGTGTAAAATATTTTTTATATTTTTAGATAAATTTGAGCAATTCTTTAGTCCTATTTAACTTGAGTATAGTATATAGACTATATAACATGGTATATCTATGTTTGTAGTTACAACGATTCATGTTTGAGGGGCGTGAGATCAAGCTTGTGATGAGTTGTGCTGCATTCATCACAATGAACCCCGGTTATGCTGGACGTACTGAATTACCCGACAATCTGAAGGCTCTATTCAGACCCATGTCCATGATGGTACCCAACTATAGTAAGTATACAGCCTTGAATAGTAAGGTGGTCTTTGAATAGCAAGTTGGTCCTTGACTAGCCAGTAGGTCCTTGAAAAGTCAGGTTGTCATTGAATAGTCAGGTGGTCCTTGAATAGCCAGGTGGTCCTTGCATTGTCAGTCTTTGAATAGTTAGTTGGTCAGTGAATAGTCAGGTGGTCCTTGAATAGTCAGTTGGTCCTTGAATAGCCAGTAAACTTTGAATAGCCAGTTTGTCATTGAATAGCCAGTTGGTCCTTGAATAGCCAGTTTGTTATTGAATAGCCAGTTGGTCCTTGAATAGCCAGTTGGTCCTTGAATAGCCAGTTGGTCCTTAAATAGCCAGTTGGTCCTTGAATAATCAGTTGGTCCTTGAATAGTCAGTTGATCCTTGAATAGCCAGTTGGTCCTTGAATAGCCAGTTGGTCCTTAAATAGCCAGTTGGTCCTTGAATAATCAGTTGGTCCTTGAATAGTCAGTTGATCCTTGAATAGCCAGTTGGTCCTTAAATAGCCAGTTGGTCCTTGTTAAGCCAGTTGGTCCTTGAATAGTCAGTTTGTCCTTGAATAGCCAGTTGGTCCTTGAATTAACATTATGCCAGTGCCTGAGTATGTAGATAACTTTGCTTTATTGTTTGTCTAAAGATGTTTAGCAAACGTTAAGAAGTGAATTATTTAGACCATATATGACATTTTGTTATTATTTAAAAAAAACACTTTCAAATGCAACTTTATAGTATTAGATTTGATTGGCACATGAATTAATGTGTGTTTGGACATGTTTTGGCAGTCAATCTTCAGTAAATTAGTATCAACCTATTCAACAAATTGGATTTGTGTATTAAAACTGAAAATGGCTAAAATGCTATTATTTCTGTTACACAGCACTGATCGCTGAGGTGATCTTGTACTCGGAAGGTTTTGAGTCGTCAAAGAGTCTAGCCCAGAAGATGACACAGATGTACAAGTTGTGTAGTGAACAACTTTCACAACAAGATCATTATGATTTCGGTATGAGAGCCGTAAAGTCTGTACTGGTCATGGCCGGTGCCCTGAAACGTCAGAATCCCGACAAGAATGAAGACGTGGTCTTGATCCGTGCTTTACGTGACAGTAACTTGCCTAAATTCTTGGCACAGGATGCCGTACTGTTCCAGGTATGATTAAAACAGTATAACAGATTTTCTCTAAATGATGAAGTACTAAAATAAAATGGCATAAATAAACCCCGTACTGTTCCATGTACTATATGGCATAAATAAACCATGTACTGTTCCATGTACTATATGGCATAAATAAACCCTGTACTGTTCCATGTACTATATGGCATAAATAAACCCCGTACTGTTCCATGTACTATATGGCATAAATAAACCCAAGCCGGGACTCCCTACAGAATGAATCACTGAACTTTAATTTTGATGTCTTATTAATGAGATGGTTTGTAAAACAGGTTTTTGATTTCTGTGCTTGGTTGGTTGGGTTGAGTGCTACCTTCCCTGTTGGATTTTCTCATACCTTTTTTAAGTAATAGACACAGTGCTAGTTTTTAATCAAGAGCGTCTTCGTTTAATACGGACAAACAAGATATTTTTAGAGGCGAAACAGGGTTCTTACTGCTCACATATTTAAGTGCCCGCATACATATCTAAGTGCCCGCATACATATTTAAGTGCCCGCTCACATATTTAAGTGTCTGCATACATTTTTCGGTGCCCGCATACATATTTAAGTGCCTGCATACATATTTAAGTGCCTGCATACATATTTAAGTGCCTGCATACATATTTAAGTGCCCGCATACATATTTAAGTGCCTGCATACATATTTAAGTACCCGCATACATATTTAAGTGCCCACATACATATTTAAGTGCCCGCATACATATTTAAGTGCACGCTCACATATTTAAGTGCCCGCATACATATTTAAGTGCCCGCTCACATATTTAAGTGCCCGCTCACATATTTAAGTGCCCGCATACATATTTAAGTGCCTGTATACATATTAAGTACCCGCATACATATTCAAGTGCACGCATACATTTTTAAGTG
Source organism: Spisula subtruncata (assembly GCA_963678985.1). NCBI lineage: Eukaryota > Metazoa > Mollusca > Bivalvia > Venerida > Mactridae > Spisula > Spisula subtruncata. Next base: position 6,463,611 of record OY787677.1, read on the forward strand.
CACGCATACATATTTAAGTGCCCGCATACATATTTAAGTGCCCGCATACATATTTAAGTGCCCGCGTACATATTTAAGTGCCCACATACACAAATAGAAGACAGTCACTGTGGTCGTGTCAGCATTCAACTATAAGATTGATTTTGGTTTATACATTTTTTATTTCACATAAATTTCAATTTACAAACAATCGAATACATAAGTGAGATTGATCGGAACCTAGAAGAATTATTTTAACACATATTTCTATTTCAGGCCATATTGTCTGATCTGTTCCCTGGCGTAATGATTCCGGAGCACGATTACGGACAGTTACAAGAAGAAATTGAGAGCATCATTGAGCAGAGGCATCTGGTTGTATTACCTAGCCAGGTTAAGAAGATAATACAGTTCTATGAGACGCTAGAAGTACGACACGGTGTGATGTTGGTAGGACCCACTGGAGGTGGTAAAACTACTATATATGAGGTACGCTACATGTTTGTGTGATATTTTCTTGTAAATGTATGTTTTACAACTTTTTGATTAAATAGGTCTTAAATAGGCCGTCTCTGTTGATCGAACCATTTTTCTTAGAAATGATTGCCAGATTATACTTGCTACGCAATAAAATTATTTACAAACACCAATACAATATTTTTTGTTTAGGTTTTGGTACAGGCGTGTCATATCTTACATAATATGTTTATATTATAGGTTTTAGCTCAAACATGTCGTAACTTACACAATATTTTTATATTATAGGTTTAAGCAAAGACATGTTGTAACTTACACAATATTTTTATTAGAGGCTCACAGGGAAGACTGGGCTTGTCCAACTGTGTTGCCTCTTTAAATAAGTCGTTATTATTATTATTATTCTTATTATTATAGGTTTTAGCACAGACGTGTCGTAACTTACACGAGAAAGGAGTGGAGAAGGAATTTTATCAGCCAGTACATACATACGTACTCAATCCTAAAGCCATCACTATGGAGGAGTTATATGGAGGTGTTAATAAGTTGACACTAGAATGGCATGATGGTCTTATGGGACTGACTGTAAGACACTGTGTACAGGTATGTATGTCCATCTGTCCATCCATCTAGTTTATGTGGCTGCAAACTTGTTTGTCCGTCTGTAGTTATGTGGCTATGAAAGTTGGACAAAATTGTCCGTCTGTGATTTATGTGGCTATGAAAGTTGGACAAACTTGTCCGTCTGTGATTTATGTGGCTATGAAAATTGGACAAACTTGTCCGTTTGTGATTTATGTGGCTATGAAAATTGGACAAACTTGTCCGTCTGTGGTTTATGTGGCTATGAAAGTTGGATAAACTTGTCCGTCTGTGGTTTATGTTGCTATGAATTAAAGTTGGACAAACTTGTCCGTCTGTAGTTTATGTGGCTATGAAAATTGGACAAACTTGTCCGTCTGTGGTTTATGTGGCTACCAAAATTGGACAAATCAGTTGAAAATTGAAGGATTTTTTTCAGAAAACAACATAAAATCAAGTTTATATAATGACAAATTTTAGACAAAATAACAACGGTCACTCTATGTTGTAGTCTTTCTTTCCATGCAACATTTTCATGTTTACTAAATGCTTGTGATTTATTGACTTTATGTTACTTTATCTTTATAAGTTATTTTATTAAATGTATGCCTATTTTTCGTTTTTCGTCATAATATGTTTTAATTTGGTCTACATTTGGTTAACATTCATTTTGTTTTTTTAATTTTGTTTTCATTCTTGAAATAAATTGCTTCCTTATTAAAGGATCTGTGGTATTGCTTTGGGTCTGTACAGTCCCGGACGTTACTCCAGTTCACCAAACATGAAATCTGGAATGAAAACAGATAATCTGTAAATTGAAATTTTGCACCCTGAGACTTTGAGCAGGGAAGGGTAACGGTGGGTTAAGGGCCCAGAAGCAGACTTTTTTTAATGGGAGTCAAAGAGCCCTAGCCGATTTTTTTTCTCGAAGTATGGGCCCAGCTAGTAGCAGACTGTTTTTACTGGGCGTAAGGGCAAAATAATTTTTTAATACTTTGACTTCAAACAAATCATCCATTTAGCACAAGGTTGTATCTCCATGTACTATACAAGTATAGTGTGATACAACTTTGTTGCACTAAAGGGACATGTTGATCTGTTTTGGGTATGCCCTTGGCTTAATATTTGATTTCTTGACGAAGGAAGCAATTTGTTGTTGTTGTTGTTGTTGTTGTTGTTGTTGCTTACTTACATGCTATCTAACACACATATGTTATTTTCTTGTACTAGATGTTCAAGGTTTGTCAATATTGCACCCCTCCCCTTTTTGTATGCTTTTATTATATTTGGATATGTTGCACATACATAGTTTATATTGCATGATGGGTATTGGGAAATTCGGCAGGGTTTTCACTAGGATTTCATGTAGGAGGCTTTTTATACATTTGAGGAGGCCAATGTGCATGAGCACTGAAGGTGGAAGGCAGCTTAGGGTGAATTTGAGGCAGCCCAAATTTCATCTGAGGTAGTCAAATTGACCTCCTGGCGCCTCCTAATGACCCTGTTTGGCCATTTCTAGAAAATGATGCATGAATTGTGAAATGTAGTGGTAATTGATCAAAGTGTGTGCAAAGTTTTTACACCCAAACAAATGAATTCTGTTTAGGAGTTTTATAAGGAGTTATTTTATGCTTGATTGGTTGGTGGGTAAGTCGGTCTGTCAATTGGTGGGTTAGTCTGTCGGCTGAAGAGAACTAGAGAAATTATGGAGACATTTACTTCCACAGTTTGAAAAACATTTCACAGAAACTTAGAACATGATAATCACCAGCAAGACTTTAATGTAGATGTGTTTGACACAATTAATGTTGATGAGTGTTGGTCCATGCATAGCACAGTTATTGCCCTTAGATTTTTGATAAAGCGTTATTTTTGGGGGTGGGTGGGGGTTGTTATCACCTACTTTATTAACTCTTAACTTAAGTTTGAATATAATTAAGGGTTGTCACTGAATGAAGGGAGATTGGTGTGTTATTTTATGGTGTCAGGACATTGCCTGGGAAATATGAAATTGGTCAGAAAAATATTCATGAAACCTGAAAAAATATGGTGAAAATGTTTGAATAAATTAATGTTACCAAATTTTCATTTATCTCTGGCAGTAACTATTGCCTTGCCAATAATAAGTGGTAAGGCCAAAACTAAAAATTGCTCATTTCCACTACTGGCGTTAAAAAAATATGGTTGGTTTTAGAAAAAATACTCAGTTGACCTATAAAATGAGAAATTTTTTTTCGGCCTAACCTTCTTTACAATGCATGATCACTATATGAACAATTAATTGACCAAATAGTTTAAGGTGAATGGGCATGCGTGTGTGTGAGTGTGTTGAATGGTACACAGAATATCTTGTTGGATTTAATAGCAATGCATGCAGATTGTGTGATGTTTGTGCAATAGAAGAAGATTATCATTTATTTAAATATTTAAAAATTGAAACATTTATAAATCGCTGGCTTTAAGAATGAGGAGGTCACAATTACAAAATTGATATTTTAAACAAGAAAAACTGTCTGAAAATTACTCTTTATAAAATATAACTTAGCTAAAACAAGCTGTTTTAAGTTCAGTTTGGTCAACATGACAAGTTCCGATTTTCATTAGAAGCGCCTTATTATGCTGCTTTTAAATATGTATCAGTGTTATAAGGTCGTAAGTAGTAGTTACAACCTTCTCATTCTACAGCCTGGGAAATAGTGAATTTCAATGATTTATAAATATCTAAAAATGGTTTTCAATTTTTAAATTTTTATCTGGTATTTCCTGGAAATATATTTATTGATATCAGTATGAATTGACAAGTCATGACCACAATGCAATATTTTGGTTCAAGGTCACTATTTTATCAAGGTCATTGGTTTATCAAGGTCAAAGTTCAACTTTTTGTTTTGTTGATTTAATAGATAACATAAAGGTTTAAATCGATCTTCAAAGTTTAAATTTGATATCATTGACAGTCTGTTGCAATATTTTGTCCTAATTTGCCACCCTGCCCACTGGCGAAAATATAACAGTTACTTTCCAAAATATAATTGGCAAATTATTTAATATTCCCTCCCATTGAAACCAATGTCCTCAGTTATAAAACTTGTATAGGTGTACATGTATGTGCAATTCCTGTATTGTAATCAGTATTGTATAATATATCGATGTATAGCTTGGAGAATTTGACAAGATCCTGACCTTCATGATTTACAAATGTTCGATGCTATGCATAATTTATATCAATTTCCGCAAACAAATTGTGCAATGTCGGTCTTCATCATAGATTTGTGTTTATATTACACATCAAGTGTCTTGGTGGTACTCATTGCTTATAAACACATACATCCAGGGTTATAAATGCCTATGGACAAGATAATCTTCTGTTTAATTATTCTGACAAAGGTCAGGATCGTGTCAAATTCTCTGGACCATATATATATGCATCTTAGTATATCTATAAATAGAGTAGAAACTCCTTAAATCTGAACACCCTTCCGATTGAATAACAAAAAAAAGAACAAAAAAGAGGATTTTGGATTTATAGAGAGGTTTGGGATTAGAGAATTTTGGATTTGAGAGGTTTCAGATTTGGGAGTTGTACTGTTAAATGATATATAATTGGTATATATTATGTATGTTATATAATAGCCTAAGTACCATGTGTAGATCCAGAGGGGGTGGTATGAGACCAGGGTCCAGGATTATAACCAATACTTACACTCTGCACTCAGCACTCAAATATTGAATTTAATCATTTTGCGGTTCATAAATAGCCACCATTTTTTGAGAGCAAGAAGTTGTAAAAATGTTAAATAGGTACTAAATATTATTTTTTACCTACTTCATAGTGTAATTTTGTGTATTTGTAAGCAATATGTGTAATTTATCAGTCTGATTGCACTCAGATTCAATAATTACCTTTTTACCTCATAAATATTACAAAATAGCAAAAATATGTATCAAATGTTATTTTTAACATTCAAATAACAATTCTATACATTTCCCTACCTAGATTAGCAATCTAGAACAAATAATAGCTAATTAATTTAACAAATTCAATACTCGAGTGTTGAGTGCAGAGTGAAAGTATTGATTGTAATTTCGGGCCCTGGATATCTCCATCCCCCAGGGTTAAAATGTGACCAGCTGATATATTCACAATTGGATCTATGCTAAGAATCTCACCAGGACACCTGTCTAAGAAAAATAGCTGGGTTTCAAACCCCCTCCCCCCCCCCCCCCTGATTAAAATAGTGAGAATACGCTCCCCAAAATGAATAAGCTGGTTGGTTCCCCCTGAAATATATTGCTGGATCTTCCCATGTAGTACAATACTATAAAAAGTGTGCCTAGGATAACGAGAAAGGCGATAAAAAGAGGTTTCGTCTGTATAGGTGGAAAAAGCATGCATGCACGATTTATCAGTGTTATTTTAGTATATAATCCACCATATGTTTTTAATTAAGCAACCAATTTTGTAACAATAGGCCAATCTGGTCAATGTTTTAAACATCACGTTATCCTGGGCACACTTTATATTATACACAATATTTGCAATACCTGTATGAACCTACATAATTATATACTAAACATGCATACATTCTGTGTAACATCCCTTTTATGAATCCTATTTCTTACACATAATTTGTATCACCTATCATATATTTTTTTTTCAATTTTAAACAAAGAACCTAAAGTTGGCTATGCAGGGGTTTAATTAAGGAATGAAAATTTATTTCCATTTTATTGTAAAATTAAAGTATCTAGAGTCTATTATTAATATATTAAGTAATTTGATATCATTGAATAAATTGTAAAAATTGTCAAAATGGGGTGTTTCGGAAATTACTTGGGTCAAAGGTTCCAAAGTACCATCTGTATAAAATTGTAATAAAAATGAGTATTTCATACAGTGCAACTGATTATTACCCCAATTTTATTTAATTTATCTTCAATTAAAGTCACTATATAGAGGGCTCGGTGCAAAAAAATGCTAACTAAAATCAATTTTTAGATGGTTGTACCATAGTTTTGCACTACGCCCTCGAATAATATTCTTGTATCATACAGCAATGAATGTTTGGAATCTTATAAAAATGTCTGCACAAATTTAATATTCTAAATTAAAATGATTTGACTCACCTTCTGTGAATATTTCATGGGCGTAGCCAGACTTGAATCATTGTTATGCACACAATTTGTTGGGCTAGGTATGGTTTTGGGGACCTCATGGAAATTTGTGGCATTTTGGCCGTATTTGGATGATTGCTTTTCAAAATAATGTTTAACATCTGTGTATGTCCATAACCCTGGCTATGTTTCTGTATTTAAATGCTTCTAACTTTCTCACATGTGGCATGAGTTCTATTTTGAAATTAATGTTAATTAATATTGAATGTTACAATATTAAAACTATTAACTAAGCCCCTATCTGCAATTTTGGCACTTTTTTACATAAAGTTAAAAAAAATGATTAAAATTGTATTTATATAAAATTATTCAAAGACCTTGATTTTATGTCTTTGAATTATAAAAATATCCGATTTTAAATTTGAGGTCATTTTTGTATTTGAGGATATGTGTCTTTAAAAAGACTGGGGTAAAATTTTATGTATTTTTTCACAAGACTTAGAAACTGTGCCAAAATTTCAGACCCATATTAATTTTGTTGATATAGTTAAAACAAGGGAGACCCACTGATAATAAGGTTCAAAGTGTTCGTAATTACGATCTATAATACTGTGCGTCTATGTTACAGGACACCTCGACCGATCATCAATGGGTCGTATGTGACGGTCCCGTGGACGCTCTCTGGATTGAAAACATGAATACCGTACTGGACGATAACAAGATGTTGTGTCTGGCAAACTCGGAGAGAATCAAGTTTACTCCATACATTCATATGTTGTTTGAAGTACAAGACTTAGCCGTAGCTTCTCCAGCTACTGTCAGCAGGTACTGTATAATCATTATTTTTATTTTTCTAGGAATTTGAAATTTTGTTGATTTTCTTGTTGACCTCGTCTGCCAAATCTAATCCTCGAGGTTAATCAACCCCTCAAATACAGAACGTGGGTAGACCATTCTGTGTTTAGCAATCCACATAATAACGATCCATTGTTACCAAAAATTTAAAATGCATTTCATCAAAATCAACCAAATGTGTTATTTCTTGTGATGAATTTATTTTAAAATGGTATAAGAACAATAATATTAACCACTAAATGATTACCGCATATTAACTCTCGCCCGATGAGGGGGATTCGAACCCACGACCCCAGCGGCTATAATTATCAGAGATAATACTAAATTATCCTGTTTTATTATACAACAGATGTGGTATGGTGTATGTAGATGCGGAGGAACTCAAGTGGATGCCATACGTGACCACATGGATGCATAAATGGAATGAGAAGTTGAAGGATGAAGTGAGACAATATTTGCTGGATTTGTTTGAGCGCTATGTTGAGACTGGACTCAGATTTGTCTCCAAGAAATGTTCACAAGTTATAAACCAGGTAAGTGGACTTGCTTCTGTTTTATAACTCGGAAACCTCCATAATGTTTTATGCATCTGGTTTGATCAAAGAAGAGAATTTGTATTACAAAATCGTTCTTCATTATTCATAAAGAATTAAAGTGCTTTAAAGACATAATTTTTTATGTTATAATATCTCAATTACTAAGCTCTAAATTGACACTTAAAATAGCGGTAACACCAAAATAGTATCTTTAGTTCATTTATGCCCTGATTGGTTAGTAGTGACACACCTTCTCCAATAATGATCACTGATTGGTTTGTGGTGACACACCTTCCCCAATATTGATCACTGATTGGTTGGTGGTGACACACCTTCCCCAATAATGATCACTAATTGGTTGGTGGTGACACACCTTCCCCAATAATGTTCACTGATTGGTTGGTGGTGGCACACCTTCCCCAATAATGATCACTGATTGGTTGGTGGTGACACACCTTCCCCAATAATGATCACTGATTGGTTGGTGGTGACACACCTTCCCCAATAATGATCACTGATTGGTTGGTGGTGACACACCTTCCCCAATAATGATCACTGATTGGTTGGTGGTGACACACCTTCCCCAATAATGATCACTGATTGGTTGGTGGTGACACACCTTCCCCAATAATGATCACTGATTGGTTGGTGGTGACACACCTTCCCCAATAATGATCACTAATTGGTTGGTGGTGACACACCTTCCCCAATAATGATCACTGATTGGTTGGTGGTGACACACCTTCCCCAATAATGATCACTAATTGGTTGGTGGTGACACACCTTCCCCAATAATGTTCACTGATTTGTTGGTGGTGACACACCTTCCCCAATAATGATCACTGATTGGTTGGTGGTGACACACCTTCCCCGATAATGATCACTGATTGGTTGGTGGTGACACACCTTCCCCGATAATGATCACTGATTGGTTAATGGTGACACACCTTCCCCAATAATGATCACTGATTGGTTGGTGGTGACACACCTTCCCCGATAATGATCACTGATTGGTTGGTGGTGGCACACCTTCCCCGATAATGATCACTGATTGGTTTGTTGTAACAAACCTTCATACTAGATGAATATGCATTAATTTTATTTTTCATGATTTTCAGGTTGACATTGCTAAAGTTGAAATGTTGTGTAAATTATTGGAGTCGCTGTTGTTCTGTCGTGGTGGCCCTGATTTCTCAATGGATCCTAACAAACTAAACATACTTCTGTGTACAACATTTGTGTTTTGTTACGTATGGTGTGTTGGTGGGAACATCATGGAGTCTAACTGGGACGCATTTGATACGTTTGTCAGGAACCAGTTTGAGGATAATGGAGATGCCAAGGTAAACTTTTCCTCCACTTTTTCTCCACTACAGTAAAACTTTATTAAGACGAGCATCGTTATTACGAGGACCCGACTTATTTTGAGCAAATTTAAAAGTCCTGGCGGCAAATTTGCTAAATATATGTTGTATACTTATATCACATCACTATGTTGAGCTCCCAGTTTATCTCGATCATTTGTCCTGATTAGTCCTGGAGATAATGTGGTTTTACTGTATATAATAATGAGGACATATTTACTGTGGATTGTATATTCGACTTTAATAACAGTATTCTATATGGTGTCTATTAGTCCATTGGACCTTATACACCAGGGTACTGTTTTATCCAAAAAAAACCTTAAAAATATGATCATGCCTGAGTAGGAGACTCACACAAGATTCAGGAGATGCAGTTTGGTAGTTAAGCTGTTTATAGAGGATCTATCACGAGTTGTCAATTGATATGAATTTATATTAAAAGAGTTTTGGAAATTTTATTATATCTTATTTTAATAATATTTCCTGAACAATTTTAATATAAATATATCAATTGACAATGAGTGTTGGATTCTGTATATCATATGACACTAAAAACGCAAAATAAGCTTTATTGGATTTATTGGAAAAACTCACCCATTTATTAAAACTTTATACTACACATGTTACTTATAAGATTTTACATACCCAGGAAATTCATGTGATATATACATTTACTACAGGAAAAGCCAATTCCAAGCTTTAATAACATCTACAACAACTGCTGAACAGTTTACATATGTCATTGACTTAAAAAAACGATCAAATGAGGGCCCTTGGTTTGGTCGTTAAACTGTATACTATATTGTAGCTTCCTGCTGGCGGTGATTTATGGAGTTGTTATGTGGACTTTGAGACTAAACGAATGGACATGTGGGAGAAAATAGTGCCTACCTTCAAATATAACAAGGAGATTCCATTCTTTGAGATGTTAGTACCCACTGTGGATACCGTACGATTTGGTTACCTATTAGAGAAACTACTCGCTGTACGACATCCTGTATTATACACAGGTAGTACCGGGGTTGGTAAGGTACGTATCCATTTTATATACTGCAAGCCCCTCTCAAGATATTTTTAAGGTATTTTAAGGGTAATGTTAGGATGTTTGCTTAAGATGGTCAACTGGAATAATAATGGTTAAAATGTTTTAGAAGAGAAAACTGCGTCAATATCCATCATTCAAAGGTTGATTTAAGTGCTTTGTACATACAACAAGCCATAGTGACTCAAAATAACATTACAATTTCCAAAAATATACACCCTGTTAGGGCATTTAAAGACACATACTATGTATGCTTGGATTTAAGGCACTCAGATAAGCCAATGCTGACTTAAAGGTGATGGGATTCCACAATGCATTCTAATGATTTTTTCCCTGGGGAAGGGCCTATATAATTCTTCTTTCGATGTCCTGATGTCAGTTTTGACAATGTAATGGTCATTTGATATTTTTAAGTTGAATTTTAACAATAAAGCTTTGGTTGATTTAGGTATGAGTGCTAAAATGATTTTCTAGATGTGTCATATTGCCTTGCTATGAATCCTGTGGCTACTTATATTATATAGAAAAATCACAACAAAAATTTGCCTCTGCTGGGAATCGAACCTAGGTCCCTTTGATTACCGGTCCAGTATGATAACCTGGATGCGGCTATTTCTAATTTATATATATATATATAAAAAAATGAATGACGTCCATACCCAGAATAACGTAATTATACCCCTGAGAAACTGTAATGGCGAAATGCATTGGGTTTAATAATAATATATTAAGTGTTTAATTTCGTCAATTTTTTTTTGGATATATTAAATATTTATTTCATGCTTACCGGTGGTTTACGGCGGAATAACGGTGGATTATTCCCCGATAATTTCACTGTCCATAATTTCACTGTTCATAATTTCACGGCAAACAGACTATTTTTTTAAACAAATTTCCCCGCCACCAAAAATAAAATAATAAGCATTTTCACTTGCTCGCTTAATCTTTAACAAATAACATAACGTTATATGTACATAAATGTAAAACAAATGGACGAAATTGATGCCAGTGCAGAAGAACTATTTGCTTGCAACTCGACGCGTGCATGGCGGGAAAACGACGTCACGCAAAACATTTCAGGTATATAGTGGAGTATTTCCATAATTTAAGGTATTTGAAGCATGAAATAAATAGAATATTAGTATTTTACCGTGTATGATCGTTTGATAATTCACCTCGTGAGCAGCTGACTTATATTTTCACTCGTGGCTACTGAATTATCAGCCGATCATACACGGAAAAATACAAATATCCTCTATATAATTATTTGATTATTGTATTTATCAGTCTGTGATTGCTAGAGGATTGCTGAACGACATCGCATACAAGGCGGGCTATGTTCCCTACTTCATCAATTTCTCAGCTCAGACATCAAGTAAACGTACACAAGAAATGATTGAAAGCAAACTGGAGAAGAAGAGAAAAACAGTATTGGGTGAGTATAATATGGGAAGCCGCCTCATTTAAAGAATTAACTTGGTTTCGGTTACAAAACTGAACAGGCCCCGATCTCCCGAAACATCTCAATTTTGAGATAAATCTCATCTCAAATATTGCCTATTTAGTTTGGATAATTTCCAAGGGAGGATGGACTCAAAATTAGCATAAATACAGCAAATGTTATTATTTGTAAATTCCAGTAATTTTTAACGAGTTCTGACTTCTTATTTATTAGAAATCCAGACTCTGATATGGTCAAAATCTCAATTTGAGATGAGATTTTTGCTTGAGGTGCTTCGGGAGATCAGGGCCAGGTCTATGAGAGCATAATCCATAACAAGCACAAATCATACCATTTGTCTTAACTCAGGCCTAAGAAATTATATCACAAAAAAAACGAGTTTAACATCTCCAAATTTTCAGTCATTCATAAAATAAAAGAACAGATTTGAAACGTCTCTGTCCGCCCCTGCATGTATATACCATTTAATGCACAAACAGGCCAGAAAATGGTTTTGGTCAGATCTAATTATGCCTCTACCACACAAAACAATAAAAATATATACCTTTAGTCATGTTTAAGTTATAATAGCAGGTACTTTTGACGATGTGCCGTTCCAGGTTGGAAGTCATTGTACGTTAATTGTTTTGATATTGACAATGGAACCCAACCCGAAACGTTGCAAATCTGTCAAATATATACTAAAAGTATAGAGAATGGATGAAAAATGGGAAAGTAAAATCTGTCGTTTTTGATACAATTTCGTAGGCCTGTTGTCTTAACCTTAAATAGTCCTTGAGTTTTGGTATGAGAATTTAGTATAAACGAAGTGATATATGTCAGGTGCACATGTAACAAATGTGTAATCTTGTTTCAATGATGAATTTGTAAACAGTTTTCAGTAATTTTACCTTTTTTACTCATGTATCATACAATGCCTTGAAAAATACAAATTCTACCTTGAATAGTTCTTGAATTTTGTTATTACATTACAGGTGCTCCTCGTGACAAACGTGTCATCTTCTTCATAGATGATTTGAACATGCCTAAACTAGACACGTACGGATCTCAGCCACCTATTGAATTACTCAGACAGTACCAAGATTTTGGTGGATTTTACGATAGAGATGTTTTATTCTGGAGGGAAATACAGGTATGTACAGGGCATGGAGAAAACTTTGTCACAAGGTTTAAGTTTACAGAAGAATAACTTACAGGATGAACATATACCACATTACTTTTAGGCTAAGTCTACAAGTAAAAATATGAAAAAAAAAACATTTAAATAAGTATAACTCTTATTCTTTGACCGATTTTCACTAGATATATAATGTTTGATGCTCAAGTCAAGAATGAGCCCTACCTACACAATTTTGATATGTTTCAACAGAATATCACAGTTTTTGTCCTAATCGGCTCGACTGATTTACATGCAGTTAAATTGTTAGGGTAGTGCTCATTATCGGCTCAGCGTCGAGCAAACCTCATGAAAATCTGTCAAAGAATAAGATACTTGTTTTACATATTTTTACTTGTAGACTTAGCCAAAAAGTCATGTGGTACGTATATTTATTTGTTTTGGCTCGACTGAGATAATCCTAGTATGTGTTTATTACAACCCCAATGTTTATTTTGATGACATTTCATGATGCTGTTGAATTATGAGTGTTAATTTTGTGAAAATATTTTTAACATTTTGTTTTTGTTGATGATAATTTCAGGATGTTACATTGGCTGCAGCGTGTGCCCCACCTGGTGGTGGACGTAATAATATTACGCCAAGATTTACAAGACATTTTGGAATGTTGACAATACCCTCACCGTCAGAGCACAGTCTAAAACATATGTTTATGGTAAATATCACATTTCTTTTTTTTCTCTTTTTTTCTCTCTTTTTTATAATATCACATTTCGTAGTAAACCAGCCGACTGAGCTCTGTCTGTACGAGCACAAGACTTCTGATGCCAGGGTTGTGGGTTGGAATCCCAGGCTGACAAACTAAATTTTGCTAATAGTCTTTCGGATGTGACTTTAAACCTAAATCCCATGATTGTATGGATGCTATACACATGGTATGACAAAGAACCAGTGGTGTCTCTGGAACAAGTAATTTGAAACCTCCTGTATAGATAGATCTGCATTATTCCTTGAAACCTAAAATGAATAAACTCTTCTGGGGGCCCATCACCAATATGGAATATCTTGTGGCAAGGATAAATAAAATCATACAAAGCTTACCTATTTTGTAGCAATCTATTTTTGTAGCAATCTATTTTAAAATAGTTTTTCGAGAATAGACTCAAATAAGATTGGAAATGAACAGCCAATGAAAGTATGTTTAATATACACAATAGAAATCATGCCTACGGTATAAACATTTACTTGGGGGACTTTGGCTTTTAATTACTGTAAAATCATTTAATTTCGTTGGGATGAAATTTCGTGGTTTTGGTAAAAAAGACAGTTTCGTTTGGACTTGAATTCGTGGATTTTGCATTTCAGGTAATAAAAAAAGGGTAAAAATTAATGTTTGTTGGGATTAAAGTTCGTGGTTGAGGTGAACCACGAAATCCACGAAATTTAATCCCCCAGGAAAATTAATGATTTTACAGTATTCCGTTTGGTTATGTAAGGGCATTGCTCCAAGTAGTTGTGTTATCTTGTGGTGTTACTGTTTTCTGTGCTCGGCTGGTCAAGTTGAGTGCTGCCTTCCCTGTCTGATTTCATCATATTTTTTAAATATGAATTAATGTGCATTTTCATTTGACATTTCAAAGTGGAACTAATCAGTTCATGTCTTTTACACTCTGCCATTTCTGTCGAGTATTGCCTCCCATGTCCGATCTGTAACAATCTTTTTACTGAAACAGTTGATTTTTATTATCTTAATATATTTATATAAAACACATTCGTATAGGGAGTGTCATGGACAATGAGTGTGCTCTTCAACATATGACTAAAGCTAAGTTCTAGAATCTTGTTTTAAATTGTAAATGTACATCTACAGTGCCCACCAAAAATATGAATACAGAGTGTTTTCCCCCATTTACTTGCCTGTATAACACTACTTGCAGAACAGAGAAGCAACAATGTTTTTGAAGACCAGGAATATTTTTTTTATTTAGTGTAAAGACAATACATTGATTGGTACCCTAGATGGAAAATATTAAGTTTCTTTTCCAGCTTTGAACGACAACATGATCATATAATATGGCAAATTCAGCCCCTTGAACCCCATAGTTTATTTTTTAAATCAGAAAATGTTCATCTTTCTATCTGTCACATTTTTTACTCCTTCATTAACTGTTTTTCAGAAATTGCAAACATTACCGTCTGACCTAAAGATATGGAATAATTAAACCAATTATAATTCTGCATCTGTCAAAAAGTGTATCCATATTTTTGGTGGGCACTGTATATAATTGTGAAGCGCAATAGAATATGTTTTCATAATTTTTGCGCTATATAAATGCCATGTATTTGTATTTATTTTAGCAAATTTTGGCTGGATTTTTTATGGATTTCCCGACGTCAGTGCGACAATGTACGGAGCCAATAGTGGGTGCTGCTGTGGAGATCTACGGACGTATGAGCACGGATCTTCTCCCGACACCGGCAAAGTCTCACTATGTCTTCAATCTACGAGATTTGTCCAAATGTATTCAAGGTAGATGATGTAATATAACAGTCAGACATCTGGCCCGGTGATTATAAACATTGGAGTACGTACTCCATGCTCCAACTCATACTCCGTACTCCAATTGGAGCATTTCGTATTTACAAAAACTGCTGTAACTTCTTTAATACTGAATGGAAACATATGAAATGGGGGTTCATTTTCTTAGTTGGATCATTTGCTATAAGTTGGTGCTGGTTTTATTGCAAAATTCTATAAAAAGCTGTTTTTCAAATTGGAGCATGGAGTATAACAAATGTTTTTAATACACGTGTTACTAAATATAGTAACAAAAATGAGCCAATTTCAGGCTGATTATGACCATCACGTGATTGATTATCGCCTATCGGCCCGGTCCGCAATCTCATAATGGTAATCGGCCCGTTGAACGGACGCACGTTACGTTATCCAGGTTAACATGACGTCACGTCGGAGTCATAATGACGTCACGTTGGAGCTAAAATGACGTTACGTTGAAATTGCTTTGACAATTTTATGAATATACAAGATTTTCATCGTAAATGACTGTAGATCTTCATGAACTTTACTGAACGTGAGTTGTTGTTACTCTTATTGAGTTTTTAAATTGAACAATTGTATTAAAGACTTTAATACACTTCAGAGCCTGGCCGGAAGTTGATAATCGGCCCGGCATGAATAATCACCCTCGGGCTAAAGCCCTCGTGGTGATTATTAATTTTCCGGGCCGATTATCGCCTTCCGGCCCGGCTGTGTCGTGTATTAACCTCTTAATAATCACCGGGCCCGATCTCTCGAAACATCTCAATCTGAGTTCAATTTAGGTTAACTTCAACATTGGCTTTACACCATAGAAAATATTTTTCTGAATTTAAAACAGTAAAATATAATGAGTTTGAACTTGAGAATTTTCTCAAACTCAGAATCTGGTTTTAGCAAAATCTCAATTTGAGACAAGATTTCAACTTGAGATGTTTCGGGAGATTGGGGCCCGACCTGTCAATAGAGACCACTGTTTGCTATTTCCATGGATGGTCTTTATAAACAGGTGGTCTCCCATAATTGATTAAACACCATTGTAAGTAATCTGAAATTTTCAGAATAAAATTCACACCTTCCCTTATAGACCAGTCAGTCACTATACTAGTGTTCAAATAACTATTCCCTATGGAATATTATCAAAGTAATATTTGTAGGTCGTATGGAAATTGCCAGAGTTATGGCCCTTTGAAGAGGACATATTTTTCCATTCAAAAAAACCTTCAAGGTTTGTGAAGATTAGAAGATAGTGTGTTGTTCAGAATCTTCAAATATTATCTATAACCCTAACTTTGTTCTACAGGAATCCTACAGGCCGATACCGGAGTAATACGAGACAACAAACAAATGTTCCGTCTATTTTGTCACGAGTCTATGAGAGTGTTCCATGATCGTCTGATCAACAAAGAAGATAAAGGATTCTTCTATAATATATTGTCAGAAATGGCGGGAAAACATTTCTCTGAGGTAAATATACAATCATGTAGTTACCTTAGCTTTCTGGTCAGCTTGAAAAGTGATTTTTTAAAAAAAGAGTAAAATACATGTAATATGCTAACTGTTTAACTTGTGAACGACTAATAACTAATCTTAACCATTTTTCACATGGTCGTTAAAAACTTATTTAAAAGTTGCTGAATTATGATTAAATATGTTAACTGTTTAACTAAGTCTTATGAATGACTAACTAACCTAAACATACATTTTAACATGGCCGTTCAAAATTGATTTACAAGCTGCAGAATCCTGACATGCTCTAAAATAATTAATTGCATAAGTGGCCATCTCTCATACCTAATTGATGCTGTTAACCATCAGGAATGCAGCAATCTTTTAAAAAACTTGGGAATGGGTCCGGTACCAGACAAATTTGGAAAAATCACAGCGTTTTATCTAAAATTGGGAATTTTTCATGAATGATGACTTTAAGGATCCTCTAATAGATATAATGGACCAGTCTTAATTTTAAACCCATCTTGCTCAGGAGGCAAAAGGCACAAGTCTTTATTTCATTCAATCAATTTTGGATTTTTTATGGGAAAATTGGAAAAATGGTCTGTTTATTTGATTGGGAACGGGTCTGTTTCACAGTACATTAAACATTCTAAAGAGGAAAAAATCGCAGGGAATGTGAGGTGTCCGGGATGATTGATGTTAGTTGTACACTTTGTTTCAAGATAACTGGAAAATAATTATTTATTAAGTAAAAAAGGTGAATCCGTCATTTGGGTTCAATTAACAACTTTAACTTTTGTTTTTAAAGGGAGGTTTTGTTTTGACTTTTTATTTCAAGTATTGTTGATCATATTTCAAGATGAAATTTTGTGACGTTTGAAATTTATTTGTGATGTTTATCCTTTGATTTTTTTTCTTTCTTTAAACAGCGGGTAAGATATTTTATTCTGTGTGAGGGTAGATGAAGCTATACAAATTTTTATACACACATAGACACTATATCTCACGCACAGAACATTGATTTATAGTCTAGTTAATTAATATAATAGTGGTGTATTTTATGGTAACCTGACATAAGCGGCCAATTTATGAATTGATCAAAGACGGTTTTCCTGAAGCGAGTGACTCTTTAATGCAGGTGCAAAATATTATCCAATTAGCTGTTTGCCAATTATTAATAATTACCAAGATTTTTTTCTGGGGAACCGGCCCATAGTATATTAGCGCTGTTAACTCAAACTGGGGCCTTGTTCACCAACGTTATAAGCTTGAATCTCAGACTTAGACTTAAAATTGACATCATTTATAATCACTGCTTTTACTTTACAATTAGACTTTACAATGTGAAATTTTATTTGATTATTTGTTGGTACCCATGGGATATGTATATTTATATCAAAATGGGTACATTTATAACAACATGAGAGCGAATAGAACATTTGGCAATATAAAGTCTTAAGTCTGTGTTTTAGGCTTACAACGTTGGTGAATAAGGCCCCTGTAGATGACCACTGAAACTAGTTATAAGTCAATGTTCTGGTGAAGGCTACAATTTGTAGATGTTTTACATTTTTACAATATTATATACCGGATACTAGGTAGATAAGTCTAGAATACATTATAGCTAGCTTGACCTGGCCCCGATCTCTAGATGCATCTCAAGTAGAAATCTCATCTCAAAGTGAGATTTTGCCTAAATCAAAGTCTGAATTTGAGATAAAATCTGAAGTTAGAACTCTTTATAAAATTTACTGTAATAAACTAGGAATAGCATTTGCTGTTCTGAATGCAAAATTTTGCGTCCAATTTCTCCAATTGAAATTATCCAAAAAGATGGCAAAATTTGAGATGAGATTTTGCTCAATTTGAGATGTTTCGCGAGATCGGGACTTGATTCATCAGGCCATTATAAACTGATTCCTAGATTAAATTATCATCCAAAATTTACGAAAAAAAGTTGGAAGGAAATTTTATTTTCTTGTGTCGATATAATAAATGTAATAAAATTATGTGATACCAGGGCACCGTTTTATCAACGTACTTACGGAAATTGTAAACTTACGTTCAAATTTAAATTCAGTATAATTATTTAACAGTTTTATATTGGGGACAGGTATTGCTTGTAAGACTTCATTAAATGGATCTTGATAAGTATTACAGCTCAAATTTCCACATTTTACAGTTGTTACAGTATTATAAAGAATTTAAATTTGAGCGTTAGTTAAAGATTTCCGTAAATGCTTTGATAAAACAGTGCCCAGATGTTTATTTGGACTATAATTTTGACTCAGATCATTTATGCCTCATTGTACTTGTACAGTCGTTTTGATTGCTGTAAAAGTGAAGGTAAAAACAACCTGTGGACAGTGTAAAAAATAATGAACTTCGGTAGAATGGATGGTAAACTAGAAATCATTTGTTCTGGCCTCACATAGAAATTTATCACATATTACTGTAAAATCATCAATATTCGTGGAGGATTTAATTTCTTGGATTTCATAGTTCGCCTTCAACCGCAAAATCAAATCCCATTGAACAATAGTTTTCGACCCTCAATGTATTTATTAGCTGAAATCCAAAATCCACAAATTAACGTCCCTTGAAATGGATGATTTTACATGTAGCATTTTTTGGCATTCTACATAAACGAGGTAGTATTTATTCCTTGCATTCAAAATGAATTATGTAGCATTCCTTGCATTATACATATATCTTAATATGTAGCATTCTATGCACTCTACATAGTAGTATGTAGCCTTGTTTGTATCCTACATGAATTATCTACTTGTAGAATACTTTGCATTCTACATACCAGTAGTTATTTTACATTGTAGTATTCTTTGTGTTATATAAAAGCATTCAGCTGTCGATGACCCTCAGAACTGCAGGGTGGATGGGTTAGTTAGGTTAAATGAATAATTCATTTTAACGGAATTGTTGCAGAGTAAAGTTGATAAAAATAGTATGCTAATTAATGTATGTATTCTACCAAGGACAGTGTCTTTGTTTGAATGTTTGGTAACTTGTTTGAAAATTCAAATATTCTGTGAAATGTTTTGAATGTTGTTAAACTTAGCAACAGGTTTCAATAAATCTATAAAAATGTTTTTAAGTTATATCAAATAAAATGTTGTGTACCATGTTTGAACATTGGTTAACATGTTTGAACATTGGTTAAAATGTTTGAACATTGGTTAAAATGTTTGAACATTGGTTAACATATTTGAATGTTGTGAAATATGTTCAAATGTTGCATAACATGTTCAAATGTTGTATAAAATGTTTGATAGTTTGTTTGAATGTTGAATAATGTTTGACTATTTGTTATATTACAGGATATTACTCCGGAATCTTTCACCACACATCCTATACTATTTGGTGACTTCATTAAGATGGGTGCAGATAAAGCGGATCGTTTATACGAGGAATTTGCTGACCATAAAAAACTTAATAACATTCTACACGATGTAAGTACTATGTTCTACATTTTGATTAAGATACAAGTACTAAATTTACAAAAGTACTGTACTTTCCAGTCACTGAATACCTTGAGTTTTTAACAATTTTCCCTTAAAACTAGTGTTTCTCTCCATATTAACATATTCACAGGGTTCTGACAAGTTTTTACCTAACAGGCCGAAATGTTTAACCAACAGGCCTAACAAGGTCTTTAATGTAACTTTTTTTCTCAAATAGTGTATAAATTTCACATTTTCAGCTGGCCCAAAATGGTTTTTAAGCTGTGAATTTGGCCTGCAGCCAGCTGTTATTGAGAACCCTGTCAAGGGGAGATAACTCCTAAACATACTCTATGACATATGATTATTTTTGTATTTTGTCTGGTTCTAATATGTTTGATACACAGTTCATATTGAGGGTTTAGCGCAAAACTACAGTACATGCCTCTATAAAATGATGTAGTTACCATAGTTTTGCACCGAACTCCCCGATATACTATAAAACAAAGTTTGAACAAATACAACTTTCAGATTTGGAGAAAATATTTTTGATGTCTTACAAGAAACAGCCACACATTTCTTACATGAATTTCTTTACGATACTAACAATTATGCGAAGCAGAGTGCTTCTTTAAAATCAATGTGAAATGCTGTATTTTGTTAGCTCATTTATGATTATATTTATACAAAGTATGTGCTGAGGATGCGAATGTGCGATTCAGAGGTACTCCCGTATAATGTGGTATTATGTGGTACTTGTGTACACTGTGCAATACCATACTGATATTGTATTGTTATACTTCATATTAATTGTTGTTTCTTGATAATGTACAGTCGGTTAGGTAATTACCTTGCGATTATAGTGTTTAAATCACAACCAGGGCAATGGCAATTACAGAAAACCATAAATCAGTATTTCCCATTTGATTTGAGATGAACTGGTAATAGACCTACTCCGGATCTCCACTAATCTGTAGGTACAAATAATGTTGTACCGTTATAATCCTTGAGCCTATTGAATATTCATATCTGGACAATAGAGTTGGGGTCAGTTGTTTTTGCATATGAATGCAAAACTAGTATAACTAGGCCAGATTTGTGTGTACCTACATGTAAATTAAGGGAAAAACCACCTTGCACAGAGTTCCGGATATCAACTATTAAGTAACTCAGAAGGAGTCTTGCTTGCAACGGCCCATAAACTAGTACATCTGAAACTTTCAACCAAGGTGTCTATTCAGAAAGAGCTTGGGTATCATGACCTGATTCCTTGGATCATATAACATCATATGTGACTCCATAGCTCAGTGGTTAGTGCGCTTGCCGTCTAATCTGGCGACCTGGGTTCAAATCGGGGTGGGGTTACATATATATGCCTGCCATGTTGTAGAGAAAATAAAGCAAATAAAGGCTATGCTCAGCTGGGCAACCTGTTCGTCCTTTGAAGTCTGAGGTGATCAGCCAATCTGGCAATGACCGCAAACTTAAGACTGTCCAACTACAAACAAACATTTCACATTGAATTTCAAACATATATTTGATAAGCCAATGAAAACAAGTCTTACAAAATATTGACCTATAGACATAGATTATACATTGTTTAAAACAGCATGATTGTCTTATGGTCTGTACTAGTTGCTTTTAATACTGTATATTGTCAATATTGCATCGTCTATGCCATTATAGTGGTCAGGATTGTACAGTAAACTGTTGTAGTCACAAAGTGTGTCACATAATACAGTGTTGTAAGTTAAAATTCAATAAATAAAACAAAATATTTTATCACATAAATATTGTGATATTCCATGTGATGAGAAATGATGGAACAATATTTTCCAACATGTGTGATAGCAAAAGCGTAACATCGCCAGCTTAAATTTGTTATTTCTGACGTTGTTTTGAGTCTGTAACTATGGTAATGGGACAATAAAAAAATCTGTCATTCTTTGTCTTTGAGATCAAAATTTCTCAAACTCGTCAAAAAAAACAAATGATTTAGCTCGTTGAAGGTTCACGAAATAACTTGAATGTGTTTTCTAGGCTCTTTTAAGAAATTTTGATCTCGAAAGACAACTCATGACAGATCCTATATATCTCAGAAGCCAACTCACAATAAAAAATATTGTCAAATTTCAGTATATAACAAAATGAGGATTATTCAATCTTGATTTTCAGTATAACACATAGTTCTTTTTCAGTATTTCAATTTTGTTGATGACATCAATTTTCAGTATAACACATAGTTCTTTTTCAGTATTTCAATTTTGTTAATAACATCAATTTTCAGTATAACACATATAGTTCTTTTTCAGTACATTGTATTTCAATTTTTTTAATAACATCAATTTTCAGTTTAGCACATTTTTTTTCAGTATTTCAAATTTTTTAATAACATCAATTTTCAATTTACCACATATTTATTTTTCAGTATTTCATTAGTTAATAACATCAGTTTTCAGTATAACACAAATTTATTTCTCTGTATTTGATCGACAAATGGTATCAGTTTTCAGTATAAGGTATATATATATTTCAGTATTTGGATGACTACAACATGCAGTCATCTAAGGAAATGAAACTCGTCTTCTTCTTGGACGCCATGGAACATGTGTCAAGAATTGCTCGTATGATACGACAAGATCGTGGTAATGCTTTACTGGTCGGAGTAGGTGGTACTGGAAAACAGTCTCTCACCAGGTATGTCAATTGTTAGACACATTATTTCCACCCAGGTATGTCAATTGTTAGACACATCATTTCCACCCAGGTATGTCAATTGTTAGACACATCATTTCCACCCAGGTATGTCAATTGTTAGACACATCATTTCCACCCAGGTATGTCAATTGTTAGACACATTATTTCCACCCAGGTATGTCAATTGTTAGACACATCATTTCCACCCAGGTATGTCAATTGTTAGACACATTATTTCCACCCAGGTATGTCAATTGTTAGACACATCATTTCCACCCAGGTATGTCAATTGTTAGACACATCATTTCCACCCAGGTATGTCAATTGTTAGACACATTATTTCCACCCAGGTATGTCAATTGTTAGACACATCATTTCCACCCAGGTATGTCAATTGTTAGACACATTATTTACACCCAGGTATGTCAATTGTTAGACACATCATTTACACCCAGGTATGTCAATTGTTAGACACATCATTTCCACCCAGGTATGTCAATTGTTAGACACATCATTTACACCCAGGTATGTCAATTGTTAGACACATCATTTACACCCAGGTATGTCAATTGTTAGACACATTATTTACACCCAGGTATGTCAATTGTTAGACACATTATTTACACCCAGGTATGTCAATTGTTAGACACATCATTTACACCCAGGTATGTCAATTGTTAGACACATCATTTACACCCAGGTATGTCAATTGTTAGACACATCATTTCCACCCAGGTATGTCAATTGTTAGACACATTATTTCCACCCAGGTATGTCAATTGTTAGACACATTATTTACACCCAGGTATGTCAATTGTTAGACACATTATTTACACCCCTAAGACTCGGCTATATGACTGTATTATATATTATATTGATTGCACATAATTTGTACCTACAGATTTCAGATTGAGTGCCCATATTTTCTGTTTCATATTGAGTGCATATCTTTGCTATATCATATCTTACGAGTGAAAATATTTTCAATGTCATATTTCATATTGAGTGCAAATATTTTCATATTGAGTGCAAATATTTTGTATTTTATATTGAGTGCAAATATTTTCTATTTTATGTTGAGTGCATATATTTGCAATGTCATATTTCAAATGGACTGCACATATTTGCTATATCATATTTCAGATTGAGTGCATATATAATTTTGCAATATCATGTATCAAATTGTGTGCACATATTTGCTATATCATATTTCAAATTGAGTGCACATATTTGCTATATCATATTTCAAATTGAGTAGACACATATGCTATTATTTTTTATCATATTTCAAATTGAGTGCACATATTTGCTATATCTTATTTCAAATTGAGTGCACATATTTGCTATATCTTATTTCAAATTGAGTGCACATATTTGCTATATCATATTTCAGATTGAGTGCACATATTTGCGCCTACAGATGTTTCCAGATAGAGTTAAGTCGTGGTTACGATTATTCTGCTTTCCACGATGATATCAAGAAGTTGTATGACTTTGCTGGTGTGAAGAATGAGCATACAGTATTCCTTTTCACCGATACCCAGGTTGGTGACGTAATCTGTTATAAGGTCATACCAAACGATTTTATGTTTAGAGTTGTCGTGCGGCTAGGTTTTGAAGTCGATTTTCGAAGAATAAAACATTCGAAAAAACTTAAATTTTCTCGAATTTCATGTTGTAGAGGATGTTTCCCCAGTAAATTGAAGGATTTTTTTAATACTTTTTACTATATTGATGGCTTAAAATTAGAAGGTCGTAACTACCAAATCGATATTTTGAGAAAACACGGAAAAACTGTCTGACATTTACTCTTTACTTACGGTAAAACAAACTTTTACAACTTCATTTTGGTCAATATGACAAGTTCAGATTTTTATGGAAATGGGCTGATAAAAAGCGCCTTGTGATGCTTATTCTAAATATGTATGAATCTTAAAAGGTCGTATGTAGCACCTACGACCTTCTAATTCTAAGCCATCAATATGTAGGTAGGTAGATTTCAGAAAGCCAGAACTGACACTAAGCATAAAAGCAATTTGGTATGGCCTAATGTGCCAGACTAGTTTGTTGATCCTGAACATTATACCACATGCTTATAAGTATTTCCCAGTCTATAACACACCTGAGACATTTTCCTAGTCTCAAATGAGCAAATCTGACTTGAACATACAGCCATAATTCTTTCATTGTATTGTCATGATTTATTACATCATCATCATTGACTGTTGTGTGTTTCACAAACTGTGACTTAGCTAGCACTCAGACATCCTGAAAGTTGCATTAAATGGTTGGACATTTGGTCCAGTAAGGTCTTCTAAACGCAATACTGATGGACCAAACATAAATATTATAATAAACAGGAGTGTGGAATTCCCTTGTCTGACTTGGGCTTTTTTGTCTGCGTGCAAGTGGATTTTTGCAACCTGGGGCCTTATTCACCAACGTTGTAAGTCTAAAAATCAGACTTAGACTTAAAGATTTCATTATTCATAATTACTGGCATTTCTTTGAATTTTGATTTAGCCATGTGAAACTTTATCTGAATATGTGTTGTTATCCACTTCACATGTATACCAATTTATATCAAAATCGGTACATTTATAACAACATGAGAGCGAATAGAATATTTGGCAATATAAAGTCTAAGTCTGAGTTTTAGACTTACAACGTTGGTGAATAAGGCCCCAGCTTCCCATGGGCAAGTTCAAAATTGTCATGAAAAAAAAAAATTAAGTGCCCTGTTTTACCTAAACACTAAAGCAAATCCCTAAACAGGCAACTCTGAATAATTGTGGTTTAACCAGCAACTTTTGTTCAGTTTAACTAACCAGCTATGATATTGCACCCAATTTTCATAGAAAGTAGGTTTTCTTGTTCCTTCAAATTTTTTGGTTTGTTAATTAGCTTTTAGTTTTATATCTTTTTACCTGCTTGCACATTGTCAAAAGTGTTTTACATTCGGCCATTTTGAATTTGACAGTTGTGGATAAAGGCCAGTCAGTTGGTCTGATACTAAACTTGTCTGTCAGACTGATACTAAACTTGTCTGTCAGACTGATACTAAACTTGTCTGTCAGACTGATACTAAACTTGTCTGTCAGACTGATACTAAACTTGTCTGTCAGACTGATACTAAACTTGTCTGTCAGACTGATACTAAACTTGTCTGTCAGACTGATACTAAACTTGTCTGTTGGACTCGCAAAAAATTGGATGACCAGTCATACTATAAAATATGAATACATTAATTTCAATGAGACCAAAATGTGTGATTTTAGTAAAAACGATCATTTCGATGCGACATTAATTTGTGGATTGTACATTTCAGGTAATCAATACAATGGTCAAAATTATTGTTTGATGGGATTTGATTTCGTGGTTGAATGTGAACCTCGAAATCCACATATTTAATCCCCCTTGAAAATTAATGATTTTACAGTATGATTGTTACAATATTTTCAGATTGTTGTAGAAGAGTTTTTGGAAGATATAAACAATATACTGAACTCGGGTGAAGTTCCTAACTTGTTTGAACCGGATGAGTACGAGCAGCTGATTATAGGTTGTCGTACAGCTGCCAAGGAAGCAGGTATCGCCGAGGGTAACCGTGACGCCATTTATGATTTCTGTATCAACCGTGTCAGGTAAGTTGAGTGTTAACAGTGAATACAAGGTCCTTTCATTGTTGTTCTATTTCCAAAAAGTCAAGTCTTGGTACCCTCCTGGATAATTTCATACCCTTTTATTAAATTTGGTCACAAAATAATGTACATTTTCTGTCACATGTGGAGAGGTTGTCAGCTCCTTGTGGCCCGGTTAGTTTGCACATTTGATGTGTCCCTAAGGCAGGTTAGGTACCACAATAATGAGGTCAGGAGTCATAAAATGAATTCTGCAAACTAGTCTTAAGAATACAACATTCTGATTGGTCAATTTCATGACAGATTTCAAAATAAACCAATCCAGGAGCCAGAAATTACCTACTGGGCTAACTGCTGAGAGTGCAGCATTCTGATTGGTCCATTTCATGATAAATTTCTACATCAACCAATCGGAAGCAAGAAATTACATTGTGAGGAAATTCTCTAAGAATGCAGCTTTCTCATTGGTCAATTTCATGATAAATTTTAGAATTAGCTAATCAGATGCTTGAATATTTAAAGAATGAACAAAATATGATAACATTTATGTGCATGAGTTTAAAGTACAGTTTTACTCTTGTTACAGAAACAACCTACACATTGTGTTATGTATGTCACCGGTGGGTAACGCGTTCCGTACAAGATGTCGTATGTTCCCGTCACTTGTCAACTGTTGTACGATAGATTGGTTTACTGAATGGCCGTCTGAAGCTCTTCTAAGTGTCTCACAGTCATTCTTTGAGAGTGTTCAACTCGGTACAGATGAACTTAAGGTGAGTGTTATACATGTATTTATACTAAACCCTCCCCCCTTAGCCCCCGATAGTCCAGTTGGGTTATTTTGTGAGTGACGTAATCGTTTATATGTACCCAAAAGATTGAAACATTGCTTAAACAAGAGTTTAGTTTAACATTGAACTGTGGGTATAAGTCTTGGTACTTGTTTTTACACAGCAATAGTGGATTGTTCCACTGCGTCACTCTATTCATACCCTAACTGGACTGCACTATTAGTTAGCATGTTCAAAATATTCAGAACATTATTTTTCTGCTGAAAAAATCCCCGAATTTATTGTTCTTGAGACCCCACTGATCCTGAAAAAAACAGGATTTGTTTTTTTATCGGGATGAAATCTAACTGATAATCTTAATAATATGATAATGGAGTGAATTACTGATTGTAATATCTAGTAAAAGTTGTAGCATCGATCCACCTTATCAGATATTGGTAATTTGTGGAGAACATCCTAATTTCCTTGTATTTACTGGATTATTGGGAGCAATAATTCCACTTTTAAGAATTCCAGAATTCTAAATTACTGTAAAAGTATTTAATTTCAATGGAACAAAATTATTTGGGTTTTGGTGAAAAAGACCATTTCGTGGGGACATAATTTCAAGGATATTTTATCAACTAAGTCCTACTTACTATAGAAATTATAAATAGTCATGAGAATTTAATTGCGTTGGTTGAGATAATCCACGAAAGTAAATCCCCCTAAAATACTAAAAAATGATTTTATAGTTACTGTAGATCTATTTGAGTATGAAGTTTAAATGTCAAAGGGTGGTTGAACAGCTTAACTGCTGAAAACAAAACAACCCTTGGAACTTGGAAACTTACATGTATTTTAAAACAAAAACTTTATAAACATATGGGCCTGAACTAAGACATGCTCTCCATTGATTACAGCAAAGTATAGCAGAGATGTGTGTGGAGATACATACTAGTGTTACAGATATGGCGGACAAATTCTTCAACGAATTAAAGAGGAAATACTATACCACACCAACAAGTTATCTTGAGTTGATCAACCTTTACCTCACAATGTTACAAGAAAAAACAAAGTATGTTTAACTTTAAATAATCTTAATTTACTGTTTCTTCATTGATTTTATGTCTGCCCAGTGTTCAGACACTGCCAATAATAATGGAAAAGGGGCATTTGGCAGTATAAGTAGATAGATAGATATCTCTATGCTTTATATGCTCACAACTTACCAATGCTGGTTCAACAGTGCCGCCTCACTTATTTATAATTAGGGAGAGCAATTAGCATGGGTGCTGTCTGTCCCTCTGTATGTAACGCAAATCTTGTGTGTTGAACTCCTCACAAACCCTTGGTCGGAATTTCTTTCACAGATCAACAACCTTGGTGTGTAGATGACATTGAAGGAAGGATTTTTTCTGCGACAAATTTTACCAGAGTTATGGTCCTTTGTTACTTTCACTATATATGCGCCAATGGGGGTACCTGTGTCAATGGACACATTTCTAGTTTTATTTAATTTTTAAATAATTATTGCCCCCTATGGACTTAATAAACATTTAGATTCATGTCAAAAGCTGACTCAATACTCATTTTCCTGCATTTTCAATAATCGTTATTAAATTAAATGTTTGAAAGAGATTTGATTGTTTTATGTGTTGCAAAGGTAAACAATATTTCTATTTCACTTCTAAAGACAACAAACCTGACTGGTTTCTACACCTTCTTGGTGGTATAGCTTGGCCAATTTGACATGAGCCTGACCTTTTGATTAGCATAATTTAACAGTGATATATTGCCTACGTTTGCAACACCAATCCTATGTTTTCATAATCGGGGAGTATCACGAAGATGCTCGAAATGTAATACAAACACAAATTTGAAATACCGATATCGCACGATTAGCTTGCGAAAATTGATATATTCAAAGCAAGAACCTTGTAATATATATTTACATAAAGGTCAGGCTCAGGTCAAAATAGCCAAGCTATACTCTTGTTATTTCTTCACATACAACTTTATATCTTATTTGACTTTAGACAATTAAAGCAGGCTAAAGATCGTGTACATAATGGTCTCATCAAACTATTGGAGACCAACGATCTTGTTGATAATATGAAGAAAGAGTTAGTTGCCCTTGAACCAGAGTTGAAGAAACGTTCAGAAGATACCAACTTATTGATGGAACGTTTAGTTGTTGATCAAGAGAAAGCCGATGCAGTAAGTCAAAACTCAGAATAATTTTATTTCAAAATTTGTTGTGTTTAAATTTGCTTTGATTTCAAGGTGATTTAATTTTCAATAAGTATGAGGTGGTTAAATTTTCATTATTTTCGTGGTGGTTGAAATTTTGATAAATTTGAGATTGTTAAATTTTCATTATTTTTGTAGTAGTTAAATTTTCATTATTTTTTGCGGTGGTGAAATTATCATCATTTTCTGTTGTTTAATTTCCTTTATAAAATAATGTGGTGGTTAAATTCATTGATTTGTAGCTTTTTTCATGGTGGTTAACTTTTCTTTGATTTTATGGTCACTTATTTTGGGAGGTTCAATTTTCATAGTAAAGGTTTTTTATGGTGATTAAATTTTCATCAATTTTTAGGTTTTTTTTCATGGTGGTAAACTTTCATTGATTTTGTGGGGTTTTTTTCACTGAATTAAAAAAAGTATTAAATTTGTGCTTGAAAAGAGCTACAATATATAATTGGTAAGAATCTACTATTTCAATAGTTTGCCTAAAAGTAGTTCAGAGCTAGACTAAGTGTGTTAACTGTTCCTGGACCATTTCATTCTGTAACCTACATAATTCTTTCAAATATTAAACGCTCCTCAACATTTAATGGTTGTAAATTTATGCTAAAACTTTTCAAAGTTATGTTTAATCATACCTGCCAAGTACTCCTATTAAAGTGGAGTTACTCCTATTTCGTTGTAAATTTCTGGTTTTTCAAGTTCACCTAACTTTGAACAAAATTTGATTCATTTAATGATGTTCAGTTCCATATTTGTAACCACTAGAATTAATACATTCCTTTTTTATGCATCTAAATCCCTTTTAAATCATCTTTAAGTGCATCTTAAGACATGTTTTGCTTGATCACTCCTATTTTGGATTTAACTAGCTTGACAGGTATGTGATTAATATATGCATTAATAATAATAATAAAAACTTTATTTAATGAGGCAACACAGCTTGCAAATATTGTTACAAAGTTATAAAATAATTAATTCAGGTACGTAAAGTTGTAATGGAAGACGAAGCTGTTGCCAAGGTGAAAGCTGAAGAAACTCAAGCTATAGCGGACGACGCTCAGAGAGATCTTGACGAGGCTATACCTATACTGGAGGGAGCTATTAAAGCATTAGATGCTCTAGATAAGAGTGATATCGCTGAGATTAAGGTGTTCAGTAAGCCTCCAGATTTGGTACAAACGGTCATGGAAGCTGTCGCCATTCTATTGGGCCAAAAGTAAGTGAAACCAGTCCTGTCTTTTAGTGTACTGTAGTTATAATTTATAATTACCTCCCTTTATGATTAATTAGTCACAAAATTTAAAGTCTACAGTTTGCCTATCAATGCGGAGTGAGTGAGTTCATTTAAACTTGCTTATGGTAAAGAACCACTAAATGCCTCCGCGGACCAAGTGGTGATACACTCAAGTAGTCCTTAAATAAACTTTGGTTTGCCTGTAAATGGAGATATTTCTTGACAAATGTGGAGTTGAATGATGAAATTGAGTTTAAATGGTTGGTAAATATGCATGTGGTGTAGTAAAACTGTAATATTTGTATTATTCCTCTACTTTGTTCTTGATACCAAAGTGAAAGTAGACTAGGGTAAAACCCAGAACTTATAAATCCGGACATGCGTAAAAACGGATAGACCGTGTTTGAAGGACAAAAACTTTCTTAGAAGATACATGACCCCCCTTTTTTATTGCATTATTTTGAAGCTTAACTGCCCCTCTTTACAATGATATATGTGGTCCAGGTGGCCATAGACTAAAAAAAAGTTGGAAATTGGGGCCTACTATGGCCAATTTACATTGAGCTATAGAGCAAATCTATTTGGTGGTTTCTAACCTTATGGGGAATTACAAAGGCATACTTGCCAAGTTTTGCAGACCCCTTTGCATGAGATTAGTGTTGCAAATGCAGGAGATTTCATTAAAATGCTGGAGATTTTCCTTGCTTAAACTTAAATCTCAAATAAATTAAGTTTCTATGAAGTTTTCACTAATTCAACATGAAGGGCAATACCATACACTGTCAAGTTCTATGAAGCAATTCAAACTAATGTTCATAATGATCATTTTCATAATTTAAACAAAAAATTATCAGGTTCCAGTATTCCAAGAAATGTGTGAGACAAGAGTGACATCCTCCCCTTGCAATGTTTGGTAAAATGTTTTTTTTTTTGTGGGAAAAGGTCATGGAGCTTCAAACTATTGCCTGGAGCATCTGCCTTACAATCTGATGCGAAAATGGTTTAAAAGTTTGTCATGGAACACTGAAACTTGCGTTGAAAATTTGACCTGGAAAACTGAAATTTGCCTTGGAAAACTGATATTTGCCTCGGAAAACTGATATTTGCCTCGGAAAACTGAAATTTGCCTCGGAAAACTGATATTTGCCTCGGAAAACTGATATTTGCCTTGGAAAACTGAAATTTGCCCTGGAAAACTGAAATTTGCCCTGGAAAACTGATATTTGCCTCGAAAAACTGAAATTTGCCCTGGAAAAATGAAATTTGCCCTGGAAAACTGATATTTGCCTCGGAAAACTGAAATTTGCCTCGGAAAACTGAAATTTGCCTCGGAAAAACTAAAATTTGCCTCAGGAAAACTGAAATTTGCCCTGGAAAACTGAAATTTGCCCTGGAAAACAGATATTTGCCCTGGAAAACTGAAATTTGCCTTTGGAAAAATCATGGAATAAGTTTATATAATGTCATTATTTTTCGCTTACAGGACTGATTGGGCATCAGCTAAGGCTATGTTAGGGGACAGTAACTTCCTCAAGAGGTTAACAGATTATGATAAGGACAACATCAGTGATGTCATCCTGAAAAAGTTGAAGAAATACATAGACAATCCAAAGTTTATACCTGAAGATGTCGCTAAGGTTTCAAAGGTCAGTTTGTGTACACAGATTTATAGTATTATATTTCTGCCTTGAAAGGTCTACAGAAGCTGAGGGGTTGAGCTTTTATCTTAGGGAGAATGTCTTGGGGACGGGGTGTGTAGCTTTAATGATCCAGTCTGCACTGGAATAAATCGCTGGCTTAGAATGAGAAGATAGCAAGTACTACTTAAATCCTTATTATTTGAACTCTGCTTTACAAGGCGCTTCTTATGCACCTGTTTTTATGAAAATCGGAACTTGTCATGTTGATCAAACTGAAGTCCAAAAAGTTTTGTTTTTGTATTAATGTAAAGGGTAGTTTTCAGACAGTTTTGCTTGTTTTCTCAAAATATTGATTTTGTACTGACAACCTTTTCATTCTAAGCTAGCAAAATGGGTCTGTTCTGATATTAGACCTACTGGTGTACTGCTAACTAAAAACTTGTTAATCAGTGACTTGTCATGTCAAAGTGTCGACCCTTTGTGTGGCACTGTAATAAATATACTTTCCTTTATATTGTCCACCAGTGATAACCTTAGCCTTTGTTGACTCAAGAAAATAGAAATTAAATAAATTTCTGATGTCTAATTATGTTCCATGTTGTGCATAATTACTTTGAATGTATGCACTCTAAGCGCACAATCTACACTAAAAATAAGCATCCTCCATGGTGTGTTGTTAATACAGATGTTTTGTTTCTATACCAGGCTGGGGTTATCATTGGTTTTATGTATGCACTTCTTGCCTCACTTGGCTTTAATCTTGTACTACAATAGGTTGATGAATACAAGTACTAAAGTGTGATTTACTGTAAAATCATAAATTTCCGTGGGGGATTAAATTTCATGGATTTCGTGGTTCACCTCAACCACAAACTTTCATCCCAACAAACATCAATTTTGACCCTTGTTTTATTACCTGAAATGCAAAATCCACCGATTCAAGTCCCAACGAAATTAAATTATTTTATAGTAGTATGATCATGCATACTATGAATATATTCAGGAAATATGTAAAGACCTTTATTTAATGAGGCTCCACATTTAAGTTTTGCAGACAACTTTCGAATAATTTGGTTTCCCAATCTTCCTTGTGGACCTTAGGGGGAATATTAAGTTTAATATGTGTATATTGTAGTAAAGCATGTCGTGACAACATTCTTACAACTTAAAATTAATCAGATGATGTTATGACAATGTATTGTTTCTATTATAGGCTTGTAGATCTATGTGTATGTGGGTACGAGCCATGGAGACGTACGCTCACGTGTTCCGTACAGTGGAACCAAAACGACAAAAGTAAGTATGCCTAAAGTTTGTTTGATTGCATGTTAGCTTGATCAAAATTTCCCTTGAAAAATTATTTTCAAATGGACAAAAAAAAATTAAATTATAAAGAGCGATGTTGCATTGTTCTTCTTTTGAGTATAGCTATCTGAAGCAATTTGACAACGATTTAAACATTTTTTATGATTGTTTCCCTCTTTATTGCCAAATTTTCGTTGCCATCGGCATTCTATTGAGGAAAAAAGACACAGGTGTATACTAAGTCAAGGTGTCTGTTTTTAGGACAGAACTACAATACATTGGGCTGTATAAACATTTTTGTGCCCCCCTCACTTATTTATAAGTGTGGGGTATGTAGCATTAGGTGCTGTCTGTCCGTCCCTACATACATAATGCAAATCTTGTGTGTTGCACTTCTCACTTACCATTGGACAGAATTTCTTCAAACTTTCACATAATAACAAACTTGATGTATAGTAGACCATAAAGGATGGAATTTTTGTTGCTGCAATTATTACTAGAGTTATGGCCCTTTGTTACATTTACTATATATACCCCAATGGGGGCTGACGTATTGATGGACACATTTCTAGTTGCTCTATCTCTTGCTCTACAGACTAGCCACAGCTCAGGCCGAGTTAGACGCTGTAATGACTATGTTGAAGGAGAAACAAGCTAAACTAGCTGAAGTAGAAGCCAAGATTGCTGAACTACAGAAAACTTACGATGACAGTATGTCGGAAAAACAGAAACTAGAACGTAATATCTCGACGACTGCTGCACGTCTGAAGAGAGCCGCGAAACTCACCACTGCTCTCGGGGATGAACAAATTAGATGGTCGGAGACAGTGGAGGTATGAGACGTATTTATGACATCATATATATTACATAATACATAAAGATCACATGGTCATGTCTATTACATAAGTCACTAGTCAAGTCTTGGACATTGTACCTTTACCTTTTACACGAAATGAAAATAAACTGTGTTTAAACAAGTTTTTATTTTGAAAAACTCTTTGAAAAATATATTTTGAAAAACTTTTTGAAAAATTGCTATAATGATCTTAAAAACTTGACTCTTAGAAATATGGATAACTTATCTTTGAAACATAGTAATTGACTGATACAATATTTACCAGTACCAGTATACTTGAAGAGAAATCTCTACATTCAGGGACCTATAGACCTAGCTAGACAGATTTCGATCTGTAGGCTCCCTCGGAAACTGAATTCCTACCATACAGGGCAAAATGATCCAGACTGTTGGCTCAGCCTGGCAGCGGCAGTAAGTTTACTGTCACCAAACAGTCTTGGGAGAAAAACACTCTTCTGGTTGTCCATTGTTAATTCAGGCATGTAGCTTGCATGCATAGAATATGTAGGAAAACCATACAGTTTTGACGATTTAGGCAGATGGTTTAAAGGTCCTGCCTCACAGATGGAGCAAATTTTTAAAAAAAGTCAGTGTGCTTGTTTATGGGATATGCAGGCATCTATGCCAAAATATATTTAACAATTTTATTTGATTTTGCTATACGCTGAAACGTGACACCGTCCCTTTAAAATCCTCATTTACAGACTGACTAAGGTTTTATCTTCTGTTATCTTCCAGCAATTCAAAATCCAGATAGGGAACGTGACGGGTGATGTGTTTGTAGCATCAGCTTGTGTTGCGTACTACGGAGCGTTTACCAGCGTGTATCGTCAGGAACTTGTTGCATACTGGATACAGCGATGTAAGGAGCTTGATATACCTGTAACAGAAGGTATGACCATCACAAACGTTCTGGCTGATAACTACGAGATTCGACAATGGAACACGTTCGGTCTGCCAAAGGACAGTGTATCTACGGAAAATGCTATACTGGTAACCAGGGGACGAAGATGGCCCCTTATGATTGATCCACAAGAACAGGTAAATTTTATCTCTATTTGAGCTGCTTTTCAAATTTAGGGGAAGGGGGCCTTTTCTTTAACTATTGGGAAAATAACTTGCAAAATGTAAAATGAACTTTATAGGAAAACTGCATGATTTGAAGGATTTCTTGAGGGGAAAATGTTGTTTAAGAGCCCCTGCTATAATAGGAGGAAAACAGCCCAGCCTGTATGTACAGTATAATCAGTTACAAAACTTGCTGGCTGGGTTTTCTGGTGCAGAGTAGATCTTTTTTGTGCCATCCTTTACATGTATTGTTGCTTGCCATGACTTTATTCTTGCTTGTTTGTTTGCTTATTGTTATTGTAAGTTGCAATATATTTTGTCATGTTAATTTTGCGTAATATGTTGAAATAAATCTATCTATTTCCAAATGAGACAAAGTTGCCAGCTTCTGTGGAAGCTGGGTTAGTTAGTACCGGTTCAGAATAAAGGAGAACTGGTTTCGTGCAAGAGTTGAATATCTGGTATTCATTAAAAAAAGATATTTTAAAAATGGCAGTAAACCCAATAAAAAAAGAACAAACTTGTAATCGAGTTTAAATAAAATTTTAGTGAATGTAACGTATACTCTTATTTTTTACACAGGCCAACAGATGGGTTAGAAACATGGAGAACAAAAATGGACTCAAGATTATCAAACTGACTGATGGAAACTTCCTACGTACACTTGAGAATTGTATTCGTATTGGAATGCCTGTACTTTGTGAGGATATTGGTGAATCTTTGGATCCGGCCCTGGAACCTGTTTTACTGAAACAAACGTTCATGTCGGTAAGTTGTCATCATTCATCATGTTCTGTAAAATCATAAACTTTTGACATGGACTAAAGTTTGTAAATCAAATCCCATCAAACCAATAAGTTTTACCCTTGTATTTATTACCTGAAATGCGAAATCCACCAATTAATGTCCTAATGAATTTTATTTTCAAACCACAAAATTTTGCCCCATTGAAATTATATGATTTAACAGTATTATATACCAATCCATTAATCGGGACATCAACAATAAACACACAGCCCTACGAATAGCGTGCTGGTTGAGTTAATAACACTGACTGTAGACAGCACATCCGGAAGGTTCAATTTCGTCAACATGACATGTTCAGATTTTCCGGAAGATTACTTCATAAGAAGTGCATGGTACTGAAAATTTTAAATATATGTATAGGTCTAACCTTTAATACCCTTTTCTTCAAATCCAGGGATATATGCCCACTAGAAAATTATTTCAATATCTGTCATAAATGTTTCAGGGTGGTCGTTTGTTGATTCGCCTCGGTGATAGTGATATTGACTATGATAAGAACTTCAAGTTTTACATGACTACGAAGATGTCCAATCCACATTATTTACCAGAAGTATGTATCAAGGTGACCATTATCAACTTTACTGTCACCAAATCTGGTCTGGAGGATCAGCTCCTAGGGTATGTAAAATAGCGAATACTTTCCTTTTGTCAAATGGGGTATGTAAAATAACGAATACTTTCCTTTTGTCAAACGGAGTATGTAAAATAGCGAATACTTTCCTTTTGTCAAATGGGGTATGTAAAATAACGAATACTTTCCTTTTGTCAAATGGGGTATGTAAAATAACGAATACTTTCCTTTTGTCAAATGGGGTATGTAAAATAACGAATACTTTCCTTTTGTCAAATGGAGTATGTAAAATAGCGAATACTTTCCTTTTGTCAAATGGGGTATGTAAAATAACGAATACTTTCCTTTTGTCAAATGGGGTATGTAAAATAGCGAATACTTTCCTTTTGTCAAATGGGGTATGTAAAATAACGAATACTTTCCTTTTATCAAATGGGGTATGTAAAATAACGAATACTTTCCTTTTATCAAATGGGGTATGTAAAATAGCGAATACTTTCCTTTTATCAAATGGGGTATGTAAAATAATAAATACTTTCCTTTTGTCAAATGGGGTGTGTAAAATAACGAATACTTTCCTTTTGTCAAATGGGGTGTGTAAAATAGCTAATATTTTCCTTTTGTCAAATGGGGTGTGTAAAATAGCGAATACTTTCCTTTTGTCAAATGGGGTGTGTAAAATAACAAATACTTTCCTTTTATCAAATGGGGTATGTAAAATAGCAAACACTTGCCTTTTGTCAAATGGGGTGTGTAAAATAGCGAATATTTTCCTTTTGTCAAAAGGGGTATGTAAAATAACGAATTCTTTCCTTTTATGAAATGGGGTATGTTATATTTTTCTTTCGTTAAATAATCATTCTTCAATTATATGGTTTACTTGACAATGCTTTTATGGTTATGGCACCATGTTAGAAGCAACCATTCATGTTTTAAAAAAAATACAGTTCGTTATAAATTGTTTAAAAACGCTCTCACTAAATATAACCCTTGAAATTAATCCCCTTGTGAATTAAACCTATTATACAATAAAATAGTGCTTACTTTCTACTCCACCAAATGGTCTGTTCCACTAAAACCACACAATTTTGTCCCGTTGAAATTAAATGATATTGTAGTAATTAAATTTCATCTGTGCATGAAAATCACCACGTACAGCTGAAATTTGTAATATATTAGGTAAACAACCACTAAATACATAAGCGGCCCAAATGTTGATACACTCAAGAGTTCTGAAAGAAACATTGTATTAGCTGGAAATGGTGGTATGCATTGACGTGTCTGCTTTAAAATCATAAAATTGGGTTTAAAGTCATTGTGTACATGTATGTGATGTAGTGAAAGCGTTTACTCTTGAATATTTTGACCTAAAAATGAAAATTGAAAGTAGAGTGGGGGTTAACCGGTCTGGGATCAATCCGTTTAATAGCAAAATATGTGCTCCATCTTTGATGAGCAAATTTTTCTTCGTAGATACATGACCCTCATTTTTATGTTGTATCATTTTAAAGCTCACATATCCTTCTTTAAGATTAAATGTGTTTGACAGCTGGCCATAGGCTAAAACTTGTTGAAATTTGGGGTCGGCCATTGTCACTTAACATTGAACTTAAGAACAAATTTATTTGGTGGTTTCTAACCTACAGTATATTTCATCTGCACCTGTTTCAGTGAGGTGGTAAGTTTGGAAAGACCAGAATTAGAAGAACAGAGGAATCAGCTGATTATGAAAATTAACGCTGACAAGAATCAATTGAAAGCCATTGAAGATCGTATTCTCAAGCTTCTGTTTGAATCAGAGGGGAATATTCTGGACAATGAGGAGCTTATTAACACATTGAATGATTCTAAGGTATGGTTCTATGTAGAAAAGTCCTAATTTTCATGAAAAATACTTTAATTTAATTGTTACCGTCTGTAAAAAGACTTTAGAGCAAATTTGAATTTTCATTAAGTTTCACTTCTTATGACAAAGCAATGTCTAGAATTCTAAATTTTCAAATGAATGAAAGAAAATTGATATTTTTGCTCCGAAAAATAAATACTTTTAAATGGGAAAATAATAAATGGTTGATTTTAAAAATTCAGAAAAAATTTAATTATTAAGAAAATTGTCTAAAATTAAAAAGTAAATTGATAATAATAATAATGACTTTATTTAAAGAGGCAACACAGTTAGGCAAGCCCAGACTTCCTTGTGAGCCTCTAAGACAAATGATATGTACACCCAAAAGTGGTAGATATATCATGGCTTAGAATTAGAAGGTCATAACTACCAAATCGATATTTTGAGACATTTACTCTTTACTTATGGTAAAACAAACTTTTACAACTTCCTTTTGGTCAACATGACATTAGTTCAGATTTTTACAAAAATGGGCTCATAAGAAGCGCCTTGTGATGCTTATTCTAAATATGTATGAATCTTAAAAGGTCGTAAGTGGCACTTACGACCTTCTAATTCTAAGCCATCGATATGTTTAAACATCGTTTTTTTTATGAAAAAATTAATGAGCTGTGTATATTTATACCAGGTGACATCAGGTGTGATCAAACAGAGATTGGCAGAAGCAGAAGTAACAGAAGAGAAGATCAGTTTGGCACGTGAGAAATATCGTGTTGTAGCTACCCGTGGTTCCGTCATGTACTTTGTCGTTGCTGACATGGGTGGCGTAGATCCTATGTACCAATTTTCACTGAAATATTTCAAAGCTGTAAGTATTGCTGCCCCTGTGGTATTAGTTCACTAGAAATATTAGACCATTAAACTGGACTGGAGGTTAATTTGAATCAAATGTACCTTTGTTCAAAATTAGATGAACTTGAAAAACCAGAAATTAACAACAAAATAGGAGTAACTCCACTTTAATAGGAGTACTTGGCAGGTATATTAATTTTCATGAGAGGCTGGACCAAAAACAAATTCACTATTATACATGGCATTGTATCTTAATTATAGTTTATAATGACGTTTTTTTTCAAGAGCTTGGATTTCAAATTAATCTCGAAATTCAGATTCTGATTTAAGAAAAATCTCAATTTGAGCAGAGTCACTGAGATTTTTGTTTCAAATGCTTCTGAGGATTCAGGTGTGATTTTGAAAGTTTTTCTTAGTTGTTCTAAAGACTCAGGGATGGTATTCCATATTGATCTTACTTGATTTAAATATAAGGACAATCAATCAGATTACATCACATTAAACTGTTGACCAGTAACGGGTGATATGATTGGCCATTTTTATTCTCAAATTAAATAAGATCAATATTGAATACCTCCCCTGGTCCATACATAACCGTGTTTACTTGCATGTTTGTTATTGTTGATTTCAGTTGTTTAATATGACGATAGAAAACAGCGAGAAATCTGACAATCTGGAGACACGACTTGAGATCTGCCTACGTGAAACAACACTATCTATCTACCAGAATGTTGCTAGGTAACATCTTAAATAAATCTATATTCAGTGGTAAAAGTTTTCTGTCTAAATACTGATTTCAGCAGTTTTCAGTATTTTGAAAATTTTGAACTTTTACCCATGTATATTTGATATGGATTGTTATGCCCCCCCCCCCCCCCCAATATTTGATGAGGGGGATTTATTGCCTTGCACATGCCTGGCGGTCACTTAAGTCAGTTGGGTGGTCTGTTGACCAATTGTCTTTTGTTCAAATTCACAAGATCACTTAGTTTGCCCAAGGCCCTTCAAACTTTATATAGAGGTTGGCCATGAATAATATGATGACCCCAATTTATTTTGAGGTCAGTAGCTCAAAGGTTAAGGTCACTGTGGCCAAAATTTTTGGTCCATAAGTTAAATTTAGTAAAGTATTAATATTTGGAGTCGAATGACTTCTGTCTCCCACTCTTGGTTAATCGTTGATAATTGAAAATATTTGAAAAAATAGGCTGGTGCTTGTTCTACCATACCATAATATTTGTTTGTTTAACCTTTTCAGAGGTTTATTTGAGAAAGACAAGTTAGTGTTCTCATTCATGTTGTGTATCGAGATTATGAGAAATGCTGAAGAGGTATCGGTTCCTGAGTGGAACTTCTTCCTGAGAGGAGCTGCAGGTTTGTCTCCTAAATATGTCACTTTAACATGTCCCCTAAATATGACCCCTAAATATGACCCCTTAATATGACCCCTAAATTTGTCTCCTGAATATGACCCCTAAATATGTCCCTTCAATATGTCCCCTAAATATGTCACTTTAACATGTCCCGTAAATATGACCCCTAAATATGTCCCCTTAATATGACCCCTAAATTTGTCTCCTGAATATGTCCCCTAAATATGTCCCTTAAATATGTCTCTTGAATATGGCCCCTTTAGTATGTTCCTTAAATATTCCCTTAATATGTCCCCTAATTATGACCCCTTAAATATGTTCCCTAAATATACCTTTAATTATGTTCCTTAAGTGTGCCCCTTCAATATGTCCCTAAATATTCCCTTACATATGTCTCTTTAGTATGCTCCTTAATATGTCCCTTCAATATGTTCCCTAAGTATGTCCCCTAAATATATTCCTTAAAAGACCAGAACAGCAGGGAGTCCTTTATTATCATCCGTCTGTATATTCAGTCATTTTGGTGATTTTGTAACTTATTTGTATCAATTTTACCATTTTTGAGTCATAAATTTGGCAATACTTAAAAAATTAACGCTTCAGTTTAATTTAAGGGTCAAATGAGTCTTTTACCGCACAACTTTACTGCTTGTAAGCGATAATACTACAAAATTTACTGAACAAGAAGATTATCAAAATGGACATCATAATCAATATGTTATATTTATTGTTACCCCTACATAACAAAAAGTAAAACAAGTTTTTAAAAAATGTAATTATGAGCCAGTTAGCTTTTGTTTTTTAAAGAAAGTAATTATTTTTTTATTTTCAAACTTTCAGCCTCTGCCGAAGGTCTTCTATAAAATCCAGTGTTTTTGTTGATCAGATATCAATGTTCTGTAGTTTTATGTTGTTATAATGTTAACTTGTTGTGTTTTAATTCATTTTTATTGATTAAGGGACAGTTAATTTTATGCAGTTTTTGGTTTGTTATTATTCTACCCCCCCCCCACCCACCACTGCATCTTTGTTTTTGAAGGAGGGTCAGGTTTCTTGCTTTGCATATGTAAGTTTGTCAGCTTATCGGAAGACCTATATGTGTCAAACTAGGGATACCGACAAAATTCGCACTGGATATACAACAGTTTATTCATGATTCAGGCCACCATAATCCCTACACTGCTTATGTTTAATAACCTGCAGTCTGCAAATGACCCCTATTGCTTTTGAGGTCAAAGTTGACTGTCAAGGGTCAATTTAAGGTCACAAAGACCTTTGACATAAAATGACAATTGGACTTCAACTTAGGCAGCATGCATGTTTTACAAAGATTTATCTAGGTTGGCACGGTGGTCGAAGGGTTAGTTGCTTGACTCCTGATCGAGAGGTCCCGGGTTCGATTCTCGGCCGGGACACTTGGTCATTTCAGAAACGCTTTTCAGTGTTTCCCACCGAACTAGAGATGATCCTGGTTGTTAACCCAGGGGTAGTCTCGCGTGTATCGGCGTTTTACTCCGGGCACATTAAAGAACCAAGGAATCTATTCGAAACGAGCTAGGGTATCGCACCCGGATTCCTTGTATCTCACATCTGTCTCTAACATTTGCGATAATGCCCCAGAGTGGGCCCTGCAAATTACATGGAAGAAGAAGATCTCTTGTTTGGCCTTTATTTAGCTTAGTTTTACGCATTGTTAATGGTCGAGTTTTAAAAAAGCCTCGAGCATAATTGTTGTAAAATATTTGTAAGAAGCTGCCCGCTATTTATGGTTATATTGTCGATAGTATGCTTATTTGTTGTATGTACATTAATAAAGGTCAAATGATAAGGAGTAATTAGGGGTCAGTTATGTCCATTCTGAACTTGGACAAAACTATCATGGATTTTGAAAAAAGTACTCACAAAAATAATGGATTTGAAATTTAGTACCTACAAAAAATCATGGATTTCACAGTAAAAGATATTCTCATTCTTTGTAAATATATATAGAAGTTAAAGAGTTGACAGCATGTATTTTGGTGGTTATCTTTATTTCCAATCAGAACTCCTCAGCGTTTATCTAACACTTATATACGAGGTGTATTTCTCAGTTACGGAAATGCTCGAGCAGTTACAATTATTTTATTTCCTTACCTGGTTTCATATTAATACATCAGGAGTAATGTATGACATTCGTCAACTTTAAAACATTATACATCTTTACTAGGTTTGGACAAGCAGCGACCACCTAAACCGAGCGTGAACTGGATGAATAGAGTGGTCTGGAACCAAGCTTGTGATCTGAGCGACACAATCTCAGCATTCCGTGGTATATATAATGATCTTACAAAGACTCCATGTTGGATCAAACTCGGCGATAACGTGGTATGTAATCAGTATTACACTATGCCATCACAGGCGCACGGTTCCACTTTGAATAATATTTAAATCGAGACCGGTACCCAGCGTGTAAGCTTATCGAAGTGCACAGTCAGAGTACAGGTAAAGTCGATATTAGGATTGCATCATTTCCTTTGGTTATGATTATATCCGGGTATGGAAGCTGAGCTGCCTTGTTGTTTATTAGAAAGGGAAAACCATTTTTTCATGCAAGTTTTTTAGATCGATGGAACCATGCGCCTGTGTATGCCATTGTATAAAAAAGGCTATTTTAACTCTTTTTTTCCGAAAAGGTTTACTCTCTTCGTAGCAAAATCACTCTAAGACTTATATCTCAGTATTTCGACCTATTGGTATTCTACAGGTTTTATGTTTGGGGATATATTATTGCTCTCTATTTGGGCAAATTTGATAAGTTAATTGGAACAATAGTTTTTTTCTTAACATAATTATGATAAACATTCATTTACATTTATACAAATCAAGGATTAAGTGGAAAGCTTATCTTGTCTACGAATGTAACCAAAGACAGTAACAAACAAAATAGTAGTTAACTTCCTTTATCAATTTAATAGCAAAAATAAAAAGTTGAAAATGAATAAAATGTATTATTACCTACCTACCGGTACCTATCCTCTTTGGCCCCCTCTGGGAAATAAGGCCGCAAAAATGTATGATTATATGCTGTCAACTGATTATGGAGGTTTTCACTGAAAAAAAACTGTGAAATTTTTATAACATTTTG
Organism: Spisula subtruncata; assembly: GCA_963678985.1. NCBI lineage: Eukaryota > Metazoa > Mollusca > Bivalvia > Venerida > Mactridae > Spisula > Spisula subtruncata. The sequence continues at coordinate 6,507,650 of OY787677.1, forward strand.
ATAATTTTACAGTTCCGGAGCTTGTTCCAGTACTGCACAGAAATATAAACGTAATGTCAACGGCGCCCAACTTCAAATTTAGCATAATGTCACTATGACATGAAAATATTTAATTCTGTGATCAATTGGTGAAATGAAATTCGATCTTGTATAATACACCAAAATTAACAAATTTTATATCCTATTTGAGTTCATGGAATTTTCAGTTGTTTCAGGTATTTAATGTTCATATGTTATAGATTTATGCCAATCCGGAATCTGACCCTGACTACGGACCGGAGCCTGAGGCCCCGCAGGAGGGTGAGGATACAGATGTCATCGATGATGGTACAGTTAAGGGCCACTGGGACAAACGTCTAACAAGTTTCCAGAAACTTATGTTTATCAAAGTATTTAAAGAAGAGAAAACAGTGTTTGGTGTAACAGACTTTGTTAGTGAGAACCTTGGACATCAGTTTGTGGAGAGTCCCAACGTGGCTCTACAGACACTATATAATGATATGAATAATGTCACACCCCTAGTGTTTGTACTGAGTACTGGATCAGATCCTATGGGAGCTTTCCTGAGGTTCGCTCGAGAGGGAGGATACACAGATAAGTAAGTGTAGGCATACTGTCAAATCTAGGGGGGGGGGGGGGGGGGGGGGCGGGAATGAGTTCTGCATTAATCTCAGACTGAACTTTTGCCTTTCCTTCTGATTATTTGTAGCAAAGACTTAAGTCAATAACATAAGTTTATTGATTTAAGGCCTCCGGTATACTGTAAAATCTAGGGGGGAGGGGGGTCACAATTAATCTGAAATTTTGCCTTTTCTTCTGATTATTTGTAGCAAATCCTTTAGTCAGTTTAAATATCTATTTTTTTTACTTAAAAACAGTCATACCTGGTGCAATAAGTTGCTTTTATACCTGCGTGAACCAAAGGGGATTATATCCTTGCCTTTTTGGGAAAAATTATGCAATTTTGGGAGAAATGGAGGTTATTTTTCTCGGGGAAGTGCCTGTGTTCAGCCCTAAAAAAGAATAGCAAAAACTCACTGAACTGGTAAAAATGGGAGATAATTCAAATTCAAAAATGAGATGCTTAAGCTAGCCTTGAAAAAAGGGTGAAAAAATATTACCTGCCCATTTACCTGTTGGAGACTTTGGGAAAATTTGGAAAATGACCAAAACTGTGTAAAGGATGAATCCAATTATAAGTTATCATTCATGGTTGATAAAAGTTTTGGCAATACTTGGAATTACGAATACAGTTTGAAGTAATGACGATTATTAATTTAAGAATAATCGGGTTTATTTGTTTACCATTTGCTGTGCTTTCGTTTTGAGTGCCTTCAGCACGGTCGTGTATTTATTTCGCTCGCACCGTCATTATGCGCATGCGCGGCTGTCATGGGTTAATCGGTTTGTAACTGTTTCATTGTTTATCATTTTAGGATTCAGTCGATATCTCTGGGTCAAGGTCAAGGTCCGGTCGCTGAGAAGATGATTAAGAGTGCTGTAGTGAGCGGAGATTGGATTTTCTTACAGGTGAGTATTCATACAATACTGTAAAATCATTTAATTTCGATGGGAAGAAATTTTGTGGTTTTGGTAAAAAAGACAATTTCGATGGGACATTATTAATTCGTGGATTTTGCGTTTCCGGTAATAAATACAAGGGTTTAAGATTATTTCTCCATGTGATTTAATTTCTCGTGGTTTAAGACATACCACAAAATTAACGAAAATCCATAAAAAATTAAAATCGTTTTAGGTTCTACAGAATAAGCAACCAATATCAATAATAAAAAATTTAACTGAAAATTTGCAGAACAGGGCAACAAATGCAAGTTGATAAATTTTGAAGTTATAACTATGGTAAACATTTTTACTTTGGAGATGTGTGCTACAGCCGGTCTTAAGCCCAGGTTGAGAAAGGAGGAGGTTTGGTTGTTGGGCTAGCTCCCCTACCCCGTAGAAAAACAACTTGCTACAGAAACCAACCCTACTGAACAATGGCCGGATCTACGGTATTGACCCCGGCGAGAGCTTATGACGAGGAGCAATCTGCAGACCAACTAACTCTTGCCAAAGAATGTTAGAAGAATGAATATGTGCTATTGGCACTCAAAACACACTTACAAACTTACGGAGGATTTATTTTAGGATTGGGTATTATGCTTCAGTTTGAACCTTGTGTTGAGCATTTTTAATGTGTTTTTCAGAATTGTCATTTAGCCGCATCCTGGATGTTGTCCTTGGAAGAACTTGTGAAGGAAATTTCTGAGAAACCTGAAAATATCCACGATGAATACAGACTTTTCTTGAGTTCCATGCCGACCAATAAATTCCCCGTTAGTGTCCTACAGAACAGTGTGAAGGTCACTAATGAACCACCGAAAGGTCTAAAGGTATAAACACATGTATCTACATCTGCTATATTATCATGTCATTCGTCCGTAGCCTAGTGGTTAGCATTCTGGCTATTTAATCAGGTAACTAGGGTTCATATCCTGATGAAGGCACTGATATACCGTAAATACGCAGCCATAAGTCGCATGCTGCCATAAGTCGCAGGGGGACTTTTGAATAAAAAATCAAGGTTTTTGTCTAAACCCTTTCATAAATCGCATGTATAGTTTTCCATTTTTGTGAAAGCTGAAATCATGTGCTCAGTGTCAAGTGTCGAAGGAAATGTGGTCATTTTCAGCTAAAGTTGGGAGGAATGTGGTGATTTTCAGACAGAATATGGAGGAGTGTAGTAATTTTCAAACAAAGTTGATGGGAATGTGGTCATTTTCAGATAAAGTCAGGGAGATGCGGTCAGTTTCAGATAAAGTCAGGAGTAATGTAATGATTTTCTGACAAAATAGGTAGTAGTGTAGTAAACTCTTCCATAAGTCGCGGGGTGACTTTTTAACTTTTTTTGGGACCGTTTTCGCCCGACTTATGGCTGAGTATTTACAGTAGTATAGTTACTGTATAGTATAGTTTATTCAAGAAAAAGGCATACATGTCTGTCATTCTACATGTATATACAGTACAATTTTACATAAATTACAATTGTTAATGGTGATATGTACTAAAATTATGCATATGTTCTTTTCAGTTAGTAATAATACATATATAGATTAATTCTAGTGTATTGCTCAGACTACCACAAATATCGAAAAAGTAATAGCATTTGAAATATTTTATATATTAACATCTATCAATTCTCACATTATTAGAGTGTACTGGACATAAACATACAACTTATATTGGTACTATGTCTGCCATGATTCAGCAGAAAGCTGACTGACAAATATAAGCTATGTTTGGGTTAGTCAAAATAAATGGGAATTGCTTAATAATGCTGATAAAAATAAGTGTATGCATTCGAAATGTACCGGGCCCCGTCTTCCCCCAGTCAGTTTTATCCCCCGGGGGATAAACTGGGCGGGGATAAAACTGACCGTTACAAGTAACAGGCCCCGTCTTCCCCCAGTCAGTTTTATCCCCCGCCAGTCCTATTCTTCCCCCACCCCAGGCCTCTTCTTTCCCCACCCAAAAAATTATGATAGGGAAGATATAGACTGGTAAATTTTATCCTCTGCCTGTGTAAAGTTAATATGATGATGGGGGAAGAAATGGCCTAGCCTATTTTATCCCCCACCTGAGTATAGTTAATACGATGATGGGGGAAGAAATGGCCTGGTCTATTTTATCCCCCACCTTAGTACAATTAGTATGAAGATGGGGGAAGAAATGGCCTAGTCTATTTTATCCCCCACCTTTGTAAAATTAATATGAAGATGGGGGAAGAAATGGCTTAGTCTATTTTATCCCCCGCCTTTGTAAAATTAATATGAAGATGGGGAAGAAATGGCCTAGTCTATTTTATCCACCGTCTGATTATATTTAATACAATGATTGGGGAAGAAACGGCCTAGTTTATTTTATCCCCCGCCTGAGTAGAGTTAATATGATGATGGGGGGAGAAATGGCCTAGTCCATTTTATCCCCCACCTTAGTATAGTTAATACTATGATGGAGGAAGAAATGGCCTAGTCTATTTTATGTAATATACTCTGGGTAATAGAGGGAAATGATACATAATTTCTGTAATAGTCTCTGGGTAATAGAGGGAAATGATACATAATTTCTGTTATAGTCTCTGGGTAATAGAGGGAAATGATATATAATTTCTGTAATAGTCTCTGGGTAATAGAGGGAAATGATACATAATTTCTGTAATAGTCTCGGGGTAATAGAGGGAAATGATACATAATTTCTGTAATAGTCTCTGGGTAATAGAGGGAAATGATACATAATTTCTGTTATAGTCTCTGGGTAATAGAGGGAAATGATACATAATTTCTGTAACAGTCTCGGGGTATTAAAGGGAAATGATAACTTACTGTCCAGATAAGAATAGATTGACACTTCGTAAAAAAAATAGACTAGGCCATTTCTTCTCCCATCATCGTATTAACTATACTCAGACAGGGGATAAAATAGACTAGGCCATTTCTTCCCCAATCTTCATATTAATTATACTAAGGTGGGGGATAAAATAGACTAGGCCATTTCTTCCCCCATCATTGTATTAAATATAATCAGGTGGGGGATAAAATAGACTAGGCCATTTCTTCCCCCATCATCATATTGATTATACTAAGGTGGGGGATAAAATAGACTAGGCCATTTCTTTCCCCATCATCATATTAACTATAGTCAGGCGGGGGATAAAATAGACTAGGCAATTTCTTCCCCCATCATTGTATTAACTATACTAAGGTAGGGGTAAAATAGACTAAGGCCATTTCTTCCCCGATCTTCATATTAATTGTACAAAGGTGGGGGATAAAATAGACCAGGCCATTTCTTCCCCCATCATCGTATCAACTATACTAAGGTGGGGGATAAAATAGACTAGGCCATTTCTTTCCCCATCATCATATTAATTATACTAAGATGGGGGATAAAATAGACTAGGCCTTTTCTTCCCCCATCATCATATTAACTATAGTCAGTGCTGCCTTCTTTTTCTCATTCTTCTTCTTCTCATTCTTCTTCTTCTTCCCATTCTTCTCCTTCCCATTTTTCTTCTTCTCATTCTTCTTCCCATTCTTGTTCTTCTCATTCTTCTTCCCATTCTTGTTCTTCTCATTATTCTTCCCATTCTTATCTTCTCATTCTTCTTCCCATTCTTGTTCTTCTCATTCTTCTTCTCATTATTCTTCTTCCCATTATTCTTCTTCCCATTCTTCTTCTTCTTCTTCTTCCCATTCTTCTTCTTCTTCTTCCCATTCTTCTTCTTCTTCTTCTTCTTCCCATTCTTCTTCTTTTCATTCTTTTTCTTCTCCTCATTCTTCTTCTTTCCCCCATTCTTTTTCTACTCCTCATTCTTCTTCTTCTCATTCTTCTTCCACTTTTCAGCCACCATCAACAGGTTGAGGATTTTGCCAGTGTTTGCGCAAAACGAGAAACAAGTATAGAAATAAAGATAATAACTGATTTTCCTCTTATCTTATTACACATTACAGTTTTCCCTTTCAATTACAGGCAAACACAAGAAGAGCATTCGCTGAGATTACTCCCAACTTCTTTGAAGATCATGTACTAGGCAATGATTGGAGGAGAATTATATTTGGTGTATGTTTCTTCCACGCTATTATACAGGAACGTAAGAAGTTTGGACCTCTTGGCTGGAATATTAAGGTACGAATACATGTATACACCAAGCTACAAATTATTAGAATGAAATTACGCATTCATGTATGTACAAAATCATGCTCAAAATGACTTTCGTGCATGCGAGTCTCATTATTTTCTTAATTGGTTGGAATGTATTTCTGTCAATTGACTTTTATGAAAAACATAAAACTTTGTGTCGATCAAGTCTTTCAATACATTGCTTTTACACTTGGTATACTGGGTTTGACATCCATCATACTATAAACTTTGCATTGTCAACACCATGTAACACTATTTAACATTTCTGCAGAGTTTTAGACACTGGTTGACTTTATTTATTTTGAAAAAAGGCTTATACAGTCAAACCTCTATTATTCGAAATTGACGGGACCAAAATTTTATTTCGGATAATCCAGGGCTTCGAATAATCCAAATTCAAAGAAGACAAACCTTTTTTCAACTCAATAGTCTCCATCTTAGCTGTTGCCGTGTAGGATACTCGTTTATGTACATGTTTTGTTGTTAATATAAATAAAATAATAAAGAAGTAAAAAGAAATGAAAAAAAACCTCCAAAACCTGCGTTAATCTATTTATTTAATATATACACGTATAGCACGAATCGACATCAAAATATAGTATGCAGCATAAAACATGTATGAAATTATACATAAACAGACAAAAAATGCATTCGATGACATTACTCGTCAACAAGGAAGTAGTATGATAAACCTACGACTATATATTTCACATCGTTGTAGTCGTCACTGCGTTAAAAGTCATCACTGTTTAAAAAAGCAGTTTGTTAAAGCAGTTTGTCAAAGTTTGTCGAATCTTTGTACATCAAAGTCAACACTCATTAACACATAATTAAAGTCAAACATGTTATCAAACATAATGATATGTATTTTTCACGGAATAGCAAATATTACGTACAACCGCTTCGTATTTTTCACAACTTGAGAATGTCAACACTTCACATCAATTAAACCCCTTTTAAACAATAGGTGCGGAAACTTTCAAACTTCGTTGGTAGAAAAATATAATTACCTATCATTGATAATGCAAATTCGAATAATAAGGGTACAATTCGTATGAAATATTATACTCGGGACTCAAAAATTGTTTTCGAATAACAGAGGCTTTTTGAAAAATAGAATTCGAATAACCCGATCAAATTTGTATAGGTTTATATAGGAAGTAAAACGGGACTGCAATTCTATTTCGGATAATGCCAGGTTTTCGAATAAAAGGTTGTCGAATAATCGGGGTACAACTGTACAGGGATATTTTCATTAATTGAATGCGGTCTTGCTTTCCTATCTACATATCAGTATGAGTTCCACTATAATTTTTGTACATTTTCAGTATGAATTAAATTAGTATCTTTGTACATATAAAGAATCTAACACTCACTATGAATTGAATTAGTTTTTTTTATACATTTTCAGTATGAATTCAGTCGGTATTTTTTACATTTTCAGTATCAATTAAATGGTCATTTTTGTACATTTTCAGTATGAATTCAAAGATCATTTTTCTACATTTTCGGTATGAATTCAAAGATCATTTTATGCATTTTCAGTATGAATTCAAAGATCATTTTTATCCATTTTCGGTATGCGTTCAAAGATCATTTTTCTACATTTTCAGTATGAGTTCAATGACAGTGATCGTGAATGTGCGTTGTTGAATTTACAGATCTTCTGTCAAGAAGGGATTATACCTTGGGATGCTCTGATTTACATCACAGGAGAGGTAGGACCTTTTGTTTGTACATCATTATCTGGGTTTTCCAACCCCTTCTACTACACCTGGGGATTTATTTACCAATGTTGTAAGTCTTAAACACAGACTTAGACTAAACATTGTCAAATGTTCTATTTGCTCTCATGTTGTTATAAATGTACCGATTTTGATATAAATTGGTATACATGTTCAGTGGGTTCACTTGGTTAAATCTAATTTCAAAGAAATGGCAGTGATTATGAATAATGCCAATTTTAAGTCTAAGTCTTGAGTTTTAGACTTACAACGTTGCATAAAGGCCCCTGCCAATTACTCCTATTTAAGTAGAGTTACTCCTATTTTCAATGATGGTTTCTGGTTTTCCAAGTTCACTTAACTTTGAACAAAGATACATTTGATTCATTTTATGATCTTCTGTCCAATATTAATTTTTTAAACACTATAATTAATACATTCCTTGTTTATACATCTTAATCCCTTTTAAATCACATTTAAATGCATCTTGTCACATGTTTCACATTATCACTCCTATTTTGGATTTAACTGACTAGACAGGTGTACCTTTTACTAATTGTTTAGAAAAATTAGGGTAGCTTGATTAATTTGGCAGTTAGTGGCGTGTCTTTCGATTAATAATGTGCAAAGTTGTAGGCTTACTTATTAGAAAACTCTTTACTTACCATTCGGTGTGTCAGAAATTCACAAAATTATTTTTTACAACTTACTCAATTTGCATTCACATAAAGCAGAATTATGTGGATTAAGTAGTCATGTCCTAGTCACAATTTAACAGCGTGTTTATATTTCTAGTAAAACACTATTGCTATGAGTGAATACGAGGGCGTATCAAAAAGTTTGTGGACTGACCCGTTCATTTTAATATGCATAATGCGATTGAATTATTTATTTTATCATCTTAAACTACGTTCAATTCTGTACAGAGAAACAAATAAAAAGTTGAATAACTGATAATATTAATAAACTATTCTAACGATTGAAAAGATTACCAAGAGCCACCCGGCGCACTATTATGACGTTAACGTCGTCATGAAACGCCAACACTCCAGTCACTTTTCGATCGTCTAAAGAAGCCAAGACTCATAAACCTGGATTGAACTATTCTATTGCCTATATTGCCTTATAATACTTAGTTTTAACTTAATAACCTTTTATTCATAAAAAAGTTTGGTCAGTTAATGAAAGATTTGACAAATTCAATTATTCCAGCGCTAATAATCACACAGTACATGAAGTCTACCCTACTGATATTGGCATCATTCAACTCTCATCGCTACATCTTTTATACCATTTAAACAGATTCATTATCGTAAGACAACCTTACTTAAAATTACATACTTGCATAAGTGCAAAATGCAACGTAGTATCGATAGTCCGAGTGTAACGTCATGTCGAAAAGTGCGCTGACATCATGAAATGCGTCGTAAATCAGGCTACACAAAACGGCGTGTTTATTACGTCATACTAGTATCCGTGATAACAGCGCTATAATAAAAACACCAGGATGATGCTACAATCTCGATGTTTATGTTGACGGTTTTATATTTCAAATCGTATGACGATTCACAAAATTATAGGTATATGTGGGAGGTCAAGTGAATGATATTTTTAAAGTGTGCCGCGGAGCATAATTTAAGTTACCATAGTAACCGCCACACACTCGGAAAAAAGTTAAATGAGCTGGAAATTTGCAAATCAATTCAAAATATGTTGTTTTAAAGAATGTGTGTTTTTACGGAATTCTGTCTACAACTAAACAAATGGCAGGCCTAGTCCACAAACTTTTTGATAACCCCTCGTATATAATGGTATACAAAATATGTGTAAACCTGACAAGGAAGACAGCATGCACTCAATCAACTTGACCAGTCCAGCGCAGAAAACATAAAACACATTATATAAGCCAAATACAAGAAACAATACCCATAGAATGCCTTGTGAGAGACATTTCACCATGTACTGTAAAATCAATAATTTTCGTGGGGGATTAAATTTCGTGGATTTCGCGGTTTACCTCAACCACAAACTTTAATCCCACCGAACATACATTTTGACCCTTGTTTTATTACCTGAAATGCAAAATCCACGAATTCAAGTCCCAACGAAATTGCCTTTTTTACCAAAAACCACGAAATTTCGTCCTTACAGACGAAATTAAATGATTTTACAGTACATATATATGTGTCTCTCAATGTTATGCATACTGTGACATACATTTACATTATTTCATGCTTATCGGTGGTTTACGGCGGAATAATGGTGGATTATTCTCGATAATTTTACAGTCCATAATTTCACTGTTCATAATTTCACGCAAAAGACTACTTTTTTTAAACAAATTTCTCCGCCACCAAAAATAAAATAATAAGCATTTTCACTTGTTCTCTTAATCTTTAAAAAATTAAAAGAATATTATATGTACATAAATGTAAAACAAATGGAAGAAATTGAAGCCATAGCAGAAGAACTACTTGATTGCAACTTGAGGTGTGCATGGTCACGCAAAACATTTGAAGTATATAGTGGAGTATATCCATCATTTAAGCTATATGAAGCATGAAATAAATAGAATATTAGTATTTTACTGTGTTATTTATCGTTTGATAATTTACCTCGTGAGCAGCTGACTTATATTTTCACTCATGGCTACGCTACTCGTGAAAATATTACATCAGCTGCTCACTCGGTGAATTATCACGGAAAAATACAAATATCCTCTATATGTATAATCTCCATGTTTTACAGATCACATACGGAGGTCGTGTTACTGATTATCAGGATCAACGCTGTCTCAGCACTATATTGAAAATATTCTTCCGTCCAGAGACTTTACAATCTGGCTACAAGTATTCACCATCAGGTAAATTATTCTGGAATTTTTTTCCGTAAATTTAAATTATTTTGGAAAATTCATTCAGAAAATTAATTCTTCTGGAAAATTCTTAAGCAAAATTATTTTGGAAAATTCTTGAGGAAAATTCTTCTGGTGTTTACTAATACAGTATAACTTCCTTCTATAGAGCAGGATCCATTGGAGACAGAAATGAATACCGCTCTACAGTGGTGTTGCTTTGTGGACAGGTTGATTGTGTTATACTATGATACAGAGACTGGAGACTGTTTTATATCACTACAGATTTATCATGCATGGTTTTCTTGAAATACCACCGTTTGTGATTAGTGCATAAAATTAGATCTACATGTATAGTACTTGTAATCGTTTTACTATTGAAATGTGGCTATTACTTAAGTGATTTGTAAATCCTATTTTGCAATAGTTGACCAAACCGTTCAATCTAAGACTTTGTTAACATCACATTATGCTGTGTGCACTAAAATAATGAAACTACAGTATAGAGCGCCCAGGATAACATGTAATGCGGGAAAATTGGGAATAGGCCACATAGGTGGAAAAACCAAGTGTGCAAGATTTTATCAGTTTTATTTTAGTGTATTAGTGACCATCTGTGTTTATTTAGGTAACCAATTTTGCAACAGTAGACCGATCCAGTTAATTTTTGTAAATGTTACATTATCCTGGGCTCACTATTACTGTACTTTAAAAAACATTTTGTAATGTGACCTTAATTTGATTTCAGGTATTTATTATGCACCTGAGACGCCCAAACTGGATGATTTCCGACAATATATCGAGGGTCTACCCTTAATTGATGAACCAGAGATATTTGGTATGCACGAAAATGCCAACATTGCTTTCCAGGTAAATCTTACTACTAATAATAATAATTGCAGAAGTCCTGATAATCAAGAATACTCCGGTTTTGCTTCTTTAGAAAAAGAATGACCTTTTCTGCTTACTGTAGAATGAATAATCATGGTGTATATCCCGTGATAAGTGAAATTCACTCTCAACACCCCATTCCTGATGTTATCCATCGTCACGAGGGTATGAGAGAAGAGAAGCCAGATTCCCTAATATGCTGAGCGTCTAGCAAGGGAACTTCAGGTACAATTTTTATTTTGTCTTTCTTTTGACGCGGCCTGCATGGTATCGAACCTGGAACCTCCCGCACTTGAATCGAACGCTCAACCACTAGGCTATCGAGGAGGCAGCTAGCCCTTAAAATAGAGATGACACTGTAATAATTTAATAAATAAACCCTTTAACTTTATTCCAGACACAAGAAACACAGAATCTTGTGAACACAATTCTAGACGTACAGCCTCGTCTATCTAGTGGTGGTACCGGGAAATCAAATGACGAGATCGTATACGAACTGGCTGAGAGCATTCTGGGTAAACTGATGGATAAATTAGACATAGAACTAGCCAATCAGGAGATGTTTGAGCCCGATGCTAAGGGTCGTCTCAATTCTCTTACTACTGTACTCACACAAGAAGTGGAAAGATTCAATAAATTGTTAAGAGTTATCAAGGTAAGATTGTCTTCAGTTTTTTCTTCTGTACATTTTAATGATTCTCTAGTTGTTTTCAACCATGCATGCAATATGGTTGCTATTTGACCTTATAAAGTTTTGGGGAATTATCTTAAAGGGCACACTATATAATGGTCTTGTACAAGGTTTTATTGTTATGTTCATATTTTTGTCAGAGTTATGTCCATTTGTTGGGGACATGTTTATGTCCAAAAATCTTCTTGTTGTTTTCTATTGTTTTAAGGTATTTTCAAATTTTTGTCAGAGTTATCGCTCTTTGAAGGTGACATTTTTAAGTCAAAAAATCTTCTATCATTGTTTACTATTGTATGTAATGTTGTTTAATTGTTGTATTTTCAGACTTCATTAACCAACTTACAGAAAGCCATCAAAGGTTATGTTGTTATGAGTGAGGAACTAGATGCTGTATATAACAGTTTCCTTAACAACCATGTTCCTACTCTTTGGGCCAATGCTGCCTACCCCTCACTGAAACCACTTGGTAGCTGGGTCCAAGATCTCGTGTTCCGATGTGCATTTATTGATAATTGGATCCAACACGGACAACCTAAGTCATTCTGGTTATCTGGGTTCTTCTTCCCACAAGGTAATTATTCGATTCTGATTGGTTGATTCAAATACAGTAAAGTTCCACTAATAAGACCACTTTATTTATTTTGAAATCATGCAGATTTTTGCCAGTTTAAGGTCCCAAAGTATTAAATTTAGAACAAAAAAGGTCCGCTAATAAGACCAATTCGCTATTAAGACCACCTTTTAACTGGTCTTATTAGCGGAACTTCACTGTATCTGTCATGAAATAAACCAATGAAAATGCTGCATTTTAAATAGTTATCTCCCATAAGGTACTTTCTGGCTGCTGATTGGTCAATTCAAATATCTAACATAAAGTTAACCAATGAGAATGCTTCACTTTAAATAGTTATCTCCCATATTGTACAAAATGTGGGTGCTGGCTTCTGATTGGTCTATTTTAACATCTGTCATTCAATCATTGAACGTTCTAACTTATTTGTTGGTGTTGTTATAATAGCAGTCACTTTTGGATTGCAGGATTTTTGACGGGAACATTACAGAACTATGCGAGAAGGTTTGATCTACCCATCGATCATTTAAGCTTCAAATATCACGTATACCCAATCATACGTGACCAGAAGGAAGTATATAAACAAATGTCTGAACTCAAGTTTGGTGAGGAAATGGAAATGGATAAGGAGGTATGTTATCTATTCCTGTGTTATCTGTGAAAGATGTTTTCTAAGTGTTGTCTCAGGTTAAAAAAAAAATTGAGTTATCAATTTCCGAGGGCTCTTTTCCGCTGTTTAGCTGCTCAAGCACCCTTTGACATTTAAACTTCCCCTGTTCATTGAAAACTTTTTACATGTTATTGGAAACTTTAAACGTGTTATAAGAAACTTTTATAAACTTTATCATGTTAGAAAGTTTTAGCATGTTATTGGAAACTTTAAACATGTTATTGGAAACTTTTAACATATTTTTGGAAACTTTAAACGTGTTATAAGAAACTTTTATAAACTTTTATCATGTTAGAAAGTTTTAGCATGTTATTGGAAATTTTTAACATATTTTTGGAAACTTTTATCATGTTAATTGAACTTTTAACATGTTTTCGGAAACTTTTAACATCTTATCAGAATTTGTTTACATGTTATTGGAAACTTTTCCTATAGTCATCTGAAACTTTTCCAAAGTTATTTTACAATTCATCTTTGTTTTGCATTTTTTAATTGGACAGCATTATGATTGTGTTATTTCAGTTGAATGTACCAGAGAATGGTGTATTAGTACACGGTTTGTTTATGGACGCGTGTGCCTGGAACATGGAGACAATGAAGATAGTTGATGCTCTACCTGGACAGATGAGTGCTGAACTACCCATGTTACATATGGAACCGGCCATGGACTTTGAACCTAGTGAGGCTGACTATAAGGCACCGTTGTATAAAACCTCCGCTCGTGCTGGAACATTATCCACTACAGGTACATTTACATGGTTCCCGGGTCAGGGAAGACAGGGTTCCCCGGTCAGGGAAGACAGGGTTGCCCGGTCAGGGAAGACAGGGTTCCCCATTCTGTCAGGGAAGACAGGGTTCCCCATTCTGTCTGGGAAGGCAGGGTTCCCCAGTCTGGGAAGGCAGGGTTCCCCGGTCGGGGAAGACAGCGTTCCCAGTCAGGGAGGGCAGGGTTCCCCGGTCAGGTACTGCCACTTGGGTGTGTAAATGCAACTACTACAGTATACTGATCTAAGTGAGGCAATGTTTTTTTAAACTGCTTTGTTTAGTTTTGTGAAAGGTAGGTAGGTTTCAGTAAGCCAGACCTGACTCTTAACATAAAAGCGATTTGGTATGGTCTTATCATAGTCTTCATCGAAATTCAAAGTGCATGTATCTAGTATCTATTTTCAATCATCATGATTTTATCACAGAACTTGTGACCTTACACTCACGCTTCTGTAGATGAGTGACGGGAATACCTTTTGCAATTAATATTTGAATAAGCTTGATGTGATGTTAGTCAGTTCATGCTTCAATTACGGTAGTCTTTGACACTAGGATAATTAAAAATGGTTAAGACATTGTGCTCATTGTACAGCAAAACCTCTAACTGACTTGAGGTACTAGTATTATATTGACCACTTGTTTAATCAAACTAGCATGTAGTATGTCATGGCCACCTATGCAAGATCCTCAATTTAATGAGTGATATTCTATTCAACAGGTCATTCGACAAACTATGTAGTGGCGACATATCTACCGTCAGACTTCCCACAAGATTACTGGATCGCTAAAGCTGGTGCATTGTTGTGTCAACTCAGTGAATAGAATAGAACGGTGATGTTCTGTGAACTCTATGTTACTCCTGTGTTATTACTACTGTTGTTTACAACATTAAAACTTTGTCAAATAAAAGTGTTGATAAATAATTACCCTGACTCTTGACAATATTGTGAAATTCATCGTTGCATACACGTTGTTTTTTATTACAATGAAGCTTGATTCAAGAAGCAAGGCAATGGAATATATAATTTTATGCTTTCGTTGTTTAATTTCTGTTCCATTCCAAATATATATATTTATTTTTCCAAATTATTTATTTTTATGAAATATAAACACCAATTTCCTGTGATATTGTATTGTTTTGTTAGATCGAGAGAAGCACAATACTTCAGGTTCTGACAAGTAATGCTGATTGTGCATGTTCTGTTTTATATAAACTGTGATAACGTCTACACATTATATTTTCATTCACTAATATATAATTATGACCTACAGGGTGATGCGTATTATCTCATACACTTTCAACAGTAGAAACACCTATAGCCATGTTGTATACTGTCAATGAATAAAACTTTGTAATGTAAGCATTCCATTGGTATATATAAATAAAAATAGATGGCATCAAGTGTTTTCTTATAACATTCTGTTGAAATGTGTATGAGATATTATGAATCAACCTGTATCAAGTATTTGCTATTTTCATGCAGATTTTTTGTTGATGTATTTGTATTATGTATGTTAAATGAATACATTTAAATATTTATTCTGTTTTTAATTTTCAATGATGGAAATCGATATATTGTAGCGCCAAAAGTCTTACGTTATTTTGCCATTTATCTCTCAATCTGAACTGTGTGGAAACTGCTGAATTGCTCTAATGTTGTTGATATGAAATATGTTTGAAATACTTAATAAGTTCATGGAAATATAAAGTGATTATAGATATATAGTGCATGTAAAATAGGTCAGTTTACGATAGACAGTTTTTTGCAGTATTTATTTTATGTACAACTTGTCCTTACTACATAGAGTACATGTGAACACCATATGTATCATTGATTCCATCCAACAATTCCGTCCAACCATTCCGTTCAACAAATCCGTCCAACAATTCCGTCCAACAAATCCGTCTAACAATTCTGCCAACAATTCCGTCCAACAAATCTGTCCAACAAATCCGTCATAACACAACGATTCCGTCCAACAAATCTGTCCAACAAATCCGTCCAACGATTCCGTCCAACAAATCTGTCCAACAAATCTGTCCTACAATTCTGTCCAACAAATCTGTCCTACAATTCCGTCCAACAAATCTGTCCAACAAATCTGTCCAACAATTCCGTCCAAAAGAATTTCAGGATATTTTATTTTTTGACCTGTTTGCTGTGTGATACTTGTAGGCAATTGACCAGTCACTCATAAAGATATTGTTTAGCCAAATATCAATATACATTTAGATCTTTGGTTTAGCCTATTTATGTCAAAAGCATGTTTTTAAATAAATTCATAGGATTAATATTTTTTTAGGATTATTAGATTCATAGGATTAATCCAAATATGCAACCTTTGTGAGGTCACGAACATGTAACCCAATAATTGGTCGATCAAATATTTGAATAATATTTAAATCCACTGATTGGTCAATTACCTACATCTAGGTCTTTGTTCTCAAGCTGAAAATTATTTCCATATATACTTATGCAACAAGCTATATATTTAATTATATGATGTTATTTTTTATCTTTGTAATACATTGCATATTGATTGTCACATGTTTTTTGTGATCAATAAAAGATTTACATAAAATTTGGTATTTCCTGTTGTTGTTTATCAGCAGGTTTTAAGGTGGAACGAGTGCCATAGAAAATGTCTCCATCTTAGAGCTGGTCTACATTTTGAATCATTGATCATTTTATAAGCAAAGGGACATAATTCATAAAAGGGGGACAACCTTTCTCCTATTTATGAAATGCATACAATATTTCAAAATTTATGAACAAAGGGATGAACAAGTGATATTAAATGAATAATGCATACAAAAGGGGAACAATATCCTAATATATAGAATATGTTATCATTCTCATGAATCAGTGTACGGTCAAGTCCCTAGACTATATATGTATTACGGATGAAAAACACGCTGGTTGAACGAGAATGGCATTTATAAACAAAGGGACATAATGCATACAAAGGGCAGACAATCTGTCTATATAATATGTTATAATTTATAAACAAAGGGACATAATGCATACAAAGGGGAGACAATCTGTCTTTAGAATATGTTATAATTTATAAACAAAGGGACAAAATGCATACAAAGGGCAGACAATCTGTCTATATAATATGTTATAATTTATAAACAAAGGGACATAATGCATACAAAGGGGAGACAATCTGTCTATAGAATATGTTAGAATATTATAAACAAAGGGACATAATGCATACAAAGGGCAGACAATCTGTCTATATAATATGTTATAATTTATAAACAAAGGGACATAATGCATACAAAGGTGGGACACTATCCTAATATATAGAATATGTTATAATTTATAAACAAAGGGACATAATGCATACAAAGGGGAGACAATCTGTCTATAAAATATGTTATAATTTATAAACAAAGGGACATAATGCATACAAAGGGCAGACACTCTGTCTATATAATCTGTTATAATTTATAAACAAAGGGACATTATGCATACAAAGGGCAGACAATTTGTATATAGAATATGTTATAATTTATAAACAAAGGGACATAATGCATACAAAGGGCAGACAATCTGTATATAGAATATGTTAGTATAATAAACAAAGGGACATAATGCATACAAAGGGGAGACAATCTGTCTATAGAATATGTTATAATTTATAAACAAAGGGACATAATGCATACAAAGGGCAGACAATCTGTCTATATAATATGTTATAATTTATAAACAAAGGGACATAATGCATACAAAGGTGGGACACTATCCTTATATAATGAATATGTTATAATTTATAAGCACAGGGACATAATGCATACAAAGGGGAGACAATCTGTCTATAGAATATGTTATAATTTATAAACAAAGGGACATAATGCATACAAAGGGTAGACAATCTGTCCATATAATATGTTATAATTTATAAACAAAGGGACATAATGCGTACAAAGGGGATACAATCTGTATATAGAATATGTTAGTATTATAAACAAAGGGACATAATGCATACAAAGGGGATACAATCTGTCTATAGAATATGTTAGTATTGTTAACAAAGGGACATAATGCATACAAAGGGGATACAATCTGTCTATAGAATATGTTAGTATTGTTAACAAAGGGACATAATGCATACAAAGGGTAGACAATCTGTCCATATAATATGTTATAATTTATAAACAAAGGGACATAATGCATACAAAGGGCAGACAATCTGTCTATAGAATATGTTAGTATTCATAAACAAAGGGACATAATGCATACAAAGGGGAGACAATCTGTCTATAGAATTATGTCAGATTTATAAACAAAGGGACATAATGCATACGCAGAAGAAATCAATAGATTGAATATATTTAATATGATAAAATTCATCATGGACCTGATTTCATTAACATAGGGACATAATGCATACAAAGGTTATTGTAATCTTAGTCACTGCCTATAGTTTATTCATAGAAATTAAATAGACAAGCTAACTAGTACGGTACACTGTGGTATCTGTCTATAAGTCCATGTATAGTCTTATCATAACATAACTTGCGCAATAAATTATCACATATAATTCATAGATCGGCAGGTGATGTCCTTCCTGTTATCTAGAAACATTGAGCAACTATGTGAATAATCTCCTATTGGTACAATATAAAATTGTACGTACATGTATGTGCTAGAGTGGTTTTGAGAATGTTCAGACCGGGGACCAGTCTACGTATGTGCCTTTTATTCATTCGGATTATTCTGTATTTATCGCTGCTTTAATTTATTGGTCTGTACATTTGGAGCACTCTGTGTTTATCGATGTGATGTCGTTTCGCAGACTTAAAATGAGAAGGTTGTAACTACAAATTCACTTATAAAACTACTCATTAATTATGGATACAAATTTTTTTGGTCAACTTGACATGTTCAGATTTTCATGACGACAGGCTCGTAAGACGCGCAATGTGATGCGTATATTTCAAACTAACCCCATATGAGTCTTATAAGGTTGTAAATAGTAAAAATACTCATTACAAGCCAGACATTTTATGCTGATTATACAGTGTTAATAATTCATTTGAAAGGAAAAAATGCTGAGATCTATTTTTATGGATGTATCAAGGATGGTGCTTCTAGTGTGGACTGTATCAGGTATGTCTACACTTAACAAATCTTATAAGTGTGCATATGTTTTTACCTTGTAACTTTTTTATTTATTAATATTTCTGCATGAAAGTTTGTATATATGCTATTGAATACCTCAAGATTGAATCAATACAGTTTTTTCTTCGAAATTAAAAGATGCGGTTCATTGATCCGTGAAAAATCAAAACAAGCAAAATTACCGGGAAATTTACACATACGTGCAAATTATGGTCAATTTAGAACACAAAATGATGAGATTTTTTACTCCACAACATAGTATTTATCATATTTTTTTCGGATGAAAGTGGGTATTTCTTATCCTCAATTTTACTTTATTAGAATCATAGTTTACATTATTTTAGACAAATGATAAGCACATATGCTTGAAAATTAAAGTTAAAAGCAAAGCGGTCAAATAGCTGCATCAAGACCCAGGCAAACGACCGATGAATTCGCTGCCAAAATTGGTGACATTAGCTTTTGATGATGTCATCATTTGTTTATTCTGATTGTAATTGTTTTAATCAGATGGTACTTAAATCAATTGAATTGTAATTCCAAATATCCGAGCTACATATGTTGAAAATTTTAGCACAATCCATCAGGTATTGACTGAGCTATCGTTAATATAAGCATGCACACTTATAAGATTTGTTAAGTGTGTATACACATTTACTTTGGTGTGCCCTTCACTTATTTATACTTGTATGTTGAACTCCTCACAAACCGTTGGGCGGAATTGCTTCAAACTTTCACAGATTTACAGCCTTGATGTGTAGTTGACTGTAAAGGATGGAATGTTCACTGCGGCAATATATACAAGAGTTATGGTTCCTTGTTACTTTTACTAAATACCACAATTGGGGCCCAAGTGTCGATGGACACATTTCTAGTTATATCAAAATTGTGGTTAAGATGGTGGATTCCATGATACTGCTTTATGAACTCACTTACTCTTGGCGATCTTGAAGTTAAGAACATAACGTTAAATATTTCAAACCTTTATTATTGTGTATAAAGTGTAACTAACGTCGATATTAGGCATATGTCACGAGTAGAAAAACAGAAAAGAAATTTCTCAACTGGAATTACTGGCAAAATTGTCATTGTGTATTTGACAAGAGTATATATTTTTATAGAAACATTAATTTGCACTCTTATTGGGGTTATGTAGGAATGAACATGTAACACACACGCGCAAGACAACAGCTTCATTGATTATGATGCGGAACGCATGTTCGTCGGGCGCTTGTGTAAATTTGTGTATGATATTCTTACAAGGTACAAGCATCTGTCGTACACAAGTTAACACAAGCGTCTGATTAACATGACAAGGACTCCTGAAATTAGTTAATTGTCATCATATTTTTGTTGTTGTTATTTGTTTTGCCTACGTCTGCATGTGATAATATAATATGTATAATATGTCATTCATCCATATATGTAATATAATGATTCATTTTCCATTCATCTATATGTACTCATGACTGTAAATATGCATATTAATTTGTGACGTTGCTGCTTTGTTTAATTTAGCAGTTACTATTTGTATGATTACGTTTAAACCATTTATCAAATGTTTATAATACATGTACTATGTTAAATCACTGAAGAGTGGAAATAAAGTGTATATACACGATCATTAGATGTCATATTAATGTTTACAAGTCTATACTGAACATCACTAAAAATGGATAAAAATAATTAAACTGACCATTTGTTGGGGAACCTGCAATGAAATGTAACAACCAATGACGAGCCTTGTGCGTGTGTATAATGCACAAGTCAGTAAACTTTTGCATCCACGCCCCCACCCCGGGGATCCACGGGGAATAGCCGTGTTTTTACCTTCCAGCTTCCCCAACACTGCCGGAGATTTTTTTCCTAAATTTTAAATATTTCCTCGGCAGTGCGGGGCTGGGGGCTGGAAGATAAAACCATGTGGATCCTCGGGGTGGTGCGTGGATGCAACTGACCCTTAACCACAGGTGACTGTAACATTGATAAAGAAAAAAGGGGGAAATGCAAAATCAATATTTTTAATATAAGTTCACTTATGTTTTAAAAATGAAAATTTTACAAGTGTTTTTCTTTTCTTTTTATTCTCGTTCTAGCTACATTTACAGTTTATTTCAAAACATGTTAAAGGCCACCGGCCCATACACAACATAATTTTATATACAACATTAAGTTTTATCATACAAATACAATATTTCCCAATTATACATAATTCATATATAATTATATAAAGACAAACAGTATTTACAATTATAGCATGTTATAGCTAGTTTGCGATAGAAAAAAATCGTGTTTTTTAAAGATTTCTGAAAATCTATTTATCAGATTTTGGTAAAAAATTACACACTACTACAATAACTTCCTACCTACTCCCATTTTGAATTGCATAATTTTTAGTTACCAATTTAAAGACATTTATTCTTTATTGCATATTGAAATTACATGCGTATTTGCAGTTTAACGCAGGGAGGTTATCTGGCATTCCATTGATGATTTACTATCAATTATTTAACCGTTACAATCCGTGACCGGCGAGATTAAGATTGCTGTTATAAAGAAAAGACTTAGGAGGCCCTTGTGATTCGGGCTATTTAGGTGTATCACCTATAAACAATGTACAGCAATAAAATGTACTTCGTCATATTCACAGACGGGCCTCGCATGTGTTAAATCAAGTAGGTTGCAAATACGCAAATATACCGTTATGAGTATCACATGACCGTAAAATTGGCTGTTGCAAGTATCAAGTCTTCTAACTTGATATTTCATACAAAACTACAAATATGTTTCATAGAACTTATGAACAAAAGTTTTTTAACTGAATTCTGATGTTGCTGAAATTTCAGTGTGTATTAGGTAGATATGTTTCATTTATTCGTGCAAAATTTCATACATGTAGGTTTAGTAATTATAGAGAAATGTTTAAAAAACACGATTTTTTTCTATCGCAAACTAGCTATACTAGTATATGATAAATCTATAATGATATTGTAAAATTTAACCAATTCCTTCGATGAATGAACGTCTTAATTTAAAAGCATAATGTATAAACATGGCTAAATTTCTAATAGTAGTTTTGTTTGTACATGACATTAGTAAATAAAATTTATGTAGATTGGCATTTTTAAAATAGTATTCGGATAAATATTTAGATCGTAATTCCGAGTATAGAGGGCACAATAAAAGGAAATGGAACTCATCTTCAACACTAATCTCACAGATTTCTGATACCTTGCTACTTTAACCACAGGTAACAGTATCGTTGAAAAAGAAATAAAAAAAATAAAATTGAAAAAAAACGGTACGTATTATATAATACCTAAATTTTAGAAAAAAAGAATTTCGAGAATTTTTTTTTCAATTTCATTTTTTTAATTTCTTTTTCAACGATACTGTTACCTGTGACTTTAACTGCTACTTTTATCACTGAGGTCATGGTAGCGTGTACTAAATGGTACATTAATGAACCAACACTCGTACTCTAAAAGTTTTTTTTCGTCACGCACATTTTAAAATACTCAATGTCTCTTACCTTCAGAGTTTTTATTTGTATCTAGCACAGTTCCAGTACACTTTCTCCAACCTGTCAACTACTGAAACCGGAAGTGCAAAGAACACGACCAGATGCAGTTCAAACCGGATATCGTGTGCACCATGGTGCAGCAGAAATATTGATGGACATGGATGCACCGTTTGTCAATGTCATAATAGAGGTAAACCCTTATAAAGTCATGTTTTGAATCAAAAACATTCAATTTGTCTTAAAACTAAAAATATTGTTTTGCTCCGGCGAGGATTGCTCTCACGTCATAATAGGAAATTTGTCTATTAACCAAAAATCCATGAACGTGAGTACTCTTCATTGGCCATTATTTGGCGTTGTGTATGGTGACTTGAAGCTGAGTCTGGACGAAACACTTTGTTCCTGGTATACTAGTTGTCACAAAGAACGATATGTAACGCTCCTTTTTATTGAAAACCTGATGCGTACAACCGTTTGTTCATAAACTGCAAATTTCAATTTCGGCATCACTGGTAGACACCGTACTGCGTTACTTAATTGTTTTCACTTCAAGTGGATTGCAAAGTAAAAATATTTAACAGAATAATGGTTAAAATCGTACCGCCTTTCGAAATCGATTACCACTTTTACTTTCGTTTTTGTCCAATGAGTGGGGCTGTTTCCGATGCACGGTGTCTACCAATAACATTTAATATTAATTTAATATACATTGCCATGAAAATCACCGCGAAAAATTCCATTGTTTTATTGTAGACACGAGCCCACAAAATGGCATGAATCCAATGAGCGGCGGTTTGAGTCCTATAAGCGGAGGTTTGAGTCCATTGAGCGGAGGTTTGAGTCCAATGAGCGGAGGTTTGAGTCCTATGAGCGGAGGTTTGAATCCTGTTATAAGCGGAAGTTTTAAAAGTCCAATGAGCGGTGGTGTAAACCCAATGAATGGCGGGTTAAGTCCAACGAGTGGCGGGTTAAGTCCAATGAGTGGCGGGTTAAGTCCAATGAGTGGTGGGTTAAGTCCAATGAGTGGCGGGTTAAGTCCAATGAGTGGCGGGTTAAGTCCAATGAGTGGCGGGTTAAACCCAATGAGTGGCGGGTTAAGTCCGATGAGTGGCGGGTTAAGTCCAATGAGTGGCGGATTAAGTCCAATGAGAGGCGGATTAAGTCCAATGAGCGGAGGTTTAATTCCTATAAATGGTGGTATAAACTCTTTACAAGGAACAAATCCAATAATCCCTGGAGGTAATCCGTTCGCATCTCTGTTTGCCGGCCTGGTGAGCGGTGGTGTGATGACTTCTCAGAA
Organism: Spisula subtruncata; assembly: GCA_963678985.1. Lineage (NCBI taxonomy): Eukaryota > Metazoa > Mollusca > Bivalvia > Venerida > Mactridae > Spisula > Spisula subtruncata. Next base: position 6,531,471 of record OY787677.1, read on the forward strand.
TGGAGGCAATGTGACCACTAATCAGGGATGCAGCTCCGCACCGACCTCATGCCTTGCACCACAACCATGGTGTCAGAGGTTAACCGTTACTAACAGTTGTATCAAATGTCTATGTGGCAAAGGTAAGTCAATTAAATACCATCTAGAAACACAATGAAATAAATTTTGTCGTATAAATAGAGATAAAATTGAATAATAATAAAAAAAAAATTCAGGAGGATCAAAGCAAAATTTATTTGTACCTTAATTAAAATTAAAGCACCGGTCCGTCTGATTTCAGTAAGCAGGTGCGTAGCTACCTATACGCAAGATCGCGGCTTAATCCATATGATTTTGGAAAAAAATCCTGCAAAGTCCATACACAATTCACTTTACTAAGTAAACGTATTCCTCACTTTCCATTGCATTCGTATCGTAATTATCCTCAGAAATCGATCAGGTTATTTACGCAAGAGTTTTAGCTTTCCTTGTAATTATTAGCTGTTTCACAGAAAAAATTTCTGCGTACGGTTTTCGTATGACTTTTTTGTCACTGGCTTCATTAGTGTACAGAAACAAAAGAGTATTGGCGTACGAAAACCATATCACCTAAATGGCGCATGAAATGCGTACGCATAGCGTACGAACGGCATACGCCAAAGTGAATTTTTATGTATCAACATGACTGTATATTTTATCTATATAAAAATCACTGTTTACAATCCGCGTACGCCATTCATACGTTTCGCATACGCCAAATGGCGTACGTGGGCCCTTTTTTACGATCCGCGTACACCTTCTGGCGTACGAAAAACGTACGCGAATCGTACGAACCGCGTACGCAGAAATTTTTCCTGTGCACTGGTGCCATCACTTACATGTAACATCAACAACAATATTTTATGTGTTATGTAAGACAATGTAAGGGACCATCTATTATTTTTTCAGAATTGCTTGATTTATTGAGTAGTGTGAAGTTTTTGTCAACCACCAAGCAACCGCACGTTACAACCCATCAACCAGACGTGACCACCCACCAACCATATGTGACAGCCCAGCAACCATATGTGACAGTCCAGCAACCATATGTGACAGCCCATCAATCACACGTGACCACCAAGCAACCACACATGACCACCAAGCAACCACACATGACCACCCAGCAACCACACGTGAAAGCCCAGCAAACTTACATGACCACCCAGCAACCATATGTGTCAAAACAGCAACCAGACGTGACCACCCAGCAACCACATGTGACAGCCCAGGAACCACACGTGACCACCCAGCAACCATATGTGACAGCCCAGGAAACACACGTGACCACCCAGCAACCACACGTGACAACACAGCTATCAGACATGACCACCCACCAACCATATGTGACAGCCAAGCAACCATATTTGACAGTCCAGCAACCATATTTGACAGCCCATCAATCACACGTGACCACCAAGCAACAACACATGAACACCAAGCAACCACACATGACCACCCAGCAACCACACGTGACAGCCCAGCAACCACACGTGACCACCAAGCAACCACACACGACCACCCAGCAACCACACGTGACAGCCCTGCAACCACATGTGACCACCCAGCAACCATACGTGACCACCCAGCAACCATACGTGACCACCCAGCAACCATACGTGACCACCCAGGAACCACACGTGACCACCCAGCAACCACACGTGACAGCCCAGCAACCACGCGTGACCACCAACATAAACGCATTGACAACAGTGGGTTCACAGACGTTAACTGTCACACACAATCAAGTGGCGTCATGTACCGAATATTTCTACTGCTCCAAGATTTGTGATACTGGTTACATCACCGATGTCCACAACTGTCCTGTATGTGAATGTATTCGTGGTATGCTAACGGAAGCTATAGGTAACTTCCCCTCGGGCCTAATTAACCAAAGTTATAAGTCCAAAACGCAGACTTAAAATTGACAACATGTATAATCATTAAGTTATAAGTCTAAAACGCATACTTAAAATTGACAACATGTATAATCATTAAGTTATAAGTCTAAAACGCATACTTAAAATTGACAACATGTATAATCATTAAGTTATAAGTCTAAAACGCAGACTTAAAATTGACAACATGTATAATCATTAAGTTATAAGTCTAAAACGCATACTTAAAATTGACAACATGTATAATCATTAAGTTATAAGTCTAAAACGCAGACTTAAAATTGACAACATGTATAATCATTAATCAATTAGGTTTAACGATGTGATATTTTCTCTGATTATTAGTTGTTACCCACTGAACATGTTTACCCATTTATATAGAAATAGGTTCATTTATAACATCATGAGAGCGAATTGAACATTTGGCAATATAAAGTCTTAGTCTGAGTTTTAGACTAATACGTTGGTGAATAAGGCCTCTGTCTGTATGCCTTTCTTACAGTTTTAATGGTACAATTCCCTTGCTAGACGTTCAGTATATAAGGGAAACTGGATTCGTTCCTCTCATGTGATTAATAAACTGTAAAATCATTAATATTCGTGTGGATTTAGATCTAATTTCGCTGATTACCTCAACCACGAAATTAAATCCCCCATTAATATTACTGATTCTATAGTATCTTACTTTGTGGATTATGTATCCTTGACATTACGTCTCCGCCAAATAATCTTTTTCAAAAAAAACGTGAAATTTGGTCCAATTGAAAGTCAATAATTTTATTTTATACATACGAAGTAAGTTGAATAACTTTGTATTTCTGTAGTGTGCTCTTTTTGTGTGTGTGGTTTTTTTATTGCCATTTATGTGGCGTGTTTTTTGCCTTTTGTCTTAAAATGTGTGCCTTTACTGACTTTCTTGGTCGTGTGCCGTAATTATTGAATCGGCCTTATACCATCGACAATATATTTACTGAAGACAAACGGAAATGACCGAATTTTCACGATTTGGTCGTGTGCATGTGCTGCTCCATGTACAAACTTCTTTTCTGCATATATCCGTGCAGCAATTCCGGAAAAGTAGAACTTTTTCCTCGTCTTATATTTTGTTTTCTATTTAGTTGCAGCTAAATACAAAACACGAGAACCAGCCACGTCACCACACACACCAACCAATGTATCACCAGAGATTGGTTGTCACGTGACGTCATGTCCCGGAATATTCCATTGTGAGTTGATTTGTACAAATGGTTATACAACTGATATACAGGGTTGTCCTATGTGTCAATGTGAACTATAATATTGTATGATTAAATTAAGAACATTATGTTTGATAATACCATTTTTCTGTGATCTGCAGTGTAGCTTGGGAGATCTTGACCTGATCTTGACCTTTATGTATTAATATATTACAAGGTTCTTGCTTCGAATATACCAATTTCCGCAAGCAAATCGTTCATTAGTATTTAAAATTTGTATCTGTTTTACATCTTGAGCGTCTTCGTGATACTCCTCGATCATTAATCCATACAGCCGGGAACAATAGATCGACTGTGAAATTAGGCTAAATAAAATAGTGTAAATGGTACGTATGTGTTAACTTTTCAACTGTGTAATATTGAAGGCATTGAAAGCGGTTTTATAACTCTAACGCGATAATCTGCAATGTCAATATAAACAGAAATTACTGAACATTACATCGATTTAGGTAGATGTTGCTTTATCTATTTAATCTTTTTTACCAAATTCGCCAGTAATAATTACGTCTTGGCTTATTTGAATATTATGTTTTTATACCTGATTGACCTGTTTACTTTATGTGGCACAGGTCCCAATACCGCGTTAGAGTTTTACCATGGGATCAATAAATAAACTTCAATACAGAAGGTGCTCAAGGGTAAGCTTGATGCACCACCTGATTTTATACAGTGAATATTTTTTAAATCAAAAGAGAACAAAAACTATATACAAAATTACAGGTCCAAATCTACGTGGGCCAGATTAAACGGTCCGGTTCCTGTAAAATTCGCCAAGCTATACCATTTCTTGTGACCAACAGTGTAAATGATAATTCAGTATTTTGCTTTGAGATAATTCAGTGTTTTGCATTGTGAACGTTCTGAGTTTTGCATTGTGAACACTCTGTGTTTTGCATTGTGAACGTTTATGTGTTTTGCATTGTGAACGTTCAGTGTTTTGCATTGTAAACGCTCTGTGTTTTGCATTGTGAACGTTCAGTGTTTTGCATTGTAAACGCTCTGTGTTTTGCACTGTGAACATTCAGTGTTTTGCATTGTAAACGCTCTGTGTTTTGCATTGTGAACGTTCAGTGTTTTGCATTGTAAACGCTCTGTGTTTTGCACTGTGAACATTCAGAGTTTTGCATTGTGAACATTCTGTGTTTTGCATTGTGAACATACTTTTTTGCATTGTGAACATTCTGTGTTTTGCATGATGAACATTGTGTGTTTTGCATTGTGAACATTCTGTGTTTTGCACTGAGAATATTCTGTGTATTGTATTGTGAACGTTCTGTGTTTTGCATTATGATCATTTTGTGTTATACATGGTGAACATTGTGTGTTTTGCATTGGGCGCATGAATATGTTTTGTCAGTGTGACATTAATTTATTGCTGTTCAGACCAAGGCAAACTATATTAGTCAACATGCATTTATGAATGCATTGTCCAATTTATTGCTGAAATGTAATACAAAATGTACGAAAAACATATATTTTACATGCATTTTGTGAAATAGTTTTCACAAATAAGTACCCTTTTGCAATTTCGTTTTCAATCATAAGACTGCTTAGTACATTTGTACTGTACACTGTATCTGTAGTAGGTTGTCATAGTTTGGGTGTCGTCCACTTGTTATATTCTTGTCACCTGGTTGATGCTTTCTTGTATTTTGACCGACTGAGTCTGCATACTTTCAGGGTAGGATACTGTTTTTTTGTAGTTGCTAGTTTTTGAAAAGAAAACGCTGTCCAAATTTTATGCTAAAAATAGATTAATGTGGCTATTCTCCAGATGACTTCGGTTTTTATCGCCTCGTAGTATTAATAGCGTATTTACCGAAAAAAGCGAACTATTGCATTATTATCTTCAGCGAGACAATGCTTTATAATGTTGCCTATTCAAGGTTAGCTGAAGGTCAATAAAAAAGATTATATACAGCGTCGAAGCATTTCAAAGCGGTAACTTAGTTTCATGGACTTGAACTATAAAACGTGGTAAAGGCTAATGTACTGATTTGCTAGATTCACAGACTGCTTGAGAGAAATACAGTTCGCTTATCTGATCAATACCATTATTGTCTAAGTATATTGTGCTAACTTTCATTACAGGATATTTTATTAGTTTGGAGTGAATACTTTAAAAAAAACTGTGATAAATGCTTTCTTAATAAGATTCTGGGCATGTGTCACAGGTGCTACTCCGTCATTTACTTTGTATGTGACTAACCGCAGGAACAAACCCTGTTCTTTCAGCGCTTTGAATCTGTTGGGCATGGTCAATGTCTTTTTGTTATAAAAAAAATGCGGAGCATAGTGTTCCATAATATGGAAGGCCGGTGCGCCATGCCAAATGCCAATTGCGAAATGCCAATTTATGTGAAATGCCAATTGCGAAATGCCAAGTACCTCCACCCGGATTTGAACCCGGGTCGCCAGATTAGACGGCAAGCGCACTAACCACTGAGCTACGGAGGCACGCATTATAATAATATCAGGTTGACGAGCTGGTACAATATAATTGGAAATAATTCTAATAATAAATCTCATGTGCTTCCTTTCTGCTAATCACTAAATGCCAATTGCTAATTAGCAATTGCTAAATGCCAATTGTGAAACTGTGGCATTTAGCAATTAACATTTCTCAATTGGCATTAAGCAATCGGCATTTAGCAATTAGCAGAAAGGACTGTACTATAAAGCACCCAAGATTTATTATTAGAATTATTTCCAATTATATTGTAACAGCTTGTCAACCCGATATTATTATTATTACTGATATTTTTCCTTATATGTTTTTTTCCACTTATAAAAGTTATGCATTTTGCAATTGGCATTTAGCAATGGTCATTTCCCATTTAGCATGGCGCACCGGCCTTCCATACATAGCTTTCTTAATAAGATTCTGGGCATGTGTCACAGGTGCTACTCCGTCATTTACTTTGTATTTGACTAACCGCAGAAACAAACCCTGTTCTTTCAGCGCTTTGAATCTGTTGGGCATGGTCAATGTCTTTTTGTTATAAAAAAAATGCCGAGCATAGTTTATATTTGCCAGAGTATGGCAAGCATTTGTGTGCCTTCAACGGGATTTGAACCCGGGTCGCCTGATTAGGCTTTAAGCCTGCTAAACACTGAGCTATGGAGGCCATATATAAAAGTTGTTACATATCGATGGTGCCATTCGAAAATGCCGAATAATCAAAATGCCATTTTTTATCATTGGTGTTTCCTGTTTATTATTTTCCCGCCCTTTATTACGCCTTATCTGGGGGTAAATAAGCTAATAAGAGACCATCAAATCATCACCAAAAGAAAATGCCGAATAACTGTTAGTTTTTATTTGGGGCAAAGAAAAGAACAAATATCAGCAATTGCATTATATTTATTATTTGATACCTATTCAATAAGATGTTTTGCGTAAGAAATATATAATTTAGTTCTATATTCAATGAGTTGTGAAGGAGTTTTAGTTTACATAAAAACTGTTTTTTGCCTCTCCTGAAAAGTGGGTTTTCGTCATACGGTATTTTCGAATGGCACCGTCGATATGCTACTAATTTGTTTCATTTCATAGAGACCTATTCCATTAACTACTGTATGTGTTTTATGTAAATGAAGCAGGAAGATGAAAGAGGAAGATAGAACAATAACACACAATGCATAGATTCGTGTTTTAATAAGGATCAGTAATCTGACCTCGAAATATAACAACAACAACAACAACAACAACAACAACAACGATGTACTGTAAAATAGCACATTTTCGTGATGGGATTAATTTCTGACAATTTGATAAGTTTGCAAAATATGATAGATCTACTGCATGAACTTGAATAATGACTGTTTAACACAGAAACAATAATTTATATACTCTTTGTAATATGTCCAACTTTATGTCGTAGTTTAAAGAGGCGTTCCCTATAACTCTGATTGTTTAAATCCATTCAGGAATATTATATATTAAATGAGAATCATTATTGACTTAACTCCTCAAATTGCCAACAAAAATCTCCCACCAATTACCGAGAAAAAATGAAAATATATTTCCGTAATGAGACAAAATAGTCACGAATTGTTTCCCTTTGACAACATAATAATAAATCGCTAGAAGCCATTAATTATTATTGGTGATTTGAACATTTTTTTGACATTATAGAGACGTTTTTGAATGCATTTTCCTCTGACAATTTATGATAATTGATAGTGCTTTGTACATTTAGCTCATTTAATGTGATAGTAGAGAAAAATATGCTAGTTATAGGGAATGCCTCTTTAAACACCGTATTTTGATGCTTTTCAAACGTCAGACATGTTCAATCATATCATGTGTTTGTCAGTTTACTATACCATAAATCAACTGTATTGACATGGGACACAAATATGAAAGGAGTCAATTCAGAAGTTTAGCAGCTGAACAGCTAATGAACTATTTCATAATGATCACTCACAAGATTTTGACCTCAGGAAAATTTGTGATTATACAGCAATATACATTTTGTAAGTAGAAGCATATATATTTTAAGCTAAGAAAATACAGTGAAACGTCGTTATGATGAGCATCGATATCAGGAGCACCCAGTCTGTCTCCAGCAAATATCAAAATAGTCTCCGCTTATATTATCAATACATGCTTTTCGGTTATTTCAAGCACCCTGTTTATCTCCAGCATTTCACATTATGCCTCGAGATAACGAAGTTTCACTGTAGTAAGAACATTTGATTTTCCTGGGTATAACTTAATAATTTTTGAAGTAGATATATAGGATTCTACCAGAAGTTTTCTTTTGAGATCAACATGAATTTTTGTCTTAAATGAGTCTAGAAAAAACAGTTATTAAGCGAGCCTTTGGCGAGCTAATTAATTTTCTTTTCGTGACGAATTGAAGAAATGTTGATCTCAAATAAAAACTTGTGGTTGATTCTTTTTATCACATTAAAAATATGCTTTTTACCAAAAATAAGCGACTCGTTACGGAATTTGGCTAAAGTATGCACCGAAAGAACACCTTCAATAGCTTGCTCGTAAAAAGGAGTCCCAATTTGCTTTCTGTATACATTTGTATAGACCCTAAAACAATGCTTTAAAGCTGCAAACAATTAACATTTATTCATATAAACAATATTTGAAATGTTTAAAGATATTAGTTTGAATTCATTAAGTACTTAGTTCATAACTACATCAGTGAATTATGCACATAAAGGATTACGTTATGCAAATGTTTGTTATCACACCTGTTGGAGAACAATGTTTTTCGATTTAATCTCAAATGGAATTTCACATGGCTTATGTGATAAAGTTGAATCAGCATTCCTTATTGGTCATCTTTGACCAAAGGTGTTAGTAGCACAACAATGACCATTATATATACATGTATCCTTACCCAATATATAGAGGGGGTAATGATCCAGTACTGACCCTTTTATCTACAGTGCCCACCAAAAATATGAAACAGAGAGTTTTCCCCCTATTTACTTGCCTGTATAACACTACTTGCAGAACAGAGAAGCAACAATGCTTTTGAAGACCAGGAATATTTTTTTTATTTAGTGTAAAGATAATACTTTGATTGGTACCCTAGATGGAAAATATTAAGTTTCTTTGCCAGCTTTGAACGACAACATGATCATATAATTTGGCCAACTCAGCCCCTTGAACCCCATAAATTATTTTTAAATCAGAAAATGTTCATCTTTCTATCTGTCACATTTTTTACGCCTTCATTAACTGTTTTTTCGGAAATAGCAAACATTGTTACCGTCTGACCAAAAAGATATCGAATAATTAAACCAATTATAATTCTGCATCTGTCAAAAAGTGTATCCATATTTTTGGTGGGCACTGTATGACGACAACTAGTCCCATGAGTAAGCTTTATAACTAGAGAGGTTTGTAAAACATGGATACCCCATGGCAGACCAATTGTCGAAAACAGTTAAGGTCACCTTGACGTTTGACCGACTTACCTCAAAAACAATAGGGGTCATCCACTGTTGCTGACCAACCTCCATATAAAGTTTGAAGATCCTAGGGCAAAACATTCTTGAGTTATTCAAGGGAAACCATTTTTGGTCTACCGACTGACTAACCAACTGACAGACATGAGCAAAGTAATATACCCCTCATCAAAATTGTGGGGGGATAATAATAATGTAAAATATATCACAACTAATCTTAAAGCATAGCATATTAACATACACGGTAAGTAACAAGCAACCTAGTTTACTTTGCCTGAATTGCCAGCAAAGTTTATAAACTCCCTGAAAGAACGGTCGAAACCAATTAGGACCCTTTCTTGGTTACTTATATAACGTGCCTCAGATATATATAGAACAACGCCACTATTTAAACGGTTTTAGAGTAGTCAAAACTGTTTTGTATACAGGATAAATAATGGAAATTGTGACACTGAACATAAATATACACTACAATGTATGAGCTTATCATGCACTTTATTCTTTTATATATCTTATGTACCGATTTCTTGTAAACCCCTTCACGCATAGCCATAGGCGACTTCTGCAGATTACTACACTAGTTACATCTGAGTGAGCTTCCAATTCATCTAGAAAAGACTTTTATTATCTCCCCTTAAGTTCATTATCTCCCCAGAATAAACATTTTAACCCTTTTGTTACCTCCCTTTATATAAACCACCAAGGTTTCGTCATAATTTCATTATGAAAAATAACAAGACGGTCCAAAGGGCCGTAGGTCGCTCACCTGTGACCTACCTTTTGACCCCACATTACCCAGTTTCAAACTTGGCCTAGATTTCATGGAGAAAAACATTCTGACCAAGTTTCATGAATATTGGATCAAAACTGAGACCTCTGGAGTGTTCACAAGGTATTTCTAAGATTTGACCTAATGACCTAGTTTTTGACCCCACATGACCTTGTTTCAAACGTTGTCTAGATTTCATGGAGAATAACAGTCTGACCAAGTTTCATGAAGATTGGATCAAATTGGTGACTTCCGGATGTACACAACATTTTTCTAAGATTTGACCTTATGACCTAGTTTTTGACCGCACATGACCCAGTTAAAACTTGGTGTAGATTTCATGGAGAACAACATCTTGACCAAGTTTCATGAAGATTGGATCAAATTGGTGACATCTAGAGTGAACACAAGGTTTTTCTAAGATTTGACCAAGTGACCTAGTTTTTGACCCCACATGACCTAGTTTCGAACTTGGCCTAGATTTCATGGAGAACAACATTCTGACCAAGTTTTATGAAAATTGGATCAAAACTGTTGGCTCTAGAGTGAACACAAGTAATTGTTGATGGACGATGACGGACGGACGAAGAGTGATCACAAAAGCTGACTTTGTCACTATGTGACAGGTGAGCTAAAAAGCAAGTAATTAGTAATTGTAAGCAATACAGAAATCCCCTACCTGGTTTCAAGGTTGTCAATGTAATGCTGCCAGGGCAACTACAATTTTCGCCTAAAAAAATTCAAGACAGTTTCAGTTATGGCAAGATCAATATTTCTTGCGGACGGACTGATAGCAAACCTATAGTCCCTTGCGGTTAAAAACCAGTAGGGGCCTGAAAACCTTTTAATCCTACAGATAAGTTGGCAAGCATGTGCATATAACAACATGGTACATATTCATACCTGCTATGCTAGTTTATTTCAAAATAGGAGTGCAACATGTCCAAGATGCACTTAAAGGTGATTAAAAAGACATTTAGGCGCATAAACAGAATGTATTAAGGATTATAAATATGGGACAGAAGATCATAAAATGGATTAAGTGGAAAACTAGAAAGTAACAACGAAAACAGGAGGAACTCCTGTCCACTTTAATGGGAGTACTTGGCTGGTATGGGACATGGGGCTATATAATTTCAGATAAATGTCAGTGTGTAAAAAAGTTAACAAATGTTTCATATTATAAACAGTAGACTAGATTAATTAACACAACATATTATAAACATACAGTCAAACACATATACAGACATGTTTATTCCTAACACACAGTCTGACATAAATATCTGTTTATTCCTAACACACAGTCTGACATAAATATCTGTTTATTCCTAACACACAGACTGACATAAATATCTGTTTATTCCTAACACACAGTCTGACATAAATATCTGTTTATTCCTAACACACAGACTGACATAAATATCTGTTTATTCCTAACACACAGTCTGACATAAATATCTGTTTATTCCTAACACACAGTCTGACATAAATATCTGTTTATTCCTAACACACAGTCTGACATAAATATCTGTTTATTCCTAACACACAGTCTGACATAAATATCTGTTTATTCCTAACACACAGACTGACATAAATATCTGTTTATTCCTAACACACAGTCTGACATAAATATCTGTTTATTCCTAACACACAGTCTGACATAAATATAAGTATATCCCTAACACACAAACACAGTCTGACATAAATATCTGTATATCCCTAACACACACAGTCTGACATAAATATATGTATATTCCTAACACACAGTCTGACATAAATATCTGTTAATTTCTAACACACAGTCTGACATAAATATAAGTATATCCCTAACACACACAGTCTGACATAAATATCTGTATATTCCTTACACACAGTCTGACATAAGTATACGTATATCCCTAACACACACAGTCTGACATAAATATCTGTATATCCCTAAAACACAGTCTGACATAAATATCCATATATCCCTAACACACACAGTCTGACATAAATATCCAAATATTCCTAACACACACACAGTCTGACATAAATATCCATATATCCCTAACACACACAGACCGACATAAATATTTGTATATTCCTAACACACACAGTCTGACATAAATATCTGAATATTCCTAACACACAGTCTGACATAAATATCCATATATCCCTAACACACACAGACTGACATAAATATTTGTATATTCCTAACACATACAGTCTGACATAAATATCTGTATATCCCTAACACATACAGTCTGACATAAATATCTGAATATTCCTAACACACAGTCTGACATAAATATCTGTATATCCCTAACACACAGTCTGACATAAATGTCTGTATATCCCTAACACATACAGTCTGACATAAATATATGTATATCCCTAACACATACAGTCTGACATAAATATCAATATATTCCTAACACACACAGTCTGACATAAATATCAGTACACCCCTAACACATACAGTCTGACATAAATATCAATATATTCCTAACACACACAGTCTGACATAAATACCTGTATAGTCCTAACACACACAGTCTGACATAAATATCAGTATACCCCTAACACATACAGTCTGACATAAATATCAATATATTCCTAACACACACAGTCTGACATAAATATCTGTATATCCCTAACACACACAGTCTGACATAAATATCAATATATTCCTAACACATACAGTCTGACATAAATATCAATATATTCCTAACACACACAGTCTGACATAAATATCTGTATATCCCTAACACACACAGTCTGACATAAATATCAGTATACCCCTAACACATACAGTCTGACATAAATATCAATATATTCCTAACACACACAGTCTGACATAAATATCTGTATATCCCTAACACACACAGTCTGACATAAATATCAGTATACCCCTAACACACACAGTCTGACATAAATGTCAATATATTCCTAACACATACAGTCTGACATAAATATCAATATATTCCTAACACACACAGACTGACATAAATATCAATATATTCCTAACACACACAGTCTGACATAAATGTTGGTTTTTCATAACACCAACAGTTTTCCATAAATATTGGTATATATCCAGATTATATGTCAATTTGCCAGTTGAAGCTTTACTGAACTTTAAAGATCCTATTTGATCAAATATCTCACTCTATTCTGTCAATACACGACAATATCATCATTTTGAATTGTTGAACCACCAACAGAGAACATCATAAGCTACAAATTGTTGAATGACGAACAGATGACACCAGAAACTCCAAATTTTTCAAACTCAAGAACTTCGGATTTTTCGCCGACATACAGGACAGGTTCCAGACTGAAATGTAAGTGAATATGAGCCGTTCTCCAGGAAAACCGGGCTTAATGACATTGCATTGTAATTAAGCAATAAGACAAGAAAAATGTCTAAAATGAGAAAAAATCATGCCCTTTGATTTCATATTTAAGTAATTGGATAGTATAGTACTATCCATTATACTAAGCTTCAAGTTTTCTTTAAAATCGTGTTAAAATAACGTCTGTTGTTGTTATGGTGATCGATTTATAAAAAGTACTCATATCAAGGGAAACAAGGGTTAAGTGGCTAAAAACACTTGCTATTTCGTGCTCTTTTATTTCATATTTAAGTAATTGGATAGTATAGTACTATCCATTAGCTTCAAGTTTTCTTTAAAATCGTGTTAAAATAACGTCTGTTGTTGCTATGGTGATCGATTTATAAAAAGTACTCATATCAAGAAAAACAAGGGTTAAGTGGCTAAAAACACTTGCTATTTTTCCCTGGAAGTAAATACTCACAAACTGGACACGTTTTTATTAAAATAAAAATATGATTATAAGATCTGCCTCAATTTTGAAAGTTTACGTCAAAAATATATCAGATACCGAATCATTGAAATGCCATGTTACGCTACGTCAATAACGAAGAGAATGACGTTCGCGACGTCACTTATAAAGACGGTGGTAGTGGTTGGTTTAAAAAGTCTTTAACTTTGTAAGTTTATGGAATAATTTGTTCAAATTTTTAGAAACTGTTCATAAACGTCTCCTCTTTCTAACCATATATACTGAGCCAAAGTTCTAACTAGACCCCATGAATATTATGATATATTTTTGTTGGTAATGGAAACATGCAAAAATAAATCACATGATGTGAAAAACAATTCATTTTCCCACAACAAGATAAATCATTCAATAACAGAACATGTTGGCTCATCACAAAAACATTCTTTTACAACTTGACCCTCTAAGTAAAAAGTCACACTGTTCCAAAAGCGCGTATATCCGCCATTTCATCGAGTGATTTCTGAGCAACGTCTAAGCCTGGTTCGGATGTAAAATCGAATTTACAATTGTTAAATGACAGACCATGCCCTAAAGATGAATTGCTGCAATTCTTCAAGATTTTGAGGGGCGACCGGAAGTCGTCTGATACGTCAATCAAACTCTAGCCAGAAGTGGTTTATATGGGGATTTGTAACCCAACTAAACCCTTTAACATGATTACGTGGTAGGAAATTCTTAATTGTGGCAGTTGTGTGACTAGTAGGCCCATCATGTACGAGGAATAAACAACCACACATCATCATTTTGGGAATTGACGCCTGAGATATTGCGTATATTCAGCATCCCGACGTCAATGACCTTTTGGTTGAAAACGAATATGTAAGTGTCATTACACAAAACATCAACCCTCTATAAGCGTATTTACACGGGGCCATGGTCATCGGGGCTCATCCACTTCACTTCCGGTTTGAACGTACCTGTTCAGAGGGTATGTTTTCATGACGTCAACACACTCAATGGGACCCGCATTAATATTCAATACCAATAGGAATCCTTTTTCCCGAGGTAAAGCTAATGTTTTAAACAATAATAACCAATCAAATCATAAAAATAAAGGAATTGACGCATTTTTCCTGACTCTATGATGTTCAGTTTCCAACATTCCTATAGCACGTGTTCTTTTATCGTTCTGCATTCGAGGAATGTTTAACTTGTTTTAATAAATTTATGTTTTTCAGTTCGGGATGTCTATAGGCTTTTGAAGCGATTGCAAAAAAATCAATTTCGGACTATGGCTGGTGTTCAGCACGTGGAAAACACGTTTTGCACGTGCTTCCTCGATTACGTAATTCTAGGACATTGACAAACATTTTTTTTTTTAAATGTGTACACTGTCAATACACACTAAAGTCTTAAAGATTACAGAACAATACCTTTGAAAATGGAAGTCTTATTGAGGTTTATAAAACGTCTAGTTGGAACTTTTGCTCAGTGTAATTATCAATATTTTCACAATTTTGTCAATAAGCCCGGTTTTCCTGGAGAAGGTTTTCCTGGAGAACGGCTCATATTTATTTTTATTCTAATCTAATCATGTCGCAACAACAATACCGAAAAAGTACCTCAAAGTCTTACTTCTGTCAAGGTATTTTTTATATATTTGTACACTTTAATTAAAGAAATGAAACCTTGATTGTGTGTTCAACTTATCTTCTATTTTTTATACTATTTTTTATTATTTCAGCATTTTGTATTTAGGTATTTTCTTCATTGGAGTTTAATGCGGATTCTACACAATCATTGCACAATACACAGCAACTAGATCAAATCACCAAACCAATTTTCTTGGAATATCCTCTACTGTAAAATCATTAATTTTTGTGGGGGATTTAATTTCGTGGATTTCGTGGTTCACCTCAACCTCAACTTTAATCCCAATGAACATTGATTTTGACCTTTGATTTACCTGAAATGCAAATCCGCGAATTCAAGTCCCAACAAAATTGTCTTTTTTACCAAAACCACGAAATTCCGTCCCAATGAAATTAAATGATTTTACAGTATATCGGTGGCGTAGAATGAAGTTGTACCACTTACGACCTTATAAGACTAACGCATATTTGAAATCTACACAATAAGGCGCATCTTATGAGCCTATTTTTCATAAAAATCAGAATTTGTCGTGTTTACCAAACTGAAGTTGAAAAAGCTTGTTTTACTATAAGTAAAGAGTGATTGTCAGACAGTTTTTCCTTGTTTTCTTAAAATATTGATTTTGTAGTTTATATGTTGACAAGGACTACTTACTTTAGTTAGCCATGCCTGTATACATAAGGGATGGAATATATGTTGACATGGTAACACAGTCATTATTTCCTCTAACTCACTGACACATAGACAGATTGGGCATGATGGATTTTGCTCTGAAATTATAACAATGCATGATACAATTATGTGGAATGGGCCAAAAATACCATGTCACAGAGATGTATAACTTAATTTCAAGGACTTTAGATTTCAATAAAAAATGGCTAGGTCAAAATTCTAACAAATATTAGAAATCATCAAAAATAAATAGATACAATCATTGTATTTTCGCTAAGCGTCCAGCCAAAGTTTGAAAACGTATCTAGTTATCCTAAGACACAAAACAAAGTCCTTAAAAACCTAGTCATGAGGACTATCCTCATCATATTATGGCTATCAAATATATTTTTCATTCATTTTCGGTCATAATAACTTACTGAAATAACTGCTAATTTGTTTGCGTGAAGCCTGACTTGGTTTTTAAAGGCTATATATTGTGTTTTGAGATAGCTAGATACGTTTTCAAACTTTGGCAAGTTGCTTAATGAAAATTCAATTTGGTTTGCTCTACCAAAGGCTGGGAGAGAGGGAGGCAGGGAGGGAGGGAGACAAAGTTAAGAGTTACCTAAATGCGTTAAAGTGAGAGATACTGTAGGGAGACTATCAAGTTAAGAGTTACCTAGATGTGTTAAGGTGAGAGATATTGTAGGGTGACTATCAAGTTAAGAGTTACCTAGATGTGTTAAGGTGAGAGATACTGTAGGGAGACTATCTAGTTAAGAGTAACCTAGATGTGTTAAGGTGAGAGATACTGTAGAAAGACAAAGTTAAGAGTTACCTAGATGTGTTATGGTGAGAGATACTGTAGGGAGACTATCAAGTTAAGAGTTACCTAGATGTGTTAAGGTGAGAGATACTGTAGGGTGACTATCAAGTTAAGAGTTACCTAGATGTGTTAAGGTGGGAGATACTGTAGGGAGACTATCAAGTTAAGAGTTACAGTAGTCGGAACGTCCGAGTTGTCAAAATTTGCGTGTATCGTGCGTGTAACGTGCGTATCGTATGCGTGCGTGCATCGTGTGATTTTAGTAACGTGCATCGTCTATCGTATCGTATCGCCCATCGTGCATATCGTGTATATCGTGTGTATCGTGTACATCGTATCGTGTACATCGTGTATAACGTGTATGGTACAGTATAAGTATACGAAACACGATAGCGAGAGATTAATCGTGCATCGTATCGTGTGAATCGTCCATGTACAGTATAAAAACACACCCACTTTTTCCGACATGAAGGAGTACATGTCGGGGGTTCTATAAACAATCCAAATTACCGAAAGGTATGGGACGATAGGACCTTTTAACAAGCCAAATCATTCATCAGTTTAGTATTGTATCGGTGACATTAACTTCCGGGACGCAACGGAAGTATGTCCGAAACTGACATCCGAAATTATGTACACCGTCATGAAAAGAATTGTTTGCACATCGATAATTCATAATTAATGTAATGAAAATGTCTTAAGTGTTGTTTTTTTGCCGACCAATTATCCCCATGTATTTGAAATGCCGACTTATTATGAATGGATGTACATACTGTACGTGTAATTATGCTAGTAGTTATCCGCTAATATTGACAAGCAGAATCCAACTTTTTTCATGATCTAATTCTGGTTTATGAATCGAACATTTAAATGGGAATATTGTGGTGTAGATGTGTTATGCATAAATGATACATTATAATAATTTATAATATCAAAGTTTATATCATTTCTAATCACTGCATGTAACTGCAGTATTTACTTTTTATTTCAACATGGATATTGGGGTACTGAAATCATATTTTTTTTGCCTAAGTTGATCAATAATATGAACTAAGGCATCACCTAAATGGGGATTTAGTACTCACTTGAACCCATAATTAATGGTACTCAACCAGTTGTCTCACATTTGTACAGAATCCGATTAGTGCCATATGAATTATCAATTAAGAGAATTTCGCGAAACAAGAAGCGACGTGGGACAATCATGCATTCGATACAAGAAGCGAGGCACAATTTTCAAACACGAGATCTCGCTCTAACGCAGTATCAAAAACCATGAGATTTCGCAGTAGAATATCGTGCCTCGCCTCCTGTGTCGCGAGATTCTCAAATGTCACTTCGTGTCTCAGGCTGAAATATTGTGCCTCGCTTTGCATGTCGCGCGATTCTCGTGCCTCACGTTCCAAGGTCGAGGCACGAGATGCGAAGCGAGTCAAGAAGCGACAATTAGGCAACGCACGAAATTATATCGCCAGATTGTCGCAGTTACACGACACATGGTATGATAAAACGGAGCGTACGGAGGCATGTAGTTGTAGGTTAGGCTGACGGTAGTCGAACTAGACCGTCGCCAGGCCCCTATCTTGCGATGCACGATAATTCATATGGCACTAACTGGATTCTGTACTTTTTACCATTTGGATTGTTAGTATATATATGTTGCAATGTCACTAGGCTAAGTTTCTGTCAATAAATCCCTAATAAATATTACATATTAATGACAATTAGCTATAAGTTAAATGACATTACATGATTAGACTTCACAATAATCGTCAGACAAATCCGACAATTTTGATCTCTTTCAGGCGCATTTGGTTTCCGTCCGGACTGCCTGTCCGATGACTCTTAACCGTCATTGTTCGCTTTTATTCCTTTGTACATGACTGCATGTCTTTTGTAAGACATGTCTTGATTGGTCAATTATAAATTTGTAAGCCCGTCGCAAAGTAGGAAAACAATCTAATTAGCTCCTCGCTCTTGTACTCTTTTTCTGAAGAGTCTCCTTATAATTCCCCAAGGAAAAAGTATGCATAAAAATGCGGATGGCCGTCAAATAACTGATTTCACAATGAAAGTACTTGAAAACAAAGAAAGACTCAAAGCCATATTTTACCGAGTTAACGCCGCCTATTCGACACACTTATTTGTTGCAGAGCTATAACTGGCATTCGAAAAGTGAATATATTAAAATGAAATGAATGTGTTAAGACTGTATTCACCGTATATTCATTTCACATTTGATACATGTTCACCGCACACATCTGACATATTTGTCAGCGGGCATATTTTTCTGTATAAAAAGAGTACTTAGGGTAGCCAGACTTCTCAATAGCTGTTGGATGAATCCGATAATTCCAGTATCTGTCCGCCTTTTAGCGAAACAAAAATCAGTCTGACAGATTTCCTTCCGGTCCGACAGTTTTTCCAAGTCTGTCAGACCGTAAGCGACTATCGGTAAGTCTGGTAGCCCAAAAAATCTCGGACACTTTCACCAAGTGCCCTATATTTTGACCTAGGATGACCTAATTTATTGAAATTGACCTAGATTGTAATGAAATCATTCATTCTGGAGAATTTTCATCAAGATAAGACCAATTTTTTTATCTCTACTGTCTACACAAGAAATTTCTAGGATTTGACCTATATATTAAGTGACACAATTTTTTACCCCAGATTGAACAAGATTTTGTAGAGATTATCCATCTGATTAAAGTGACCTAGTGACTACACAACCAGTCTTCGAATTTGGCCACTAGCCCGAAGCCCGAGGCTAGTAAAATCTGGGTCGGGCTTGTAATTGTCTCTAGGTGACTAGTCCGAAAGGCTAGTTAAAAAATCCTGAGAACACAAGCCAAAAGACTAAAAACATCAAAACGATTGTGAGTCGGGACAATGAAAATTCTTCATTTAATATAGTAAACAGTATTAAAATGTTTACATATTAATATCCACTTTTGATCATTTAATGTTCGGACTAGTAAATTTATTCTCAGGCTAGTAAGTTCTGCCTTGATGGTAGCCCGACTGGCTAGTACTTTGAAAAGTTTTTCGTGAAGACTGCACAACGTGACAATGTCACAATTAAAGTTTTGACCGACTGACCCAAGCGGATAGAGTAAATAATCGACATGAGTAGACATGGCGATGTAATCGTGGCGATTTATTGTCACTCATTTCCGCAAGTAAGCCTGATAATAATGCGAGTGAAATTATTTCACTACTGGCTTTGCGGCTGGGTAAACATTCGGGCAACACAGAGATGCAAGTGCAATTTTATTTTGACCCGGATGATGATCGCAGAAATGTGTGATTTTAGGGAAAGGCTGAAAAATTGCGGAGCTGAACAGTAGTCCGATATTGAGCGCTATGCTTAGAAACAGCTAGCTTAAAATAAGCGCTACAATATATCGGACAAAATGGAACATATACATTATTTCAGTGAGTGCTCGTGGCTAGCAGACTGTTACGTAGCGCTGTTTTTTTAAGTTCTTGCTGAAAGGCGCCCGTTTCATACGAAAGCACTTTGACGCGCTTGCCTAGCAGTGCAGATAAATGGTATGCTCTCTGGTTGCATGTTGTTTTATATACAGTATACATGGTAAAGCACAACCAAAAAGCAATTGATAACACGTTGGTTTAATATGGAAAGGGCTCCAGTAGCTATGCATTAATGTACTGTATTAAAATTATTACTTGTCAGAAATTATACAAACTACCCAAGGGACATGATACACTGAGCTTAGCGCTGTCCCTTCGGTAAGCTTCTCCAACTAAGAAATACAATGCATTAATACACTTGTTACTATATATAGTAACAAAAATGAGCCTATTTTAGGCTGATTATGACCATCACGTGATTGATTATCGCCTATCCACCCGGTCCGCAATCTCATAATCGTAATTGGCCCGCTGAACGGGCGCACGTTACGTTATCCAAGTTAACATGACGTCACGTTGAATCTAAAATAACGTCACGTTAGAGCTAAAATATGACGTTACGTTACACAGAGGTACAATTCCTTTGTATAAGATTTTCAGAATAAATGTATATACTTATCTACTGATATCTACAAACTTAACTAAGCGTGAGTTACGGTTACTTTCATTGAGTTTTGGAATCGAACAATTGTATTAAAGACTTTAATATACTCCAGAGCCTGGCCGGAAGTTGATAATCGGCCCGGCATGAATAATCAACCTCGGGCTAAAGCCCTCGCGGTGATTATTAATTTTCCGGGCCGATTATCGCCTTCCGGCCCGGCTGTGTCGTGTATTAACCTCTAATTAATGACGCACCAGTAAGGTGCATCCAAAACCCCACCCCTGTGGATGGGCAGTGGAATAGCCAGGGGAAATAGTTTTGTTTTGATTTTTGCCTTCAATTTTAGGAGCCTTCCTCCGCAATGCCGGGAAAATCGTGGGAATTTTTACTGCGAACCAATACCACGGGGTATTGCCAGGAGCCGAGGAATTACCAGAGAGTTTATGGTAATTTTACCATTAGCTGTTCCACTTGGCCGGCCGGTGGAACAGGAAAGGCAGGGGGGGTTGTTTCGACAACACGAAAGTAAAAATCTAGCCCATCCCCAGTGGTTGATGGGGGTCGTGGGTGCATAATCTCATAAACAAGGCTATTACAAGAGCAATTGAGACAATGACAAAAAAGTCACAGTGTAAAAAGTGTTCGGTCATTTTTGGCTAACAAATGGAATCGAGAATGACAGCATACTTACATAAGATTTCTGTCCTCGGGGTGCATCGTATAACAACTTTAATTCCTCGTTTATAGTAACAAGTACTTAAATAAGTTGAAAAAACTTAAAATAAATCGAAAATCTTCCTGGTTTTTTTTTCATAAAAATCTGGATCAACAAACGCTTGAAAGATACCGATGATCAGTAACGCCAACGGTTACTTCCCTTTTCCTTCCTGCAAACACGCCTAATGAAGGCCTATACTTCTAGTGAGTAAAACTAGTCGGTTAAAGGCCGGGCTTTAATAATAATGGTCCAAATAAGCGGCATTCGGCCACCCTGTAACAATATTTGACAAATACTGATAAATATCGGCTAAACGTTCAGTCGCAAGTACGTTACTCGACTTATTTAATGCAACAGTATTTTGTCGGAATCGACGTCTTGACAACGATACAACAACATTGTTAGTCGTATTAATTACTGCTTCGAATTTTGAGTCTGATAGTGAACGAAATTTTAAGGTGAATTTTCTCACACTCGGAATCTTCTTGCGAATCGTGTAGAACGCACGTTCCGTATCTCTATCGTGTATAACGTACGGATCGTGTATCATATCGTATCGCCCATCGTGCAGACCATGTATACCGTGTATAACGTACGGATCGTGTATCCTATCGTATCGCCCATCGTGTATTTTTGTAACGGGAACCGTGCGTGTATCGTCCGTATATCGTGCGTGCATCGTTCGCCCATCGTGCGCTTCGTGTGACAACTCGGACGTTCGGACTACTGTACCTAGATGTGTTAAGGTGAGAGATACTGTAGAGAGACTATCAAGTTAAGAGTTACCTAGATGTGTTAAGGTGAGAGATACTGTAGGAAGACTATCAAGTTAAGAGTTACCTAGATGTGTTAAGGTGAGAGATACTGTAGGGAGACTATCAAGTTAAGAGTTACCTAGATGTGTTAAGGTGAGAGATACTGTAGGGTGACTATCAAGTTAAGAGTTACCTAGATGTGTTATGGTGAGAGATACTGTAGGGTGACTATCAAGTTAAGAGTTACCTAGATGTGTTATGGTGAGAGATACTGTAGGGTGACTATCAAGTTAAGAGTTACCTAGATGTGTTAAGGTGAGAGATACTGTAGGGTGACTATCAAGTTAAGAGTTACCTAGATGTGTTATGGTGAGAGATACTGTAGGGTGACTATCAAGTTAAGAGTTACCTAGATGTGTTAAGGTGATAGATACTGTAGGGAGACTATCAAGTTAAGAGTTACCTAGATGTGTTAAGGTGAGAAATACTGTAGGGTGACAAAGTTAAGAGTTACCTAGATGTGTTAAGGTGAGAGATACTGTAGGGAGACTATCAAGTTAAGAGTTACCTAGATGTGTTGAGGTGATAGATACTGTAGGGAGACTATCAAGTTAAGAGTTACCTAGATGTGTTGAGGTGAGAGATACTGTAGGGAGACTATCAAGTTAAGAGTTACCTAGATGTGTTAAGGTGATAGATACTGTAGGGAGACTATCAAGTTAAGAGTTACCTAGACGTGTTAAGGTGATAGATACTGTAGGCAGACTATCAAGTTAAGAGTTACCTAGACGTGTTAAGGTGATAGATACTGTAGGGTGACTATCAAGTTAAGAGTTACCTAGATGTGTTGAGGTGAGAGATACTGTAGGGAGACTATCAAGTTAAGAGTTACCTAGATGTGTTAAGGTGAGAGATACTGTAGAAAGACAAAGTTAAGAGTTACCTAGATGCGTTAAGGTGAGAGATACTGTAGGGTGACAAAGTTAAGAGTTACCTAGATGTGTTAAGGTGAGAGATACTGTAGAAAGACAAAGTTAAGAGTTACCTAGATGCGTTAAGGTGAGAGATACTGTAGGGTGACAAAGTTAAGAGTTACCTAGATGTGTTAAGGTGAGAGATACTGTAGGGTGACTATCAAGTTAAGAGTTACCTAGATGTGTTAAGGTGATAGATACTGTAGGGAGACTATCAAGTTAAGAGTTACCTAGATGTGTTAAGGTGAGAGATACTGTAGGGTGACAAAGTTAAGAGTTACCTAGATGTGTTAAGGTGAGAGATACTGTAGGGAGACTATCGAGTTAAGAGTTACCTAGATGTGTTAAGGTGATAGAAACTGTAGGGAGACTATCAAGTTAAAAGTTACCTAGATGTGTTGAGGTGAGAGATACTGTAGGGAGACTATCAAGTTAAGAGTTACCTAGATGTGTTAAGGTGATAGATACTGTAGGGAGACTATCAAGTTAAGAGTTACCTAGACGTGTTAAGGTGATAGATACTGTAGGCAGACTATCAAGTTAAGAGTTACCTAGACGTGTTAAGGTGATAGATACTGTAGGGTGACTATCAAGTTAAAAGTTACCTAGATGTGTTAAGGTGATAGATACTGTAGGGTGACTATCAAGTTAAGAGTTACCTAGATGTGTTGAGGTGAGAGATACTGTAGGGAGACTATCAAGTTAAAAGTTACCTAGATGTGTTAAGGTGATAGATACTGTAGGGTGACTATCAAGTTAAGAGTTACCTAGATGTGTTGAGGTGAGAGATACTGTAGGGAGACTATCAAGTTAAGAGTTACCTAGATGTGTTAAGGTGATAGATACTGTAGGGTGACTATCAAGTTAAGAGTTACCTAGATGTGTTAAGGTGAGAGATACTGTAGGGAGACTATCAAGTTAAAAGTTACCTAGATGTGTTAAGGTGATAGATACTGTAGGGTGACTATCAAGTTAAGAGTTACCTAGATGTGTTAAGGTGAGAGATACTGTAGGGAGACTATCAAGTTAAAAGTTACCTAGATGTGTTAAGGTGATAGATACTGTAGGGTGACTATCAAGTTAAGAGTTACCTAGATGTGTTGAGGTGAGAGATACTGTAGGGAGACTATCAAGTTAAGAGTTACCTAGATGTGTTAAGGTGAGAGATACTGTAGAAAGACAAAGTTAAGAGTTACCTAGATGTGTTAAGGTGAGAGATACTGTAGGGAGACTATCAAGTTAAGAGTAACCTAGATGCGTTAAGGTGAGAGATACTGTAGGGAGACTATCAAGTTAAGAGTTACCTAGATGTGTTAAGGTGAGAGATACTGAAGGGTGACTATCAAGTTAAGAGTTACCTAGATGCGTTAAGGTGAGTGATACTGTAGGGAGACTATCAAGTTAAGAGTAACCTAGATGCGTTAAGGTGAGAGATACTGTAGGGTGACTATCAAGTTAAGAGTTATCTAAATGCGTTAAGGTGAGAGATACTGTAGGGAGACTATCAAGTTAAGAGTTACCTAGATGTGTTAAGGTGATAGATACTGTAGGGAGACAAAGTTAAGAGTTACCTAGATGTGTTAAGGTGAGAGATACTGTAGGGAGACTATCAAGTTAAGAGTTACCTAGATGTGTTAAGGTGAGAGATACTGCAGGGAGACTATCAAGTTAAGAGTAACCTAGATGTGTTAAAGTGAGAGATACTGCAGGGAGACTATCAAGTTAAGAGTTACCTAGATGCGTTAAGGTGAGAGATACTGTAGGGAGACAAAGTTAAGAGTTACCTAGATATGTTTAGGTGAGAGATACTGTAGGGTGACAAAGTTAAGAGTTACCTAGATGTGTTAAGGTGAGAGATACTGTAGGGAGACAAAGTTAAGAGTTACCTAGATGTGTTAAGGTGAGAGATACTGTAGGGAGACAAAGTTAAGGGTTACCTAGATGTGTTAAGGTGAGAGATAATGTAGGGAGACTATCAAGTTAAGAGTTACCTAAATGCGTTAAGGTGAGAGATACTGTAGGGAGACCATCAAGTTAAGAGTTACCTAGATGTGTTAAGGTGAGAGATACTGTAGGGAGACTATCAAATTAAGAGTTACCTAGATGTGTTAAGGTGAGAGATACAGTAGGGAGACTATCAAGTTAAATGTTACCTAGATGTGTTAAGGTGAGAGATACTGTAGGGTGACTATCAAGTTAAGAGTTACCTAGATGTGTTAAGGTGAGAGATACTGTAGGGTGACAAAGTTAAGAGTTACCTAGATGTGTTAAGGTGAGAGATACTGTAGGGAGACTATCAAGTTAAGAGTTACCTAGATGTGTTAAGGTGAGAGATACTGTAGGGAGACAAAGTTAAGAGTTACCTAGATGTGTTAAGGTGAGAGATACTGTAGGGAGACTATCAAGTTAAGAGTTACCTAGATGTGTTAAGGTGAGAGATACTGTAGGGAGACTATCAAGTTAAGAGTTACCTAAATGCGTTAAGGTGAGAGATACTGTAGGGAGACTATCAAGTTAAGAGTTACCTAGATGTGTTAAGGTGAGAGATACTGTAGGGAGACTATCAAGTTAAGAGTTACCTAAATACGTTAAGGTGAGAGATACTGTAGGGAGACTATCAAGTTAAGAGTTACCTAGATGTGTTAAGGTGAGAGATACTGTAGGGAGACTATCAAGTTAAGAGTTACCTAGATGCGTTAAGGTGAGAGATACTGTAGGGAGACTATCAAGTTAAGAGTTACCTAGATGTGTTAAGGTGAGAGATACTGTAGGGAGACTATCAAGTTAAGAGTTACCTAGA
Organism: Spisula subtruncata; assembly: GCA_963678985.1. Lineage (NCBI taxonomy): Eukaryota > Metazoa > Mollusca > Bivalvia > Venerida > Mactridae > Spisula > Spisula subtruncata. Next base: position 6,557,554 of record OY787677.1, read on the forward strand.
TGTGTTAAGGTGAGAAATACTGTAGGGTGACAAAGTTAAGAGTTACCTAGATGTGTTAAGGTGAGAGATACTGTAGGGAGACTATCAAGTTAAGAGTTACCTAGATGTGTTGAGGTGATAGATACTGTAGGGAGACTATCAAGTTAAGAGTTACCTAGATGTGTTGAGGTGAGAGATACTGTAGGGAGACTATCAAGTTAAGAGTTACCTAGATGTGTTAAGGTGATAGATACTGTAGGGAGACTATCAAGTTAAGAGTTACCTAGACGTGTTAAGGTGATAGATACTGTAGGCAGACTATCAAGTTAAGAGTTACCTAGACGTGTTAAGGTGATAGATACTGTAGGGTGACTATCAAGTTAAGAGTTACCTAGATGTGTTGAGGTGAGAGATACTGTAGGGAGACTATCAAGTTAAGAGTTACCTAGATGTGTTAAGGTGAGAGATACTGTAGAAAGACAAAGTTAAGAGTTACCTAGATGCGTTAAGGTGAGAGATACTGTAGGGTGACAAAGTTAAGAGTTACCTAGATGTGTTAAGGTGAGAGATACTGTAGAAAGACAAAGTTAAGAGTTACCTAGATGCGTTAAGGTGAGAGATACTGTAGGGTGACAAAGTTAAGAGTTACCTAGATGTGTTAAGGTGAGAGATACTGTAGGGTGACTATCAAGTTAAGAGTTACCTAGATGTGTTAAGGTGATAGATACTGTAGGGAGACTATCAAGTTAAGAGTTACCTAGATGTGTTAAGGTGAGAGATACTGTAGGGTGACAAAGTTAAGAGTTACCTAGATGTGTTAAGGTGAGAGATACTGTAGGGAGACTATCGAGTTAAGAGTTACCTAGATGTGTTAAGGTGATAGAAACTGTAGGGAGACTATCAAGTTAAAAGTTACCTAGATGTGTTGAGGTGAGAGATACTGTAGGGAGACTATCAAGTTAAGAGTTACCTAGATGTGTTAAGGTGATAGATACTGTAGGGAGACTATCAAGTTAAGAGTTACCTAGACGTGTTAAGGTGATAGATACTGTAGGCAGACTATCAAGTTAAGAGTTACCTAGACGTGTTAAGGTGATAGATACTGTAGGGTGACTATCAAGTTAAAAGTTACCTAGATGTGTTGAGGTGAGAGATACTGTAGGGAGACTATCAAGTTAAGAGTTACCTAGATGTGTTAAGGTGAGAGATACTGTAGAAAGACAAAGTTAAGAGTTACCTAGATGTGTTAAGGTGAGAGATACTGTAGGGAGACTATCAAGTTAAGAGTAACCTAGATGCGTTAAGGTGAGAGATACTGTAGGGAGACTATCAAGTTAAGAGTTACCTAGATGTGTTAAGGTGAGAGATACTGAAGGGTGACTATCAAGTTAAGAGTTACCTAGATGCGTTAAGGTGAGTGATACTGTAGGGAGACTATCAAGTTAAGAGTAACCTAGATGCGTTAAGGTGAGAGATACTGTAGGGTGACTATCAAGTTAAGAGTTATCTAAATGCGTTAAGGTGAGAGATACTGTAGGGAGACTATCAAGTTAAGAGTTACCTAGATGTGTTAAGGTGATAGATACTGTAGGGAGACAAAGTTAAGAGTTACCTAGATGTGTTAAGGTGAGAGATACTGTAGGGAGACTATCAAGTTAAGAGTTACCTAGATGTGTTAAGGTGAGAGATACTGCAGGGAGACTATCAAGTTAAGAGTAACCTAGATGTGTTAAAGTGAGAGATACTGCAGGGAGACTATCAAGTTAAGAGTTACCTAGATGCGTTAAGGTGAGAGATACTGTAGGGAGACAAAGTTAAGAGTTACCTAGATATGTTTAGGTGAGAGATACTGTAGGGTGACAAAGTTAAGAGTTACCTAGATGTGTTAAGGTGAGAGATACTGTAGGGAGACAAAGTTAAGAGTTACCTAGATGTGTTAAGGTGAGAGATACTGTAGGGAGACAAAGTTAAGGGTTACCTAGATGTGTTAAGGTGAGAGATAATGTAGGGAGACTATCAAGTTAAGAGTTACCTAAATGCGTTAAGGTGAGAGATACTGTAGGGAGACCATCAAGTTAAGAGTTACCTAGATGTGTTAAGGTGAGAGATACTGTAGGGAGACTATCAAATTAAGAGTTACCTAGATGTGTTAAGGTGAGAGATACAGTAGGGAGACTATCAAGTTAAATGTTACCTAGATGTGTTAAGGTGAGAGATACTGTAGGGTGACTATCAAGTTAAGAGTTACCTAGATGTGTTAAGGTGAGAGATACTGTAGGGTGACAAAGTTAAGAGTTACCTAGATGTGTTAAGGTGAGAGATACTGTAGGGAGACAAAGTTAAGAGTTACCTAGATGTGTTAAGGTGAGAGATACTGTAGGGAGACAAAGTTAAGGGTTACCTAGATGTGTTAAGGTGAGAGATACTGTAGGGAGACTATCAAGTTAAGAGTTACCTAGATGTGTTAAGGTGAGAGATACTGTAGGGAGACTATCAAGTTAAGAGTTACCTAAATGCGTTAAGGTGAGAGATACTGTAGGGAGACTATCAAGTTAAGAGTTACCTAGATGTGTTAAGGTGAGAGATACTGTAGGGAGACTATCAAGTTAAGAGTTACCTAGATGCGTTAAGGTGAGAGATACTGTAGGGAGACAAAGTTAAGTGTTACCTAGATGTGTTGAGGTGAGAGATACTGTAGGGAGACTATCAAGTTAAGAGTTACCTAGATGTGTTAAGGTGAGAGATACTGTAGGGAGACTATCAAGTTAAGAGTTACCTAGATGCGTTAAGGTGAGAGATACTGTAGGGAGACAAAGTTAAGAGTTACCTAGATGTGTTAAGGTGAGAGATACTGTAGGGAGACTATCAAGTTAAGAGTTACCTAGATGTGTTAAGGTGAGATATACTGTAGGGAGACTATCAAGTTAAGGGTTACCTAGATGTGTTAAGGTGAGAGATACTGAAGGGAGACTATCAAGTTAAGAGTAACCTAGATGCGTTAAGGTGAGAGATACTGTAGGGAGACTATCAAGTTAAGAGTAACCTAGATGTGTTAAGGTGAGAGATACTGTAGGGTGACAAAGTTAAGTGTTACCTAGATGTGTTAAGGTGAGAGATACTGTAGGGAGACAAAGTTAAGAGTTACCTAGATGTGTTAAGGTGAGAGATACTGTAGGGTGACTATCAAGTTAAGAGTTACCTAGATGCGTTAAGGTGAGAGATACTGTAGGGTGACAAAGTTAAGAGTTACCTAGATGTGTTAAGGTGAGAGATACTGTAGGGTGACAAAGTTAAGAGTTACCTAGATGTGTTAAGGTGAGATATACTGTAGGGAGACTATCAATGACGTCCTTCCTGGCAGGTGGATACTGTTCATCCAGAAATAACTCGGGTCTAGCAGCAAGCATATGCTCAATCACATCCTGTAAACAAACATACATCTTTCTTATTCAATGTTTGTTCAAATCTGTCTGGGACACAATATTACAAAATTGTTGGCCATTATGTGCTTGTTTAGCAGTTTTATGCCATTGGAGCGAGTTCTTTAAAATTGTGATTGCAATAATCATCGAGTTTACATCATTTACATATTACAGTAACATTTCTGTAGAGTAACAGACTCTAATAAACAGCAGCCAGTAATTCGCTGGCTTAGAATGAAAAGGTTGTAACTACTACTTACGACCTTATGAGACAGATACATATTTAAAATCTGCACCATAAGGCGCTTCTTATGGGCCTAGTTTCTTGAAAATCAGAGCTTGTCATGTTGACCAAAATGACGTTGTTAAAGCTTCTTTTACTAAAGGTAAAGAGTAAATTTCATTGATTTACGGTACTAGTACTATAACACATTCAGCTCTTGTTAATGAACTTACAACAACAATTTTGTTTCAGAAATCGCTTTCACAATTGGTGTTTGTTGGTGTTTTGAAGGGATTTTGTTTTTTAAAATCAATCAACCTACCTCTAACAGCTCTCCCAAAGGAGATCCAGACAGCAGTAGTGGTATGTTTGGTATAAACGGAAAACCTATATCCCAGGAGTTGGTAGACCTAAAAACAAACAGTAAGAAAATAGTTGTTTATTTATTATTAATTTATACTCACATTCTTATCTATTTTTATTGTGCAAAATCCGAGATTTAGACTATTTTAGGCACAAAAATCCGAATTTCTGAATGAAGGTCTGATTTCCGAGTAATTCGGAATTAATTCGGAGAACTTGACAGGTATGTCTATTATTCAAGTGTCGGCCAATTTGTCTACATTGCAATTATTCACTTATTTCAATGCAGGGCTCGGCACTTACATGATTATCCCTGGTCCTTGAAGATATTCACTGGCCCTGGCCAGTGGACCAGTGAAAATCATTAAGGACCGTAACTATTTTTCTTTATTAATTTAATGCTTCTTTACTGTCGGACCAGTGACAACAAATAGTTAGTGTCCATCCCTGTAATGTGGCATAATTATGAGACAGCTATCCTTGTAACATGACTTAGTTTAAAATTTGTACAGCAGCATTGCACTGTCTTAGATCCGTCCAGATGTTGATATTGTCAGCAACCTAGCTGCTGGCACTTTTCTCAAGTAAGAAATCTTATAACCTAAGTGTCTGATAAATTTCACAATTTGCTGGGTAGCCAACTGGGCAATCAGAATGTTTTTCTTGTAGCCCGGAATAATTTCTAGAGAGCTCAGAATATGAAGCCCCGGGTTGAATTTGTTGGCTCTATATCTATAGGTCAGTCTTGACTTATAGTAAAAATATATGATAATGGATAGTGTCTGTGAAGATGCTTTACCGTTGCATTGAATTTATCAGACACTGCGTGTAGGTAAGAAATCTACCATTCAATAAATAGAGGATCTTGCATGAGTGCTCATTACATACGAGTTTTATTAAACGAGTAGACAAAACTATATTACACGAGGCTTTGCTGAGTGTCATTATTGTTTTTGTAATGAGCACGAATGTAAGATTCTATTTATCACATAACCTTAGAGAACCTAGTTAAAGTACAAAACGCTGATGTACTACATAGGTTTCATTCAAAATGTAGCGTTATAATGCGCATGACGTCATGCTGACAAACATGACGTTTGTATTATAATGACGTCACAGGTCGATTCAAGGCACAGATTGGCTTACGTTACGTCATCATGAGCCAACCAGCCAATCAACGTCAAGCTAATTTAAATATTTAATGAATGGGCTGGGAGTGCATTACAATATTTATATTTCCAGCACAGCTTTAATGCACTCCCAGACCGCAGGTTATGTGATAAAAAGATGTATGCAATCTACTGTAAAATCATTTAATTTCGATGGGACAAAATTTCGTGGTTATCGTAAAAGACCATTTCAATGGGATGTAAATTGGTGGATTTTGCATTTCAGGTAATAAATACAAGGGTCAAACTCGTTATCTGATTGGGTTTAAATTCGTGGTTGAATGTGAAATTCATGAAATTTAATCGCCCCCACGAACATTAATGTGAAATCCACAAACATTAATGATTTTACAGTATACTGGTACCTGTAGTGTTCAGCATCGTGTTCTGATATCGCCGTGTCTGTATAGAGAGCTAGATCAAACGGAACATGGAAATCATCAAACGCATCCTGCTGATAATCATTGGATGCCGTGGAAACGCTCTCACCACTTGTCTGGTTAATATTGTCTTCCGTTGTCATGGCAACGTTATCTCCAGTAATATCGTGCTGAGTGAGCATGAATTGACAATGTCCACAATCACATTCAAACTCATCATCTCCTTCCACATTTTCATCCGATGACCTTGACCTTAAACCATCAGACGACCTTGACCTCAAGCCAGATTCATTTGACCTTGACCTCTGTAAATGTTCACGGAATGGACTGTCACTCGCCTAGAAATGGTAAAACAAAGTCTGGTTTGCTAGTGTGACAAACAAATGATATATTCAAACTAAGTAGAAAAAACTTTGGACCAAGTTTAAGGACGATCAAGGCAAAATTAAAACGGCTGGATTGTTAACGCCAAAAGTTTACGGATACATGCAAGGACGACAGACAAAATGATGATCACAAAAGCTCACCTTGTCACTATGTGGGACAGAAGATCATATTAAAATTAATCAAATGTACCTTTGTTCAAAGTAAGGTGAGCTTGGAAAGCCAGAAATTAATAATTAACATAGGGGTAACTAGTACTTGGCAGGTATGCAATTATACTTACACCTGACTCATTTTCCTGTAGCATCCTATCAAAACTATCATTTAAAGCTTTATAGCCGGGGTAATCCTGTATCAGAGACTGGTTACTGTTTGTTTCTTCCATTCTACTCTGGTCATAGAAACTAGTCAATGTAGACTGGTTACTTCCGGTATCAAACCCAGACTGGGTCCCAGAATCATGAAAATCATGAAAATTGTGACGACAAATCCTGTTGGGTTGGTGCAGCATGTCGGAGGTTCCTTCAGGTAGAAGGGCCTTACTGAAATAGTTATTCTCGTCGGAACTAGGCATCGAGTATATATCAAAATCCAGTACATCGCTGTCAGCGCTAACAGTATTACATAGCTCAGTATTAGATTTGTTCTCCATACTGCCATAAGATGCTTCAAAGTCTACATATTCGATGTCTCGGAGTGGAGTATGATCAGCAGTACGAACAATGTCTAATATCCCCGAACATAATTCATTGGATGAGTCTGTATGTGAACGAACATTAAATGGGTCTTCCAGGGACGATTCAAACTCACTTAAATACACTAGATCATCTGTAACATCATTAGATTCACCAGGTGGATCGATACAATACTTGACAGGTTTAGTATACTGAGTCTTGTGTAAATATTGCTCATTTGGTTTTGTATCATGTGCATATCCGTTTATTACATCATCATTCTGGTTGCCTGTGGTTACCCGGACCTGCGAATGCTGGTTGCCCGTGGTTACCCGGACCTGCGGATGCTGGTTGCCCGTGGTTACCCGGACTTGCGGATGCTGGTTGCCCATGGTAACCCGGACCTGCGGATGCTGGTTGCCCGTGGTAACCCGGACCTGTTGATTCTCTGACGGCTCTAGAGTGTACTCACTTGTACTATCCCCTATTGAGAATGTTCCAGCCCTTTCCCGGCCCTTACTGTCAGCCACATTCTTCCCTATCTCCATCATACCGTAACCCCTCTCATCTGTTCCCCTTCCGTTTGTTTTCCTCCAATCTGTTCCCCTTCCGTTTGTTCCCCTACCAGCCCATGGTGTGACTGGTATACTATCAGCAGATGACACAGTTTTGGACGTATCACATGATGACTGTACTAGTCCAGTCTCCGTGGTGCCGATTTCCCTGTTACCAGTTTCCCCATTACCAGTTTCTGTGGAATTAATTTCCCTGGTAACAATATCCCTGTTACCAGTTTCCCTGTAACCATTTTCCGTGGTACCAATTATCCCGGTACCAGTTTCCCTGTTACCAGTTTCCGTGATACAATTTTCCATGGTACCAGTTTCCGTGGTTACATGTAAACGATTACGGAACCTTTCAGGTAGGTATGGGATGGCATATTGTAAGCCAGATAAGACATTTAATGTGGACTCACTGAGGTGCCTATCATTTGTACCCTCTGAAATACAAGAAGAACAAATTAATGAAGAATACCTAGGTAATATAGAAGTTTTCTAAGTTACCATAGCAACGACGATTTTTGTTTGAATTCAAAATAGATGAACTGGGGATTCGCAAAGTTCTAAATCTGAATGGTCATTTTGATACTAATTTTCAAAGCAAAATACCCACATGATCTTAAGAGAAAATGACCTGTCAAACTAAACTCATGCAAGTCCAAAAAGTGTCTAAGCCAACGTGCCATTTTTCACATCCCACTTTGCTTGAAATTTGTGATGGAAATGCAGATTTAAAAAAAGGAGATTTTCCTTGCTTATAAACTATATTAAGTTTATATTATGCAGTTTTCACATTGTTTACTTCCATGCTACTTATTATAATGCAATTCAAACTAATACCGTGAAATCATTTAATTTTGATGGGACGAAATATCGTGGTTTTGGTAAGTCATGGATTTTGCATTTCAGGTAATAAATATGAGGGTCGAAATTATTGTTCCATGGGATTCGATTTCATTGTTAAAAGTAAACCACAAAATTCAAGAAATTTAATCCACCACGAAATTTAATCCACCACGAAATTTAATGATTTTCCAGTACTTATGATCATATTCACAGGTAACAGTATTGTTGCAAAAGAAATAAAAAAAATGAAATTGAAAAAAAAAAAATTCCCTCAAAATTTAGGTATTATATACTACTGCTATTGTAAATCATTTAATAGCAGTATTTCAAGTTTGTATTTGTATTACATCTCGATTGTCTTCGTGATACTCCCCGACTATGAAACATAATACAACCGAGGTTATAAATACAGACAAAATATATAATGTTAAATTATGCCAATCAGGTTCGTGTCAAATTCGCCAAGCTATATATTTTAATCAAGAGGTCTGTGTAAATCAGGCATGTCCTCATGGCAGCTCAATAGTCAGAAATGGTAAAAGTCAGTGATCTTGAGTCCTTTAAAACCATTTCGATGGCTTAGAATGAGAAGGTTGTAACTACTACTTACGACCTTATAAGACTCATAAATATTTGAAATCTGCTTCACAATGAGCTTCTTATGAACCTATTTTCATGAATATCGGAAATTGTCATAGTGACCAAAATGAAGTTTTCAGAACTCGTTTTCCCATAGGTAAAGTTTAAATAACAGACAGTTTTCTCTTGTTTTCTCAATATATTGATTTTGTAGTTACGACCTTCTTATTCTAAGCCACTGATTTGACCTATAATATTAAAGGGGTCTTCTTCTGTTGCTGGCAAACTTACATGTAAAGTAATGAGGATCATATAGGGCAAAACATTCTCGTGTTAATGTATGGAAACCATTTGGTCTACAAACCCACCAACCAACATGTATAAAGCAATATACTTTGTATTCAAAGGGTATACAGGGTTTTCACTAGCAGTGTAACAGGGAAAGAAAAATGTGCAACCAGACCGGGGTTCGAACCCAGGACCCTTCGCTTACAGGGCGAATGCTCTACCGACTGAGCTAGCCGGCTGCCTACACAAGTTTCTCCCCTATAAGTTATTAAATCCTATACACCCGGCTACACACACCCCCTCCTTCGAATAATTTATCCTCGAATTCCGGGAGTACCAGAACCTCTGTGGGACGTTCTGAGGGTGTATGGTGGGTTATTTGCGTTGGGCGCCAAATGAAACAGGGAAAGAAAAATGTGCAACCAGACCGGGGCTCGAACCCGGGACCCTTCGATTACAGGGCGAATGCTCTACCGACTGAGCTAGCCGGCTACCTACACAAGTTTCTCCCCTATTAGTTATTAAATCCTATACACCCGGCTACAGTAGGATTTCATGTAGGAGGCTTTTTGTATATTTCAGGAGGCCAATGTGCCTGAGCAATGAAGATGGAAGGCAGCTGGGGGTAAATTTTAGGCAGCTCAAATATAATTTGAGGCATTCAAATTGGCCTCCTGTCGCCTCCTAATGACAACTAGGGGTGTAACGGTACGTTCACCTCACGATATGATACGTACCGTCAATCTTTCTAACGGTTCGGTATATTTCGGTATGATACAATATTCTCTAACAGCAGCTTATATACTTCAATTTTTAAGTGATAATGAATTTGATCTTCTATAACAGCAATTATTATGTGCCTACTAACTAGTGTAAGTGAATTTAGACAATATGAAGCATTACTTAATAAAATTCAATTGAGTGATACATGGTAATTATACGTAATCAGAAGGTTGTCAGGCGTTGTCGTTGTCTGAATATTATTTTGCTCATAAGAAACCTAATACCGAACCGTACCGAAATATAGAAGTTTTGTATCGTGAACCGTGTGGGGCTGAAGTCCGCGGTATTTCGTATACCGCGGTATACCGTTACAGCCCTAATGACAACCCTGGGTATAAACAAAGAGTAAGCATCTTTACTGACCAGTTTGTCGACCAGACAGTCTGGAACTATGCCGTGATTTTCTGTTCCTATTTGTCTTCATACTACGCTGGCAAGCCGTCCCAGTATTATGATACCCATCTATACAATATAAATATTCTTATAAATAAAATTCAAAGAGACCTGGGGCCTTATTCACCAATGTTGAAAGTCTAAAATTCAGACTTAGACTTAATATTGGCAATATTTATAATCACTGCCATTTCTTTGCAATAAGATTTAACCATATGAAATTTTATCTGAGTATGTGTTGTTACCCACTGAACGTGTATATCAATTTATATAAAAATTGATACATTTATAACATCATGAGAGCGAATAGAACATTTGGCAATTTAAAGTCTAAGTCTAAATTTTAGACTTACAACGTTGGTGAATAAGGCCCCTGAGCTAAATTTCAAATCACTGATAGAAATTCAAAGGGAAACCATTTTTTCATAATTATGATACATAATTTTGGAGTTTAAGAAACAAAATATGACAACTAAATCACAAACACAATAAGCATAAAGTGATAAAACATAATGATTAATATGCTGTTGATGCCAGTTTTTATACATGCATATATCGCTGGCTTGGAATGAGAAGGTCATAAGTGCCACTTACAACCTTATAAGACTAATGCGTATTTGAAATCTGTATCATAAGGCGCTTCTTATGAGCCCATTTTCATTAAAATCGAAACTTGTCATGTTGACCAAACTGAAGTTGTAAAAGTTTGTTTTACCATAAGTAAAGAGTGATTGTTAGTTTTCTCAAAATATTGATTTTGTAGTTATGACCTTCACATTCTAAGCCAGCGATATCAGGACAGACTGTGGGGTGGCACAGTGGTTGAGCAGATATTTTTTTCTTGGGGTTGCTACGGATAAAATACTTGACTACCGATTGAGAGGTCCCCAATTCGATCCTAGGCCGGGACACATGGTCATTTTCTGAAATACTATTTAGTGCTTCCCACCCATCTAGAGATGAACTGGTTAGAAACCCAGATGCAGTCTTGGGTTTATCAGAACTTTACACCTAGTATCATGTTAAAGCAACAACGAATATAAACAACGAGCTAGGGCACCCCAATTCCTTGTTTCTCACCTAGAGCGGTCTACTACATTGGCGATAACGCCCCAGGGTGGGCCCTGCAAATTACATGTAAGAAAGAGAAGCAAAGATAGGATGTTACGATAAATAGTAAAGGGCTCCACCAGGGTTCCCACAAATACTCGAAGACAAAATTCCCTGACTTTTCACTGACCAGACTGCAGTTTTCCCTGACCAGACAGCAGTTTTTCCTGACTATTTCGAGCAATCGGGCCTTTTTGTTACAATAAATTAGCACAATAGAAGCTGTTAAAATGAGGTAAAGTTTGCTTTATATGGAACCAAAAAGTTTCAGGTAGTAGTTTAAGGGCTGGGGATTGGCAAAAAGTAATCATGATTTGGAATTATCATGAGCTAGCATAGCGAGGGAAGATTTATTCAGTTTTGGGTATATTCTTCATGGGAAATGACACTTATCGAGATATTTAATGAAAAATTCCCTGACTTTTCCTCAATTTCCTAATTTCTCTGACTAATTTCAAAATTCCCTGACTTTTCCCTGACCTTGAATTTTTTTGTTTTTCCCTCATTTTCCCCTGACCTTGGGAACCCTGTCCGTAAGAAAAAGAAAGATACGATGTAAAGATCAATTTTTAGTATAGATATCCGTAACAAATTATGCCACCCCCTAATAAAAAAAGGCTAATTATCCTACAGTATCAGCCCCTACATGAATCCCTTTAATTAAAACTGTATAAGAATATTTATACCTGATTCATTATCACTGCTATCAGTAGGTACAGCTGTAAGGAGTTCTCTCTGATGAGCCAAGGTCGGTAAATCCTTTCCATTCCTACTGGTTTTATCCGGTTTCAATTTCGTACAATGATGCGCCACCTGGTGGCCAGGTTTGGTAGTTTTATTTTTCTTACATTGTTTTCTACATTTATGTTTCTTACAGAATAATTGCAAGTCAGGAGAACATGTGCATTTGTTACACATAATCTCATTGGGTAATGAAATGCTAGGTGAGCACTGATTGGTTGAAGCACTTTCACTCGACCAATCAGAAGCAGCAGAAGAAATGTCTGAAGAGCTAATTGGTCTATCACTAGAAGACATTTCTAAACTCGAGGACTTCTTCAGTTTACCATTCATTAAACTTTTTGATACTTTCTCCTTTTTATGAGTCAGATATTTTAACAAGGACCTTGACCTTGTTAGTTTTTCAGGAACAAAGTCAACATTCTGCGGCACATATCCAGGTGAAAAAGTTTCTTTACACTCCGCATCCTTAACATCAGAACTTAAAGCTTCAGACTTTTTAACTTTTTTATTTTTAAATCCCAATTTTCCAGACACATAATTTTTTAACGCCAGTCCAGACTGCCGCCATTTTTCTTTCACTGACATATTTGTGATTTTCTCTTCACTTGGTCTCTTATTATGTTTTCTCAATTTTTTACCGTTTTCTGCAAATTTCCCGGAAGTTTGTTCTTGTAAAGCCAAGAAATCACTATTATTGGAGTTTGATTTATCGCCACATATCTTTCCACACTCACACAGTGTACGGCAATGCTGTAACGGAGCTTGTATTATAACTAAAAGTTCTCTATTCATAAACTTCAAATCTGGAACTGTCCTCCCTGTTGGACAAGTCTGTGAAATGTCTGCTGAAATTGTCAAGGACGCAGAACCAGTCTGTGTGAAATTAGGGGCCAATGCAGAACTATTCCGTGTTGACTTCGGGGCAGATAAGATATTAGCAGGCTGAAAATTTGTGATACAGACTGAACTATTCGGTCTGAAATCCTGTGAAGTTGAACCAGTCTGTGCAAAATCAGGAGTAGTTGTTGAGGCTGAAGCAGTCCGTGCAAATTCAGGAGTAGTTGTTGAGGCCGAACCAGTCCGTGAAAAATCAGGAGTAGTTGTTGAGGCTGAACCAGTCCGTGGAAAATCAGGAGTAGTTGTTGAGGATGAACCAGTCCGTGAAAAATCAGGAGTAGTTGTTGAAGTTGAACCAGTCCGTGGAAAATCAGGAGTAGCCGTTGAAGTTAAACCAGTCGTCCTACTAGGAGTGCCAGTAGCTATGGGCACCATTACATCCAAGTTTGCACTGCAATAAATAATTACACAATGAAGACAATCAATACTTATGTCCCATGGAAGCCTTGTCCATGAAAACTAGCTTAATAAAACCAGGGGCCATATAATATTTCTGTTGAAATATTGGATGTTGAAATATTGGATGTTGAAATATTGGATGTTGAAATATTGGATGTTGAAATATTGGATGTTGAAATATTGGATGTTGAAATATTGGATGTTGAAATATTGGATGTTGAAATATTGGATGTTGAAATATTGGATGTTGAAATATTGGATGTTGAAATATTGGATGTTGAAATATTGGATATACTATCAGGGGTTCTACTGAGGCATACAAGACAATCCTGAAAAAGAGTCGCAAGTGAATTTCGGGTGCAATTAGATTTCAAACATTGTCTCATTTTCAGGACATTTAACTTCCAATGAGCATGATTTTGATCAAATGACTTTAATTACATTAAAAAAAAAAGATCATTCTTCCAAATGCAGCCAATCCATAATTCAGGAATTGCAGGACCCTTGTATATTTATTTTCACCAGTCTATTGTATCAACGCCTCCCACCCTTACATTGGAATTAATTGGTAATTTACGACGTCATTTGCTGCTGATTTTGGCCGTTTTTCAGAATTTAGGAAAATGCTTCAAACATCTGCTGAGAAATTAATATGTAACATTTGAAATGATTTATGTCCTGAATAAAACTTACTTACAACATGGCCTTCTAATTTACATAATATAAACATAAAACAGTAAACAAGAGGGCCTGAAAGGCCCTAGGGCGCTCACCTGTTGCACATTGGTAAAGGTATCAGTACAACCTACATTCTGACCATATTTCATGAAGATTGAATCAAAACAGTGACCCCTGGAGTGAACAAAATGTTTTTCTAAGATTTGACCTAGTGTTTGACCCCACATGACCCAGTTTCAAACTTAGCCTAGATTTCGTAAAGAACAACATTCTGACCAAGTTTCATGATGATTGGATCAAAACCACGACCTCTGGAGTGAACACAAGGTTTTTCTTAGATTTGGTCTAGTGACCTAGTTTTTGACCCCACATGACCCAGTTTCAAACTTGGTCTAGATTATATAGAGAACAACATTCTGACCAAGTTTCATGAAGATGCGATCAAAATTGTGACCACTGGTGTGAACACTAGGTTTTTCTAGAATTGACCAAGTGACCTAGTTTTTGACCCCACATGACCCAGTTTTGATCTTTGCCTAGATTTCATAGAGAACAACATTCTGACCAAGTTTCATGAAGATTGGATCAAAATTGTGACCTCTAGTGTGAACACAAGGTTTTTCTAAGATTTGACCTAGTGACCTTGTTTTTGACCCGGCATGACCCAGTTTCAAACTTTGCCTAGAAATCATGCAGAACAACATTCTGACCAAGTTTCATGAAGATTGGATGAAATTGTGACCTCTAGAGTGTACACAAGGTTTTTATAAGATTTGACCTAGTGACCTAGTTTTTGACCCCACATGACCCAGTTCCAAACTTGTCCTAGATTTTATGGAGAACAACATTCTGACCAAGTTTCATGAAGATTGGAACAAATTGGTGACATCTAGAGTGTACACAAGATTTGACCTAGTGACCTAGATTTTGACCCCACATGACCCAGTTTCGAACTTGGCCTAGATTTCATAGAGAACAACATTCTGACCAAGTTTCATGAAGATTGGATCAAAATTGTGACCTCTAGTGTGAACACAAGGTTTTTCTAAGATTTGACCTAGTGACCTTGTTTTTGACCCGGCATGACCCAGTTTCAAACTTGGCCTAGAAATCATGCAGAACAACATTCTGACCAAGTTTCATGAAGATTGGATGAAATTGGTGACCTCTAGAGTGTACACAAGGTTTTTATAAGATTTGACCTAGTGACCTAGTTTTTGACCCCACATGACCCAGTTCCAAACTTGTCCTAGATTTTATGGAGAACAACATTCTGACCAAGTTTCATGAAGATTGGAACAAATTGGTGACATCTAGAGTGTACACAAGATTTGTCTAAGATTTGACCTAGTGACCTAGATTTTGACCCCACATGACCCAGTTTCGAACTTGGCCTAGATTTCATAGAGTACAACATTCTGATAAAGTTTCATGAAGATTGGATCAAAACTGTTGCCTCTAGAGTGTACACAAGCCAATTGTTGACGGACGACGGACGGACGAAGAGTGATCACAAAAGCTCACCTTGTCATTATGTGACAGGTGAGCTAAAAAAAAAAAATTAAAAAAAAAAAAAACACAAATAAATATAATTCTTGAACAATTTAAACAAGACTGCGTTCAGTAAATCCTTAGGACGCGGTGGAAGCCTCATCCATAATAATTAGCAAATTATTTGTCAATCAACTTGAAAGAAAAATGGACGGAAGGAAGAATAGGAAATCAGTATATGCCTTCGTATCAGTAATAATAATATTAATAAAAACAACTTTATTTATCGAAGGTTATAAGCATTAAGTTAATACATTTCATGTATAAACTTATTTACAACATGGCCTTCTAATTTACATAATATAAACACAAATCAGTAACAGTGTTCGCGTTTACCTCAATTTTTTGTGGGTCCCAGGGACCCAATGCCTTTAAAAAAGTTGGGTCCCATTACAAATTTACTGAGTCCCAATAAATTGGCACACAATCTGTCAAGATTGATATAAAATGATACTTAAATATGCTTAGAATAGTTAAATAGCAGTATATGACCTATCAACTCATTCTGAGCAAAGTTTAACA
Source organism: Spisula subtruncata (assembly GCA_963678985.1). Taxonomy (NCBI): domain Eukaryota; kingdom Metazoa; phylum Mollusca; class Bivalvia; order Venerida; family Mactridae; genus Spisula; species Spisula subtruncata. Next base: position 6,573,498 of record OY787677.1, read on the forward strand.
ATGGTTGTAATTAAAAGTATCATTTTTATCATAAATCAGTTGATGATAATGTGAAATAAAACTTCAACACCCAAAGTGCTAACTGAATGAGGAACTTTATTTAACTAGAACAGAAATCATGAAAGGCATAAGCCACAAATGTTAGTGGCATTGTCCGTTATAGGTCCAGTTTAAGCTGCTTCACATACAGTCTGAATCACACAATCTAGCAGCTAGTATACTGGATCTATTTCCTTCTATCTTTTAGAGCACGGAACTTCTGAGCAGCTTGTGTGTAGTCAAATTTGGCAAAGTGGGGCCTATTGATGGTTATCTTCATAATGCTCTGTAGTGTCTCCTGGCCCAGTCTGTTTCTGGCTTTGTTTTTTGTGAGGTTTTGAGCAGAGAAACCCCTTTCGCAGGATGCACTGTTAAGAGGTACAGACAGTGCCAGTTGACCTAACACCACAAAATCTGGATAGTCATCTTCCATATTCTGCACAACATACTGCACAAAGTCAGGGAAGTTCATATTGTTCATTTGTTTGGCATGGTGTTTGAAGGGGAGGAAGTCCCTCTGACACCTGTCTTTGTCAATCAATGCTTCACCAGCTGCATCCTCTGGCTGGTAGTGGTCAATTAGGTGTTTGAGCTCTCTACTGCCATAATCAGCTATTCCAGCATGAGCCTCTGGGTAAAGCTTCCGGGAGAAGATGGCATCAAAACTCTTCAGAACATCCATTGTATCACTGGGAAAGCGTTGTTCAAGTTTCTCAAGCAGGGTGCCCAGTAGCTGATCTGAAGAAAAAAAATGTTTATATACTAATAATAGCCAGGACTTGTTTCTTACATTTGTTTCATCATTTGTTAATTAATAATTAATATGACTCCTGCTCAGCCTCATACTGTCATGTGTATTAATCAACTTTGAGAATAATATGTTTATTTTGTTGAAATAAATTATTCGAATTGATGACCATTCTCATCCATGATGGTTAAATTAATGCATATGAAAATGATCATCAATTTATGGCTGAGATTTACACCCACCTTTTGCTGCAATGAAGCTAGTTTCTTGGGCATCAGTAACTGTGATAGGTAGGTCCTGGTAAGTCCTTGTCTCGTTCACCTGCTGGCGCATTGGTGTGTATGTGGTCAGGGAATCTAAGTTTTGGCCAAAGGTTGTCAGGGTGTCCCTCACAGTCTCTATGCCCATCCGGACTGACCCAAAGTCAAGGCAAGCCCTCTGGAATGTCTTTGATAGTCGTGTGAACAAGGGCATAATGTCAACAAGAAGACAAGTCAGGACAACAAACATGAACTGATCAACCTGGCGTAGGTATCCCCTGGCTTGGTCATTGTTAACAGCCTCCTCACCCAATGCAATCACTAATGCAGCCCATGATGAGTGAATTGCCGATACAGCTTGGTGCAGTGAAAGCCACCTGACAGCATGATGCCATTTCAGCACGATGAGACTGTCATTTTCTAGGAGTGCATACACTGCCCGCAGTCTATTGTAACGAACTGCAGAGTTGTTGAAATAGAAATACAGAGACTGCACGGTGTCCTCGTAAGTTTTAACAGCTCTGACAGAACCAGCTGCTTGGGAAACTGCCAGGGCAAGTTTATGTGCAACACAGTGAATATGTATGAGCCTGGCATTCTCACGCTTCATCCTGACTCCGACCCCTGACCTCACACCAGTCATGACCGCAGCCCCATCTGTTGCCAGACCCATCACCTTAGCTTGTGGAATATTCCATGAATCTAGCCACCCATTTATGGCATTGATTATAGTTTCAGCTTTCCCGTCCTCAACATCCAGATTTGCAGCAAAATGTACATTGATTTTCCCATCAACAATAGTTTGCACGTAGATTATAAGCTTTTTGAAAATAGCAATGTCACAACTCTCGTCTGTCAACAGCCCAATGAACTTGCTTTTCTCTATAGCACTTTTAATGTCATCGGTAATGGACCCAGCTAGACAGTGCACCATGTCAGTCACAGCCTCATGCGATAGATAGCAATTTTGAAATTTCTGACAGCCATTGCTTTTTTGAAGTTCAATCATTTGTGGATACGTGTTCATTGCGATGTTGTTTTGTGCCATGAAATAAACAGTTTTTAACTGCAAACTCAGGGAATCCTCGGCCTTTTCCTCGGCAAGTTTGAACGATTTCTTAAACTGACCGCGGTTTGATTTAATTTCGAGGGCACGCCGATGACCGTCGGTAGAAATGTGCCGTACTAGCGAGCTTCGTTGGAAATCAATGCAACCACTCGTCGTGAACATATTTTTAATCTTGGTATCAGTACAGATAAGACAGTGCATTGAAATGCTTTTATCAACAGGGTTTTCCTTCTTGACTAACCAGTCTTTGAATTGCGGATCTTTCAGCCATTGCTCTTGGAAGTTTCGATTATGCTTTACTTTCTTTCGCTCCGACGCCATAATTCAGCCTCCTGTAACTAGTAGCAACTGCAGCGGCCTCGATCTGGTCGCTTCTCGAGTAATTACCAGTCGAACACGGTAAAATTTATGCAGCGCTGTAACCCAGTCAAGCAAGTGTCCGCGTGACGTCACGATAAAATGCATGTCGGGAGATCAAAATAAAAATAAACATGATTTTATTTATGGCGCTTCGGAGAAAAGGGGAAGAGATTTTAATTCAAGGTTTCGGGTTTGTTTAATGAAATTGTTCTACTTCTTTTTGGTAATTATAAATATTGCGTCCCACGTACGCAACGTACTCCAGAATTCTACGTTCCGCCGATTTTCGTTGCGTAAAAAGACATGTTTATGCCGTAAACGCGAACACTGAGTAAAAAAAAAAAAAAAAAAAAAAAAACACACAAATAAATAAAAAAATTAAATTACATGTACACCCGACAAACACTATGAAAAACATACATGTAAATAATAATATCTCTTTCAATTTGAAAGGAACATATTGATCAGTAGATGCTGGGGGATGAAAAATATCAACAGTACCAATTCTAAATCGGTTTGGTTCAGGAAAACGAATATTTTATTTGACACCTTTATAGTAATTAATTACCGTACCCATTTTTTCTATCGTTGTGAGAAGTAACAGGATCACTCTGTCTTACACTCAGCTTGCTTCCACTGGAAGTAATAAATACAATAGTAAGTTAGTAAAGCCTTTATATAACGAGGCATACACATTTGATTTCCCGATCTTCTATGTGGGCCTCAAGTAATGGTCATGTGACAACTACTGTAAACCTAGAAATTATTTTGCGCGATTTAATTTCGCAGAGTTCGCGGATAGTTATAATCCGCGAAAGTAAATAGCCGTGAACATGTCCAGGACTAGAAAAACATCAAAGTTTCTCTTTTTTAAAGGAAATTCATCATTTTGGTACGACGTTTATAAGACTGAGTTAGAAGTGCAATTTTGTCAAAATATGGAATGTTATGTTAATAGCCATTTTCTGATTAAAAGCTTTTTATAATTACGGTACAATAATGAAAACACTTTACTTTGTTTCTTGAAAAAGTGTCGAATAATACAACCAATATACTAGTTACATGCGTGTAAATAGTTTTGTTTATTATGTCATATAATACTGGAGGACAGAAAGTGTCAATAAAGCTGTGAAAACATGACCAGTGAAGTTTGTATTTTTTGTAAACAATACAACAGATAACTAACTACATCAAAAAGAGTTTTTAACAAAGATGAGAACTATAATTAAGAAGCAATTATGTACGAAACGAGCAATGAATGTGACAGGTTATAATATCAATAATTTTATCACTATGCAACTTAGTTTTTGCGGAGTTTGCAGGAGACGTAAAAATGCGAAAGTTTGTAGCAGCGAATATATCGACGATCGGCAGAACACGAAAGTTTGTATCCGCGAAAGTTTCTAGGTTTACAGTATAAAAAGACTACCATGGAAACTAAAGCTTTTAGAAGTTATTCTGGCTAACACTCCAGAGGAGTGTCAACAAGGCCAAATTAAAAAAATCATACATAGCTGAGCATTGTCGCCAAACGAGAGACATTCAATGACTTAAGTTCAGTATTTAACTCAGTTTATAATAAAGAATTCCAGGGAAACCAATTTTCCAAGGCAGTCGAGCATTATTTTCAGACCTTTTTCTTAGTATTGTGTGAGGCCGAATTTCGGCCTCAAATTCCATTCCCAATTGGTGAAAAAAAATCCCAATTGCTGAAAAAAATCCCATTTGAAAAAAAAATCCCAAAAAAGTCTGACCCAAAAAATTATTTTTTACTCCAGAGCGAAATATGTTTATTACTAAATATAACACGGTATACCAAACATCTAAATATATTTTGTTAAAGAGAACTTAATTATGGATATATAAGCATGGTTTTAAGATATTTAAAAGGAAAAAAGTCCAATTTTTGTCATTTAACCGCTTATTTTTTTCCCCAATTTGTAAGAATCCGCCACGCAAAATTCCCAAATTGGGCAGGGGCCTTTTTCCCAAAAACGCCAGAAAAAGGTCTGACTTTCAGTTCCGGTGATGCGCAAAGGCTCCACTTTCAATCTAAAGCAATGTTTTCATATTTATAAGCAACCTACTAAGCAAGCTTCATCATGATATCTTGTTTCAAACTTATCAATCAGAAATCAAATTGGGAACCCTGTAAAGTTGTATTTTCTATGACAAAATTTTTACCGTTAATACGCAGCCATAAGTCGCATGCAGCCATAAGTTGCAGGGGGACTTTTGAATAAAAAATCAAGGTTTTTGTCTAAACCCTTCCATAGGTCGCATGTATAGTTTTCCATTTTTGTGAAAGCTGAAATCATGTGCTCAGTGTCAAGTGTCGAAGAAAATGTGGTCATTTTCAGCTAAAGTTGGGAGGAATGTGTAGATTTTCAGACAGAATATGGAGGAGTGTAGTAATTTTCAAACAAAGTTGATGGGAATGTGGTCATTTTCAGATAAATGAAATGATTTTCTGACAAAATCGGTAGTAGTGTAGTAAACTCTTCCATAAGTTGCAGGGTGACTTTTTAACTTTTTTGGGACTGTTTTTGCCAAACTTATGGCTGAGTATTTACAGAACTGTGATTAACAAGAGGGCCATGATGGCCCTATATCGCTCACCTGATTATAAATGAAGCCCTGCACAATTAAGACTAACAAAGGTAGAGCGTAAATATAGAAACTGGTGACCCCTGGGGCGGGGTCAATTTGACCCCGGGCATAATTTTAATTTGATTTTTATATGTCTTCCCTATGTAAGTAAGTCTATGTAAAACTGGTTATCCCGGGGCGGCGCCAATTTTGACCCCAGGGGCAGTATTTGAACAATCTTGGTAGGGGACCACTAGATGATGCTACATACCAAATATCAAAGCTCTAGGCATTGTAGTTTTAGAGAAGAAGATTTTTATATGTTTTCCCTATATAAGTCTATGTAAAACGGTGACCCCGGGGCGGGACCAATTTTGACCCCAGGGGCATAATATGAACAATCTTAGTAGGGGACCTCTAGATGATGCTACATGCCTAGGCATGGTAGTTTTAGAGAAGAAGATTTTTATATGTTTTCCCTAAAGTCTATGTAATACGGTTACCCTCGGGGCGGGGCCAATTTTGACCCCAGGGGCATAATATGAACAATCTTGGTAGGGGACCACTAGATGATACTACATGCCAAATATCAAAGCTCTAGGCATTGTAGTTTTAGAGAAAAAGATTTTTATATGTTTTCCCTATATAAGTCTATGTAAAACGGTGACCCCCGGGGCAGGGCCAATTTTGACCCCAGGGTCATAATTTGAACAATCTTGGTAGGGTACCACTAGATGATGCTACGTACCAAATATCAAAGCTCTAGGCATTGTAGTTTTAGAGAAGAAGATTTTTATATGTTTTCCCTGTATAAGTCTATGTAAAGCGGTGACCCCGGGGGCGGGGCCAATTTTGACCCCAGGGCCATAATTTGAACAATTACTAAATCCCCCAATGCCACGTTAATCCTGGCAAAATTTCATCAAAATTGGCCAAATGGTTTCAGAGGAGATGTCGTTTGAAAGTGTGGACGGACGGACGTACAGACGGACGACGGACGGTGAGTGATCACAATAACTCACCTTGAGCACTTTGTGCTCAGGTGAGCTAAAAATTCATAGAGTAATGAACACTTTACCCAATGCTTGTTGTTCGTCCGGCTTCCAATGGTATTTCACCATTTTGATAGTCGGATTTTGTTTGCTTATTCTTTGGTCTGGCACCACCAAAAGCATCCATTCCTACTCTGGAATGATAGAATATATAATCAGGGCCTTTTTGCCAAAATTGTTAAGAAGCCCTAGCCAGTTAGATTTTTCTTCAAATGGTGAAATTCAAGCGTTGTGTTGCTTTTGAATTGTGAAAGAGGAAGCACAATATTGACTTTAATATTATTGTGAAAAGCAATTTACAACTAATATTTCCCTTTATTTTGTAAAGAAAATCACGATAAATTTCATTATTGAATGTTTAAGCTACTCTGGTTTTGTCAATTTCAAATTGTAGACAATTTTGAGACAGTGCAAGTGATTTCATTTGTGAAAGAGGCATTTATGTGGTTTGTGAAACTGGCAGTTTGGAATTCAAATTGTGAAGTAGCCTTATCTCGGCCTCTGTTATATAGTGAAACAAGAGCACCGCCATACGGGGCAATATACGCCCGAAGGGTTTTGTTTCAGGTCTTGGTACCAAAATTTTGACAGTTGAAGGCAAAAGGACAGCCCTGAACAAAAAATGGGAAGAAATCCCCCTCAAGAGTTACAGAGCGGAAGGGAAACAAAGTCAAATGACCTTTAACCCCTAAGTGTGACCTTGACCTTAAAGCAACCCCTCCAGAACATGCGCTCTGCACATCATCTTGATGTGGTGAACATTTGTGTCAGGTTTCTTTAAAATCCTTCAAGAGGTTCAAGAGTGACAGAGCAGAAGGGAAACAAAGTCATATGACCTTTAACCCCTAAGTGTGACCTTGACCTTAAAGCGACCCCTCCAGAACATGCGCTCCGCACGTCATCTTGATGTGGTGAACATTTGTGTCAGGTTTCTTTAAAATCCTTTAAGAGGTTCAAGAGTGACAGAGCAGAAGGGAAACACAGTCATATGACCTTTAACTCCTAAGTGTGACCTTGACCTTGAAGCGACCCTCCAGAATATTCGCTCTGCACGTCGTCTTGATGTGGTGAACATTTGTGTCAGGTTTCTTTAAAATCCTTCAAGAGGCTCAAGAGTGACAGAGCGGAAGGGAAATTGCTAACGACAGACATAACATAATACGGCCCTTCGGGCGTATAAAAAGCCCTGATATAGTATGACCCCATGGCAGCCCAATTGTCGAAAAATGGTCACATGGGCTTTGAACTTGACATCAAAATCAAAAGAGATTGTATACTGTGGCTGGCCAATCTCCATGTAAAGTTAGTAGATCCTAGAGCAAAGCGAGTTATTGAACGGAAACCAATTTGGTCTACCGACAGACACAGGGCTAGAATTTAGCACTCGCACACTTGCAAAATGCCACTCGCAAAATGTGAGCCATCTTTGCCTATTGCAAGTCCATTTTCCAAGCACTGGCATTTTTTGCGAGTAGAAATAATCGAAAGCTGAAATAAAAAATTTGTATCTGTTACAATTTTGATACTGCATTATAAAGCATGTACTTTTATTTAAGCATTTATAAAGAGGAGAACTATTGAGACAAAAGATAAGGATACTTCAATGTACATCACGAATGCAGCTCGTGTGATCAGAGCAAACACGAACATATACACACAAAGGTATACACGTTCATGCAGCGTGACCTTTGAAATTTGTTTTATAAACATACACAGGATCGATTGTTTACCTTACAATTTACATAATTCTAATTTTAAAAGATTCCTAATGAATGTAATCAATTACAATTTTAAACAAACAATTAAGAAACTAAATATGACCATATTTGGAATTTGTATCACTACGCGCAGTCACAACGTAAATCCAGTAATAGGCTATATGTAAATTGTGAATCAACTAACGATTTAGCTACTTAATATTTATTTCGAAGACCGAATGACGAAAAAACATATCAGATCTACCACCAAAATTATCAACACAATTATAGTGAGTTACATAATTTGTCTCGTCTTGATCTTGCCATTCAATTTCAGGGTTCTCGGCAACGCGTAATTACGCGTATTTGGACACATACTTTTGAAATCAGACGCATAAAATCGGGACGCAAGCTTTTTCCGACGCACGTGTTTGACCTTGGGTCATAAATTTGTCGTAAACACACGATTATACAATAAACAATTGCAGCGTCCCTTGTATCGAGTAATTTACAGGCGAGCGGCGGGGTAAAATACCCAAGATATGCATCGTGAACCAATCAGCGTTCGCGAGTCCTTAGATAATCATTGACGCGTCCCGCGAAAAATAAACTTCATCAGATCGATGCATACGTGTAAATCACAAACTGTTACGTAAACACGTACGCTTTAATTGATTGGTGATAATTGATATCTCCACAAAATTACTGACCGTGTCGTTTATTTGATTGCAGACAGATTTATATGACGATTTTAATTTTTGTCGTAACGTTACATCGGAAAAGCGATTCGTTAATCCAAACTTATTATTTACGATTAACGCGTGTGTTTTACATTAAATCCAAACAATAATTTCGAATTCTACAAATTCTACAAATGCTGAGTTTTAAAGAACATACCTCAATAAATTCATATTCCGCGCTGATAATTCCTTGACAAAAATATCACAATCCCAACACAAGCACCCCCTCCCTCACTCGTCGCTACGCAACTCGGATTGAGTCCTCAGGACTCCTACTTTTTTGCAAAAAGGAGTCCTGGACTCCAACTTTAAAATCCTACAGAGAACCCTGAATTTCAATGGAACTGCATTTGTGCATTCGACCACGTATGTACTTGAATTAATTTATAAACATTCGGACTATCTCTATTTTCTTCCCCTGGAAAGACAAAATATTAGCGAAGTAAAATTCGAAGCATGATATTTCTATTAATTTGTCAATAAACATACCAAAATATTTGTATAAATTCATGAAGTAATGATGTCAACATGCAATATTAGGCAACCTGCACGCTTAATTACACTCGATATAAAAACTTCCGTAATTCTAGACAGCCCTAGCTAGGACTCGCTAGGATTATGGAAGTTCTGTAATCCTAGCCTGTGGGTCTAGAATTACAGTACAGCCACTGCCAAAATTTAAGGTGAAGAGTCAGATTTACTATAATTACATACATGCCATATTTTCCCTGAAGCCAATGCAGGAGATTGGTGATGGCAATGCGGGAGATTTCAACGAAATGCAGGAGATTTATCTTGCTCAAACTTTAAACTTAAATAAATGAAGTTAATATGCTGTTGGCACCTAATTTACTTGTTGGAAATTATCATGCATGCTTCATAAAGCTATTTAAATTAATGTTTGTTATCATTTTCATCATGCAAACAAAAAATGGACAAGAAATGTAGGAGATTTGATCGATTTGCCTAAAATCACGCAGGAGTAGAGTCTCAAAGGCAGGCATGTATGTACTTATAATACAAATTTTCTTGCAATATTTTGATGACTCTTGAAAATTGAGAGTCAGTAGTCATTTTGACTCTTCACTTTTGGACCCTAGTGAAAGCCATGCTGGCTAAGGGCAAACGTGAAAATTTCGACTGAACACCACACCACTACGGAGTGGGATTACATTTATAAACCTGGTAGACAATAATGTTTCCATCAGTATAAGCAAAGACCTAAATTACACAGATTGGACACTCCACTAACAATTTAGAGCAAACGCAAAATAACAGGCAGCAGAGTCAGTTATTGTGCATAAAACTATTTTTCGTCATCCAATTTTAATGGACAATGTGTCATTTTGAAGAGATAATTTTCTTCTACTATATATAGTAGCTCAATTTTGTCTACCTCTTATAAAATACAGAAAATCAGGATTTGAATGAGGCAAATCAGATATTTTCTGATAAACTTGGAATTAACATTAATTTGATGAAAACAAGAGTAGGTCTGGCTCTTCGGGGTCTACTGATTTATTTATTGAATTATTTCAATAAGTGGGGTATCATTTTAAAGCTGAATAATACATCTATTGCATAGATCGATTAGAGCGGGGTCGGCCTTTGCCGAACGGAGTCTACTTCCGAACAGTACCAATTTTAGCACGTTTTTTATACCTAATAACGTATTTTTATATTTTATTCCATCAAACATTCATATTTATGACCTATCCAACCATAACCACCTTAGTTGACACCGAATATAGGGATATTTGACATTAGAATCAAAAGTATGTGTGAAGTGGTCTATTTTTAGCAATTTCTATAACATACTACGTAGTGGTGCTAAGATATGGGAACATTTTCATAGCCTTGATTCTATGAAATAATGGTGCCGAGGGATAAACTATGACTATACAAACCGAATTTGATGCACCTAGATGTCCTGATTCATTGTGCCTTCAGAATAGTCCCTGTTCAACAATACCCGACACAAATTTCAATCCAGCGGCTAATTCCGAACAGTTTTAAAATTGCAATACACACCTACATCAAACAGGTAAATCTACTTCAGATGAAGAGGATATCATATTGGATTTGTCATTCTGATTATCGGTGGGTCTAATTAGTTCCATATCAAGCTATTCTAGAATATATTTTTTTCATTTTTTTTTAAATTTTGAAATATTGATAATTTATAGTTTTTCAACTGAAAATGGTTCCAATGGATCATTGCAACATGAAATAACTGAAATAACACCGTCTGCATAGATAATTTAAAATCGTGATGATGATATCTACATATATGAGTTTTACTTTGGATAAAGAAAACATAATGAGGGTACAGCATTATTACAAATCATTCACCTGTTTACTATGGTGAATTTAGTTGTTCTTATCAGTGGCGACATTTAATCTAATGGTAGGATCACACTCAGGACTGAGAACCAAGTTGGTACATAATCTACACACACACAATTATATACCTGACGATTTACCATATCAAACATTTAACATAATGCTGATACAGCTCCGAATTGTGTTTCATAGTTTCAATCTAAGTAGGAAACAGTAAATGAAACATCTAACTACACATTAAATGACAGTTCGGTGTATGTACTTCATGTTTACACAACGTCGAAGCATTGTGGGAAGTCTTAGATTGGTCGACACTGGAACCTAGAGACCAGTCCACAGGTGCTGTGCATACTACTATTTGCAATTATATGTGTAATTATATCAATATATTGTGTGTTCGGAATTACCCAACATTCTGTTCGGCTGACCCTCCATGTTCGGAATTAGACTCCATTGGTCGTAATGAAAAATACGTTCGTTCTGGGTAAACGGAAAACTTACGGGAAATGTGTAGTATTGTACGGAACGAGCGGGCTTTTTTTGTCAACTTTAAATCGAAAGTGTTCGGAATTACCCGATATAAATCGATGGAGGAAAATTCTTGCTTAAGTGTTCGGAAATTGCCGACCCCGCTCTAGTTTTTTCATAAGTGTATTACAACATGAGATATAAGGTATTAAAACAGACGAGATTTCGCGAGATTTCAGAAGATCTGCCACGAGATATCATAAGACTTGGCACAGGTTTCCAATCTGTGTAATTTAGGTCTTTGGTATAAGTGAGAAAAGCATTCTCATCCTGAAAGGTTCGAAAAAGGCAGTGGCTAGGATTACGGTACCGTAATCCTAGACCCACAGGCTAGGATTACGGAAGTTCCGTAATGCTAGCGAGTCCTAGCTAGGGCTGTCTAGAATTACGGAAGTTTTTATACAGAGTGCAATTAAGCGTTAAATTATACAAATATTGGTATATTTATTGACAAATAAATAGAAATATCAGAATATCATGCTTCGAATTTTACTTCGCTAATATTTTGTCTTTGCAGGGGAAGAAATTAGAGGCAGTCCGAATGTTTATAAATTAGCTAATGTACGTGGTCGAATACACAAATGTAGTTCCATTGAAATTGATTGTCATGATCGAAACAAATTGTGTTACTTATTTTGGAAGTAGATCTGATATGTTTGTTCGTCATTTGGTCCAAATAAACATCAAGTAGCTTAATCGTTTGTTTATTCACAATTTACATAGCCTACTACTGGATCTACGTTGTGACAGCGCGTAGTGATACGAATTCCAAATATGGTCATATTTAGTTTCTGAATTATTTATTTTAATTTGTAACTGATTACGCTTTGCATGTCATTAGGAGTCTTATAAAATTAGAATTATGTAAAGAATCGATCCTGTATGCGTTAATAAAATATAATTCAAAGGACATACAAGGTTTTTTTGCTCCAGTAACGTATATACCTTCGTGTATATATATTCGTGTCTGCTCTGATCACACGAGCGGCATTCGTGATAAATGTTGAAGTTTTCTTGTTCAACCCTGCTATTATCTGTTGTCTCAATATATTTTTCGTATTCTTACTTACTTACTGTTCTTACTGTTCTGTTGGAGTAGTGTAAGCGTATTCACGCTTGTTGACTCCCTCGTTCAGTCATCTATACATAGGGAGTTTTCGCTTCCAAACAAATGCGAAAACCGTGCAACTTACACGCTGTATATCTCTTGTAAATCAAATCGACTCATTCTCCACGCAGTATCTAGGCTGGTTTTAAACGAATTCACACTGGAGCTACAAACGATCTTTTCATCTAGATTGTTCCAATTATTTATAGCTCTTGTGGGAAAGGCGTTCAGGCGGAGAGATTTCTTGACATGCGCTTTGTCCAGGCGATATACATGCCCGCGAGTGTTGTTTACATTGAAATTCACTAGCTTTTCACAGTCAAAGTTTTCATATCCATTTATCAACTTAAACATTTCTATCATGTCATACCGCTGTCTACGGTAAAGTAATGTTGGAAGGTTCAAAGCGGTTAATCTTTCCGAGTACGACAGACCTTTCAATTCAGGAACAATTCGTGTCGCTCGTCTTTGTATATTTTCTATCAACTGGCAGTTCTTTTTAGTACTAGGGTACCACACAATACATCCATAGTCCACGATGGATCTGATTAAACTCTTGTATAGAGTCAAGAATAGTCGTTTATCCATGTACTGGAATGTCCTCTTGATTAGTCCAGTAAGTCTGTTACAGCGGTTCACGACATTTGCTACGTGTTTATTGAATTTCAAAGATTTCTCGAAAGTTATGCCAAAATCTTTCTCTTCAGTGCACTTTGGGAGGTCAATGTTATGACGCTGGTTATCTCTCATATGATATGCGCTGTCAAATTGAACATTTCCATATTGTACGAATTTACACTTTGGGATTGAGAATTGCATCAGCCATTTGTCACTCCAGTCACACAAATTAAGCAAGTCTTTTTGAATTATCTCTTGATCAGTGCAAGAACTGATTGGGCGGTAGATTTTACTGTCATCTGCAAAGAGTTTACACATAGATTGTAGTCCATCCGGGAGATCGTTCATGTATATTATAAACAACACAGGCCCCAGTACAGAGCCCTGTGGAATGCCTGATGTCACAGGTTTCCATTCAGAATGTGTCCCATTTATCACAACTCTCTGACGTCGATCACTTAAAAAGTTTTTGATCCACTGAATTATTTCATCGGAAAAGCCATATGCCTGTAACTTTAACATAAGCCTCTGGTGAGGTACAGTATCAAAGGCTTTTTTGATGTCGAGATAAACTGTGTCTGTTTGAACACTGTCGTCAAAATTTTTCACCAAATCATCAAAAACGTCCAAGAGTTGAAGCACACAGCTACGTTTATCCCTGAATCCAAACTGAGACTCCGAGAACAGTTTGTTTTCCGACATATGTTTCATGATGATGTCTCGAACTGCCTTTTCACATAATTTACTTGTAATGCAGGTCAATGACACAGGCCTGTAATTGGATGGGTCTGTTTTCTGCCCCTTTTGTTTATACAATGCAGTTACATTCGCTTCCTTCCATATTGGAGGGACAATACTAGTTTCAAATGATTTATTGAAAATTCTCGACAATGGATCGTAAAGTTGATGTGATGCTTCGTTTAACACACGTGGGTGACAATTATCTGGACCCATGGATTTGTTCACTTTCACATTTTGAAGTTGTTTCAAAACGGTAGATGGATCAACTGTTAATTTGGTTACCGGAGTATCATTGTATCTGAGATCAAAGACTGGAAGAATACCCGGAGGCTCATTTACAAACACTGATGCGAAGAAGTTGTTTAATAAGTTGGCCTTGCCACTATCATTATCAATTGTTTTACCATTGCTGTCCTTCAAGTTACAAATTCCATCTCTGTTAGATGTTTTTTCCCGAATATATCCCCAAAACGCTTTAGAGTCCACATTCACTTTATCCGCAATGGATTTTTCAAATCTCTTCTTAGCACATCTAACAAGTTTCGTGCATACATTTCTAGCCTTGCAGTAACTGTCATAATCTCTCCTTTTCAGAGTGTGAGTGTAAGTTTGCCAACATTTATACTTTTTCTTAACACTTTTCAAACAACTTTGGTCCATCCATCTCTTTTTCTTAGTTTGTCGTGCCGACTTTGATCTTATCAGGGGAACATGTTTTTCTACACTTTCCGTAATTTTTTCCATAAAGAATTCATACCCATCAGATGCTGACATTTCATCCAACATATCCCAATTCACCACTGATAATTCATCTCTAATGGCAGTATAGTCACCTTTATGATAATTTCTCTTTCCTGTATTTTGAGACACAAAGTTTGCATTACATTCAAGGGTTACAAATAGCGATATATGGTCACTGGCTCCCAGATTATTACTGAACTGAAAAGATTTCACAATCTCAGGCGTATTCGTAAGAAGCAAGTCTAGAATGTTTGCAGTTTGACCAGGTCTGTATCGAGTAGGTTGCAGAATCAGCTGATGCATGAAATTGTTCCGAAGACATTCAATAAACTTTGACACAATGTGTTCAATTCCATGAGGTGAAGACCAATCATCCCAACATATGGTAGGAAAGTTAAAGTCTCCAATCAACACCTTATAGTCAACTTTCACATTTTCAATCGCATTTATGAGCGATAACAGTTTATTTGAGTTCAACAATGAGCTCGACGGACTTCTATATATAGCTCCCAGTAGAAGTTTCTTTTTTGATTTCAATTGTAAGATACACCAGCAGGATTCTTCAAACTCATGATTATTTAACAGTTCACATTCAGTAACATCAAGGGTCTGTCTTACAAAAATACATACACCACAGCTACTCATTCTGGTAATACTTTTCAACAAGATGAAGCCTTCAATTTTGAGTTCACTATTGTCAATGTCGCGTGAATCCCCAGTTTTTGGAAACACTTCAGTTATAACAATAACATCTGGGTTCTTCAGAGAAATTTCAATATCAAGTTCATCTCTTTTGTTCAGTAAGCTGTCTGCATTTGTGAACAAAATACTAATCACATCCTGCAAGTCTTTGCTTTCAAAATTCACAGTTTTGTCATAAATTATTGTACTCCCTTCACTATCAGACGTAGAAATATCTGTAATTCCCGAATATTAACAACTTTATAAATTTATGCGTACTAGTAGATAAAAGTACATGCTTTATAATACAGTATCAAAAGTATTTGCATTTAGATATTTTCCGCCGTTTAATATCTTTACCATACTCTATATCTTTACCATAACCAAAACTGATTACTTGATGGCCAAAACTTGTATAAATTCATCGAATATAAATGAAAACATGCAATATAAGGCGACCTGCACGTTTAATTGCACTCGGTATAAAAACTTCCGTAATTCTAGACAGCCCTAGCTAGGACTCGTTAGGATTACGGAACTTCCGTAATCCTAGCCTGTGGGTCTAGGATTACGGTACCGTAATCCTAGCCACTGCCTTCGAAAAAAGCACTATCCGAAATGTATGCAACTTCTTTAAGTCAATTGCCTGGACTCATCTTTGACAGTCAAGCACAATTAATGTATTTATGCATAAATGGACATAAACAATTACAAAATCACACGTTTAGTATGATCAACAGTGAATTTGGATCAAATAGAATGACAAAATTCGTAAATTTATTACCAATTATGCAAAACCGGTGTCCGTGAGAACTACACACATCGTTAATATTTTTTGGAGTGTACTAAAATTCGAATATGCCGTCAGGTCCGTTTACCGAGGACACTTTTTATGGACAAGGTCCTACGTTCACAAAAAGACCCTTTTTATACTTTGTTAACTATTTTAATAGAGCTATATTCAACCAAAGACGTCTTTGATTCAACGATATATTTTTTAAAAAGTTTCAAAAACTGAAAAACAATTATGCTTTCATACCCATTACTGTAGATCATTTTTCGCCTTAGTTTTAACAGAAACTCTATGATTTATTGGACATGCGAACTCTCCATTTTCATACGAAAGTGTTCTAGAACATCCTATGAAATTATAAGAATCGTCTATTTTTCGACGATTGAATCAAAGTACACGGAACCCAGCCACCCAGCCAGCTGACTGGTTGACATAAGCATTTTAATTTCGATTCTTGATCCTAGCCTTTGATTAAAATATTTTGTCAATACAACTTAATAATAGTTTACAATGTTAATTAATGTTATCTTATAATTATGATTGTGATTAAGTAACTGATTGATTCTATTTATTACTGTTGATGATGGTGCTGATGATAAGTAAAGAATTTGAATGAGCATATAATAATAAATTAATCGTTAAAATATTTCATTTCATTTATTCAGCTAAACATTTGCGTATTAAATATCATAGTTTTTTTAGAAAAAATACCACAGATACTCATGGTGCTACTTTTTTAATTCCAAGAACTATTAATCATGTTGAATATAAAATGTAGGCCTACTCTTTTCATTAATTTTGTAACAAACACAAGTTACACCACTTGTTGATAGACTAACAATGAAGACAGACATTCCACTTCTGTAGTCAATTAATGTGTTCAGGCCAGTGTGATAATAAGCTGGCCCCATGATCTTATCAAGTATGTTGCCTAGCGACTAGAATTTTAGGGGGTAATTAGCAGATATACTCGGCATTAAACCCTGAGTGTATTGTATGTATACATGTAGCTGATAGTGTTAGTTGGAACATCTAAACTGACCACAACCGTCACTGTGGTATAACGTACACCGGATATTGCTAGCAAGATGAGTAATATTATCAATTTTCGCGACTTTCTAGTGTTGACAAGAGTAAGTTGAGAGACAATTTTTAGTTTTTCTGAGTGTGTTTAATGTACATTTTATACAAAACTATCTCCTCCATATATTTTCCTAGCATGTGCAACTGGTAAATTGCCTGGAATTCCTTAAATGGATGATTAAAAGACCAAACTCGCATCGTTACTCACGCAGAAAGTAAGCTCGATCTGTCGAAATTAGATGTTTTTGTTTATATTTTTCGTTAAAATACTCAACTTGAATCGAGCGAATCGTCATTCCTGTTACAAAGATTATATTGCAAATGTGTTATCCGAAACTAATCGAAAATGAGGGTGCATTGCGAGAATAAATACAAATGTTAGTGTACAGAGTATTGCTGTATCGTGTACGGAGTATTGCTTATAAGTGCAGTGACTATTTGTCACTCAAATTGAATAAATACAAGGTATAATCAGTGTTATTTGTAAACATAATTTATACTGAATAGACCTGTACCTATTTAGACTGGATTACATGGACTACACGAAGCAATTAATGTAACAAGCTTATCCTAGCTCCACCCCCGCGAATTTTATGGGAAACTTCTATTAGTTACTGTGTTTCACATAAAGTAAAGGTTCATAACTGGACAATCGAATTAGACAAACACAAAACAACTACAATTTCCACTAGTTTGAATTCACAACGTTGAATGTAAGTCATAACAAAGGAACCTCATTGTAGCATCAGAAATAGTTGAGAGATTAACAATAAACCTTGGTGTGTATATATGGATGTGAAAGCCCTTATTTGCCATTTGACCATAAGCATGACTCTCAAAGAATTGCATATATCCAAGCTAAATATCACATTTGCACTACGCACAGGAACACTTTATGCATAAAATTCAGCATTCTATATTGTTAATCGCATTCAACTGCCTGACGGATTGAATTATTTTAACAAACATAACCATTTAAGAATATTCTTAGTATATCATATACAGTATGTAACCTATAAGACACGACCTTATTGGTTTGCCGACGTAATAATACGATTAAACTGTCCATTTATATACTTTTTTACTCATTTTATTAAGCAATACTCTGTACACCAAACAGCAATACTCTGTACACACCCGTGTATCTGTTTCGGGGTGTATCTTAGTTGTTTTTCGAACAATATTTATGAAATTTGGTCACAACATTTTGGAGTTCGATATAAACAAAATGGCCAGTTCAAAAAATCTACCATTTGGTAATACAGCCTTTCCAGAAGCTTGTACAGTACTGCTGTCAATATTTGCGAGTGAGTAGCGGCATAATACTTGATCATTTTAACCTTTCTATGATCATTTGATATACGATAGTGTTCTATAAAGTTACCAAAATGCCCGAAGAAGTTAAACTTCAATTGGGATATGCATAAGAAGTCAGTAATTAGGAAAATATCGCGTCTAAACTCACCCTGGTCTCCATTTTATGTTCTTAAAATTGATAATATTACTCACTTTACTAGCAATATCCGGTGTACGTTATACCGCAGTGACCGTTGAACAAGTGATTTAAATACGAAAGAACAGCACCAGTGTTAAAATCAACAGAAATGTGAGTAAAACTACTTTTTATTGATTTTATTATCTTATAGATATATGTTGTCATTTTTGCATTGACCATATAATTTTATAGAGCTCTTTTTATAATGCATTGAACATGCGCATGAATTTAATAAAGCCTGTAGACCTCTGTACTACTGTACATGTGTGTAGTGCATGCTGTGTGATTCATGATTTTCAATCAACTTTAATGATACTTAATTACTTGAATATGGATACTAGAATTCCACTGTCTATTAACGCATATATGATTTTATGTAAAAATTAAAGTGGTAAACTTAAAGTTTTTTAAAAAAAGTATGCGTCCGGAAGCTGGGCAAACTTGTGAATAGAATAGAGTGATCACGTGACGGTCATGTGACACGTAAAGCTGGCAGACGTAATAACATTGTATTTGATGTGGTGCCGTTAGTGTTATTTCGACTGAATGAGGTATATCATGTACGTTTTATACTTAAGTTTTCTATTGATTTATCGAGGCATGCTTATACGATTTTCAGATTATAACTATATTTATGTTTTGAAAAAGGCATTGGAAATACAAATTCAGCCTTGGCTAAATGTCCTTGAATTTATGCTCAAGTAACTTTCATCCACGGCCCACCACCGCAGATGGAGGTTGAAAGAATATTGGAGAATACCGTTAACTAAGGTATACCCAGTAAAACCTGCCGGCAATAGTATATTTATATCCGTTCGCGATTCACTTTGAAAGTACGGTAATGTTGAAGTACTGGTTTCTTCAGTAAACACATGCGGTCAATTTGATACTAAAATAACACCGATAAATCGTGCATACTTGGTTACTCAACTGATGTGGGTTATACCAAACTTTCCCACCTTTCATATTATTATAGGTGCAATTTATCCTAATGTATTACTGGTCTATGTATTTTCAGAAGCTGTTCAACAGGGTGGCACAGTGGTGTAGTGGTAAGACGCTAGACTGCTGAGAGGTCCCGGGTTCGATTCTCGGCCGGGACACTTGGTCATTTCAGAAACGCTATTTAGTGTTTCCCACCCAACTAGAGATGATCCTGGTTGGTAACCCAGGGGTATTCTCGCGTGTATCGGTGCTTTACACCGGGCACGTTAAAGAAACCAAGGAATCTATTCGAAACGAGCTAGGGTATCGCACCTGGATTCTTTGTATCTCACCTCTGTCTCTAATATTTGCGATAATGCCACAGAGTGGGCCCTGCGAATTAAATGGAAGAAAGAAAGAAAGAACAGTACCATCCCAGTACTACGCAAAAATCAGCGGGTAGTATAATTAAGAAATAGCCATGATGACAGGCGCCGGGAACTAAAGAAAGGCCAAAATAGACTGCCGAGGAGAGACCAGCTATGGGGACTTGGATTTATAATGTCAATTGCCTGTTAACTTACGCAGACGGCTAATAAAAATAGTATTTGAAAGTTGATATTCGTTTGAATTTGACCATATATGTAAAAGTTACTACTGTATGTATTCTGCAACATGCTGACTTGCTCAGTTGACCAGGAAAAGTGGTACATATTGAGCTTTCAGATTATTACAATTTATTTAAAGTCGATTATGGAACCAGTTTTTCCAACTTATACGAATCACTCTCGACACCTCATTCCTGATGTTGTCTATCGCCACCAAGTTATACTATAACAGATGGGTTGACAGTTGTACCGAGTGTCTACTTTGATAATGCGTATATGATACAGATGATGCCCAAATTCCATCAGCATCCCTGTGGTTCTTTTACATACCAGGTGTATAGCACCCATACATGGTACCTCGGTTTAAAAATTCTCATCCCAAGGATTATACTAGTAAGTAATTTATTATTCTAGTTGGTCAGCCCGGGATCCGAATCCACAACCCCGAGATTAGTAGTCTCGTGCTATACCGACTGAGCTAAGCGGGCTTTGTTGTGTGGAAAAGTATTGGACAACCTTCGACATTTATTTACCCACCAGTATGCCAGGCAAAATATACTTCACAAAATGCGATTCAGATCACGTTGGCAATAGTATGTCAACGTAGAAAAACGAAAATGACCGAACTTTTTTGATGGAAAATCTTCTTGTGTCATATTTCTTCCACCAATATAACGGCTGCAACTTACACAATCGACCACCTTAAAAGTTTTATTTTTATATTTATTTATTTGTTTTATTGTTACTTCCTGTTCTCTTCCTGTTCCATTATGTTCGTAAGTTGCTTGGAGTGGAACATTCAGAACACTGTTCAGAACGGTTTTATTTTGTTCATAAGCTGCTGGAACAAGAACAGATGGAACACTGTTCCGACTGTTCCAGAACAGACGGTACAAACACTCCCTAGTATACTTATGTGATTTTTGGAGCAAATCTCCCTTCTGTCTGAAGTTATGTATTCACAGTTTGATTTTTCGCAAATTTTAGCAGAATACCAGTAGCTTTGATGGGTTGTGCATGTCAAACAAATGTCAAATGTAGATGTTCATGAATTTCAATGTCTGCATCATCAAACATCCTGTGTACATATAACGTAAAGAAACTGTTGTTGATTTTATTTCCTTCATCGTCTGTGATATTTTAAAACTATTTAGATCTACAATGTATCTTCATGGCATGACTAGTGTATGTAATTATTTAAACCTTTCGGCCAAGGATAACATTTTCCCAATGTGTTCTGTATTTTTACTGCGAGTAGAGGAGACAATGGTGATGTTATAAGTATCCGGGCGAGCTGCCCTAGCTCATTCCGAAGAGAGGCATTGGTTCTTTAACATGCCCGATGTACAGCACCGATACCCGCGAGACTTCCTCTGGGTTGCCAACCATTTCATCCAGTTGGTGGGAAACACTGAAAATGGTTCCAGAAAAAACCCCGGCTGATCGCGGTTGGAACCAGGGACCTCTCGATCAGCAGTCAAGCAGGCTATCTGCATTGTCACCATAGTACTTATTTTGTGTTCTATTTCTATAGGGGTCATTTCCGAGTAGACCGATAATCACTTTTTGTGCAATCAGTATACTAGTAAGTTATATGTTGTTTTTATAACAATTGTAATTTAAACAGGCGTTCCCTATAACTTTGATCGTTTAAATCGATTCAGGAATAGTATACACTAAATGAGAATCATTATTGCTTAAACGATGATTTTGTACATGAATACGCAATTTCTTTCCGGAAATCGATAAATTAGTGCTTGGAATGAACACATTACACAGCCTTAGATTTTTTAGGGTGGCTAATTAGAAATTCGTTTACGTGTAGAGCTATATCGGAAGGTATCTTTTAAAAAAAGTTCCAAAAACTGAAAAACAATTATGCTTTCATATCCATTAGATCATTTTTCGCTTCAGTTTTAACAGAATTTCTCTCTGTGATTTATTGCACATGCAAACTGTCCATTTGTTCTAGAACACCCTATGCAACTAACGTTATACGAATTGTCTATTTTTCGACGATTGAATCAAAGTACGCGGCACCCATCCAAATTAAGGTTGTCTAGTATCATACTAAAAACGATGCAAGTAATTATTTTGACATTGGATGAATGTTAGAATATAGCTCTATACTCCTTAATCAGTATGCAGATTCCTACATAAACCACAACCCTCCATGGTTTAGCCCCCCCCCCCTTGTAGCTATATTATACGCACCTGGCGATTTTTTGATTTAAACTACATTGTAGTGGTAGACTTTATTAGAGCAATACTGTACACCCGTGTAGGATTTATACTGGCATAATCGAGTTGAATTATTTGACTGTGTATACCTGATTTAAACTTTTATCTGAGTGTGTATGAAACTAGATTTACCCAAACTTTGTATGGCTGAATGGTAATCTAATCCGGAAATGACGTTTACATCATGTGATCGATACTATAGTAACATGCTAATATGCGCAAAGAAGAAACGCCATCTTAGTTTTGTCAAGGAAAAAAAAACAGGACGTTTTGTGTATCTCCATTTAAAGGTAATACCAATTAAATTACGTATTGTTTTATTGCACATATTACTTATCATGTACATGTTAAGGTTAGGATGATATTGTTTATCACTATCTTAATGTTTTAATCATAGTTTAATTGTATTAGTCCGATTTTTAAATGCGTATGTGTGACTAACACGGACTGGTACGCGGAAATTAATACAACTATTCGGTCTAGTAAACTTGGATTTACATATGGAGTGATAAATCACATTTTTATAGCTCAAATAACTCAATAAATGACTATTGAACTAGGATAGCAGAAGGGGGATTAAACAATAACTATTTAAACTATAGTGGACAAAATCAATTGGAAACCCAATACATAATCAGATATTAATTTCTAAAGGAAACCATTGAGTGGAGAATATTGATATCATTTTTAAAAATAGTATTCAAGAGCATGCGCAGAGAGGTCTTCCAAGCGAATGAAGATACCTAGTAAGAGTGGAAACAAAACATATTTAACTTCTATTAAATAAAAAGTTTAAAATGTAAAAAGGCTGATCTACCGCTAAAGAAAATTATTTAAAAAACTTCAACTTGCATTCGTAACACACGTCAAGCAAATCAAAAGAAGTAATACAAAATACCTTGATTACGTTTTAAAACCCGGTGATTTTCCTTAAAGCCCTACATTCTCCCTTCTTTGTTTCTGGTCCAGAACTTTATAGAGGGATCAGCATGATGCCAGCATTGTGCCAGCATGAGATCACTATCAGTGATTATCTGGGGTCATAAAACACTGTATCTGGTCAGTGTAAGGGATTAGAGGCCCATATAGCTACTGATAATCAATAATGTGCTACTGTAATATGTTCCCTTGAAAATATGTGTTACCATTGTGTGCTTGTTTAATTTGTATAATTAGATATATTCCTTTGATTTTTGTTTCCATCTGGTTTGAGTGTGTAAAAACTATTTGCCAAAATATTTACTATTTTAGTTATAAATATTCCCTAAGAGTTATTTAAATAAATACAAACCCAAACCAGATACAAATAAAACTAAGCAAATATACAAAAGAGGTACACAATTTCAATTCTGATTGTGTGTCTGTGAATCTACATTTTTATAAATGTAAGATATATAACATAATACTAAGATCTAGTTAATATTTTTTTTTAATTCATAACATTTTTACCAACATCAAAAATAACATTTTTATATCTTATGAATAATAGCAATTCAGTCATTTCATTGAATAACGTTACATTATTTTGAAATGTTAATCATGAGGCATACAGCTATATACTATATATTTTCAGATTTTTTAACACTTTTATAATTTTGCATTAATTGCATGCATTTGTGTCTAATCACACGACAGTCATTTTCAAGCAACACAATCGAAATAATTTCAATCTTGATGTTTCAGTTTTTTTCACACAAAGTCATGTATTATTATACATGAATAGGGCTCCACAGTGAGCTTTTAAATATGCCCCCACCCACCTGTACCAAATATTATTCCTGTAATTAAAACTCAGTTTCTCCTGCTTGACATTTTCGTTCCAATGTAGAATTGCGATTTATTTTTACTATAGTCATACACATATTTTATAACTTCCTGTCATAAAGGGAACTCTTGTTGTCTCATTATCTAATACTAGGGCCCCTTGTAAACTAATTAACATGCTGTGCAATGTTGCATAATATTATGTAATAGGGTACAATATGGTCAGATATCTTAAAAATCAGTAACCACATGCTGAGAAAACTATGACCAAATTTGGTTGGCCCAGTGCCAAAATGCAGGTCTTTAACGAAGACTGTATACACTGTTGTGTCTGTATACTATATTATCTTTATCATCATCAGCTGTAAAAAGGCTGATCCACCGATAAAGCAATGTAAATTTATTCCTTAAGCTTCAAATTGCATTATTTTCACACAAGCGCATAAAACGAAAGTAATACAATATAATTTCATTACGTTTCAAGACACGGTACATTTAGCACTTAACGTGTATGTAAGTTGTAAATAAATAAGTGTATAAACTTTGTTTTGTTCGAACCCTGCATGGGTATGTAAATACTATAATTTCTAACTTTCGCTCGATTTTTGCACAATTTATGACAAAACGTACGTACGAGGGGTGATCAGTATATTCGAGGACTTTCCTTCTCAATTTTGAAATATTGGAACTAGAGTAATGAAATTACAAGCTGATGTAGATCAGTCAATTATCTCGCGATTTGTCTAATTTACTTTATGATAACGTCATTATTTACTAGATGACGTCACTTAATTTTTGTAACCATGGTGAAGCACGCACCGTCGAGCATCTCGGACGTAACGTTATTTCTGAGAAACGACATGCAATGAAAATTAACGCGAAACTTGTAAAATCCTCGCGATATCTTCAAAATGACTTAACTAAAGAATGCATGGATTCTGTGCGCTCCCAATTGGCCATTTTCATAGGATTCCGTTGTTTATGTGATATTGTTGGGTCTCTGTCAAACGATTGAGTCGATAAAATAAGGACAAACATAAAAAATACCACCGCGTTAGGGACACTTTCCTTTAAATTCTGCGAAAAAAGACGCACAGATCTCAACCAAATGTAACTGGCGAAAACGAGGACTAGCATAGGCTACAAACTATTAAATCGTTGACTCCAAACCAAAAGGGTTATTTCGATATCGCGTCCTAAATCTGATAGGTCTTACTCCGAATGATGTTAAATGGCTTTGAGCCTTGCTGCCAATATGAAATTGCTAGAAGAAAAGTCCTCGAATATATTGATCATCCCTCGTATGTATCATGTGATCATGTCTCCATGACAAGCTGTCAATATTAGAACCGCGCACAGACGAGGAACAAAATATGTTTAAGTGAGGAGTACGAAATCGGAACGGAACTTTTAACCCAATTAAAGGTAGTAATTAGATTTAGTTTTCTTTTCAAATCACCATTTCATGACATAAATTTTGGTATGTGATGTATTTAAAATTAACAAATATTTTGATATCATTCACCTTTGATTCAATTAAACGGCATATACTTCATTGTAATTTTATTCATCACAGGCAGACGGTGTCTACAATTTGTATGAATTGTTTTGACTATCCTCTTAAATGGGTGTTAAAGACGATTGTCGAAATAAAATCATACAAATTGATGAAACTGTATGCATGGGCTATTTATAAGATATTCAATGTTTTATTTTCTGCAATTCGTCAACTTATAGCATAGATTGGGTGCTTGTTTTGTGCAGTATTTAAAATGTAGAAATATTTCAATATGCCCCTGAGGGTCAATTAAACGTCCGACAATACTTGTTACTTCTTATATAAGAATTATTGACTGTTAATCAAATAGCATCAGGCCTAACATATGAGGGTTGTCCCAGTAAATCGTGTACTCTGCTAATAACGTTATTATATAAAGTTACGTTATAAACCCATTGTTGATCGAAATCGTGAATGGAAGGTAAACTTTATTAATTTAGTTTTAACTTGGTGTAACTGACTAAGGTTACCGTTATCCGTCCGATTCTTCTGAATCTAATACATTCCCTCATCGCTATTTTTATTGAATCGGCGGTACTTAACCATAATTTTATTTTAGATACATTCACAATTTCAATTTGCTGTAGCTATATAGTATCAGTTATAGATATACTACAACCTCAAGTGTTTAATTGTCACACAGTAAAATCTCTCATCAGACAAAACTCAATAAAAAAATAGTATCCACATCGGATAGGTATACGACTGAGACCAAGTGGATCGAGTATCCACCTTCAGAAGGTTGAAGGTCTGAATCCCGGTGGAAACTGGGCTTACACTTATTCTATTGGTCGATGAGCATCCAGTTAGTAGAACCATAGTTACAGTAGGCCTACCTTAGCCAGGCACCCGGCTTTACTAGACAAGGGTAGGTAATGTACACATGAAGGATACGTGTCTCATCAATCTTATTGATTGGCCGGTTCAAGAGGGATGACTATAATAAACATGCTTACAGATTGATATTGACTTTTGGTTGTATAAACCAATGTTTTACGTGTAGGTATGAATTTTAATACAAAAACATGTAGACTATTTTTGTTAAGATTTCCCGAAGATTGCGACATGATTAGTACGGTTGAGACTAAAGGATCTTTAGCAAAATATGCTTTGCATCAGACGATATTTTAAATTGTCTTTGTTATTCCAATGGCGATTCAAGTTATCTTTAGAGCAGAAGTATCTATTAAGACTGGTATACCGTTGTATGTGTTTGTTAAAAGCAACAAAGCAATCTAAAATTCAATCTTTACTTATTGTTACTATTACTAAAGAAGTCGTTGAAGTCTATTTAAATGTGTTGTGCATGTGTATTAACTGTTTGGCAATTATGAAATATTAAGTATAACAGACTATAACTACTTTATGACATATTTTCCAAATATGAAGTATTCCCCATTCATGACACAACTACGTCGTAGTATATATAATTTATACATTGAGAAATAAACTTGTCTCTACTGAGACTCTATCACTCGTTTTCAATGTTGTTATTCGTATTATTGAGAATGGAAGGCTATTAGCCGGCGGTGGTTTTAGTGGTGGTATATATGTAAAACTATCATTCGGTCCGGAAGTGGCAGTATATGAGTACATATTTTATTGTTCTGGTGTATTTTATCGCTCTGTCCCTCGGTGATAGTCTATCAGTAAATATATGTTATTATGGGGCAGTCTATCACTCTCCTCAGTGGTAGTCTATGAGTAAATCTATGTAATTCTAGAAAAGTCTATCACTCTGCCCCTCAGTGGTAGTCTATGAGTAAATACATGTTATTATGGGGTAGTCTATCACTCTCCTCAGTTGTTATCTATGAGTTCACATAAGTTTTTCTGGGGAAGTTTATCCCTCTGTCCCTCAGTGGTAGTCTATGAGTAGATCTATGTTATTATGGGATAGTTTTTCACTCTGCCCCTCAGTGACAGTCTATGAGTTCACATAAGTTATTCTGGGTTAGTTTTTCACTCTGCCCCTCAGTGACAGTCTATGAGTTCACATAAGTTATTCTGGGTTAGTTTATCACTCTGCCCCTCAGTGACAGTCTATGAGTTCACATAAGTTATTCTGGGTTAGTTTTTCACTCTGCCCCTCAGTTGTATTCTATGAGTAAATCTATGTTATTCTAGGGGAATATATCACTCATTCCACTCATCACTTGAATCCACTGGTGGTAGTCTATGAGTAAATCTTTGTTATTATGGGGAAGTCAGTTACTCTGTCCCTCAGTTGTGGTGTATGAGTAAAACAACGCTATTCTCAGTTGTAGTCTATAATAATAATAATATCAAATGTATGTTTGTGTAAACTTTTAGCCAAAGTATCTTTTAACGTGTCAAAATTTTCTTTCACAAATGTAGTTTTGGTTAATATGTTTGATATATTTACAAAATGTTTGTTTAATTCATTGATTATTTATAAATTCCCCTCAATTTCCACATCAGATTTTATCAGTCTTTGTGGAAAGATCAACGTGTTTCCTTTATTTAGAAGAGATATATTTCTGAAGCTATTCCACAGATATTTGGGATCTCTTTTATCATTGATAGCTTTATTAAAGAAATCACGTTTGCTCTTTTTAATTAGAGATATTTCTAAGTAATTTATTTGTGTCAATGATGCCATTTGTCTTGCATTGATCTCTTTCGCGAATAATTAGTTTTATTATTCTGTAAACCATTCGGGTTGTCGCACATACTTAACTCGTTTTTCTTTAATGAATTGGTACTGTTGCATTTAATATAGTATAAAGCATAGCAAGTGCTGAGTTCACATAAGTTATTCTGGGGTAGTCTATCACTCTGTCCATCAGGGGTAGACTATGGGTAAATCTATGTTATTTTGGGATAGTCTATCACTTTGTCCCTCAAGGGTAGTCTATGGGTAAATCTATGTTATTCTGGGATAGTCTATCACTCTTCCCTCAGCGGTAGTCTATGGGTTAATCTATGTTATTCTGGGATAGTCTATCACTCTTCCCTCAGCGGTAGTCTATGGGTTAATCTATGTTATTCTGGGGTAGTCTATCACTCTGTCCATCAGGGGTAGTCTATGGGTAAATCTATGTTATTCTGGGGTAGTCTATCACTCTGTCCATCAGGGGTAGTCTATGGGTTAATCTGTGTTATTCTGGGGTAGTCTATCACTCTGTCCATCAGGGGTAGTCTATGGGTAAATATATGTTATTCTGGGTAGTCTATCACTCTTCCCTCAGCGGTAGTCTATGGGTTAATCTATGTTATTCTGGGGTAGTCTATCACTCTTCCCTCAGGGGTAGTCTATGGGAAAATCTATGTTATTCTGGGATAGTCTATCGCTCTGTCCCTCAGTGGTAGTCTATGGGTAAATCTATGTTATTCTGGGATAGAAAGCATTACTCAACATAAACAGTATACTAACGTTAATGCTATTATGTGGACATTTTGCTAAACCATAACGTTAATATCACTTTTACTTTATGATAAATGAACTATGCCGAGTATAGCCTTTATTTCCTTTATTTCTACTGAAACATGGCAGGCATATATATGTACCTCCACCCGGATTTGAACCCGGGTCGCCAGATTAGACGGCAAGCGCACTAACCACTGAGCTACGGAGGCACACTTTATCATTGTTCATTGACCGCCGTGCGGTAAAACTATCAACAACACCAACGTCTCTACAGGCGTGTGTATATCGAGTCCCACTAAGTACAATCATTAAAAGTTCAGGTATTTTAGCAAAGGGAAAACAATTACACTACTGTGTGTTTTCAAAAGTTGTGTCATGTTTAAACATTTGGACGAACTAAACGTTCCGAGGGGTAAACCTAGTATATAAGTCTAACGCGATATTCTGCAATGTCAATATAAACAGAAATCACTGACCATTCAATGATTTAGGGAAAGCGGAAGTGTATTTTACCTGCTCACTTCTATTCACCAAGTAAATTAAAATAACGGTAAAGCTTGGTCACATTGAGATGAGCCTGACCTATTGATTAGCATAATTTAACAGTCGATATATTGTCTACGTTTACAACACCGAGTGTATGTTTTCATAATCGGGGAGTATCACGAAGACGCTCAAGATGTAATACAAACACAAATCTGAAATACCGATATTGCACGATTTGCAGGCGGAAATTGAAATAATCAAAGCAAAAATCTTGTAATATATTCTAGCATAAAGGTCAGGCTCAGATCACAATAGCCAAGCTATACACATTGAAAAAGATAATCCCTTTTCCAATATCCTTATATGTTGTTGTACCTGATCTGCCTGTTTACTTTAAGTGGCACAGGTCCCAATACCGCGTTAGAGTTATACACATTAATTTAAAGAATGATTCTGTGAATATTTATTTACAATTGCGTAGATAACCTGGCTATACCCACACGAGCAAAGTATTTTAAATCAATCATGTATCTTAAGGACTCAACTAATCGTCTAAATAACTGGTTTATACGCATCCGAATATTTTAAACCAAGCATGTACATGCCAGTTAAATAAAACATAACTGTCAAGCTTTTGTGACTACATGTATGTAGTCTCGTATTGATCGAATATTATACAAAAACATGTTCGTTTATAATAGTATCAAATATCAAGATTGAAGAAGCTCCCATTTATATTTCAAGGACAAAAACAAACTATTTATAACACCGGAAGTGACGTATGTATCATGTGATCCCGTCACTATGACAAACTGTCAATATTAGAACCGCGCAGACAAGCAACAATATATGTTTAAGTGAGGAGGACGAAATCGGAGCGGAACTTTTAACCAAAATTAAGGTAGTTATTAGACATTCAAGTTTTCTTTTCAAATCATCATTTCGTAACATAAATATTACTTTAAACATAAATTTTGTTATGAGCTGTATTTTATATTTACAAATATTGTGATATCATTCAACTGTGATTCAATTGAACGGCATACAATGCATTTACCTGTGCTACATGTTTCTATCAGATATTCATTTTTTCTGCAATTCTCATCTTGTAACATTTTAGTGTGTACTTGTTTTATGAATAATTTAATATCTAGAACTATGTTAATACGCCTCTGGGGTTCAATTTTAAAAGCGTCTGAAACTACATTTAACTTTTAGTTCACGCAAGATAGTCCGGCAGTTTGGTACATATTTTTTAGTCGAATTGTGGGTTTGATGATAAAAGCATGAAACTTTGCATGCTGGTAGTTAAATGCATTTTAGTCAAAATTACAGATGGACTCACTTTAAAATATCCAATATGGCCCCCATTTTCAAAATGGCCGCCATTTCATAAATAACAATATAGTGTATCTTGAAAATGTGATTTGCAATGCCATCACAATGCAAACAAAGTTATATTGTGCTTAAAAGCAATCAAATATAAGCCATGAACATTTTAATATCCATAGGGCAAGTAAATTTACAAAACAAATCATTTTTTAAAAAACAAATGGGGGGAACAAGTCAAAATCTAACAGACTGATATCTTACGAACATGAAAAGAGCAAAGAAGTTTGTTAAGTAAAGAATACAATTTTACTTGGGTGTAGTGTATTGTCATGTAAATACTATTATATATGAATCCAATTTGTCAAGTATCATAATAGCGCCATTTTCTAAAATGGCCGCAATTTTCCAGTTTGTTACATACATGTACGTTTTATTTACTCTAGTTCAAAATTGTAAATCTACCTTTTATTTTGTCTTGGTATTGCATAAATATTCAATATATCATAGCTGCTGATTTAGAGTATTATGAACCCAATAAGTTCAATCAAAATGGAGGCAATGCTTTCAAGATGGCCGCCCTTTGTCCTATAATTAAAAACACAGGCATTGTGTACATTTGTGTATCCTCACCTAAATTATATCCTTTATTTTTGTCTTTAAAGTGTATAGAGCTGTATCGGAAGATATTTTTAAAAAGTTTCAAAAACTGAAAAACAATTATGCTTTCATATCCATTAGATCATATTTCCCTTCAGTTTTAACAGAAACTCTCTCTTTGATTTATTGGACATGCAAACTGTCCATTTTCATACAAAAGTGTTCTAGAACACCCTAAGAAACTATAATAATCGTCTATTTCAACGATTAAATCAAAGTACACGGAACCCATCCAAAATTTTAATTTGCAATTAAGGTAGTCTAGTATCATACTAAAATGGATGCAAGTAATTGTTTTGGCATTGAATGACTGTTAAAATATAGCTCTATACACTTTAAGCCAAAATGATCAAAGACACATACTCTGTACCATAGAATGCTTTTAGAATAAGGTTATTATACACATTATCAATATCAATGTTTGAAATGTTTGTCAACAATAAATTCGGATATGTCTTACTCACATGAATTAGTCGATTTAGAATTTGGTACACTTTGAAAGATGTACCTATATAGATAATATTGCTAAATTATGGCCGTGAACGGATTGCTATAACTTTACAAAACTTACAAAATTAATTGATAAAATAATGTATAAACAATATTTATATAAGGCCAAGATTAAACAGATATTATAAGCTAACCGTTACGAGAACCTTTTTGCAGTGCTAGGTACCTATATACTATTACACGGATACACGATCATAGTATAAAGCTATACATGGCACATAACATCGCAAGTCACAAGTACAAATAGGGAGCGGTGGCCTAGGGTTGGGCGCACGCTTCGCGGTCGATAGGTCCTGGTTTTAACCCCGTCTGGACCACTGGATAATTTCTCTGAGCAAGAATAACCCACATGCTCTACTCCACCAATGTGTAAATTGGTACATGTGAGGACTGGACGCTATAGATCGATGTTGGCTGCCAAACCAACAGGTGAGAAAAAGTCTCCATATAGGACACGAACGTAGGTTTGAATAAGTAGACCAATGACCAGGGGATGTTAAAATGTCAAAGGGTGCTTGAGTGGATTAACAACTAAAAAGAGCCCTAGAAACATATATGTCACGTATTCCATTACGTTTGGGATACTGACCACTATCAAATACACATATGTAGGAATTTCTGACCAAGTGGTACATTTACTAACAACCAGCAGGTACTATTGTCTATCTTGTACTTATTATACTGCCATTCTTTGTTCTATTTGGTGCATGCACTCACTACTTCCAGGTAAGTTTATAATCATAATCAGTCTAACAGGACACCTTCTGCCACCAGCCGCAGTTGTCCCTGATTCTGTCTAGAAACTATACTGCCTAATGCAAAACAATTCGAGGTTGTGTTGGATAGCTATGCATTTTCAATCTGATCGGAGTTTGGTACATACCATAGTAACTCACACATACTGTAAAATCATTTAATTTCGTTGGGACAAAATTTCGTGGTTTTGGTAAAAAAGACAATTGGAACTTGAATTCGTTGATTTTGCATTTCAGGTAACAAAACAAGGGTCAAAATCAATGTTCGTTGGGATTAAAGTTCGTGGTTGAAGATAACCACGAAATCCACGAAATTTAATCCCCCGCGAAAATTAATGATTTAACAGTAGTAGTAATTTCTGATGAAATTTGGAAATCCTCACCAATGACAGTAATTCCGCCTGCCCTGGTACTGTCGTGAACTCAAGTTTATCTGTTCAAGTCATATCTGATCACCACATGCGGTAGTTCTTGGTCGTAATAGCAACATCAAGTGCAACCATTGCAGGTTACCTTAGGTACTCGGTACTCACAACCACCATGTACATGCATTCCAGATCTTGGTAGTTATTCGTAACCCAACCTCTTACCAAAACGTGCAGGTCAGTCAATCCCTGGTTCTATTAATTACTCACAATCACCAGATAGAGGCATGGCTTGTCCTCTTTTGTCATTCTTGTTCACCAGGCATAGACAGACACAGTCATTTCTATTCTAACGTGGTTCAAACCACCACAAGGTGCTGATACTACTGAATTCTTATATTAATTCCTAGTTCATATTAGGTACATAATTACTACACACACCCGTTCTTGATGCTACTGAGTACTTCTAACCATGAGGTAAAACCAAACTGGTCCGTGTGGATTGCCGAAATCAGCAGGCGACTGTATATGTGTACTAACAACATTTTGGTTTACTAGGTACTCACAACTGTCAAGTACAGACATTCCTATATCAATATTACTATCTACTTAAGCCTCTTCGCGGTGTTTGGTTTGCCCCTAATGCCATCATTAAAGAACGCCAATGACTTCTATCCGCAGGTAATCGCTCCACTTGACCGCATGTTCAGCCTTTAGCTGTCATTTCTCGATTTGTTGATCTTCGCCAGGTTTCCTTTGGTCTTCCCCTTTTTCTCTTTCATGTTGGTGTCCATCTCATAGCTACCCGTGTGATAGAGTCTGGCTTCATTCGTCTGACGCGTCCTATCCATCTCCAGCTTCGTCTCAGGATTTCTGTAGAGATCGGAATAGTGTTTGTTCTCCGATAACGATTTCTGTTTGAGATGGTTTTTGGCCATAATATTTGAAAAATTCTTCTGAAGCATGACAATAATCACACCATTTGTTTCCGAATATAATTCACTAAGAAATAAAACAATCTCAACTGTTCTACTATATCTTTCTATAATGATCAATGATCATAGCTATATGCAAAAATAAAATTCAATAGATAAAAGCGAATCCCACTGCCTATTCATTTTGTGATTTATATTTCCCCCAGTCTTATTATATACTAGTACATGTACTCATGTACAGGGTACTCGCAGTTACCAAATATATTCATTCCTTGTCTACGATAATTGTCTGATTAGGTACATACCAGACACAGCTTTCCTATCACCAGGAATATGCACAAACACCAGTTACAGTTATTTCTGTTTAATGGGGTATTTGTAACAACTACTGTACACCAAATTTAGTACACACGCAATTTGGTACATAACATCAAAAGGTAAACTCCAGGTTACCTAACACTTCTGAAAGGTAATCGCAACGGTCACCATTTTTTGTGATTACGTCTGGAAACTTGTTTCTACATCAATTTCCATAAAGTTATAGCAATCCATTGTCATTATAGCTAAAGAATATACAAATGTAGGCTATATAATGACATACAGGGTGTCTCAAAATACATGTCCGCTTGTTGAGGACGTATCACGCCGTAATGTATTGCTTTACATACCTGATTTATATGTATGACCAAAGGGAATTCAATTCAATGTAGAAATTACGAAACAATTAATGAAAACAATGCATACACAACCTATAGAATGCATTTTAAGTAGCTAACCCTAATTCGGTAAAAACTGTGTTTGACGTCGTTTGACGATTTTAATGACGTTATCATACTTTTGAGTCGGATGTGATGTTTCCATTTTCTTCACAAATTGATATTTTGAGTTTCAATGTAGTTGCATATCTTGAACTGAATAATTTAACTTTCAAATAGTATAAAAAGAAATAAATATTTTGGACGTTTTGGATACTTTTTCCCGATTTCAATAAAAGTAGGATAACCAAATTCATTCTTCTACCAAGGCAGTTTTTGGTGATTGATACTTCATTAAGTACTATTTTATACTTTCAAGTTACATTATATGACTATGTTTGGACTGTTGGAGATAAGCTAGACATACCGCTATACATTTAATCCAGTATGTTTATTCGAGGCGATTGATGCAACTTTGATGAATATGATATGCCTAGAAATGTGTGAAAATCAAATTTTGAGTCATAATTGTTTTTAAAATCTGTTCCTCCCTTAAATACGACCGCTTTTTCGATTTCATTTTCTAAAGACCTCTGATCAGTTTCTCAGCCAGTGTGTGCATAGTAGGGTACGACTGACTATTACTTTACCCACATATAATATAAATTTTACCCATGTTACCGCACAAACTATGTTATCTGCCTCTTCGGGCATTTTAGAACGTCCGTTGCTAATGACTTTAGTATACCGTATATGACGTCATCAACTGTTCGAGTATTGACACATGATGTAATTCATCCCACAATTTTTAAATTTAGCTTTCATATGAGACTATAATTATCAATTTACTAACTCATTTTGCAAAGTTATGACCCTTCGACAAGCGGACATGTATTTTGAGAACCCTGTATACACGTATATACATTATTTTACAAATACTAGTACAATGGCGGCCATCTTGAAAGCATTGTCGACGTTTTGACTGACCTTATTGTGGTTGTTTTTATCCTTAAACATCATCGATGGTATTCAATAATAATAACAACGTATTTATACAATATCAAGACATACTAAAAAGAAGATTTACATATTTCGAACCTTACTAAACACTTACTGGAAAGAGGCGGCCATCTTGGAAAATGGCGCTATTTTGATAGAATAAATTGGGTTCATATCTAATATTGTTGGTAATATTGTTGGGAATATCATACATAACAACCAAGTCAAGCTGTATTCTTTTCTCATCAAACATATTTACTCTTGTCTTGTTTGTGAAATCTCAGTCCGTTAGATTTGACAGTTCCCCTCCCTTTTTTTAAAAGAAATGCAAAATTCGTAATAATTACTTGCCAGATGGATATCAAAATGTTCATGGCATCTCTTTGATTGGTTTTAAGCCCATTATAGCCCTGTTTTATTTGTGGCAAGGTACACTATATTGTTATTTTCTCACTGGCGGCCATTTTGAAAATGACGGCCATATTGGATATTTTTGAAAGTTGGTCCATATCTAATTTTGACTAAAATACATTCAACTGCCATCATGCAAAGTTTCATGCTTTTTCACCAAACTACCTGACTAAGAGAATAAAATTGCAAGTACATATTTATTGTAAATCCAATAGCAACACGCCTAACATATACAGTTCATTCAAAGTCAAATAATAACGGTAATAAAAGTCCTTCCATCAGGAAATCAATGTTTATCTTGGATTTAACAAAAAATCGTATATTATTGAATGTGTTATTTTTCCGAATCTGATTGATTGCCTCATAAGTATATTTATTGAATCGACAGTACCTTACCATAATTTTATTTTAGATTCAATACAAAAACTAGGTTATTTACCCAAGAAAGATAAGTGTCTCACAATTCATATTAATTGGCCCATTCAATATTGACCTGTAAGTTTGAATCATAATACGATGACATGAAAAATATTTGACAAGTTTTCTAAAACATAACGACACGCTGTACTGTTAATTGTTCAAAAAGAACTTCAACATATTACGACATTTTAATTGGACTTTGCTATTCCATTGGAGATATAATTGATCTATTTAGACTAGTATTCGTTTGTCTTTGTATGTAAATGGTAACAAAATAATCTTAAATTCAATCTTTACTTATTGTGCTAATACAAAGAAGAAATATCAAATTACACATCGGCCTTCAATTATATTTAAATGGATTGCAATTTTGTATTAAGAAATATTTTCCGATTGTGAAATATTCGCCCATCATGAAATAAAGCTGCGCGCTAAATACGT
Organism: Spisula subtruncata; assembly: GCA_963678985.1. Lineage (NCBI taxonomy): Eukaryota > Metazoa > Mollusca > Bivalvia > Venerida > Mactridae > Spisula > Spisula subtruncata. Next base: position 6,610,675 of record OY787677.1, read on the forward strand.
CGTTGTAAATTTAAACATTGAGAAAAGAAGCACGAAGTGGTACAACTGATTTTCGATATAATTTATCAATACTTCAATTCCAAATTACAATTAAATGTGAAGAGAAACTAGGTTTTTCTTCGTTGTGAACACATTGCCTGTATGAATAGTCTATCAATAATGTTCAATGTGGTTATACCTCAATGGAAACGGAAATCTATAAGCAGGTTGTGGTTTTAGTTAACGCATGATGTATTGTTATCTCCATGTTATAATGCTTGTAGCAAAAAAGCGTTTATGTTATACATGTGTGTTATTTCAACTGTGGTGAAAATTATGAATTAGTGCATCTGAAAACACAACCGAACGTCAGATACATAATAAGCTATATCACATGAATTTCCTTGTATCCGGGTTAGCATAACCAGTACGTATAACTCTTTACGTAACGCGTATAGTATAAAGCTTAAATGACATCATTTTATCTCCCAAATGACGTCATTCTTGTGCTGAAAATGACGTTGCGTAAAGCGTCATTTCTACTGCGGAGTCGTTTTTTTCAGCTGAAAGATGCGTTTTTCCATATTATTAGCGTCCTGTGATATAAATAATTTGATATTCGTTGCCAATTGATATAGATTATTTTCTAGCAAACTCTTGAAGAAAACATTATTAAGCTCGACAAAGGCACGCTTAATAAATTTTCCCAAACTCGTTTAATATAAGTATATATCAATTGACAACTCGTGATAGAGCCTCTATGTACATTGTACTATGTTTATATTATGGAAAATGCTTATTTATGTCTAGTTGTAGTCTATCACTCTGTCCCTCAGTGGTAGTCTATGAGTAAAACTATGTTATTCTGGGGTAGTACATCACGCTGTCCCTCAGTGGTAGTCAATGAGTAAATCTATGTTATTCTGAGGTAGTATATCACTCTGTCCCTCAGGGGTAGTCTGTGAGTAGAACTATGTTATTCTTGGGTAGTCTATCGCTCTGTCCCTCAGGGGTAGTCTATCAGTAAATCTATGTTATTCTGGGGTAGTACATCACGCTGTCCCTCAGTGGTAGTCAATGAGTTAAGTTATGTTATTCTGAGGTAATATATCACTCTGTCCCTCAGGGGTAGTCTATCAGTAAATCTATGTTATTCTTGGGTAGTCTATCGCTCTGTCCCTCAGGGGATAGTCTATGGGTAAAACACCAACTCAGACAAAAAAAGCATTACTCAACATAAACGGTATACTGATGTTAATGCTATTATGTGAACATTTTGCTAAACCATAACATTAATATCACTTTTACTGCATCATTGTCCATTGATCGACGTTCGTTAAAAACCATCTAAAACACCAGCTTCTCTACAGGCGTGTATATATCGAGTTCCACTGAGTATAATCATTAAACGTTCAAGTATTGTAACACAATGAGAATAACTTACACTAGTGTTTGTTTTGAACTGAGTTTTAATGCTATAGTCACAAAGGTTTGAAATTTATATTTTATTTAACTGTCATGTGCATCGTTGGTTTACAGTAAGATGTGTATAAACAAGGTATTTTTCAAGACAAAAAATAATCGACGATATTTGTAAAATAACCTTTAATGTGTACTAGAGTTCCCATTAAGACGTCTAGTTTGTTGAAATGTTTAAGCATAAAATACAGTAAAACCTCTCATGTCTAGTCGACACACATATAATATAGTAAAACCCCACATGTCTAGTTGACACACATAAACTATGGTCAAACCTCAAATGAATATTGACACACATATAATATAGTTAAACCTCTCATTTCTAACTGACACACATAGAATACAGTTAAACCTCGCATGTCTAACTGACACACATAGAATACAGTAAAACCTCACATGTCTAACTGACACACATAGAATACAGTAAAACCTCGCATGTCTAACTGACACACATAGAATACAGTAAAACCTCGCATGTCTAACTGACACACATAGAATACAGTAAAACCTCGCATGTCTAACTGACACACATAGAATACAGTAAAACCTCACATGTCTAACTGACACACATAGAATACAGTAAAACCTCGCATGTCTAACTGACACACATAGAATACAGTAAAACCTCACATGTCTAAATGACACACATAGAATACAGTAAAACCTCGCATGTCTAAATGACACACATAGAATACAGTAAAACCTCACATGTCTAAATGACACACATAGAATACAGTAAAACCTCACATGTCTAACTGACACACATAGAATACAGTAAAACCCCACATGTCTAGTTGACACACATAAAATACAGTACAACCCCACATGTCTAGTTGACACACATAAAATACAGTACAACCCCACATGTCTAGTGACACGCATTAAATACACTAAAACCTCTCATGTCTAGTCGACACACATATAATGTAGTAAAACCCCACATGTCTAGTTGACACACATAAACTATGGTCAAACCTCAAATGAATATTGACACACATATAATATAGTATAGTCTCACATTTCTAATTTGCAAACACATATAATTCAGTATAACCTGACATGTCTAATTGACACATATAAACTATAGTAAAATCTCGAAAAAGGAAAAACTCAAAAAAATTAAATCCTCCTCGAATAGGACTGAACATATTTATTTCATCAAGCACTATTGGTGTTCAAGGTTAAATGATAACCTTGATGTTATCATGTGACATTTGTCAATTATATTTGATAGAGGCGGTCCACTATTGCAGAACGTCAACATAAAATGTTTCATCTTCAGACGACATATTAAATGGCTTTTGTTCTTAAAATCTTGATTTGAATTTAATTTAAATTACCTGTTGTGGAGAATTATCAGTTAATAATGCATTACGTTTGTTTGGTTTAGTAAAGAGCAACTAAGCAATCTTAAATTCGATCTACTAATTGTTACTATAACAAAAGAAGGAATATCTAATTACATAATGTCATTTAATTCTATTTAAACTGATTGTATAACCGTATTGCGAAACAGTATTAAGAAATATTTGAATATCATGAAAATTAATAAGGATTAACCTCAACTTAGTCGTTGTAAAATATACTTTATATATTGAAATGTAATACTGATTAATTAGTGTTGATTGTTGATTCAACTAAAGAGATACTCAACATACCAAATGAATGTACAGAGACACAAGTCATTATATTGATACTGTACCTTCAGTAATAGGCTGTGATTAAAACTATGTTATTTTGGGTGGAGTCAATCACTTTGTCCCTCAGTGGTATTCTATGAGTTAAACTGTTTTATTTATGGGCAAGAATATCACTCAGTGGTAGTCTATGTGTTCGCATATGATATTTTGGGGATTGTCTATCCCTCTGTCCATCCGAGGTAGTCTATGAGTAAAACTATGCTATGTTGGTGTAGTCAAGTACTTTTTCACCAAGTTTATTAGAATAATTATGACATTTCTGGGTTGTCAATCACTCTGTCACTCTATGAGTAAATATTATTTTATTTGAGGGGTATACCACTCAGTGGCAGTCTATGCGTCCACAACTGTTAATTTCGGGGTAGTATATCACTCTGTCCCTTTGTGGTTGACTATGAGTAAAACTATTTTATTCCGGGGTAGTATATCACTTTGTCCCTCAGTTGTATTCTACTAGTTAAACTACGTTATTTTGAGATAGTATATCACTCTGTTCCTCAGTTGTAGTCTTTGAGTCAAACTATGTTATTCTGGGGTAGTATATCACTCAGTCCCTCAGTGATAGTCTATGAGTAAATCTATGTTATTCTGGGGTAGTATATCACTCTGTCCCTCAGTAGTAGTCTATGAGTAAAACTATGTTATTCCAGGGAAGTATATCACTTTGTCACTCAGTAGTAGTCTATGAGTAAAACTATGTTATTCCGGGGTAGTAGTCTATGCGTAAATCTATGTTATTCTGGGGTAGTCTAGCGTTCTGTCCATCAGTGGTAGTCAGTGAGTAAAGTTATGTTATCTGGGGTAGTCTATCACTCTGTCTCTTAGTGGTAGTCTATGAGTAAATCTATGTTATTTTGGAGTCGTCCATCGCTCTGTCACTCAGTGTTAGTCTATAAGTAAATTGATGTTATTTTGGGTAGTATATTACTCTGTCCAGTGGTGGTAGTCTTTGAGTAAATCTATGTTATTCTGGGGCAGTGTATCGCTCTGTCCCTCAGTGTTAGTCTATAAGTAAATCCGTGTTATTTTGGGGGTAGTTTGTCGCTCTGTCCCTCAGTGTTAGTCTATGAGTAAATCTATGTTATTTTGGAGTCGTCCATCGCTCTGTCACTCAGTGTTAGTCTATAAGTAAATTGATGTTATTTTGGGTAGTATATCAATCTGTCCATTGGAGGTAGTCTATGAGTAAATCTATGTCATTCTGGGGCAGTGTATCGCTCTGTCCCGCAGTGGTAGTCTATAAGTAAATCCGTGTTATTTTGGGGGTAGTTTGTCGCTCTGTCCCTCAGTGTTAGTCTATGAGTAAAGGTATGTTTTTCCGGGGTAGTATATCACTCTGTCCCTTATTGGTAGTCTATGAGTACATCTACGTTATTTTGGGTAGTCTATCACTCTGTCCCTTATTGATAGTCTATGAGTAAATCTATGTTATTTTGGGTAGTCTATCAATATGTCCCTTAGTGGTAGTCTATGAGTAAATCTATATTATTCTGGGGTAGTATATCACTCTGTCCCTTAGTGGTAGTCTATGAGTAAATCCATGTTATTCTGGGGTAGTATATCACTCTGTCTCTTATTGGTAGTCTATGAGTAAATCCATGTTATTCTGGGGTAGTATATCAGTCGGTCTCTTATTGGTAGTCTATGAGTAAATCCATGTTATTCTGGGGTAGTATATCACTTCGTCCCTTATTGGTAGTCTATGAGTAAATCCATGTTATTCTGGGGTAGTTTATCACTCTGTCTCTTATTGGTAGTCTATGAGTAAATCCATGTTATTCTGGGGTAGTATATCACTCTGTCTCTTATTGGTAGTCTATGAGTAAATCCATGTTATTCTGGGGTAGTATATCACTCTGTCTCTTATTGGTAGTCTATGAGTAAATCCATGTTATTCTGGGGTAGTATATCACTCTGTCTCTTATTGGTAGTCTATGAGTAAATCCATGTTATTCTGGGGTAGTATATCACTCTGTCCCTTATTGGTAGTCTATGAGTAAATCCATGTTATTCTGGGGTAGTATATCACTCTGTCCCTTATTGGTAGTCTATGAGTAAATCCATGTTATTCTGGGGTAGTATATCACTCTGTCCCTGAGTGTGTAGTTCCTTGAAGCAGTGCTGTTGAAGTTGTTTATTAGATTTGTATGTGTGTTACAACTTTCTAGATACTTGGTGTGCAACTTTCAATAAATGAACTATCAATTATATTTTCAGGTTACAGTATAGAAGACGACATACATTATCATTTGTCTCCAACTATCAACTAACCAGTGCGATGATGCGGGACATTACCATCGATATAGTACCAATAATTGGTGCAGTTAGCTTTGTCGGAATGTTGTTGATAATTTCTGGAATAGAACAAAATCCAGGACCCAAAGGTATGTCATCAGTAATCGTTCTTATTAGAGGACCTGGTTTGTTCTAAATTTTATACTTTGGAACCTTAAACTAGCAAAAATCTGCATGATATCAAAATAATCAAAGTGGTCTTATTAGCGGAACTTTGCTGTAATTAATGTTTGGTTTCCTTTAAGCTAACACTTAGACATACAGTGCACAGCGTATTCGTTATGATTTGTGACATCAGAACAAATAACGCAGATAGGTGAATGTGGGTTTTACTCAGAGCACACTGTCTGATAAAATGATGCTCTTTCAGAATTTATCAACGTGCATAATCATAATTGCATTTTAATAGACCGTCCTCATTAGCTAATTTTGATTTATTATTTGTGTGTTTATAGAACAACATCCGGGACTGATAGGTGACCTGTCACCAGTTGCATTTATTATTGTTTACAATTATGTTGTGTAGTACTTTCATACGTATATTACCTAGACCTGCTATCCAGCGTGTCAAATGGTGTTGTTTTCAACTTTGATTAAATAAGCATGCCGCATTTGACTATAGAAAGCTTGCTCGCATCGGTAATGTAAGATTTCTTACTTTTGTGCTCAACCATGATATCTTAGTTCTGATTAACTGGAATGAAAGACTAGTAGATAATATCCACTGCGATACCCACCTGAATTGCTGAAACTGATTGCTGGAACTTTGATACTAACACCATTTTGTTGCGTGTTATATGAACGGTGTATACTGTATACTATAATATGAAACAATTTTATTTTTCAGACAAATTCATATTCCGTTACCAGTTTCTTCTAATCGAGATTGGTACCGGTGTATTGAGGAAGTTGTTCGACATTCTTGTGAGCAATGACTTCATGAAATACCTCAATGCTAACCCAACCCAGCAGACTCAACTACAGTTTCTAATGAATAGAGGTATAATAACTGATGATCAGAAGAAGTTCTTACCACCCCTTGATACAAAGCCGAATTCTGCGAACTTCGATATTACACTGCTGGCTTGCCTCCTCAGGAATGTGTGTGGTCTTCGAGGTCCGAGACATCCTGTTTGGAAGAACAACCCTTCTTCTACAGATTTATCAATTGAGGCCGATATTGTCCGACTTAGGGAATGTAGGAATAATGTATGTACCAATTTTATGAATTGAACTAATTTTACTTGTTGGTTAGAAATATATACGCGTCTAGCCATATTGTCGATTAAACAGTTAGAAGATGCTTCATGACATGCTACTTGCCTGGAAGGCATGTTCTATACTCTCATTAAGGACAAATACCATAGGTGTTTATGTGCATCTAAAACAATATTTGCTCTCTTTAATTGCATTATCATAATGGTTCAGATAAACAAGGTGTGCTGGTTCTTCAAACACAGTCAAAATTGGACGCGACCTTTACGTGACCTTTTCATGACGTCCATACCGTTAATCACGAACTATATACCGAATGAAAAGCATTTTACTTTGAATAACATATCAAAAATAATAAAATGGCCAATGTTGCTGTATGCTATTTTATGCAACCTTGATACATTTAATTGTATTGTGTTTATGCTATTACACAAACTGGGTGCAAAATTTCTCTCCGTAGGATATTTGTCGTTTAAGACCATTCATTGAAAATGTGCTTATTTATTGGTTCATTACATTTAACAAAACATAAATGATATGAACGCTGTAGTGGTTGCAATTGTAACAAGTAGTCATGCTCATGTACGCACTTCTATTGCCTAGTTAACATTATGTGATTACTTTACAGCTTCAGCACAGTGGTGCAGTATTTGTAGATGAGACAGATTTGTCCACCAAATGGCACGAACTAGACACAGTAAGCTGTTTTAACATATTAATTTATCAATATAAAATTATATTCCTGACTGATTCTTGAACGTTGTTTACTAACATATTTATAACTTATTATTTGTACGAAAAATTAAAAACATTAAATACATTGAGGTGAATTGATAAATTCCTGGACATTCCTCACCTAGTTAATACAATACCACCAATAAAAATAGAAATTTCGTGGATTAAGTCAAAAAGACCATTTCGATGGGACCTTAATTCGTGGATATTGCATTTCAAGTAATAACTACAAGGGTCAAAAATATTGTTCGATGGGATTTAATTTCGTTGTTAAAGTGGCCCACGAAAACCACGAAATTTATACCCCCGCGAAAATTAATGATTTTACAGTACTAAGTATACATTACATTTAAAATACACGATGGAAGACTTGCCAGTGTCCTTCATTCTATTGAACGACTGTGGTATTAAATAGGATGCATGAAATGCGCATGAACAAATAAGTTTTATCACTTTGATAAATAAAATGTAAAGTTCTATATTGTTCTTGTAGATTCTAAACAGACTCAACAACACATGCAAAATTGCCGACTTACCAAAACAAATGACGGATGCCGAGACGATGAATGTTGACGTGGAATTAAAAAATCGTCATGATGAAATAATTAAGCTATGGTCAGAAATGGATCGTTCCATTGACCATGGTATTGTAGAATTGAATAAAAAAATTGACAGCTCGGGAAAAAAGCAAGCTGAACATTTTTCCGAATTGAATAAAAAAGTTGACAGCTTGGAAAAAAGGCAATCTGAACATTTTTCCGAACTGAAAGAACAACTGACCAAACGTCAGAAAATGGACCATTTGCAAACTAAAAGACAAACTGGAGCATGCGGTTGCGACAATGTGGACCCATCGACAGGTATGTTCTTATCAGTTGATTGTTCCCGCGTAACTAAATCTCTACATGGAGCTGGTCGATGCATTTATGGTATCGGAAATGATTAATACATGGGTCATGCAATATGATAATTATAATGTAAAATACTATTTTATCTTATCAAAATTTTTAATCTTAGCTTGTGCCTTTCTTCAACATTACTAAAATCATCGTGGACACGGTAAAGTCGCAAGAGAAACAAAGTTTATCACAAAAATCGAGCACCGCTGAAAGATAATTGACTCGATTAGTTTCTTGCGTAGCAAGAGGCTTGAAGTCAGATAGAGCGTAACTCCAGACTCGATATACATGTTTGCTTTATCGCTTGAGTGTGGAAGAACAAAACATGCTAACCATACTTCGAGCTACATGTACATATGTGAACGGTGTAGATACGTTTTAATAAGTCGGGAACGAGACTACAATTACTAGAGCATTCGATTCGTTAATTTACATTGGAATGCATTCATACAGGGTGTCCAAAAAAGTATACAGTTTCGGGGTATTTTTATCAACTCTTAATGTTCTACTTTCGCAAAATAAGTTTGCACATGGTTAGAAAAAAGATGCAAGTTTTTTTTGGTACTAGTTTGAAAATTGTAACTCGAATAATTTTTAAAGAATGTCAATTTCCAAAAATACCTTATTTTGACCGTGGCGTCATTTGACGTAATTTACGACGTTTTCACAATTTCTGTCTGTCGCATGTTTCAGGGTTTGCACCCATTCTTTAAAAGTATTGGTTACATTTACATAGATTTCTACAAACTGGTCTTCTTTAATTTTATTTTGATGTTGATCAGAAGAAAACTTGTGTATATTCGCATTTGGTTGTACATAAGCGATCTCGGATAACCCAAAAGAAAAAAATCCACATGAATTAAGACCCGGGCTGTGGGCGGGCCATTCCACTCTGCAGTGGAATTTGCTAGAAATTATTTTGACACCAAATGTTTTTTGTAATTCACCCAACACCGTGCATTGCCATGTGTGACTCTGCCTCCACTTGCATGAACCATACAACATTCAAAACAAATGATTCGCTAAGGTGTTCCGAAAGAACTTGCTTAACAAAGGCAAGTTACACAACGGGTTAACTTCTATCTATTTTGTTGTCGAAATCGCAAGTGAATAGCCTATTAAAAGCCAACAAACATGCACATGCTCGTGACACACACCATATATATAATATCAGTTTAGACATTTGTGAAATACAATGCAAATTTTCGAAGAATGCATGCAAGACAGGAAACACCAAACATACAGAAATTGTGAAAACGTCGTAAATAACATAAAAACGACGCCACGGACAGAATACGGTAATTTTAGAAAATTTACATTTTTTAAAACAATATCCAAGTAACAAGTTTTAAACTGATGCCAGATAAAACTTTCATCTTTTGACTCACCACGTGCTGAATTCCATTGCGATAGCAAAGCGGTAAGATTTTATTAAAATGCACTGAAACTGTATACTTTCTTTTTGGACACCCTGTAGGAACAGGCTGTGGCCAACTGGTAGTTGTCTAGCAACGGGGATAGTAGGCCTGTCGAAATGGCAAAAGTCGGTAATTGACCATACATGTACGTGTCCTATCACCAGGAATGTAGACAGGAAGCATTGCCTCCAGGATTGAAATTTGATCAATCTATATATAAAACATGAAAACGTCTAATTCACGTCTGGGTCACACGCCGCTACCCCGGGCGGGTCAAACATTGACTTGTGCATTAATTTCAGAAAGTGGATTGAATAAACAATAAAACTAATAAGACGTGCAGTGTTTGTAACCACAGGTAACTGCATCATTGATAAAGACTAAAATGAAAAGGAAACATTGTTTTTGTAAAAATGATATTTTTCTATGATTATAAATTTTTCGTTTTTTTTCATTATCAATGATACAGTAACCTGTATTTGTAACCACATGTATTTCTAACCCTATCATTAAAATAACGTCTATTTGTAGTGAATGTGACGATCTGGTAACTGAAGTTTATTACGAATACGCACATTTATTCAAATTTCACAAGCAGGCAATTGATTCACTTCATGAAAGATATTTTCAGTCGCAAAATAGCACCTCGTGAATATTTATGTTTCATTTTCAGATATAAAACAACACCTGATAGAAACGTACCATCGATATTGTTGTACTCTACCACTATCACCCCTTTACCAAGAGGAAGAAGACGATTTTTTCAAAGTTTACCAAACTCCAACAATGCATCAAGAAGACTACCACAGTTCAGAAAGAACACAAAAAATAAACAGCATTTCGTCATATAAAGATATATTTGTTAAGGGTGAACAATGTTTTCAAAATATTTATGTCACTGGTGATGCTGGTGTTGGTAAGACGTCTCTGTGTAAATGTTTATCCTTGTTATGGTGCAAATCACAAACTGGAGGTACAATAAACATTCTAGATATTCATAGTGACATTAACTTCTTGACCAGATTTGAATTCCTTTTTTATATATCGCTCAGAGATACAGAATGTAGGGATGTAGTCAGCATGATTGTTGATCAGTTTTTTGACTCAGAGAGTAAGGTACTACATGAAACAATTGAACATGTTTTGAGAAATCATAAATGTTTAATCATTCTAGATGCGTACGACGAATGGTCGCCAAAGGTACGCGGTAAAAAGGAATGTAAAATCCCATTTAGAGTACATTCAGAAAATGTTGTGTACCTTACAACATGTCGACCGTACAAAATTGAGAATGTACGGTTGAGCCGTCGGGAAATTGATCAACATGTCTGTATGAGTGGCATCCATGGAGACTCTTCAAAGTCTTTTATTGAAGAAGTAGTTAAACATATGAACAAGGAAAATAAAGTGGACAAGAATGTTAATGATTTCATGAGAGAAGTCGAGGAATGCGGCATTGGTGAACAATTATGTATACCAATAATTGCCTCGCACTTGGTAGTAGTATGGTTCGCACAAAAACTTTCTGACATGTCTAAAGCAGCATTATATGGTAAAATTGTAGAGTTGCTTTTTGTAAGGGCAAAACAGAGTAACGTCAAATCACCAGCATCACCAACGTCTGAATTTCAACTTCCTGCGTTTCTATCAAAGCTTAGATATTTAAATGAGCATGTGTTTTTATTGCAGAAAGTATGCTTATTGTCTTTCAAGTCATTGTTTAATCAAAATGACGATGTTTTAAGTCTTGTTTTTACAAGTCAGCAGTTAAGGTCGGAACCATATTTATTATGTGATGACGAAATGGACTTCTTGTGCAAGATTGGCATTATGTCCAAGAATAAAGTTATTGGTTGCTTTGAAGAGCGCAAACAAAAATTGTCATTCTTGCACAAGAGTTACATGGAATTTTTGGCTGCATTGTTTGTATCCTCATTTGACACAGATCATGAATTTGATAAAGTAGTCGGGGAATGGACATCAGTCAATGATGTTATTCAATTTCAAAGTTTCCTTTCTTTGCTAGCTGGTTTTTCCTACCATAGAGTTAAATGTTTGTTTGACAATATTTATCTGACCATATCAGATGCTTTGGCATTGTGTAGACAGAATGCTATGTTTTACTATGACTTTCCTTCCTACAGGAAACAAATCAAATTACTACGACTTACTGTAATCCATTGTTGGAAGGAATGTGGTAGATGTAATGATCCAAACAATGCCATACAGCTTCAAGATTTTAGTTTTGATGGCGAATCCAATGTAGAAGCATTGAACCAACTTTTATTATTAAATACCTCTGTTATAAAATCATTACATTCAGTTAACGGAAATTTTAATGTCAATTTCGGTCATATAAAAAATCTCCAGTGTTTAAATATTGGTAGAATTATACCTGGTGATTATACAAAGTTCACAAAGTGTATGTTACAGAATCAAGCATCCCTACACTCTGTTAGTATTAACGGAGATTTCGAAACAAAACCATTATTATCAGACTTACCTGTCAGAAATCTACCACATCTGACATCATTGAAACTGACTGGTATCAAAATGGAACACAACACTCTGCACCACCTGGTGACTTATCTTTCTGATAACGTTCTGATAGAAAATATACACTTAAATAGGGTACATTGTAATAATCACCAGAAGGAGGATGTCGACTGTACAATGATGTTAGATCTTTCTCATCATTCACATCTTACTTCCTTATGTCTGACGCATGTTAATATCTTATGTAGTGATGTTAATATTACGTGTTTAAAGTCCATCATATTGCGGCCATTATCTGAGAGGATTGTCAGCTGTTATAATTATGTATTACATCGTATTGAGAATACACAACTTGAATGTCTCATTATCGATGGAGATAACAAGTTGGATTATAATACAATCAATACATTAATATCAACAATTGAAACTCTCTCAGATATCAAGTATCTCTTACTGCGTGACATAAACTTACCTGAGGATGTATCACTACATATACATCCTCATGTAACACAAGTAAATGTAGAACTGCTTGGTGTTACATGGAGTTGTAGAACATTTCAATCTTTCGTTGAAAGTGTTGTTAATGTTAAATCTGTGAGAGATGTTTGGTTATTTCATTGTAAGATTTTATCAGGTGATGATCAATCTCGTAGAGAAATGTCAGAGAATGAATCGATTGATTATATGTTCAAACATCTAAAACAGCAACCAACTGTTAACATATTAAACAAAGGTATATATAAACGTCGAAGTTTAAATGGATATTTGTTAGTATTTACCACAAGTAGTAAATAGATGTTTGTTTCTGTTTGTGTGAAAGATTTCGAACATGAAACATTAGTGCAGTCCTCATAACAGGACGTTTGCGTGAATCTTGAGTGAAAAGGTGAGCATTGTGTATTTTTAAACACAAATCTGTCATATTACCATGACTTCTCATAGTTATGACATTACTGTAAATTTACGATGAGTTAAGTTTAATGTAAGCATTCATGGATATTTGTGCTCCGTTTTCATTCACAACTCAGAAAAACTATCGTTTTCATATATGTTTTAGGTTGAATAGAGTTTACCATATTTTGATAGAAATGAATTTATTGTATGCATGAACAACCATTACATGTATGTAAGAACTTTGTGTTTACCAATAGTAAAGCTACTTGTCATTATAGTATACATTGTAAGCATGCATGCTATTAGTAAGGACATTTTCGTCTCGTCTAAATCTTAATCTCATTTTAGCTTGAATTAAGTTTACCATATTTGATCGAAATGAATTTATTGACATCAACTGTTGGTTTCAGTGAATGGTCTGAACATATGAATTATAAACAAGCATTCTAAGGTGAAGATAATTGTGATTGAAAAGTACACTATATTTTGGAGAATTAAGCTTTGAATAATTTTCTTACACTCTGATGGACTGTTATTAAAAGTCATCGTCATTTAAACGTCAATAAATTTGTCAATTTCCCCAAATGTTCAATGTTTTAGTTTCATGACTTCATTTTGAAAATTTACTTAATATGGTGAAACTATGTTTCACCGAAATTGCATGGAAGATACATTTTTGTAATAGCTTGTGGATTGTGATTTGTTTGAGGTGTTGATGAAATGTTAATGATTGAATTCAATAGTGTTCATGTTAACATTTCGCTGGCTTAGAAGGAGAAGGTCGTAACTACAAAATCAATCAATACTTTGAGGAAACAAGAGAACATGTCTGACACTCACTCTTTACTTATGGTAAAACAAGCTTTTTCAAATTTAGTTTGGTCAACATGACAAGTTCCAAATTTCATGAAAATAAGCTCATAAGAAGTGGCACTTACGACCTTCCCATTCTAAGCAAGCGATTTGTATGAAAAATGTTATACTCGGTACATGATTTAGTGTATTAATCAAAGTTCTTGGAACAATTTGCAACACTATTGATGTTTGCATCAGAAATATATTTAGTCATATGTATGTTTTTTTTATGAGAAACAAACAAGTTATGCTTATGCTAATGTTGCAATATTTATTTTATACCTCAGAATCCCTTTTTAGTTGTTAAACATGTAAGCATGATTTATATGAGAAACCAAAGTTATGCTAACACTTTGTTGCAATATTTATATTATACCTCAGAATCCATTTTGTGTTGTTAAACATGAATGCATGATTTATATGAGAAACTAAAGTAATGCTAACACTTTGTTGCAATATTTCTATTGCACCTCAGGATACATGTTTTATATGAGGAACAAAGGCTATGTTAACAATTAGCAGCACTATGTACAGAATGTATGATAATATTGTATCTCTTATACTTCTAGAAACTTATGGTTTTATATTTACCATATCATCATTAGACTTTCAAAATTCGTTTCCCAGAATGCCCTGATTTTTGTTGGACGAAAATTCGCAAGATATTCCGAATATGTCAGGGGATAGAATCATATAGCGTATAGAGCATCCAGGTACTAAATCGCGTTTATTTGACCTAATGACGAATTTGTAAAAACAGCATTCTTGTATAGCTTGGCTATTTTGACCTAAGCCTGACCTTTATGCACGCCTATATTACAAAGTTCTTGCTTTGAATATACCAATTTCCGCAATCAAATCATGCAATATCGGTAAATCAAATTTGTGTTTGTATGAACAGATACAATCGGTGCTATAAACGTAGACATTATATCGACTGTTTAATTATGCTAATCAATAGGTCAGGTTCATGTCACATTGGTCAATCTATAACACATTAAGAACACTATTTTACGACCTTAAACACATGTTTAACTTGAAAAATAAGTATATTTTAATCGTGCGTGTCGAACTTCAGTAGCGGCAGTCTGTAATAAAACGTAAACCGTATTTATCATATTTGTTGTTAAACTGTATAGAGCTATATTTTATATAATTTTTAAAATAATTACTTGTATCGTTTTCAGTATGATACTAGACTACCTTAATTGTAAATTAAAACTTTGGATGGATTCCGTGTACTTTGATTCAATCGTCTAAAATAGACGATTCTTATAGTTTTATAGGGTGTTCTAGAACACTTTCGCATGAAAATGGACAGTTCGCATGTCACAAAGAAAATCACAAAGAGAGTTTCTGTTAAAACTGAAGCAAAAAATGATCTAATGGATATGAAAGCATAATTTTTTTCACTTTTTGAAACTTTAAAAAAAGTATCTTCCAATATTGCTCTATACCCTTTAAAGAGGCATTCCCTATAACTAGCATTCTTTTCTCTACTATCACATTAAATGAGCTAAATGTACCAAGCACTATAAATTATCATAATTTGTCAGAAGAAAGTGTGCGCAAATATGTTTCTATAGTGTCAAAAATATATTCAAATCACCAATAATAAATTATCGCTCCAGCGATTTATTATTGTGTGTTTTGGCTGTTTAAACGTTAGAATAAGAATGATTTTACACTCGAGCGCTATAGGCCGTGATACGTTTCCCCCACTGACCGTAATATTCCGGGAAAAGGGTTTATATCAATATTGAGATATTTGTATAAGTAAAATACAATATTATACTTGTGCATTTTTGTATTTATTGTATTTGTACATGTAATAAATAATCGTATACGATCGATATATTTCCTGTTGTTCTGATTTGCCTGGTGTTCGTTATATATTTTGTAGATTTTGGTATAGTGCGCCCATGATGATGTGGTATTCACAAACATTGACAGGATCGGTATAATGTTGCAAAATTCAATAAACATAATTGATCAATAGTATTTAGTTCAATTTTGAACCCTGAGCCATGACCTTTTAGACAAGTCTATTTGTGCGGGTAACCCTGAGCCATGACCTTTTAGATGAGTATATTTGTGCGGGTAACCCGTGATTTATTGATATCGATAGTCGTGATTTAAAGATATACTACTTACTAATGTGTGTTATACATATCTGAATAGTCAAATCCACGACAATCTTTATCGGCGAATGGATTAATCTTTAAAAGTGCAGTCACGGCTCAATGCTCGAAATCGAACTATAGTAGTAAAACACCACTGATAAATTATACACACTTGATTTTTCCACCTTTTTAATTTTACCAAATTGTCGACCTTTCTCGTTATTCTGGGTGCACTTTATCCAGGACATATTTAGCGCAATTACATAGTCATACAGTCAATTATGCGTGAAATATAAAGTCTGTTTTGATGACAGCGAGAAATAGTTGTCTCCTTATAGGTCGAATCGAACCTTCTTGACATTTCTCTCATATGAAACATTTATAAGAAAACAGCAAACACTTTGACAGGAACTATCTCTATGAAGGTGAACATTATCTACATAATCCAAATAGAAAAACGGACCTGCTTTACATGTAAGCATTGTTAGCTGGTACACGTGACTGCAAGTGGGTAGATTGCTTATCTAATCCATTATATGACAGTGTACATGCATATCTGTGTACATGTAAAATGAGAAAACAGTGTGTCTGAATAATAAAGTAAAAAAATTCATAGACACGTGTTGCACAAACATTTAAATTTTGTAATACTGGTATGTGATTGCACGTGGTCTTATGCTGGTGATGATATACAGTATACTACATGGGTTAGTAGGCAACATGTGTCCGAACATATTACAATACTGCAACATTCAACAATTGAGAACATTATCGGGGCCTTATTCACAAACGGTGTAAGTCTAAAACTCAGACCTAGACTTTCTATTGCCAAATGTTCCTTTCGCTATCATGTTGTTATAAATGTTCTGATTTTTATATAAATAGGTATAGTCCAGTCATTGAAGCTAAAAAATATGGTCAACCTCAAACAAATTGCAAAACAGAGTTTCTTTGCATTTTTATCATCTACAGACTATTATCAACTACTGACAAAAGTCAAATATGCGAGTTCAGTGGGGAAAATACAAAAAAATCGACATGTTTAAGGTCACTTTTGGTAGCAATTTCAGCATTTTCCTCATTTCATACTACATGGGGAATTTTAAGTTCTAATTATTCCCGTGTAAGTCGTTACATATATACTAATTGCACCTTAAAGCTTATATTTTCTGAAAGATACAACCTTCTTCTATGGAATACAAATATTGATTTTATCATCAGGCAATTTACTTTTCATATATATGCCAGTCAACGTGTTGGCATACTACCCATTCAAATGTCGACAAAATGACTCAAAATAGCACTTGGAAGGGGAAACAAAAGTTGTATTCATTTCTTTAATATTAATCCAATTTGTTTAAAATTTACACATATCATGCGTTGTATACGTGTGTGTCAAATGGAAAAAGGATATTTGTGTTTGGACAGTATACAATAACGACAATATACAAAATGTACACGAATCTATCGATTCGGGAGAAATAGGGATTGTTCTCTTTGTCTGTTCGTCCGCAATTGCATTTGTATTCACAATTTTGACCTCATGATTATGAAACTTGGTCAGAGTGATCATCTGAACAAAATGTAGGCCAAGGTAGGAAATGGATGATCAAGGGTAAAAAACTAGGTCACTAGATCAAATTGTAGCAAAACCTTGTGTAGACGCTAGAGGTCATAATGTTGACCTTATATTTATGAAACTTGGTCACAATAATAATATCAACAAAATCTATGTCAAAGTTATTAATTGGGTCATCCGGGGTCAAAAAGTCGGTCGCTAGTTACAATCAAAGGAAAACGTTGTTTAGGTACAAAATTCACAATTTTGGTCTAATATTTATGCACCTTGGTCACAATGCTCATTTCAAAACATCTAAGACAAGTATGTTATTGAATAATTTGGGTCAAAATTAGGTCAATAGGTGAAAATAATTGATGCGACTTTTTGGCGCATGAAGGTTTGTCTATTTTTTGACCTAGTGACCTAGTTTTAACTCATGATAAGTAAATATTTTATTTGACCTACATTTTGTCTTCATGATCCATGTGACATGGTCTCATAAAGATTAGGTAAAAAGGGCCCCTTCTAAAGATTTGTTCTATAATTTGGCCAAGTGACCTAGTTTTTGACTCAGACTTATCCAATTTCATACATGACCTTGACTTTTGTAAGGTGATCATTGTGACTAAACTTCACAAGTGTAAGGTCAAAATTGCGACCCCTGGTGACTATATCTTGTTTTTTTCTGTGTTTTGACCTAGTGACCTAGATTTTGGCTCCGGTTAACTCAAAATTTATTTTACCTAGATTAGCTTCCGACGATCATTGCTGCCAAGTTTCATAAAAATCAGACCAAAATTCCGACCTCTAAGCTCGATTAAAAAAAAGTTACTGGTACAAGTCAAGATTTGTTTACATCAAAAGTGACAAATATCGCGAAAACATGTGACAATTCAATATATTTGTAAATATCTCAAAAAGTCCCACGAATATTCAATTAGGACATTTTGTACATGGCTAAGGATAGCTTTAGGCACCATATAAACACAAAACTGTTTGTTTTGCAATTAGTTTGAGGTTAAAAGTTAAAATGACTGGACTAGTATACATTTTCAGTAGGTAGCAACAAACAATCAGAAAATATGTCACTTGGTTAAATGTAATCGCTAAGATATTGCAGCGTTTTAAAATATCGTCAATATTAAGTCTAAGTCTGAGTTTAGTCTCACAATCTTGTTGGATAATGTCCCCGGTACAAGTATCCATGGCAGTCTAGACAACTACCGTCTATTACTTGGTGGACAGAATTGCAGAAAACCAGGGTGCAACGCCACTTCCTTACGACACTCAGGAAAAACCTATATATGGAAATTTATTGTCATAGATAACATTTCCCCGCGTGCATCACATTTTACACCATGTTCCTACACTGTTACAAAAGATTAACGGCAATATAGATCTAGTAGAAGTAGAATAAAAGTACATACCAATACAAAATTAAGAATGCCTTAAAACTATCCATGCAAATCTGCTATATGTAACAAAAGGGCCATAATGCCCTTAGGTATCTCACCTGTCTAAACTCACCTATAGATGGTGACCTAAGAAATATTTTACACCTTCTAAGAAGTAAGAATAGATGATGCTTCATACCAAATAATAAAGCTCTTGGCATTCTAGTTTAAGACGAGAAGATTGTCATATGTTCCCTATATAGACCCTTTCAATTAAGCGATAATCGTATGTACAGAGTTACCTCCCGTAAACCGGATGTGACGTCAAACGAGGGCTCTACAAATTAATGACACTATAAACGCAGTAGCGAAGAGATTATTTAATCGCTTTTTTCGTTAATTGCATGTTTTGTAGCTGTTGTTTTTTTCAATAAAGATGTTTGTAATGTACTAACAATGTATGTATAATATGTTACATGTTATGGATGTGGAGGAAACGTGTGATTTCTCGGATTTTTTTCTATCAACAATGGTCAATTATCGGGCGCTAATTTCCAAAAAGATCTGTAGTTGTATTAATTTTGTTTTGTGATTCGATTGATTGTCATGCACATTTCGTACATTAAATTGAGCGTTAGTGCTAAGATACAGTGTATATTTGTACTATGATAACTGTATATTTTGCCGGGAATATAAAGCGCAAGAATTTTCACCTGGTTCTTTCAATACTACATCATTACCGCCATTAGACCTAGTTAACTCTGGATCATTGCAATGTCTCATTTCTTTTTACCAATACAATTCACAAGTTATGTGTTGTCTATTATGAATTGTAATAAAACAAATACATAATTATTTAGGCCTTTGAATACACGTATATTAGAGCCACAACGAGTTATTGGAATGTCCTATCTGGTTACATACGTGCCATTTCGGGCAAATGCGGCTTAAAAAGCTGTATAAATGACGATTATGATAGCAGTTGATTGTTATAAATTAATTTAAAAAAATACATTATTTATATACAACTGCTCTTCAAACTAACATCACAATTAACAATATTTTGTTTTTAATATAAGAATTGTAAATCTTATTTCACAAAAAGTGACTTAAACTGCAATTCGAGTGATGGGAAAAACATAACAAATTAAAGTGAGACAGATACTTAAGAAGTTAAGGTGCTAAAACCCTAATGCATAATTAAATCTTGTCAGATGATGAGGTGCTAAAACCCTAACGCATAAATAAATTCTAGGTGCTGTATAATTATATAATGATTTACAATAAACAGCATAGATCCCCTAATATCAAGATAAGCCACCAAGACCATACACTAAATTAGTTTCACAGCAGGGTACTAATATACAACCAATCAGTTCTATGTTGTCACCATCTGTCATCTTAATATACATGTACAGTATATTGATCAGTGTTTTTCCTTAAATGATTGACATTGATTGACACTTTTAAATCAACGTTTGGGTTACTTTTATAAAAAAGTATAAATTATGTTTATCCAAACCACGGAGGTCTCTTTAATTCCGTGTCCGAACAAAAAGTGTAAATTAATGGACATGCACATGTACGACTTGTGCTACAATGCTCATTTTGATGTTTCAAATATAATTTATTGCAATATTTTTACACGTAGACACCATTTAAAATAAGTAAAGCACTCTTCTCATTTACTTGTATATGAATTTCAAACGAACAAAGGTTTCATGATGGAAGAGTAAGATTTGAAACAGACTACATTGTATTGCCAAACAATTTAGTTTTACCTACATACAACAAAATTTTACATAGAATTGATTCTGATTTTAAGTTATTCGTCGTGTGAACTTTTCCGGTGATTCCTTACTTTCTTTGATTGTAGTAAACAACACATCAATGTACTCGTGTTAACACTAAACAAGTAAGCACATGCGGACATGTAAAATCATGCCGCCCGGATTTTATAACAAACTATATCTAGAAAGAAATTTCCTCCTGTGTAAATTAACGTTTTAATTTCTGGCTGGATAGTCGTACTTTTGAAATGATATAGCTAATATTCTATACTTTTATGATGTGTGATGAATTATTAAAATACACAATTTCTTTATGCTAGACTAAATGTAAGTCAGGTTTCAATGAATGGATTGTGCGCGCGTGATGCATGATATTTAGGTTCGAAAAGCATGACTCTCCTTTTAAAACTTTAATAATATCTTTTAATAATATAATTGTTGGAAAGCTTAGTCTACACAGTTCTTAAAACTGCAAATAATAAACATTTCGAGCAAGTTAAATGCCAATTGTTGAGTATTGAATTCAGTTCTTTATTTTTACATTTTCTTGCTCTTGAAATTTTTGTTCCGAAAACATGGCTTTTTATGTTTTATTATTGAAAATACATTAACAAAAGTTACATTATTAAAAAGTCTATACGATCTTCTTTTCGTAAGTGTTCATCTTTTAAAAATCGACTGAGTAAAACGTGATTTGCAGCGGTTTAAAGTTGACACATTTTTTATTTCCTTTACACGCTAACGGTAATCGGCTCGTGTAATCGCTTTGAGCCCTCGTTTGATGTCATCAAAGGGAGACAATTTAATTACGGTCTTAATTGAAAGGGTGTATAAGTCTATGTAAAATTGACAACCGCCCCCCTGGCGGGGCACATTTTCACCCCTGGGGCATAATTTGAAAATCTTGATAGAGGACTACTAGTTGATGCTTCATAAGAAATATTATAGCTCAAGGCACTGTAGTTTTATACAAGAATAGTTTTATATGTTTTCCCTTTTTTAAGTCTATATAAAACTGACGGGATCCACGGTGGGAAATCACGAGGTTTCTATGGTAGGAACCACCACATTAATGGCCGCCGTCAAGTGGGAACTGAACCCGCATTTTAGGTAAATATATAACATCGAGACTCGTTTATATCTTGACAACCCGACCAGCATGCAATGGCTTCTCCATTGAATTTTTTCAAACACTTCGATATTGTTCCATGAAAACAAAACACTAGGGATGTAGACCTTATGATAATGACAATTTGTGACCATATTATGACCATGTATCTTTTATATCCTCTGTATTATATGCGATACAAATGTGCGAACATTTCGCCAACATTTCCCAACACAATTACCGCCAGAATATCATAAATATTGGTTTTCTGAAAAAAATAACAGTCAATTTGCATGAAAGAAAGGGCTCTAGCTATTCTTAGGACGCCAATTGAACCTGGGCAGAGCGCATCCATCAGAGCGTCCATAAGTTTTATACGCTTCTATCGATCGAAATATGCGGAGAGGGCACATAGTGTTCATTTATACAAGTATGTAATTAGTATGCTTGCTGGCGTATTTGGTTTATAATTGAATTTTATAAATTCACACCACACAGGTTGTAGGGTGTATACTGTTATCAGCCGGTCTGTCTGTCCTTCAGTCTGTCAGTTCGAAGACGAATTATTGTGACCGAAACGTAGCGACGAGTGAAAATATATGTCAACTGCTCTCTCGGTGAATTATTAAATGATCATACACCGTAAATGCTAATATTCTATTTATTGCATGTTTCAAATAGCGTCAATTTTGGATATATCCCACAACATTGTTTATACCTCAAATGTTTTGTGCCACGTCTTTTTCCCATCATGCAGGCGCCGAGTTGCCACCAAGTACATGTAGTTCCTCTGCAATGGCTTCAATTTCGTCCATTGTTTACGTGTATATACAGATAGTGTTCTGTCATTTGAAAAGATTAAGAGAACGAGCGAAAATGCTTCATTTATATATTGTTGACTGCGAGGAAATTTGTTTTTAAAAGCAGTCCGTTTGAGTGAAATTATCGCCAGTGAAAATATCGAATGTGAAATTATCGGGGAATAATTCACCGTTCTTTCGCGGTAAACCATCAAATAATACATAATAATAAATGCATACTATGTATTAACTTAAATGTCTTTAACACAACATATTCATTAGAGCCCAAGGTTATAATTATTCGAAAACACTTAGAGAATACAGTCTCAGTTGAAACCTGATATTCCAAAACTACGTCACAAACCAAGGGAAGTAACTCGTGTAAGTTTATTAAAATAAAATAATCGAGATCAAATATGTCATTTATTGTGTGTTTAAATCATATCTGAAGTGTAGAGATTGTTGCATTCATATATTTATGCCATATACCTAATGGAACAGCAATACAATTATATTGCTTATTTGACCTTTAAAAACGTTAAACTTTGTTTTATCTCCTTTTCGTCATGTTCGTCCTTTTCATAGGAAAATGGACTTTTCGTGTTTTATCATGCCGCACTTAAAGCCACAATAAGGTTCCGGAACAATATATTTTCTAAAGATAGAGAAACAAATCTTTGTTACTGATTTGAAGACTGATAAATAATTTACACATCAAGCTATTTAAACACGCTCTTACTGTCATATTTGTGAACTAATCTTCCCTTGAAGATTGGCATAACGATCCCCGGTTTGTATACAAATACGGCGTTTAACAGCATCTCCGTCACTTTCCAGAGACTACCGAGAATATTTCACCAGTTTCTCATAACCAATGGATGGATAGCACACAATTGATAACGTAGGACGTATACTATAACCCGGTATTTACCAGTACCCTCCGGTATCGTATATAGTAGCCCGGTATTGACACCTGCCCTGAGACTACAGTTAATTTTTCGCTATGTTCTATATAAATGTTTGTCTTGATACAAAAATTAATCGATGATTCAGGTCAAAATTCTTACTTGAATCCTGTTGAACTATTCTTACCAAAAAAATGGGCATCAATACCTGCATTCTTAAAAGTTATTGTTTATCAACAGGCGTACCCCTACGTCATGTGTAGTATTCGGCTCATTTTCACAAATTGAGGACCGCATGGAAACCACTGGTTTATAAAATCTAGCATTCAGACTATATCAAATCTGCTATTTTCTACTTACTTACATGATTTTAATCTAAAATTCACATTGCATGCATAGTGTTCATTCAACTTTCAACCATTAACCACCATCAAACAGGGGCACTATTTTCTGTGTAGGCACTTCCGTATTTTGGGTAACGGCAGCCTAATTACTGCAGTCGTAGGCCTATTTGACCATTTTATTACAATATAATAGTATGAAATTCAATAGAGATCAAATATAGAACATTTATGACAAACTCTGCAAGTTTCATGCCAATCCGGCATGTGGTTCTAAAATTAAAGGCATTTCTATATAGTCGGTGGAGGCGACAACTTCCTGAGTCAAAAGACCCTAGTCAATATACAATGCCAAAACTAAAATCTTAATAACTTCTTTATTTAAAGGAATATTCACACAAAATAATTTCTACATTTCATTATATAAAAAGTTGACTTTTATATAAAAACTGCATCTATACTAACATATTACATAATATTACATAATTTAACATGAAATTTATTTAGTAAACTAAGACAGCCAAGATGTCAAATCTCTCAAAGCCTGCTAGGGTATAATGTAAGCTATCCAACAGTGTGTACTTTAATACTGTGCAAAAAGAGATTACAGAGATAAGTACCTTTAAACCTTGACACACTAGTGGTTCTAGCATCCACTTTTCTATATGGCTGTCTAATGAGCACTATATACTATCAAGACAATGTATGTTATTTTTGGCATATTAATATGACTGAGAGCCTGGAAATGTCACAAATTGTCACTAGACCAATTCTTGTCAACTGGAATGCAGTTCCCAGTATAAATAAGCTGTCCAAGTTGGAGAAATTGCTGAATTATTCACCAGCTTTTGCTGCGTTTACATCTAAAATGAGTAAAAAATACAAGACAACAACACTTTTTGAGCCTGGCTGCATACCTTGGAATAAGGATCTAAAGATGGCCGACTGCAGCTCTGACATCCACGAAGAAGCTCCTGCTACGTCGAATGACACAGATGGCGATCCAGGCTCAGACTCGCATGGTGTGGTACAGCCGGTAAATCAGGTTCGAACACATGGACAACGACAAATTCTTGCACAAGCCCTGACACCAGAAAACATTGGTGATAACTCTGGAAACAGATTAGTGGACAGAGATCGTTTGTGCTGTGTCTTCAACAAGACCATAGAGGAGCAAAAACTAGCACCCCCTGACTGTGAGGTTCCAACTTTTAGAGTCAGTATAGAGAAAAAAGTTGGTATTGGCTGGAAAATGGCATTGCGCTGCACCAAATGCATCTTTGAGTCTCCAATGAAGAAGTTTTACAAAGAAATTCCAACCAACACTAGGGGACCGGACCCCGCTGCTTCAAATATGGCACTGGCAGTGAGTCTTCTGGACACATGTTTGGGCAACAGCGGTTGCCGTAAACTGTTAGCTGGCATGGATATTCCACCCCAGCTAAAAGAACCATGCAGATAAGAACAAACGAAAGCTTGTTTATGAGCACAACACACATGATATGGCTAAAAAATCCCAGACAGCCATGAATGAGAATAATGGACTATTAAGTATCAGCCAGGATGTGCGTTACAACTCGACAAATATATCAAGCCGCAAGAAACCAGGACAAAACGCATCACAAGCCATAGCAGTTGCTTGTGAAAATATCACTGGAAGCCAGTACATAGTAGCTGCTGCAATCCAGAACAAACTATGTATGTTGGACTGGAACTTGGTTGAGGAATAAAGGCATGGAAATTACCTGTCCTGGCCACCTAGATTGCACAGCCAATCTTCACAGACAAGCACCCCTATCTGAATATGAACTGGAAAAAAGATAGGGCAACGTCAGCTTGGGGTGCAGGGAGCTTACGTAAAATATGTGACTACAGACGGAGACGGCAATGGAGCATACCCCAGTTCATAAAAATCAACAACGGCAAGTTAAGTCCTAGGATATTCCCCAGTGTTAAAACTAAGGAACGCTTCAAAGAATGCCAGAAGGTTCTCGCTCAAGATATTAAAGCCAGAACCAGCCTTGTGCTTAATGAACTTCTAGAAAAATACACTGGAAACATGGATGAAATGAGAAAAGAGTTACCTAAAGTACTCCGGGCAACGATCCAGTGCTATGATGGTGACTGCAAGGATTGTCGGCGACACTCCTACGTCTGTGATTGTGGAGCAACTAACAGCTGGTGGCAGAGATCAGTGTTTTTGGGCACACACCGTATAACAAACCTGTGTTTGGAAGAAAATGACAAAGATTTAATATGCGAAGTTATCAAAATGAAACTGATTGACGCGGCAATAGAGGTTTTGAAGTTTGGTACAAATACCCAGAAGTGCGAAGCCGTAAATCGCGCCATCAGTGTGTCGCTGCCAAAAAACACAAAGTATGGGAGAAATGTGTTCGGTCGTCTTGGTTCAAAGGTTCTACGACTAAATAACGGGGTCGCAACCAGTACCAAAATGAAAGCAAGGCGTCTTGGAAAACGCCTGTCAGACCGTTGTACCAAAGCTTTCAAGCAAATGCAAGCAGAAGACGAGTACCAAACAAAGTACGCAAAGTCTAGAAAAACAAAACGAATGCTTCTTCTCGCAGCGAGTCGTCACTTACGTGAACACATACGGTACAAAAGCGGAACAAAGTTAAATCAGACTACAAAAAAGGACAACTAGACCCAAAGCCATCCACATCAAAGGGAGACGACCACGGTTATGCACAACCAGACTGAGTAACAGTTATCTCCCTTGTACTGATAACAGCTAAGCATTGAGGACTCTCTTTAGAGTCACATAAATCATTCGAAAGAAGTATCTATCAAAGATTGTCAAATGAAATTATATCTAGTCCTGGCCCTGCACACACATATACACTAAAACAGATTACTAAACAAAATCATAGCAACAACACACAAAGTCAGAAAGAAATAAACTGCAACCGGCTCTTTATCATGTCAACAGAGCTAGGATAAGAAACAGCGCATATGGTGTTTATGGGGATTGCAGGAACCTGATAGCTAAAATTTCAGTTATTATGCTTACGTAACAACAACTGAGAAGGCGGCATCCCGCGAAGGGTGCATGACCGTCACACTTGCCCCGATTAAAACACTTCTCCCTACTCAGATTCACATGCTTGTGCTCCCGACTCAAGTGTTCAATATTTATGCATAACGGAGTGTGACATAAGTGTGACACGTGGAATTTTTCCATTTGCATAAACGACATTCTGTGCACAACCATATACTTCAGTCGGTGGGCATTCATGGTGTGCCAACCGCCCGATATTAACTGCGTATTGATTCGGTCATACTTCCCCCTGGTACATTTGGTCCATATATGGCAATTATAGTCATTGATTTCATACAGGTTTGCCAATTTACGTTCATACTTTTTGAAATCTACCTCCATTTTTACTT
The DNA here is from genome assembly GCA_963678985.1 of Spisula subtruncata. NCBI lineage: Eukaryota > Metazoa > Mollusca > Bivalvia > Venerida > Mactridae > Spisula > Spisula subtruncata. The sequence continues at coordinate 6,638,070 of OY787677.1, forward strand.
AGATTTGAAACTGAGGCTAGGTACTAAGCTATAAATAACCTCAGGGTGTTGTTTAAAGGTCATTTTGAAAGTGAAATTTCACATTTGGACATTACATAATCTCGATAAGTAGAAAGAATAATACATAAATCAATTAAAAGCATAATTATACACTTATTATATTCAATGTGTGAAAATTTTAACACAATATCACAAAAAATGACAGAGTTATTCAATGTTAAAGTGGGTCACCAGCTGACATTTCCCAACCATATCAGGCCTAAGACTACAGTTAATTTTTCTCTATGTTCTATATAAATGTTTGTCATGATACAAAAATTAATCGATGATTCAGATCAAAATTCTTACTAGAATCCTGTTGAACTATCCTAGCGACAAAATTCTGACCAAAAAATGGGCATCAATACCTGCATTCTTAAAAGTTATTGTTTATCAACAGACGAACCCCTACGCCATGTGTAGTATTCGGCTCATTTTCACATATTGAGGACCGCATGGAACCCACTGGTTTATAAAATCTAGCATTCAGATTATATCAAATCTGCTATTTTCTACTAACTTTACATGATTTTAATCTAAAATTCACATTGCATGCATGGTGTTCATTCAACTTTCAACCAATAACCACCATCAAACAGGGGCACTATTTGCTGTGTAGGCACTTCCGTATTTTGGGTAACGGCAGCCTATTTACTGCAGTCTTAGGCCACCTAATCACGTTGTATATTGCCTTGTATATTGCCTTGTATATTAACATAAATCATGTTGTATAATTGAAACATGCCAGAGGCGGGGGATTACCTATGCGTATGCAATATAGATAGTGCGAATGGCTGTGTGCAGATGTATTTATTTCTCCGATAATTATTAGATTTATATTTTCATGTACAGTAGAATCTACGATAAAATAATAATTGTTTACTTGTAAGTATATAAATCTGCATGTTCAATATACACGAATGTTGTGAGTTATTTAATTTTCATAAACACGTGCCAATCATTATGAAGATCAAAGAGGTGGCCTTTTATTTTAATATCAATATAAAATGCACAAACATAATCATATGAATGGAAAATTAAAATATATGTTATATCCACATGCCCTCAAATTTTCCAATGCATATGTATTTAATTGTAGCTAGCTACATTTTGTTTATTGTCTGATACAACATAATCTGTAATAAAATATAAAAAACTAGATGTTTTTGTTTGTCCTTATAATTTTATATCGCTGGCTTAGAATGAGAAGGTCGTTAGTGCCATATTTGAAATCTATATCACAAGGCGCTTCTTATGAGCCTATTTTCATGAAAGCTTGTTAACCATAAGTAAAGAGTAATTTGTCAGACAGATTTTCTTATTTTCTCAAAATATGATTTTGTAGATACGATCTTTTCATTCGATATGTTATATATCATTGAGTTAATGTGCTTTTCTATATAATTCCATGATTATATTAAGTGATATATATTCATTCACACTTCTACACTAATCCTTTAGTTGGATTATACCTATCCATTCAATTAGGTGTCAGTCATGATAAGACTACAATACCCTACGCAATATACAATACAATATAGGCCTACAACAGGGTACCGGAAGATACCGGTGTACCGGGTTTTGTGCGAAATCTTCGGAATCGTTCGAAAAATTTAAATGTAAACACTATTGAGTATTTTGTACGGAGGACAATGTACTAAATAGCGTTTTCAGTTGATTATTTTTCAAAGAAGGAACAGCGACCTGAGGTCAGATACGGGTTCCTTCTGCACCATTTTTAGTATAATTTAATATGTCAATATTTCAATATTCTCTGTAGATAGAAAATACTACCATTTTAAACCTTGTTGGGACTTTAAGCTTTTGGCAACTCAGCCGGCATGTTATGTAAATATACTCGTACATATATATATATTATTTTTTCGATTACTGTTGTGAGTTTTTTGCTGAAATTGTGTGTATTTGTAGCATTCAAAATTCTGATTCATGTCTGATATATACTTAATCGAATTGGACAGTCGGAATTATAGGTAGTACCTCTTTAAATCTAAGTGCCAACATATGAAAAATACTGAAACTGGTGTTTTCAAATATCATTAATGATACGACCACAGTGAAACTGAGCATTTGGAGATTTATATGCAACTAATTAGAAATGTCACTGAGTGTAGTATAAGGTATTGACCTGACCTTAAAGAGGTGTTCCCTAAAACTGGCATAATTTTCTCTACTATCACATTAAATGAGCTGAATGTACAAAGCACTGTCAATTATCATAATTTGTCGGAAGAAGGTGGAAGCAAATATGACTCTTTAATGTAAAAAATATATTTGAATCGCCATTAAATTATCGCTTCAGCGATTTATTATTATGCGGTCAAAGGGAAACAACTCGTTGCTATTTCGTTCGTTACGGAATATGTTTTTATGCTTTTCTCGGTAATTAGTGGGAGCTTTTTGTTGAATATTTGTGGAGTTTAAGCAATAATAATTCTCATTTAATGTATAATATCCCTTAATCGATTTAAACGATAAAAGTTATAGGGAATGTCCCTTTAACATTAATTTTCCCTTATCTATTCAGACGGAATCAACTCTACGATCTTATTACAGCAATTAAGTGACTTGATTACTTACAAACTTCACATTATCGGACATATATGTAGTGTGTATACACGTCTAAGCATAATCTGACACAAACTTACGCCATATGCTTAGTTTCTCAAATACTCCGGAATCCTCGTAAAGCAACTAAGAAATATTGCTTTGATGTTAATGTGGAAATGAAGAGAACGGTGCAATTATGTAAGTATATACATTTCATTGTCAAAAAGTGTATTGTAAATTCATAAATTATTTTTCGTCTAAAATTCTTTCGTTCGGTAATACCTTAGAAGCGTTGCGCATGCGTGTGCACTTGTTGTTGCTACTTGCTACTTCCGTTTGGAAGGTATTTGCCTTTCCTCAATTCTTAAACTCAAAGAATTGAAATGAAACTTTAATTTTAACCTAAGTTAGTATCGTTCAATATTTTTTAATTTTCGTGGGGGATTAAATTTCGTGGATTTCGTGGTTCACTTTCTTCCACAAAATTGAATCTCTTCGAGCAAAGATTTTGACCCTTGTATAGATGTAGAACGGTCGTCGAAACCTTAAAACTCCATACTCCGGGCTCCAACTTGAAAAACAGCTTTTTTTAGAAATGTACATTAAAACCTTCACCAACTTGTAGCAAATGATCTAACTAAGAAAATGAACCCCCATGTCATATGTTTCCATTGAGTAATAAAGAAAATATAGCAGTTTTTGTAACTAAGAAATGCTCCAATTGGAGAACGGAGTATGAGTTGGAGCATGAAGTACGTTCTCCAATGTTTATAATCACCAGGCTTGGTTGCTTCGGGAGATCATGATGCTATCAGGTCCGGTGATTATTAACATTGGAAATTGTACTCTATGCTCCAACTCATACTCCGTACTCCAATTGGAGTATTTCTTAGTTACAAAAACTTCTGTAACTTCTTTATTACTTAATTAAAACATAAGAAATGGGGTTCATTTTCTTAGTTTGACCATTTGCTACAAGTTGATGTTGGTTTTGATGCAAAATTTTAAAAAGCTGTTTTCAAGTTTGAGCACGGAGTACGGAGTTGGAGTATGAAATTGAAAAATGTTTATAATCACCGGGCCAGAAAATTGAAATGCCAACTATTGATATATTTAACATATCACTCAGACGATGTTTGTTGTTTCAGTTCTTATGTCTGTGTTGGTGATTGTCACTATCCAACGAACAGGTACGTATGTTATTAAAATGTAATTGTTAAAATAAAAAACCCCGACTACTTACAAATATTTAACATGAGAAATGATGTTTTAAATAACACTGTATAACATCAAAGTACATAGCCTATCTTAATTTTTAAATTTTTAAAACAAACATCTTCTTATAAACCATGGTAACTTTATTTCGCATGAATTTAACATAAGAAATTGTGTTTTAGATAACACTGCATAACATCAAAGTACAAAGCCTCTCTTAATTATTAAAAGTTTAAAACAAACAACTTATTATAAAGCATGGTAAATGCTCCTTTATTTCACAGGTATTTAACATAAGAAATCGTGTTTTAAATAACACTGTACAAACTAAATTACGTGGCCTCTCTTGATTTTTATTTTTTTAAAACAAACGACTTCTAAGAAACCATGGTAAATTTATTTCACACGAATTGAACATTAGAAATTATGTTTAAAATACATTGTACCAACTAAATTACATAGCCCATTTTAATTGTTAAAATTTGAAAACAAACGACTACTTATTAACAAAGGTTGTTTGGTATATCTGCTCGGCTGTTTACATCATTCCATGCTGACTTCCTTGTCTTATTTTCTATTGCCTATTCAAATGATCATTTCGTTGGCTTAGTATGAGACTGTCATTCACATAAAGCACTATTTTGAGTAAACAACAAGCACATTCTGATAATCAATATTTACTAAACATGAATACTTCTGGTCCTGTGGTTACACACATTGGATAACATAATCCATGCTCCAACTCATACTCCGTTCTCCAATTGTAGCAATTTTTAGTTACAAAACTGCTGTAACTTCTTTATTACTGAATGGAAACATATGAAATGGGCGTTCGTTTTATTAATTAGATCATTTGCTACAAGTTGGTGTTAGTTTTGATGTCTATTTTCAAGTTGGAGCGTGGAGCATAAAGTTTGAGTATAAGAATGAGAAGTTTTTAAAATCACCGTGTCTGATTTGTCTGATTTGTTGTCGTTCGCTCAATTTTAAACACTAAATGCTATTTTATGTAAATTTCTTAACATGATCATTTGGCAATAGACTTTTAAGAAGCGAGTAATGCAGATTTCAAATATGTAAAATTTAATGTTTTATGAGGATGTACTTGTTTATGTCGGACATTGGATTTCATTTAATGTATGCGGATGACATTTCCATTTTTACAGATGAATGTGAATATTTAAAGCCACATTATCGCTCCCATAAACTATTTCCCGTTCATCCATTAAATACAATGAATTATGGAACCATCAGAAAATGACCAATACTCGATGATAGAATGTTAACTACTTGTATATCAGTCGAAATAGTAGACCAAATATTGTATTTATTAAATGCATGGTGAACAAAATACTTATTTTGCAAGAGTTGCTTCCCTTAGACATTGCAACGTGCATTTATTGTAAACAATTTGTCATTTTGTCTACAATTTATTTGCTTTTTTATGACATTTTCTTCAATCATGTGATGTTTTTTACATTTGTGAAGCAACTAAAGTGCTCAAATTGCATCTCTTTACAGAGAAATTACACCAAGTTACAGTTTATTTAAAATATAGAAGTTAAGGCTTAATGTGACTTTAAGCTTGTGATTTCTGTATCTGATTTTACAGAATGTGTCAACTGCTATACATGTAACAATATAACGGATGTTAATCAGTGCAAAGCTTCAAACATTACAACATGCACATCTGGGCAGGTGAGTGTTTTACGTTACAATTATGACGTCATGATGACGTCACAAATATCTTACAAGGTCAATTATGACGTCATGGTGACGTAACGCGTGTTATTTTAGTAACACATAATGTCAGGTACATTTTGACTTTAAACATAACGCATACAGGTACATTTTAACTTTAAACAAATCGCATACGGAGACATTTTGGCTTTTAACATAAAGCATACAGATACATTTTAAATTTAGACATAACGCATACAGGTATATTTTAACTTTTAACATAACGCATACAGGTATATTTTAACTTTAAACATTACGGATACTGGTACTTTATAACTTTAAACATTATGCATACAGGTATATTTTAACTTCAGACATACTCCATACAGGTATACTTTAACTTTAGACCTAACGCATACAGGTATATTTTAACTTTAGAAATAACACATATAGGTAGGCCTACTTTTTAACTTTAGACATAACGTATACAGGTACATTTTGACTTTAAACATAACACATACAGGTACATTTTAACTTTAGACATAACGCATACAGGAAGAGATGGAATATTTACATTATGGGTGCATGTACGTTTTGATCTTCTTTGTTGTTGTTGTTTGCTACAAAGTCAAATATTACGATTTTATTTGAAATATTATACAAATATCTGCAATTAAATGAATCTTTTTTGGACTATTGACGGTGATTTCGTCACATTTATGTTTCATCAGTGTATGTTTAATATGGTTAAGGTGAGTGCAATTTCCTATTATCATATTTGGTAGTATACAATCTCATTCAAATCAGAACCTAACATTTGCTTTATTACTTTTGTTTACGCTGATATAGATCTGACTACATTTCGAATAAGGCCATGTTAAAATGACCTCTCTAGTGTATGTAATATTATAGCTATTCGTCTGTATGTATAAAGAGTGTACTCAAGTAAGTATACGCTTAGCTCTCTATGTTTAAACATGTATGTCACTGTAAACTCTGTAGTACAGCAGAGAGATTATCTGCACTTACAGATTTGTGAAAGTGGCGATTTGATTGACCTGTGTAAAGTTCACACCGACATGATTAGTAGGGGAGAGTAATATGTGGGTCTTATTTAAATGACTTTTGATGGTGTATGTCGGACAATAGCAACGTATGTTGGACAATAGCAACGAATATCGGACAATAGCAACATATATAGGACAATAGCAACGTATGTCGGACAATAGCAACGTATGTCGGACAATAGCAACGTATGTCGGACAATAGCAATTGATGTTGGACAATAGCAACGTATGTCGGACAATAGCATCGTATGTAGGACAATAGCAACGTACATGTATGTCGGACAATAGCAACGTATGTCGGACAATAGCAACGTATGTAGGACAATAGCAACGTATGTCGGACAATAGCAACGTATGTAGGACAATAGCAACGTATGTAGGACTGTAGCAACGTACAAATGTATGTCGGACAATAGCAATGTACGAGGGGGTATCAAAAAGTTCTTGGACTGTGCCTGCCATTTGTTTAGTTTTTGGCCGAATTCAGTAAAAATCACACATCCTTTAAACCAACGTATTCTGAATTGATTTGCAAATTTCCGGCTCATATAACTTTTTCCCGAGAATGTGGTGGTTACTTTGGTAACTTAAATTATGCTCCGCGGCGCACTTTAAAAATATCATTCACTTGATCTCCCACATATACCTATAATTCTGTGAATTGTCATCCGATTTGAAATATAAAACCGTCGACATAAACATTAAGACCGTAGCATCATCCTGATGTATATGGTATAGCGCTGTTGTCACGGATACTAATATGACGTTATAAACATGCCGTTTTGTGTAGCCTAATTTTCGACGCATTTCATGACGTCGGCGCACTTTTTGACATGACGTTACACTCGGAATATCGATCTTCCGTTGCATTTTGCCCTTTTATCCAATTAAACCCCAATACTGATCTCAAATTAGAGCATGTCATCGGGTATATAAAAGTAAGGTTGTTTTGCGAAAATTAATCTGTTTAAATGGTATAAAAGATGTAGCGATGTGAGTTGAATGATGCTAATATCAGTAGGATAGACTTCGTGTACTGTGTGATTATCGGCGCTGTAATAAATGAATTTGTCAAATCTTTCATTAACTGATCGAACTTTATTATGAATAAAATACTATTTAGTAAAAACTAAGTATCTGGTAGACAATAGAACAGTTCAATACAGGTTTGTGAGTTTTGGATTCTTTAGACGATCAAAAGGTGGCAGAAATTTTGATGTTTCATGACGTCGTAACGTCATAAAAGTGCGCCGGGTGGCTGTTGGTCATCTTTTAAATCGTTCGAATATTTTATTGAAATTATCATTTATTCAACTTTTTATTTGTTTCTCGGTACAGAATTGAATGTAGTTTAAGATGTTAAAATAACTTATTCAATCGCATAACGCATATAAAAATGAACGGGTCAGTCCACAAACTTTTTGATACCCCCTCGTATGTAGGACAATAGCAACGTATGTTGGACTATAGCAACGTATGTAGGACAATAGCAACGTATGTAGGATAATAGCAACGTATGTAGGACAATAGCTAAACATAGCTAATGTTATACTGTTGTAAATGTAATCCTAATTAACATAAATATTTAAATGAGCCTTGATAGTATATGTTTTATATTACAGTCATGCTACACAGCCACTAAGATTGTTCAAGGTGTTGAAATGATGACACTGGGCTGCAAGGATGCTGCAGTAAGTTGGTTACATATTTATGCTAAATGTTCGTTTATTTGCTTTATTTTCTTTTTGTTCTTAGAAAAACGTCGTATAAAAGCGTTAATGAGGGTAACAGTTGTTAAGAGGTTTACACAATAGAAAATAAATATAAGTTGCTTTTATATATCCACGCCATTGGATATTCCAAATGGGCCTAGAAGAGTTTAATCATTTACCAAGTTAACCGAAAAATGTATGCTCGTTGACAGTTTTAATTCGCCATTACTGTCGTTGTTTATTATTGGTAATTATAGTAATAATGATAATAATAACAACAACTTTATCTAACGAAGGTAATACCATAGCATGTATGAGCTTATTTAAAAAATGGTCTTGTAATGATGTATAAAGAAGCCACCTACTGTTGTCGTTTGGATCAACGTTTCTCAAACTCCAAGGCTTGCTTGATAACATATGTTTTGTTAGCATTTAAGCAGAAGACGTAATGTTATTGCGCCTAAAAGATGGTGACGTCACAAATTTATTATTTCCCACTTTGTATGACATTATTCCGTTATTTGTTCTCACATGGGAGATAGTGGTTTGTGATAAAAAGATACAGCATTATGTTTAACGTAATAGGGGATTTAATTGCCTGAGCGTAGCGCAGGCTATTGAAAATACCCAGACCGGTAATACGGGAGACATGCGTATCTTCGTTGAGTCTCAGCAGGTACAAATGCTTTCAAAAAAAGTTATTTCCGGTCAAAAATTTCAGGCAGTTTTCCGAGGTTAATGGTCCTTGAAATATAAAAATAAATAGTAAGCTGTAAACGGTTGAGCCTATCGTTCTCTTTCAATTAATTACTATTTTTAAAAAAATGTGTAATAAATACAACAAACTATTTTTAAAAAAAAAAAGGGAAGTAAGAAATACCTCTACTCCCCATGACCGTGGACCGTTTCACTAGCCAATTCATTGCAAGCGTTTGCGAGATTTCCATGCGCCCGTTGCACATGGAAGATGTTTTAAGAAACATCAAAAATAAAGGCTACAATTACTATGTCCCAATGTATAGCTTGTCAAAGCAATGTTAATGAGATTATTTTGTTACTGGCAGTGTGTATAAGACTTATGTACCAGTAAGTTTCATCCACAGCACCCCAGCCCCGGGGGAAGGGCGCTCTGGAATTTTGATGACATCTACCGGTAAATATTGTCTTTAGGCTATTGGTTTTCGCAGAATAAATCCTAAATTTCCCCTGCCTTGCGCGGGAAGCTGGCTGGTAAAAACATGGCTGTCTCCCTGGCTATCCGCCATGGATCCCTGTGGTCGGGGGAACTGGGGATGCAACTGACTGGTGCATTAATTATTTGTGGTGGACAAACTCGTGTACTAGGAGGGTCCATATGTTGTTGCTTATGTAATAACATCTTCGATTTTCCAAGCGGATAAGGACGAAAGACAAACATCGGAGGCTGTAAATTATCTATATTCGGAATATAAATAAACCATCTTAAAGTAGGCCTACAATACTACAATACAGTACAACAATTAATTAAGGTACGTCTTTGATTTTATTGAATTGGAATCAAATTATGACAATTTGATTGATTGACTTTTGTGCTGTATAAAGATTACAATTCACAATGATTGCATGCATTTGTTATCTCCCTTGGATAATGCATAGCAACTGGATCCCGTGTCTACATCTACAAACATAGCCTAGCGGTTATCTAATATTTATTAAATACCCATATAGGCAATGCCTTAGTTCATATAAGCAATGATACATCATTATGTTGAACGTTACAGCAATGATACAGCATTATGTTGAACGTTAAAGCAACGATACATCATTATGTTTAACGTTACAGCAATGATGAAACATAATGTTTAACGTTCAAGCAATAATACAGCATTGTGTTTAACGTTACGGCAATGTTACATCATTAAATTTAACGTTACAGCAATGATGCAGCATTATGTTTAACGTTCAAGCAATGATAGAGCATTATGTCTAACGTAACAGCAATGATACAGCATTATGTGTAACGTTACAGCAACGATGCAGCATTATGTTTAACGTTACAGCAACGATGCAGCATTATGTCTAACGTTACAGCAATGATACAGCATAATGTTTAACGTTACAGCAATGAAACAGTATTATGTCTAACGTTTCAGCCATGATACAGCATTATGTTTAACGTTACAGCAATGTTACAGCATTATGTTTAACGTTACGGCAATGATACAGTATTATGTTTAACATTACAGCAATGTTACAGCATTAACTTTAACATTACAGCACTGATGCAGCATTATGCTAAACGTTCAAGTAATTATACAGCATTATGTTTAACGTTACAGCAATGACACAGCATTATGTTTAACGTTACAGCAATGACACAGCATTATGTTTAACGTTACAGCAATGACACAGCAATATGTTTAACGTTACAGCTATGATACAGCATTGTATTTCATGCTTATCGGTGATTTACGGCGGAATAACGGTGGATTATTCCCCGATAATTTCACAGTTCATAATTTCGTGAGCAGCTGACTTATATTTTCACTCGTGGCTACGCCACTCGTGAAATTTTACATCAGCTGATCACTCGGTGAATTATCAGCCGATCATACACGGATGAATACAAATATCATCTATATGTTTAATGTTACAGCAATGATACAGCATTATGTTTAACGTTACAGCAATGTCACAGCATTATGTTTAACGTTACAGGAATGATACAGCATTATGTTTAACGTTACAGCAATGTCACAGTATTATGTTTAACGTTACAGCAATGTTCCATTACGGCACCAATCAGTATAGTTGGTAGGCAGGTTACCACACGACAAGTACAGCATTGTACGGAGTGTTGTTCTACAGACATGTGTAACATACATTTATGTAGCAACCAGACTAGTAAGTACCTTGTTGACTACGGAAGCGTATAAGAGACACCGAAAATATTTTATTGATGCCGCGTGCAAGATGTCATAATTGACATAACGCCAGTTGTCAATCAACACCCTTTAAATCAATTTTACATGTACATTATAATTACATGGTCCAATGGTTTAACTTGAAAAACAACCAGGAGGAGCGATCTCTTCTCTGACGTAATGTCAATTACGAAACGGTTGAGCGTGGAGGTTCGTTGTTGTAATCATGACAAGTCAACGTAGTGTGCACGACTACTGAAACAACATCTTCCATACGATGTCGAAGTATAAGTCAGATAAAGTACGAGTTTGTTTTCAATAGTGTCCTCTTACAAACTAAAAGTTTTGCTTATTTCGTAAAGTTTATTTTTCCTACATGTAAGTTAAATGAACCTATAGCATTTTCTTATTTAACTTGTGATATTTGTGCCGCAAATTCCCGTTGAAACATGTTTACAAAACTGTTCTGATTACACTAATAACCGTTAAAAAACGTTTGAATAATAGCTATTGACAATGAAACCCAACCCGAAACACGTTGCAAACCTGTCAAATATATACCATATTAAATGGATCAAAATTTTAGGAAGTAAAAACTGTCGTTTGTGATATTATTTCTTAAGCCGGTGGTTATATAATGCCAATCTATATCCATGCTTAGCGTCGTCTAACACCTATGTTTTCAAGTCAATTTTTGAAAGATAAAGGATTTGAAAAATACTGTTACAATTCATTGTCGTGATTTCATACTTTTTGCTTTGGTAACCATGTATTCAATTTGCAATCTTCGGAATCAATTTTTCTAAGAATGATTTTACTGACTTGTCACATGCACCATACACACTCAAAATAATCCAGTTACGTGTCTCAAATATCTTTTTTGGCGGGTATTATGTGATATGAAATATGGGTTCATTTTCTTAATTAGATCATTTGCTACAAGTTGGCATTGGTGTCGATGCAACATTCTAAAAAAACTTTTTTATCAAGTTTGAGCATGGAGTATGGAGTTTGAGTATAAAAAAATGTTTATAATCACCGGGCCATATCATAATTATGTCAATATCAGAATGGTTAACCATATTTCAGCAACTACATGTGCTGACGACAACTCCGTAGACTGCACAATAATGGATACTTCCTTTAACATATGTAGCAAAAAACAAAATGCCAAACTGTTTTGTCCCAAATACTGCGGATTGTGCAGTTCCGGACCTGGTAAGTGTTTTCAGATTTTTCTTGTTTCTCTGCAATGGTATAGGATCTGATGACACTCCACAAGGGGTCATTTTGATGTGAACTTTACATCATTCAATCAAATCGCTTCTTTCACAAATCTGAAAGTGTAGAGAATCTCTGCTGAACTACATAGTTTACAGTGAGAGAGAGATGTTAATAGTATAATATTCTATAAAGTTATACAGAAAAATGAATAGCCATAATGCAACATGCACTTGAGATGCCATTTGTGCGTGACCTCTTACGTAATGTATTGTAGCCAGATCTACGTATAACAGCGTAAATGAATGGAACTAATGTTACAATGGGATTTTAATGAGATTTGGTAATGATGTGTTTTTAGATTTAATACAACTATCTTTAATTAATTTTGAATTGAAAAAATTAAACATGTATTTCTAACATTTGCCCGTTTGTGATAATAAAGGAATGATCATTTCTTCTTTTAATAAATTTTCTGTTCTGTTCTGTTCTGTTCTGCTCTGATCTGTTCTGTTCTGTTCTTTTCTGTTCTTTTCTGTTCTTTTCTGTTCTTTTCTGTTCTTTTCTGCTCTGTTCTGATCTGTTCTGTTCTGTTCTGTTCTGTTCTGTTCTGTTCTTTTCTGTTCTGTTCTGTTCTGTTCTGTTCTGTTCTGTTCTGATCATAGTAAATGCTTGTATAGTTTCAGCAGTTGATGGTAATTGGACACAATGGACAGGTTGGTCACAATGTGATGTGTCATGTGGCCATGGTACGCACACTCGTACCCGATCTTGTTCAAACCCACAACCGGAACATGGTGGACATGATTGTGTAGGTAGCAAACAAGAGGTTCAGTCATGTCAGACGACTGTGTGTCCCGGTAGGTACAAATTGCATAACCAAGGGGTGCTATAAATAAGCATATATGGATGACACTTTTTAAAAAAAAATATTCGAGTTTCAATTTTAAAACTGGTGCCAGAAAAATCTTACATCTTTTGTATTTGATCTTTTGTCTCTTGTCCTTTGCTATTCAATGATTAAAATATCAATTATTTCGTGTTTAAAAAACATCATACATAATACGCAAAATTAGTCTTAGCTTTTTTGTATTACACTAGAAATACTACAAATGTATATAATTGTACAACATTTCAATTGATACTGTCGCTACATTCCAATCATAACCGGACGTTTCGTCACCGATTTCAAATAAATCCCATCAATTCATCAATCATGTGCGAAATGCATGATTTTAATATGACTGGCCTGGATAGAGTTTCAAGGCTTTGGTAAAAGCGCGAAAAAGGACACCGTAGTTTAATTATAATGTGCATAATTTGAATAATGAGTACAGTAATGTAGGTTTGGTCCTGTAACAGAAAATGGTTCAATAAATTTAGTACAACATATCATTGTAAGTTAATTTAACAGGACCGCATATTTTCTATTTCGGTAAAGAACAAAGCGAATATACATTATGTACTTACTTCAATTTATTATTTGTTATCAATTGATTATCGAAACTTATCAGTCAAAATAACATTCCCGCCAATTTGTTATTTTCACAGTTTCTGGAGCTGGTCCCAGGACCGTACTAGTACAGAAAAAGAATTATATGAATGTAATTTGGACGCCATAGTTGCCACGTCGTTAGGTTCGATTGTCAACGTAATTTTCCAAATAGGTCATTGTCTGTTTAATTGTTCGCGTAAATGAAGCAACTTATAAACAGAACATTTGTTGATTTTTGGTGAAAGATCTGGCCCCGTGATTATAAACGTTTCTCAATCTTATACTCCAACTCCGTACTTCATGGAGTACCATACCCCAACCGTGATTATAAAACTTCTTGAGCACGTACTCAATGGAGTACGGATTCTCAGTCGTAAAATAGCTGTAATTTTTTTATTTAAGAAATAAAAATCTGTTCGCGTTCATTGTCGGTGAATAAAACACGGGCAGGAGTTCGGATGCGTAAAAATTAAATCACGAGTGCGTAGCACGAGTGATTTAATTTTCCGCATCCGAACGAGTGCCCGTGTTTTATTCACCGACAATATACAAGAACAGAGTTTTTATTTCGATTCTAAATACGATAATATCCCGCACTATTTAACTGTGCGCATTCCATTTTCACCCATTTGACATTGAACATAATTCCACGAAGAAATTAAGTGGCTTATTAGCTGGTACAATTACCTCCCTCGTTAATGAAAACGACCTTCGTAATTTTCTGAAGGAAATACCACAATTCAAACATTGAAACAATTTTAATAACACGAGTATATGGTATCTATTTCATAAAATGAAAAATATAAATCGATTGATTATCAGAAGCTTTAATAAATCTTGGTTTCTAGAGTATATTGGAGTTTCTAAAAATAGATACGTCATAGATGTAACACTGGGTTCTCGTGCAACTCGCCTTGTCGTCGTGACTCGTAGTAAGTTTTACTATAAAGTTTACGTTCATTTATTAATAAATATGTCAAGTGATACTGGGCGTAAATAGAAACAGCCAATTTGATAGGTATGTTTTATGGGGGCAATAAAACATGGTTCGGTTCGTTCTTTGTGCATTGGATTAATCCGCGAATCGTGTTAGAATTCTGAACAAAAACATGTGATGTGGGGGGTTTATTTTCTTAGTTAGATCATTTGCTACAAGTTGATGTATGTTTCAATACAAAATTCTGAAAAAGTTGTTTTTCACATTTGCAGGTGAGTGACCAAAACTGAGGGTAGGGTTAACAAGAGAAATATGTAAAAATTTGTGATTAAATTTAGCATGATTTTACCCTCCCAAATGATATGATTTACTTAGCTACTGAAAAAAACTTTGTAGCCCATAGTAGGCCTGCTGGCTCGACCAACCAAACAAGTGAAAAAAACAGTTTTTTGAGAAATTTGCATCAAACCACACACCAATTTGTGGCAAATGGTTCAACTAAGAAAATGAACCCCCGTAGTGCATGTTTTCGTTCAGTAATAAAGAAGTTATAGCACTTTTTGTAACCGAGTATGCCTCTGAGACACCTTTGGAGCTTTCTCAGAAGCAGTTGGAGCACGTTCTCCGACTCAGAAAGTTTTATAGTCAAGTTTTTTTGAGAATGTGCTCCAATTGGAGTATGGAGTTTGAGATTGAGCAAGGAGTACGTCCTCCAATGTTTATAATCACGGGGCCTGATTTTATTTTACTTACGATCACAGAAAATTATATTGATTTCTATGATCACTCGGTAAAATAAAATTCGCTACTGAGCGCCATTATTCAGTTACCTCCCGTTCAATTAATTTATAGAAGGCTTTAATTACCTCCCGTTGAAAGATGAACGTAGCGCCCCGCTGAGGTAACGGACACCTGTTCCGGGTAGTATTTAATATGGTATGAGTATAAGAGGATATTTTATACATTTGTGTATTCGTCCTTTGTAGTTGACGGGTTTTGGAGTACATGGTCGGTTTGGTCACAATGTGATGTATCATGTGGCTCTGGTATGAAAACTCGTACAAGATCTTGTACGAACCCACAACCGGACCATGGTGGACATGATTGTATAGGTAGCCAACAAGATACTCAGATTTGCCAAACTACGACAATTTGTCCGGGTGAGTATTCTATGCTTTTAGGGGTAAACGCACGCGTTTTATAAGGTCAAACGAAATTTTTAGTAGTTATAATTATTGTATTTGTTTGCACGTATCCCTTTACAATTAACCTAAATTTTACTTAATAACTGATTACCAGTCTATGAAGTCAAATCAATTTACTTGAAAAAAAACAACATTTTCATAAAATGCCACACATAGAGTCAGCCAATGTATTATAGGTATTTTGTTTTTGCTTATGTAAAGTTTGATATAGAGGATCTACCTCGAGTTGTCAGGTGGTATAAATGGAACATCACTGCAATTTGTTGATTGGTCGGGCCATATAAATTCAGGTTGCTTGGATAATGCCATGTCTCGCGAGATCGTAAGTTTACTATACGCTGATCATTCATAGATTGTACTTTATTCAGTTGATGGCTCATGGAGTTCATGGTATGGTTGGTCACAATGTGATGTGTCATGTGGCTATGGTATGAAAACTCGTACCCGATCTTGTACGAACCCACAACCGGAACACGGTGGACATGCTTGTATAGGTAGACAACAAGACAGTCAGATTTGCCACACAGCGACTATTTGTCCGGGTCAGTAGATTTCTACGCTTTTAGAGTCAAACGAAGATGTTATTATTGCATTAATAGTTCTAACTATTCCTAAATTTAATCCGTATCCGGAACGCTTTTTTGACATTTTCAGCACTAGAAATCGATAAAATTATTTTTAAAAAGCACATTGCCTACATTGCTACACGAACAGTCAAGAAATTATATTGTTTTAGCTTCTGTATGCGTATGGTTTAATAATGGAATCATCGGTATTCTATAATTTCTTTGTAACATTGGGTCATCTTGCATTTTGTCAGCGGGGACTTGGACTTTTAATTGTTTCTTTGGCTTATGTGTGGGCATTGCTCAGTGTAGTTGTGTTTTGGTGTTACCGATTTCCGTGCTCAGTTGGTTAGGTTGAGTGCTGTCTTCCTTACCCGATTTCCTCATACCCTTTTTTGATAATACATTTTAATGCATGAAATCGTTAGAATATAGTTTGTGTTCATTGTGTTGCATTGTTTTTGTATAACGTACTGATGGCCGTTTTAATTTGTTTCATATTTCTACCTTATTTGGAAAAAATTGATAAAGCCATCTTAGCAAAACGTTGTGTTTTATAAAATGAACATTATGCAAGTTTTATTCCATGTGTAGTGGAGGTTCATTATCATTCTTTATACCTCATTTGAACTAATGATATTAGTCATACGTGCCAATTACTCCTATTAAAGTGGAGTTACTCCTATTTTCGTTGTTAATTCCTAGTATTCCATGTTCATCTAACTTTGAATAAAGGTATATTTGATTCGTTTTATGATGTTCTTTCCCATATTGATAACCACAATAATAAATTAATGGTATATACATTCCTGTTTATGCATCTAAATCTCTTTTAATTCACATTTAAGTGCATCAAGTGTGACATATTTTGATTCATCACTCCTATTTGGGATTTAACTATCTTGAGATGTATGCAATGAGTATAAGCTGAACATGTTTAGATGATATTTTATACAGTTGTGTATTCGTCCATTGTAGTTGACGGGTTTTGGAGTTCATGGTCAGTTTGGTCACAATGTGATGTATCATGTGACTTTGGTATGAAAACTCGTACCCGATCTTGCACGAACCCACAACCAGCACATGGTGGACATGATTGTGTAGGTAGCCAACTGGACACTCGGATTTGCCACACAGCGACTTTTTGTCCAGGTTAGTAGTCTTCGCTTTGTTTGCACATTTTGATGAAACAAAAATAGAATTATGGGTTTTGGTAACAATATACACACTACCGTTTTATTTTGCTTTTGCCACTGCCTTTAGAATTGTGTGTGAATTTGAATTTAAAGAGATGTCGGTCATTTTTCTCTTACTCTAAATATATTTTTGGCAGTTGACTTAAATCATATCAGATAAGCAAATGTACATAATACACGTGATATGAATAAAACACCATGTTTTCGTCTTACCGACCTTGTATTTGCTCACTATTTTACCAGGGTTCTTATTCAACAACCGTGTAAGTCTCAAAGACAGACTTAGACTTTTCTTGGTCGAATGTTCTGTTCGTTCCCAAATTGTTATAAATGTATCGATTTTGATAATTATTTAGAGGATCTATCACGAGTTGTCAATTGATATAAATTCATATTAAACGAGTTTTGAATATTTTGCTAAGCGAGCCTCAGGCGAGCTTAAAAATATTTCCTGAACGAGTTTAATATAAATATATCAATTGTCAACGAGTAATAGATTCTTTATATCACATGACACTATAAACGCAAAATACGCATTGATTTATTGGAAAAATCCCCCATGCGTTTCAAATTAATACTACCCGTGGTACGTATTCGACTATACGTACTCGCTATACTAACCTAGATATACTAACCTAGATACAAGGAAAGTCATGTCGTCGGTGACCTATTTTGACACGGTCCTAATTCGACGCCATGTTTGTTTTGATATCGTTTTCGATTATCGGCTATCCTATGACGTCATTTTTCCCGCGGATTATTTTCAGGGAAGACACTGGGAGTCGATCATGTCAAATATGCATGTCAAAAAACTTTAACTTACTTTTTCTGACAGTTTATGGCTAGGTGATCAAAAAATCCTAATTTTTGTTAGGTCCAATTATACTTTGTCTATAAATGGCTAAAATTAATAGAAAAACGTAAAAGGGAATGAAAAGGACAGCCCCGGCGCCATTTTTAACAACATACGTGACAGACATGTGACCAGATCATTGTTTTTGTCTGTGTTCCAGTTTCTAGTATGACGCGTTATATTACGTAATATGTGCATTAGCGCCCGTAATTTGTAATTGAAATTTAATTGGCTATCTTTGACGACTTTGCGATACCCTAGCTCGTTTCGAATAGATTCCTTGGTTCTATAATGTGCACGATGGGAAGCACCGATACACGCAAGACTACCTCTGGGTTGCTAAAAAGTTCATCTCTAGTTGGATTGTAAACACTAAAAGGCGTTACTGAAATGACCAAGTGTCCCGTCCGTGAGTCGAACCGGGGACCTCTCGATCAGGATTCAAGCGTCTGATCCATTCGCCCAACGTGGCATCATTCGGATTCCTCAAGTTCACCTTGTAACTTGCAATAATGCTACAGAGTGTGCTCAGCAAATTATTTGGAAGAAAAAGAACCACTTAAAGAGGCGTTTCCTATAACGTTGATCCTTTAAATTGATTCAGGAATATAATACATTAAATGAAAACTCCTCAAATCTTCAACAAAAAGCTACCATCAATTACCGAGAAAAAAATGAAAATATATTTCCGTAGTGAGCCAAAATAGTCACGAATTGTTTCCCTTTGACCACATGATAATAAATCTCAGGAAGCCATTTATTATTATTGGTGATTTGAATATATTTTTGACATTATACACACATTTGTGCGTGAACTTTCCTCTGACAAATTATAATAAATGATAGTGCTTTGTACATTAAGCTGATTTAATGTTGAAGTAGAGAAAAATTAGCTAGTTATAGGGAATGCCTCCTTAAACTATTCTTCTTATTAGTTGATGGTAAATGGACACAATGGTCAGGTTGGTCACAATGTGATGTGTCGTGTGGCTATGGTACGAAAACTCGTACCCGATCTTGTTCGAACCCACAACCAGAACATGGTGGACAGGACTGTGTAGGTAGCAAGCAGGAGACACTCATTTGTCAGGTGGCGACTATTTGTCCAGGTTTGTTTAATAGCGTTTGTGTCAATCATGCAAAACAAAAATAAATCAAAATCTATTACAATGTACCCGTATCAACACATATCCAAATTTTGTAACTCTACACTTACGATGTGTAACTATCAGTTACGGAAATGCCCGAGTAGTTACGATTGCTTAAACACATTATCGATATGTGGCTATTACATTTGTAAGTCATCACATATTAATAAAATAGTTTTGGAACACAAAATCTAAAATGGACCTTGTCTACCTATATTTTACTCCAAATTCAACCGATCCATTAATTTGCTTGGTCGTAGTACAAATTGGCTTCAAAAGTTCATTAGGCAGCAAACAAGTTTTCCTGTCGTGTCACTTGGCGACGTTAGTAACAATTAACTTTATTCGTCTGTGCAAAGGCTAATCATACAGTGGATGAAAAGTCCGAATAGACCTACTCCGGATCTCCACTTATCTGAAGTACAAATAGATTTTTACCGTTATAATCCTCGTGTCACTTGAATATTCATCAAGTACTTGACACAAAACTGAAATTCCCCCACATAACTCAGGTGAGCTTAACTGGCCCATCAGGGGCCTCTTGTTTAAATTAAATCGAAATCAGGAATTCAGATAAAAATTATAATCACGTGATCATATTTGCTAATCTCGTGATCATAGTTGCTAATCACGTGATCATATTTGCTAATTACGTGATATTTTAGTTCATGGTGGATGGAGCAGTTGGAATTCATGGGGAACGTGCTCTAAATCATGTGACACCGGCACGCAACATCACACTAGGACCTGTTCAAATCCTTCCCCGGCGCATTCTGGAGATTCGTGTATTGGTAGAAATATTGGATACCGTCCATGTTCACAAGGAGCATGTGCTGGTGAGTCGCATTATGCATTTTTGAGGCCGGATGGTTAGGGCTACAGCATTGAAGGTCAGAGGTTGAAGGTTCGAATCTCGACGGAATACGGGTTTATATAGTTAATCTGGAGCAATTGCATTAAAATCTGTTTGGGGCCTTCAACGCACCATATCGTACCTGTTCCTTTTACCGCTTAATCGGATGTCATTGTGGTCTCGGTTGTCGATTTTAGGTGTATCTACATGTATGGGGAACTTGGAATTTGTATTTCGTTTTTTGGGGTGGATTTTGTTATCTACTGTTTATTTGAAAAATCGTGCCTTCCTTGGCCGACCTTGTTATTTATTTTGTTAAGGTGACAGACAAATTCATTCATTCATTCATTCATTCATATGTGAAAATGAAATACATTTATAAAGTTTATAATATGTACATGTATTTTAGACTTAGTAATAAACGGTGGATGGTCAACGTGGTCATATTCGGGTGGATGTAGTGTAACTTGTGGACAAGGCTATCGAACCCAGACAAGATCATGTACTAATCCTGTACCATCACGATATGGACAAGATTGTATCGGTCATCACTCACGTGCCGATACCTGTACTCAACCATCCTGCGGTAAGTTATGTTAAAAAGTTACCAATTGTCTAGGGCTCTTTTCAGCTGTTAGGCCGCTCAAGCACCCTTGACATTTCAACTTCCCTGGTCTTTGGGCTACATATGGAAACCTACCCTCGTGTCTCCCTTGGGAGACTATTCCTCTCCTGTGGTGTGGCAGCCAACATCGATCTGCGGCGACCAAGAATTGACACTGCCCTCACAGGTACCATTTTACACCATGGTGGGTGGAGCTGTGGGTCTTGCTCAGAGAAATTAATCAGTGTTCCAGAGGGGGATCGAACCCGGAACCTCTCGATCCCGAGGCGCGCGCCCTACCTCTAGGCCACCGCTCCCCACTGTTATTATATAGCATGAATTTTCTTGTACCCGTGTTAGTATAACCTTTACGTATAACTTTATTCGTAACCAGTGTAGTTCACGTTTAAATGACGTCTTTTATTCTCCTACATGACATAATTTTATGCCGAAAATTACGTTATTTTTGGCGTCGCTTATATAGCGGACTCTTATTTCCAGCTGAAAGACGCATTTTTCATGTTATTATCGTCCTATGATATAAAGTATTTAGTATATAATATACTCGTTGTCAATTGATATACACTTATATTAAAATACTAGTTTTTTAGTTCTTTTTTAACATTTAAATGACAAATTTTGTTTATCGGATAAAAATATTCTTACAGTTGTGTCTTTTCATATTAAAATTATTAAACTCGTTGGACCAAAAGTTATAAAATACTCGACAGAGCCTCGTTTTAATCACTTTTATTCAACTCGTTTAATAAATTCAATATGAAAAGTCACTCATGTAAGATCCTCCATGTACTCTATATTGTAAGATGTTACGTGTAGTCTATATTGTAGACTTGGTTGTAATAAACGGCGGATGGTCCACGTGGTCATATTTGGGTGGATGTAGTGTAACTTGTGGACAAGGCTATCGAACCCAGACAAGAGCATGTACTAATCCTGTACCATCACTACTTGGACAAGATTGTATCGGTCATCACTCACGTGCCGGTGACTGTACTCAACCAGCATGCGGTAAGTTATGTTAAAAAGTTACCAATTTTCTAGGGCTCTTTTCAGCTGTTAGGCCGCTCAAGCACCCTTGACATTTCAACTTCCCTGGTCATTGGGCTACATATGGAAACCTACCCTCGTGTCTCCCTGGGGAGACTATTCCTCTCCTGTGGTAAGGCAGCCAACATCGATCTGCGGCGCCCAGGAATAGACACTGCCCTCACAGGTACCATTGTGGGTCTTGCTCAGAGAAATTAATCAGTGTTCCAGAGGGGGATCGAACCCGGGACCTCTCGATCCCGAGGCGCGCGCCCTACCTCTAGGCCACCGCTCCCCACTGTTATTATATAGCATGACTTTTTCTTGTACCCGTGTTAGTATAACCTGTACGTATAACTTTATTCGTAACCAGTGTAGTTCACGTTTAAATGACGTCTTTTATTCTCCTACATGACATAATTTTATGCCGAAAATTACGTTATTTTTGGCGTCGCTTATATAGCGGACTCTTATTTCCAGCTGAAAGACGCATTTTTCATGTTATTATCGTCCTATGATATAAAGTATGTAGTACATAATGTACTCGTTGTCAATTGATATACACTTATATTAAACTACTAGTTTTTTTAGTTCTTTTTTAACATTTAAATGACAAATTTTGTTTATGTGATAAAAAGAGACTTACAGTTGTGTCTTTTCATATTAAAATTATTAAACTCGTTGGACCAAAAGTTATACAATACTCGACAGAGCCTCGTTTTTATCACTTTTATCCAACTCGTTTAATAAATTCAATATGAAAAGTCACTCATGTAAGATTATCCATGTACTCTATATTGTAAGATGTTACGTGTAGTCTATATTGTAGACTTGGTGGTAATAAACGGTGGATGGTCAGCGTGGTCATATTCGGGTGGGTGTAGTGTAACTTGTGGACAAGGCTTTCGAACCCAGACAAGATCGTGTACTAATCCTGTACCATCACTACATGGACAAGACTGTAGCGGTTATCACTCACGTGCCGGTGACTGTACTCAACCAGCATGCGGTAAGTTAATATATAACATAAATTTCCTTGTATCGGTGTTATAATAACAAGTACGTATAACTTTATACGTAATCAGTGTAGTTTAACGTTTTAATGTCGTCATTTTATCTCCTTAATGACGTCAATTACGTCATTTATCTCATAACTGAAATACCAATTAATGGGTGGGTGGTTTGGGACTGTGGTAACAACTGACTTCTGATCGAAAATGACAATATTGTTTTGGCGTCGCTTATATAGCGGAGTCTTTTTTCCAGCTACAAGGTGCATTTTTCCTGTTATTATCGTTGTCATGTGATATAAAGTATGTAGTGCTCGTTGTCAATTGATATACACTTATATTAAACTCGTTTGATAAAAGTTAAAATCAATTGACATCTCGTAATAGTTCCTCTATTTATCACATAAATAACGTGATATCCCATGCGATAACAAATGACGGAACAAATCCGCGAAAACATAGCGAATACAAAATATTCGTTATTTTTGACGTTGTTTGGACATGTTTCTTAAATTCGTCACAAAAAAAAAAATTATTAAGCTCGCCAAAAGCTCGCTCAATAAATTGTGTTTTCTAGACTCGTTTAAGAAATGTTGATACCCAAAGACAACTCAATACGTATACTATGTAAAGAGAAGATCTATCACCAGTTGTAATTTGAATGAAGTTATTCACGGTTCAAAGTTTTGTATACCCTTACCGAAAAATAAGGGCTCCGGCCAACTTTGCGGCAAATTTGCGGCAAATATTGCCGCAAATTTGCCGCAAACTTTTTTCTGCGAACATTTACCATGCAAATGAGGTTTGCCGCAAACTTGCGGCAAACAGATTGCCTATTTGCATATTCCACTTATGGGCATAGAACAGTTGCCGCAAACTTGCGGCAAACTCATTTGCATGGTAAAAGTGCGCGTAGAGTTTGCCGGAAAACTACCGCAAACTTGCGGCAAACTCATTTGCATATTCCACTTATGGGCATAGGACAGTTGCCGCAAACTTGCGGCAAACTCATTTGCATGGTAAAAGTTCGCGTAGAGTTTGCCGGAAAACTACCGCAAACTTGCGGCAAACTCATTTGCATACATACAGTGAAACATTAAAAGGCAAAAGGTTCTGGCAAACTTTTGGCGAACTATGTTTTGGCAAACTTCTGGCGAACAATGTTTTGGCAAACTTCTGGCGAACAATGTTTTGGCAAACTTCTGGCGAACAATGTTTTGGCAAACTTCTGGCGAACAATGTTTTGGCAAACTTCTGGCGAACAATGTTTTGGCAAACTTTCGGCGAACAATATTTTGGCAAACATCCATATACCGTATATTATGCGGTTATAGAATATTCAGCCGCAATTTTGCGGAAAACTACTTTGGACGGTTAAAGTGTGCATTGTTGAACCGAACATGGTATGCAGCAAATATGTCGCGGGGCAAATATGGCGCGTGTAAGCCATATTCTGTGAGTAAAAAAATTGCAAGTCATATTCAGTATCAAGTAAAGCTCGCGGGGAGCCATACTTGGAATAAGGGTGCCATTTGTCATATTCGGTTCAACAGCGCATAAGTTTGCCGGCAACTTTTTAATTAATTCCATGCTCACCGGAAACTTGCCACAAGCTATTTTGCATATTTAATTTTTGGGTGAAAAAAATTAGCCGCAAACTAATTTTCATGTTAAAAGTGCGGTTCTGGTAACCTTTGGGTGGACTCTGTATTGCAAACCTTAATTTAAACTATAGACTTCTAGATAAAAATTATTTATTCATTTTTGCTATATTTAATAATTAATAATAGGTACAATTGTATATCAAAAATATCCAAGCTGAATCACGATCAAACCCATTGACATTATTTGGTCTGGTTCTAACATTAGCTGTCAATCCTTCCATATGATCTGAAATAAAAAAAAAACCTTATAAACTATATTGATGGTTATTACTATAAGTCACAGATTAATTAACTCAAAAGAGTTTATATGAAAATTAAATTTATTTATCTGTATAACTGAAACAAATCATCATGATAACACTCATATTAATCACTTACACTCACAGAGGTATGCACATGGAAATTGTAACAGTAATTTTATGTATAATTCCACCATTCCAGAGTGACCCTCTGTAGAGCAACACACTCTCAACAGCAACAACTTCTTTAAATAACCTGATATTTGACATAATTCTGACCTTTATAGAGCAACAACCACTAAACAACAGTCACCATTTAAGACACCAAGGATGTTGCTTTATAGAGGTTGTACTTTAAAATGGGTATCTGAACATAAGCCCACCCTCCTATGGAAAATGGACACTAAACAATATACATGTTTACATGTACATTTGTTTACATGTAATGTACATGTAGACCAAAGGGATGATCTTCAGACAGTAATTGTTTGTAAAATGCTGCAAAATACATCATTTGAAACAATAATTATTACTGTAAATACAGTTTAGAAAGAAGGCAGTAAGATATCTTGCATGCTTTTCATAACATTCAATATTGAAATTTTTTTTACCAAATCATCTGTTCATGGTAGTACATTGTGCAAAATGTTGCCTTCCAGCTTTTTAGAGTTTATAGGGTTCTTTTGAGCCAATGTTCACTGAAATAGATCAATATGCATGTATTTTAATAATTGTTTTCAGCAAATTTATGTAATAATTTAAGTTTTTTTTTAAATTAGCAACATGTATTTCAGGAATAAGAATGGCATACTTAACATACTTAACATAGTACATTGTACAACAAACAACTGTTTAAGATACATCCTGCCTGAATAGTTTTAATGGTTTTATAATTTCCAATTTATCATCATTCAATGTATAACTTTACACTTCCAGTATAACTAGGCTTCAGCATAAGATATGATATAATACAGTGTACAATACAAATAATAATGTACACATATTTTAACCTATGTGTTGAACAATAATAATCCAAGTTACATACCAGCTAGTTTATCCATCTCAAAATAGTTCTGGAAATCAACTTCCAACAAGAATGTTCTGTCACAATATCACAATAGAAAGTACATGTTTTAAAACTGAACATTTATTATTGGAATATAAAACATCCAAAATTAATTTCAGTAGTATATGCATAAAATGCACCACAGATTGTGTAGCTGACACACATGTATAATGAACACCATATGGACAGTATAGTAGAATGAACTCCAGGTTGGGGAGAATATTCAAACTAGCCAATCACAGGATGATTGAGATAATGATAAGAGGCTCAATTGGTCAAGGTGCTAATTTGAGTTATTAGAAACATACACCATTACTGTGTAAGATGTGTAAATATCATTATATCTGTGGTCAAATGTTGTAGCAGTCAGAATTTAACAAGCTTTAGTTTAAAATGATGATGTATATCTTTATAAATTAAATCAGTCTCCATGGCTTCCTTTAATTAACACATTTAAACATATATTCTATTTTTATTATACTTTTAATTTGTTCATATATGTCTGAAAATACTGTGCAATATAATGCAGCATATATGAACACATACATTAAAACTAACACTTCAATATAGTACAAATGAGGTGGTCTTAATAATAAGGAGATTTTTATCCAAGGGTGGAGTATAACTGGGGGGTTGTACTCTGCTACAATGTTTGAAAGAATTAGAATGGTGTAGATCAATATCAACTCTGAAGAGAATCTTTACAAATTAAAATGGAATACAATTTAATACAACAATTTAAAATGGAAAATGAGGTAGAATGTTTATACTATATATAAGTTTTATGTACAATGAACATAAGTTTTGCGCACTTTAAAGCCCGGTGCAAGTCCCGGACATCCCAGTGGAGGAAAGCCGGTATACAGTGATAATCCAGAATGTTTTTCGAACAAAAAGGGATTGCATTTTTACATTCCCAATGTAACTCCGGTGTACCCTGATCTGACAGAATATTTGAGTCAGTTTCGGTTTCCGTAAAGGCCTGAAAAAGCCCGGTTTGGTCCCGGTTGGTGCTGGTGGTTGTCCGGTTATCGCCCAATTATACCATGGTTGTGTCAGGTGACATGCCAGTGTTACCCTGAAGTCAAGGTAGACATAAGGTAGAGATCCGGCAGTGTTCAGGAAAAGGCAGGTGGAGTCCCAGTAATCCCCGGATTAAGACAAGTTCTCAATAGCATTCCCCGGTGACTCCGGGTTATATTTAACATTTTTAAGAAATATGGGGTTGTTACCCTGTGCACCACGGTTTATTCCGGTTTGCCCCGGATGTTCACTGTCTCCCCGGTTAGTCACGGTTTGCCCCGGATTGAAAACAGGGATGTTAAACGGGGACAGTTAGACTGAGAATGGGGCTTAAAGATTAGTAAGTGTAATGAATCCCTAATAAATTATATTGGTTATGTTTCTATTTGTAACAAATCAGTCACAAATCAGGAATTATGAAATTAGAGTCAACCAATCAGCTACAAATAACAACCAGGAAAACACTATTAGTAATGAATCGCGAATAAATCATGATTTGGAAATGAAATTTTATTATGAATTGTAGTATAACTTTTGAAGGCGGTTTAATGGGAAAACCGATTTACGCGCCATTAATTAAATGAATCACTGGCAAATCATAGTAATAAATCGGGAAAAACCTGATTTTGGTGTGATTTATGTGTGATTTGTGTATGATTTGTTTAAAAAACATATTTTTTTATTTGGGATAACTTCTGGAAATAACATAGTATCCACTAAAAGTTTATGGCAAACCTCTGGCAAACTATTTTCAGAATATAAGTTTGCGGTGAACTTCTGGCAATAACGTAGTATCTATGTAAAGTTTCCGGTAAACCTCCGGCAAACTTTTTTCAGAATATAAGTTTGCGGTGAACTTCTGGCAATAACGTAGTATCTATTTAAAGTTTCCGGTAAACCTCCGGCGAACTTTTTTCAGAATATAAGTTTGCGGTGAACTTTTGGCATACTTTTAGCAAACATTCATATCAAAGAAAGTTTCTGGCAAACTTTTGGTGAACTGGCATTCATTCTGGCAAATTTGCGGTAACTTCGCAAGAAGTTTGCTGGAAGTTCACCGCTACCGGCGAAGTCCTGCGAACAATGACTCTGACTTTGCGGCGAACTGATCAGTTTGCGGTAAATTTGCCGCAACTTTGCGGTAAGTTTGCGGTAAACTTTCTATTTCCGTAAGGGTAATTATAGTTTGTTCTATAAATAAATGGAAATTCGGGTTTGGTCCAAAGCGGGAAGATTGCTCGTGCATGGTCATTCGTATATAAGGCGAAAACGGGGAGCTTCTCGTCACTCGAGGTTTATTGGCAGACAGTTGTTATCACAGTCCCAACCCACCCACCCATTTATAGATATTTCAGATTTTATAAGAATTTCGATATATACTGAGTTCCAAAATTTCTGCATCCAATATATGCAGAGCGATGTGTACTTGATATAATTTCATGACAGTTATCGATTTGAGGATAGGTATCGATAATGGATAGTGTTCCTAAAAAATTATTTTAAGTTAACTATTCAAAACATTTTTTTAATTAAAATGCAGAACTTTTGGAACTCAGTATATAATGAGTGTGTTTCATTTAAATCAGTTTATAACAAATAACACCACTTGTTAAGTGTAATAACACTCGATTCATTACCGACAAAACAATTTAATGGAGTTTTCGTTTCGTTTCAGAATAACCCGAAGGATTAAATGCACAAGGACATACGACAACCATAAGATATCTACATGTACATATGCAAAAATAATTGTACAAGAATATCAGCTTGTGTTATGAAGTATAAAAATAGATACCAATAATAGCCTTATTCCTATTTATGTGTTTGTTGATTTCTTGTTTGTGTTAGACAAGGTTAGACAACAACGTTGATGATAAGTGAATAATAAAGTTACTCACGAATGTGTCGTGAGTAATATAAATTTATATTAAAGAGGCATTCCCTATTACTAGCATATTTCTCTACTATCTCATTAAATGAGCTGAATTTACAAAGCACTGTCAATCATTATAATTTGTTAATATATTTAAATCGCCAATAAAGTATCTATCCAGCGATTTATTATTATGTGGTCAAAGGGAAACAACTCGTGACTATTTTCGCTCGTTACGGAAATATGTTTGTATTCTTTTCTCGGAAAATAGTGGGAGCTTTTTGTTGTAAGCAATAATGATTCTCATTTAATGTATAATATACCTGAATCGATTTAAACGATAAAAGTTGTAGGCAATGTCCCTTTAAAAGTGTTTAGGGAAATTTCTTTAAGCGAAGTTTCGGCTAGTCTTATAATATCTCCTGAGCGAGTTTAATATCAATATGTCAATTGACAGTGTTTACTGCATGATACTGGAACCAGCTTTCATCTGGACGCTGTTGATTCATTTCAAGGATGATACTGGAACCAGCTTTCATCTGGACGCTGCTGATTCATTTCAAGGATACTGGAACCAGCTTTCATCTGGACGCTGCTGATTCATTTCAAGGATACTTGAACCAGCTTTCATCTGGACGCTGCTGATTCATTTCAAGGATACTGGAACCAGGACATACTGATTATTTGTCGTAGCAGTGTTTTATCATCAATTTAAAAGACATTTCCATTTCTTCCATGTTTTGTTAGAATACTTGGTTACTTGCACTAGCTTAATTACTAAATTATGTATCGGTCATTCATATATGACTCCGTTTCCTCTATTTTTATCAATATGAAATAGGTGTCCGTTGCCAAAGTAAACCGCTACCGAGCGCCTTTGTTGAGTTAATCCCCATTTCAATTAAATACTAAATGCATGGATTACCTCCTGTGGAAAGCGCTACGTAGCGCTTTGCTAAGGCAACAGCCATCTGGTGATTATGTTACATTTTATAGTATTTAATGACACAACACTTTTGTAAGGAATACTCTGTTTCTAGTTTTTCTGTCCGTTAGCCCGCCAGCCCATAGACGGATTCTAATGAACGCAACTTCTCCTACAGTTTTTGCCGGATATCATTCAAACTTTCACACAAGTGGTAAATGTGTGTGAATGAACGATTTTGCGCTGCAATGATATTTGCCTCAATTACGATCCTTTGCCAACAGGGGTATATAAGTCTGTGCCCGTATTTATAAAGCATCCCAATTTTCCTTTAATGTATCAGCTAAACAGGAAAACTAATATAAACAATTATTAACATAGTTTAGAAGCATTACATAAAGAGATAAATAATCATATATAAAACATGGGCTATTTTTAATTTCTTGTGAAATATGGGCAGCTCAATATTTTAAGTTAAGACAAAATATTTAAGATTTCACTTGAGATGCTTTATAAATACCGGCCCTGCTGAATAACGCCAGCTTTAGTTTCATTTTGTAAACATAGATGTGAATGGTGGATGGTCGTCATGGAGTGGATGGAGTGAATGCAGTACGGCATGTGATGGTAATAAAATACCAGGCATGGTGACCTGAATTCAAAATGGCGGATGACAAAACTGTTTGATGACAATGATATAACTCCGCGCTAAACTTTAATAACTGCCAGTTATTTAGATTGCAATAAAACATCAAATTATTTTGTGTTCGACACATATTATATTTGTTTTATTTATAAACTTCACACAAATCTTGTTTTATGTTTTGCAGAAAAATACTACAGCAAATAGATGCACTACTTTCAGTGGAACTTCTGTTAAAAACGTGAATCGATTAAAATCAATTTGGGGGAATTGTCAAATACTAATAATATGATTAATTACGCATATAATAAACAGAAAACTAGTTGATTTTTGTGTAAGACTGAATTTTATTTCACTTACTTGTTTGTACTTCTAAACTTATGTTAAAATACGTTACTTCAATTACAATATCAATTCGTGCAATATTGTGTTTGTTAACCTTTCCCGGGGGTGGGGCCATGTATGCAACTGACTGGTACATAAAGTTATTTGGGACATTGCTTCGTGTAATTATGTTTTGTTGTGCTGTTGCTGGTATGGTCAACTTTGAAGCTGCCTTCTCTGTCTGGTTACCACATATCTGTTTTTTCATAAACAAAGACAAATAAAATATTCCCAGTTTACTTGTATATACGTACTAAAATCATACACTGCACACAGTTAAATGATAACGGTTATACACATAAGCTCGTCAGCCAGATAACGTGTGTTTATCTAGGTTTAACTGGGTGTGCGTCTAGTTATGGTATTCACCATTATTCTTTCGAATGAGATCATTCCCCCATTATCGTAATTTTGGATATGTTGGACATGGTTTAATTTCGGCCTAATTCACCACCCTGTCCAAGTGTCTAAAATATAAGTGTCCAAAATATATCTGTTCGAATTATATAATATTCCGTCCCGTCGTCTTACAGGTGGATACAAACACGTTACAAACATGAAGTTTTCTGTCTATATACGATTCCAAAATTTGTTACATTTTCGCCACCTATGCCAAGTTGCGAAAATTAAACGTACCAGAATAAAACCACTACGTTTTGGATGAAAGTGGCGAAAATATGACCACACCAATATATCCCACAGTATGGTCGTATTACTAATTGAATCGATAGTAGTATTGATTTATTCTTTTGACAAAATGATGAAACACTTCAACCAATTAATAATGGTAATTGGCAGTCCTATTGAAATATATGCGAAAATCAAGCAGCGAAGGCAGTAGTAGTCTACTTACACAACCGAGTACAGAAACATTAAAGTGATATTACTGTTCAAAGTGACCATCATTGTTTTGTAAAACACAATAACAAATGATTTCAAATCATTCAAAAAGTATTATTCTTCTAGTTATAACCTAAGGGGCCCGACACGACTAAACACTACCTCATATTCATTAGATATAAAAAGGGGAATAACTGGCTTGGGTATTTCAGGGCCAGTAAGCCAGTTATTCCCCTTTCTATGTCTGATGAATAGAGGATGATTTTAACCGTGTCGAGGCCCTATGGTTATAACTAAATAAAACAAGTGTAGATAACAGTTCTATTCCTATTGAACATAGTTTCAAAACAGTAAAATATTTTTTGACCAACCGGGTCATAAATTAAGTTTACGTTAAATTTCCAACAGTTTTTGCATGATATTTGTCATGTATACCCTATAGAAAACATTTGTACAATTATAGTAATTGTTAATTTCTAAATATTTTTCTTGTTTAGACGACTTTTCTTGACTTTAGTTTTTTTATATCTATACAATTTTCTTGTTTACATGAATTTTCTTGACTGTAATTTTTTTGATCAAGTATAACAGTATTATAACTTTAACACCATCACGTGACACAAATACACGGGGAAATGGTATAATATGATGTTATGATTTATTGCGAGAAACTTTAGGCATTATGCCCATGAGTTTACAGGCAATAGAGAACATATACAAATGCATTCGCATGTATAGCTTGACCAGATTAAACTGAGACTCATCGAAGTCCGTAAGCATGTCCGGCTATACTCGGCTCTATTCGATTCGTATGTTTATTTACTGTACACCGTTATCTCCGTATAAGGCCAGCTATAATTGTAGGTGTACGAAGGGTGATCAAAATATTCGAGGACTTTTCATCTAGCAATTTCATATTGGCAGCAAGGCTCAAAACCGTATAACAACATTCGGAGTAGTATGTCACCGACCGAATGCACGAATAAAATGATTTGATTCATACCAGGGGACGTCACACGACATCATTCCAAGCGTCACCGTCGGAGCAGCACACATCTCCTTTCTGGACTGATACTCGGTCCAATGTATGCGACTGTTTTTCTTTTACTACTAAAAGAAGTAGCTAATAGCCAATTATGGAATGTGAGGTGGAATAAAAAGAGTATCGATGCGTTATTAGAAACAAAACTCAGAAAAGGGCATTGGCTTTACAAAATTAAATTATTCCAATTAAGAATGAAGCACGACCTATCACGTTTCGTCCGAGATGCTCGACGGTGCGTGCTACATCATGGTTACACAAAGTGACGTCATCAAGTAAATATTGACGTTATCAAACAGTAAATAAGACAAATCGCGAGATAATTGATTGATCTACATCAGCTTATTATGTGATGACTCTAGTTCCAATATTTGAAAATTGAGAAGGAAAGTCCTCGAATATATTGATCAATCCTCGTATGCCTTAATAACTTTGGATTTTTCCGGATTTTAACAAATTATGCAAAGAGTCTTGGTTTACTTTGGTCAAGCTATATAACATATTTAATCAAGTGCTTGGAAGTTAGGTTATTTTTCATTGAAAACAGTAATTAATTGATTGATAACAAAAAACGACGCAAATACAAAACAAAATGTATTTACTAAGTATCAACGATAGGCGCAAATAAATTCAAAATTGTATGTTATGAATTTGTATTTGTTTAATGAAAATAGTCATTTCTTTGTCAAAATAGCCATTTAATACATAATTTATGCATGCTGGCCGAGAAGGCATTCTGTCGACCACCCCTGGTATTCTAAGTTATAATATGATTAAATTGTTCATATGCTATTATATTTGCATGAATATTATTCATTTGATTATGGACATCAAATAGACAAGCATAGTTGACCTTTTCTTGGGTCAAGGTCAATGTCAGTTCAAGGACAAATCGAGAAAAAAATGGACATTTCCACTCTGTTTGTCTTCGTATAGCATTCGATATGAATATAAGCTGCTTATTAAAATTATAGCTGTGTTGGTTAGTTCATATTCTTTCATTATAAGTTATTTTTTCAATAACAATTTCGTTTTTTTTGTGTGAAAATAGCTATTTTGCATATGACAGCTTACGAAAACCTAGCACGACAACCCCTGCCATTCTATGATATAATGTGATGCATGTGTTTGTATATGTAGTGAGACATACATGTATATTCAGGGATACTACCAGTATTTTTTATTATGAACATAAAATGTACAAACGTCTTAAATACGTTTGTGCTCAAGGTCATTTCAAGGTCAAATTTAGAAGCATAGCTACCACAAATGAAATGACTCATCAAAGACCGTAATGATACTCAATAACACCTTAGATTTTAGCTAGACATTATGTGTTATACAATACACACCACTGCACTATACAGGAATCGAATGTTATGAAGTTATGTGTTACGGACAAGTCAATATTTTTAGTAGGCGTCGATGATGTTGTCAAATTCCCGCCGGTCAGGATGAGTCTGTCTAATCCCCATGTATCCCCCGGGCGGGCAAAAAATTGACTGATGCATTATTACGCGAAACAACTGCCATCCTAGGACTATGATGTGCTCATCACCATGTTATTCAATCATTTCATGCCTGATATTTCACTATCACTGGGGAAAATGTAAACCTATCATAGGCCGTACGTATTGCTGTATAATGTATTGGTGGGTACACCATATTACCGTGGTAAATGTGAACAACAGTTATTTTGCCCTAGAGAGCTGCAAAAGGTAGTTCATAATGGGTCTCCAAAGAGTCTTGAAATCCTGATAGATATAATGATATGCATTTACATGAGAACCCTTCCAAGCGGTGCTCCTGTGAAAAACGGCGTATATAAATATTCCAAGACTGGCATATAAACAGACAGGTATAGTGCTTTACAAGCATTTATAAGTAGTATTGCATACTTGCTTGAACAAAATTAATGGTCGTTTAGGCAGCATTTTGTCCATTTGTTAAAAAGTGAGACAAATCATATTTGCACTTTACTTATAAAGTTGAATTCAACATTATACGTGAGAATTCCGTGAGAGGAAAATCAATTTTAAGCTATTTTGTCACAAACGACCTTAACCCCAAAGTGGTTTTAGATGTTTGTCTATTTGATGCACATAACATAATAAAAAGTATCCATGAACATATGACTCACTTCATAAATAAACACATAAATCACGTTAGATAATAGAATTTCAGGGGATGTAGTAAAAGTTCTCGTAAACTGTAACATGCACAAAAAGGATCTTTGAACAATGAAATGAACATTTTCATTAAACAAATGAGTTATAATGAATGTATATGAACTAACCAACACAGCTATCATTTTAATAAGCAAAGTAGATTCATATCATATGATATACGAAGGAAAAACAGAGTGAAAATGTCCATTTTTGCTATTTTTCTCGATTTGTCCTTGAACTGACCTTGACCCTAGAATGTTAATTTTGTTTGTCCATTTGATGTCCATAATCAAATGAATAATATCCATGCAAATATGTAGGAGTATATACATGGACATTTAAATTACATTAGATAAATCATATGTGTGTTTTTTCCATCAATTTCAGATGCTTCCCACTTATAAGTATGGGACTTCAACCACTAAAAGACAAAGATCTATGGACTTTTTACTTTCCTAGCAAATGATTGCCAAGTTAGTAACAAACACTTGGGATATACTACATTATTTAAACCGTTATAGATTCGTTAAATACCCTTGAAATGTCTTAAAATTTCATAGAATTCAAGCGCTGCCATCGGCAGAATTGATTACATTCATTTTAACTCGACACGGTATATTTTACATTAAACACGCGACATGTGTCATTTGCACCAGCATATTTCAATATATTCTAGCAAGATAAATGTGCAATGTTAGTAGGCTATTTTTAATTACTTTTAAGCGTAAACTGTATGGATTTATGCGATTTATAATAAAAAATTGTCCACTGGATTTCGTCAATTTCACGGATCGGCTATTTGTAACAGACTTTAACTTCTCGTAAGTCACAACATAATTCGGACATCAACAACGGACGTGAGCATAATAAATAGTAAGGGTTTTAATGTTTTGAATCATTGGGCTCTTATCGTCGACATTCTTATATTTTGATTGGAATAGTCGTGCGAAAAACACTTATTTTTAATTGCCGATGTTCGCCGACTGATTGAAAATTAGCGACTGGTTCGTGATTTATGCCCGTGAAAAATTAATTGCCGACTGATTCATCCTTTTTATGCTAAATCATGATGCAACCAGTCTTCTCGGAATTTCTTCTGTAAACAACATTGACTGGTTCACACGTTTCTTTCAAGATAATGAAGCAACCAGTCACAAGATATTTTCACCCGACTGCCGAGACCCACGTCGTGAAATATACACGTTGACACGTCGTATCCTAGATGACAGTCATGATACGACATGATGTAGGACAGTCTACATCCGCTGTTCTGGTGAAATTGAGAGTGCACAATGAACAAATTAGCGGCTCATAAAAGGGCACTTGGCGCAAAAGGCCTTTGATAAGGGCAGCATGGTTTTAGAAACAATCTGTCAACATAATTAAGAATTATATGGTCCATTTTAGGGAATATTTTCGAAAATAAACAATTCGTCTAAAAATGCTAATACTACAAGAATGGTAAGACTACAAGACGATTCATAACTCAAAAATTATAAACCCCTAAATTTATTGCATGTATTGCTTACTTCAGTTAACAGACATTCACTGGTTATTTGAGAAAGCATAAAAGGTAACTATGCCTACCTGAACATTTGTCTTCTTAATTATTGTTTACATGGGCGTAATGATGCATGAATCGAATAGTATTTATTTGTTGATATTACTTGAGAAAACTTGAAAAGTCTGCTTGTTTCTGTTGACAAAAAAGTACTAGTATGTTTTTTGCACATACCAACAACTCGTCAC
The DNA here is from genome assembly GCA_963678985.1 of Spisula subtruncata. Taxonomy (NCBI): domain Eukaryota; kingdom Metazoa; phylum Mollusca; class Bivalvia; order Venerida; family Mactridae; genus Spisula; species Spisula subtruncata. The sequence goes on from OY787677.1 coordinate 6,675,005, forward strand.
TGTAGCATTGTATCGTGAATTGGTGCATCCCACGCCGATCAAAACGACGAAGCATTTCACGCTAATTGAATAAACGTATTTACCGTAACTTATGCATTTATACGTTATACATTATCTTGCTATGTATTTTAAAAATGAGTATGTCAGAACAATATTCCCGAACTTCGGGGGTGAATCCCCGAGATATGCCCAATATGCAAATGCAAGTTCATCGGGTAGCATTCAATACATGCATGATGTGTTCATGTGACATAATGTCTCAAGATGCACCTTTTCATTTCAAAGTGGAAGTGACGAAGTGACATATGCGACAAGACCTTTGGAGCCTGATATGTATATATTTTAAATGTTATTGTAGTTTCGTGACAAAGATTTTTATAATATAATTTGTTCAACGAGTGTAAACAAACACAGTATCATTTTTCAAACAGAAACAAATACAAAAATACTAAAAAGTGCCTAACTTGTATGTAAGTTATCCGTCCTTATAACAGATTTTCTACAGATTAAATGTGTATTCACGAACAAATAACTTATAACAAGTGTCGTGCACTAAGCCCGTATGCTTCACGGATTGGTTACGGAAAAGTGTTCTAGCTTCAAGAACTTTTAAGGTCATTTATCAATAAAATTGTAAGAGCTTTTTCATAGGTCTAGTTCCGAATGTATTCGCGGATGAGCATACGAAATACATATACTGCATTGTCAACGCCGAAGTAGCCAAAAGCGATGTGAATAAGTGCTTTAAATAGTTCCAGTATTGACCCACGAATGTTGTCAGCCAATGCAGAAAGGTTGCGGTAATATCGCAGAACATGCAGAGAGTTCCGAATAGAATGCAGAGTTGCTGTCAATGAATATATGCAGTGCGGGACATCTATGTTATTATCACTCGCTAGTTGAACCAGATAGTTGTAAGGGTCCTCATCTTGTAATCAAAGCAGACAGGTATTCATGTAATGCTTTTTTGACACCGTATTGAAGTCTGATGTTAGGCCGTCTCATCGCTCATCGGACTATTAAACACCATGATACATCAGCTCCAAGATGATTATTTCCCATTCCAAATGCTTCAGATTTAAGGCAAGTTGGATATTGAAATGAGTATAAAGCCTCGTTGAAGACCTCTTAATGGTTCCAAGTTAATTAGCATATGCGTAGTCTAGGCCCCAATAAGGAACTCCTCATTGGCGATATATTTTGACCCGATGACACCCGGTACTTCCCCGAAGTTCCTAATTATTATCGGAAGAACATTTCTGAGGCATAGGGACCAACAAAATAAATAACGCCGGAGGTTCACCGAACCATAGCATACCGTCAACGAATAATATAGTTATGGTTATTTTTTATTTTGTAGATTTAGCCGAAAAGTCACGTGGTGAGTCTAACATGTTAAGTTTACCTTTTATGTTTTAATTTACATAGTCAACATGTCTGTATATTATATTCAACAAGATTGTCTTACGGCGATTTACATAATACATTTATTTAAAACTAGTGGTAGAATGTATGAAGTGTAAATACTTTTTACCTGATTTAAACTTTTATCTGTGTAAAATGAAACTAGATCTACCCAAACTTTGCATGGATAAATTGTTATCTAATCCGGGTATGACGTTTACATCATGTGATCGAGACTGCGTGATAATATGCGCAATGAAGAAACGCCATCTTAGTTTTGTAAAGGAAAGAAAACAGGACGTTTTGTGTATCTCCATTTAAAGGTAATACCGATTAAATTACGTATTGTTTTATTGCACATATTACTTATCATGTACATGTTATGTTTAGGATGATATTGTTTATCACTATCTTAATGTTTTAATCATAGTTTAATTGTATTAGTCCGATATTCTAATTGCGCATATGTGACTAACACGGACTGGTACGCGGAAATTAATAAAACTTCTCGAGCTAGTAAACTTGGATTTACATATGGAGTGATAAATCACATTTTTATAGCTCAAATAACTCAATAAATGACTATTGAACTCAGATAGCAGAAGGGGTGGGGATTAAACAATAATTACTTAACTATAGTGGACAAAATCATTTGGAAACCCAATGCGTAATCAGATATTATTTTCTAAAGGGAAACCATTGAGTAGAGAATAGTGACATCATTTTTAAAAATAGTATTCAAGAGCATGCGCAGAGAGGTCATCCATGCGAATGAAGATACCTTGTAAGAGTGGAAACAAAAACATATTAAATTTCTATTAATAGAAAGTTTAAGGTGTAAAAAGGCTGATCTATCGCTAAAGCAAATTTATTTAAAAAGCTTCAACTTGCATTCGTTACACACGTCAAGCTAATCAAAAGAAGTTATACAAAATACCTTGATTACGTTTAAACAACCGGTGTATTTCCTTAACGTAACACTGTTGTAATCTCATTGTAATCTCAACCGCTGTATCTGTATACCATATTATCTTTTTCATCATCAACTGTATTTACTCTTTTAACAAATATGACACCATGCCCTGTTTATACCCAAATATCTCCGCGAAACGGACGAATAAAAGTGTGTTAATCTGCATATATTAGACTATGACTGTGTATAAGTGGATTTAATTTTGTCATGGTTAAGGTGCAAGGGTTCTGTTATGTGTAAAATATCTTTTTGAGGGTTGAAGTTTCTTCATAACTTCTTCAAAAATAGTGTGCGTTTTCATTTATATCTGTCCAATCCTTTTTTTAGCAATATCGATCGTCCGGGAATTAAATGAACATACCTCGTATATTTATATAACTTTCTTTTGAGTATTTCTAAATTTTGACATTGTAAGGAAAAGCTGACACAGTATCCTTTTTGTCTAGATAGTTAGCCTTCGTTTAACCAAGCAGATTTTGATGGTTATTTATTACGTCACAATTGATTCATGTCGTTTCAGCTGCCTGAATGGTCTTATTCTGCTTATCAAACATATTTATATTATAAAACATATAACACACATAACTGATGTATTAAGGCCTGATATCAATCGGAACTCATCGGTGTTTATCGGACGAAAGTTCCCAGTTACGGAAATGTTTGAGTAGTTTTTCGATGGGCCTGATTCATGACCCATTCCTACTGTGACGTATACATATATCTCACTAGATGACACATTTTAGCTCACCTGTCACATAGTGACAATGTGAGCTTTTGTGATCACTCTGTGTCCGCCGTCCGTCCGTTCGTCAGTCATTAATTTCTTTATATAACTTCTTCTTCGAAACTAATTGGCCAAAATTTGCTAAAACTTTGCAGGAATCTTCCTTGTGTTGACCTCTACTAAAGTTGTTCCGGTCTGTTGATTAATTATGTCATGAGGCCATAAAATGTTTGTTTTGAAATGTAAACTGCTGTTTGAAACCACAGGTCCTATGGCTTTCATATTTGGTATGTCGCATCAACTAGTGGTCCTCTACAAAGATTTTTCAAATTAAGCCCCCGGGATCAAAATTGGCCACACCAGGGGGTCACCACTTTTATATAAACTTATATAGGGAAAACATCTAAACATCTTCTTGTCTAAAACTAGAATGACTAGAGCTTTGATAGTTAGTATGTACATGTAGCCTCATCTAGCGGTCCTCTACGAAGATTGTTCAAAAGGTACCAGTCTGTTGATTAATAGGGCCATGAGAACATAAATGGGGGCTTTACAATGAAAACTTCAGAAATAATCTAAAACCACACGGCCCGATGCTTTTATATTTGGTTTGTAGACAACTAGTTGCCATATATCATTGTTATTCAAATCCTGACCCTGGGGTCAAAATTGAGAGGGTGTGGTAAACAAGAATTCTGGTTATTTAAGAAAATCAAACGACTAAAGCAGAAAGCCTTGTGTTCTGTACATACTTTTACCTTAACAGAATACCAACGTCTTGTTAAAACACTGGCCAACATAATTAGACTGTGTGTTTGGATGCATTTGCATGCCTTCAGTACTCGTTAGCAAACACACGACTGGGCAAATGTCACGAGCGAAAACGTATATCTTACTTATATTATAACTCTAGGGTACAAACTCTTAATTAGTTTTTGACTGAAAAATGTATACTTTAAAAGATTTTCAAGAAACCTTACTATTTTTCAACTTCAGGTTTGAAAGGTCATTAATTTATTGCAAGTTCATAAATATGCTTCATGATGATTTCTTTGTAAGAGTTTGTTCCTCATACGTTTGACTATGTCCCCGACAAGAAACTTTGGCTGTTAATGTCATGTTGCCTCTGTTTGTGAACGAGCAATATTTGCTTTGAAATTGATGTCATGCTTTATCAAATTTGCTTTTTTGTAATTTATTAGTGTCTAACCTCAAGAGTTAATGCAGTACTGTATGATCATCATGCAATGTCTATTTTTTTATCAAAATGAATTTGAAGATAAACAACGTTTTTTATTCTATGATTCTACTATGTTACCTTAATCATTTCTTTGGCTTGTGAATGTACATTGTTCCGTGTAGTTGTGTTATGGTGTAACTGTATAACTAAACCGCTCAGTGATGCATACTATTTGCGTATACCACATTACTTTCCTTGTATCCGGGTTAGTGTAACCAGTATATGCCTAGATCACATTACTTTCCTTGTATCCGGGTTAATGTAACCAGTATATGCCTATATCTCATTACTTTCCTTGTATCCGGGTTAATGTAACCAGTATATGCGTATATCTCATTACTTTCCTTGTATCCGGGTTAGTGTAACCAGTATATGCGTATATCTCATGACTTTCCTTGTATCCGGGTTAATGTAACCAGTATATGCGTATATCTCATTACTTTCCTTGTATCCGGGTTAATGTAACCAGTATATGCCTAGATCACATTACTTTCCTTGTATCCGGGTTAATGTAACGAGCATATGCGTATATCACATTACTTTCCTTGTATCCGGGTTAATGTTACCAGTATATGCCTAGATCTCATTACTTTCCTTGTATCCGGGTTAATGTAACCAGTATATGCCTATATCACATTACTTTCCTTGTATCCGGGTTAGTATAGCCAGTATATGCCTATATCACATTACTTTCCTTGTATCCGGGTTAATGTAACCAGTATATGCCTAGATCACATTACTTTCCTTGTATCCGGGTTATTGTAACCAGTATATGCGTATATATCATTACCTTTCTTGTATCCGGGTTAGTATAGCCAGTATATGCCTGTATCACATTACTTTCCTTGTATCCGGGTTAATGTAACCAGTATATGCCTAGATCACATTACCTTCCTTGTATCCGGGTTAATGTAACCAGTATATGCCTATATCACATTACTTTCCTTGTAACCGGGTTAATGTAACCAGTATATGCCTATATCACATTACTTTCCTTGTATCCTGGTTAGTATAGCGCGCCTAATCTTATATCACATACCTGTGTAGCATAAATTTAAACCATGGGTTTGTTTTTTTTCCAATAAAACGATGCGTATTTGCGTCTTTAGTGTGATATGATATAAAGTAGATTTTTTCGTAAAATGTATCTATGGCTCGTTGACAATTGATATTTTGTATATTAAACTCGCTCAGGAAATACTATAATCCTGCCAAAGGCTCGTCTAATATAAATTCCAAAACTCGTTTTTTTAAAATTATATAAACTGTCAACTCCTGATATATCCTCTATATATATCAAAGTACTGAATGTACTGACAGGCTGGCGAACAACGATGCATCGTTTAATTTGTGTTAAAACGGTTAAATCCCGATTCGACCGCTTTTCCCAAGATACGACTGCTGTTTAAGCCAACTGAAGTTCCCTCCCGTGGATTCGGCGTGGCATGTGTTTTGGTGAATAAAGTCATCATTTAACATAATGTTTTAGTTATTTTGGTATTAATTAGTTACTAAAATATATATCTAGACTTAATTTACAATATTATATCGTTTAATTTTGTTAAGGTGGTTAATTCCCGCTTCGACGGCTTTTTTCAAGATACGACTCTCGTTTAAGCCAACCGAAGTTCTCTCCCGTGAATTGGTCTTGGTATAGATTGTGTGGCATAAAGTAATCATTTTACATAATTTAAGGTATTTTGGTTTCAATTAGTTACACATACGTACATATACATATAAATGACCTAAAACATAACCATTACATGCTTCAAAACCTTTTTTACCTACTTCGACGGCATTCGACGGCAGTCGACTGCTTTTAGTAGCACCGATTATGGCGTGCCTTTTCTGCCGAAGTTCGAAATGATTACGAAAATAACAGATTTCGATAGTGTTTTTTGAAATTTTACATGTTTTTGATATCTACTAAGGTGTAATTATTTATTCGTTTTATATTTTATTATGTACTAGAAATATAAAATGATTTCGCAACATGTTTTTAGCTCACCTGAGCACAAAGTGCTCAAGGTGAGTTATTGTGATCACTCACCGTCCGTCGTCCGTCCGTCCGTCCGTCTGTACGTCCGTCCGTCCGTCCACACTTTTAAACGACATCTCCTCTGAAACCATTTGGCCAATTTTTATGAAATTTTGCCAGGATGTACGTGGCATTGGGGGATTTAGTAATTGTTCAAATTATGGCCCTGGGGTCAAAATTGGCCCTGCCCCGGGGGTCACCGTTTTACATAGACTTATATAGGGAAAACATATAAAAATCTTCTTCTCGAAAACTACAATGCCTAGAGCTTTGATATTTGGTATGTAGCATTATCTAGTGGTTCCCTACCGAGATTGTTCAAATTATGCCCCTGGGGTCAAAATTGGCCCGCCCCTGGGGTCACCAGTTTAACATAGACTTATATAAGGAAAAACATATAAAAATGTTCTTCTCTAAAACTACAATGCCTAGAGCTTTGATATTTGGTTTGTAGCATCATCTAGTGGTCCCCTACCGAGATTGTTCAAATTATGCCCCTGGGGTCAAAATTGGCCCCGCCCACGGGGGTCACCAGTTTTACATAGACTTGTATAGGGAAGACATATAAAAATCTTCTTCTCTAAAACTACAATGTCTAGAGCTTTGATATTTGATATGTAGCATCATCTAGTGGTCCCCTACCGGGATTATTCAAATTATGCCCCTGGGGTCAAAATTGGCCCCGCCCCTGGGGTCACCAGCTTTACATAGACTTATATAAGGGAAAACATATAAAAATCTTCTTCTCTAAAACTACAATGCCTAGAGCTTTGATATTTGGAATGTAGCATCATCTAGTGGTCCCCTACCAAGATTGTTCAAATTATGCCCCTGGGGTCAAAATTGGCCCCGCCCCGGGGGTCACCAGTTTTACATAGACTTATATAGGGAAGACATATAAAAATCTTCTTCTCTCAAACTACAATGCCTAGAGCTTTCATATTTGGTATGTAGCATCATCTAGTGGTCCCCTATCAAGATTGTTCAAATTATGCCCCTGGGGTCAAAATTGACCCCGCCCCGGGGGTCACTAGTTTCTATATTTATGCTTTACCTTTGTTAGTCTAAATTGTGCAGGGCTTCATTTATAATCAGGTGAGCGATATAGGGCCATCATGGCCCTCTTGTTTTATATAGTGATCTACTATAGTCGGAGTTTTCAAAAATTCCTGATGATTTATCTTCCTTATTTGGATTCCGGATGTTATTTTATGTTATTTTTAATAAGTCAGTTTTTTCAAGAATTGAACATAGGAAAGGAAACTCTTTAAACAATCTTAACTTATGCATTGAATAATTTTTTTTAAAAATCTCAAAATAAATTTACGGAATAGGCCGATCAAGTTCGTTATGTGGCATATCCCATTAGCGGTGCCGGGGTGCTGAAGTAGAAGTATTTAGATGTATGCCTGTCAGCTGCTGCATGTGCTTTCTCTTCTCTAATTTACGGAAAAAAATTCTCATCCTATGAAATATTTAAAACATTCATATAAAGCTGTTGTCGAAATGGAAGCGATTCATCCTCGACTACACTAAATAGAAGTTACTCGAATAATTAACATTCGTAACGCGTAGTAATAATTATCAACGCCTTTAAACACCTTTTCTTTTAATTTCATACAATTTCCTTCCATTACCAGAAGAAACTAATATATTACAATCGAACAGATTAAATGAAACAAGGAACGTTTAATGTTCTTGCAAAACTGATTAACGAGGAGGAACTATTTTCATTGAGTGTGTAGATTCTGTGTTGTCAGTTCCGGGAGTAAATGCATCTTTGAGGTCATTTTTGGCATTGTAATACTCTGGCGACATCGCCAGAATAAGTCTAAAAACCACACAATGCAATGTTTCTTCAGTTTGATTATATTATTATAATGTGAAATAGTACACTAAGGGGAAAAAGAAACGCAAAACATATGTAATAGTAGTTTTCAAAGTTTTTTTTTTCAATTCACTGAAATATTCCACATTCATTGGTGAAATATTAATGGAGCATACTTTAAAATTTCATTCCTTTCTGTAATTGATTTTTTTACACAGGTTTCATTCTAACAGTCCAACATTGCACAAGTCACAAATGATTTAGTATCAATTATTTAGCCATTACAATTCGTGATCAACGAGATTGGCATTGCTGTAATGAAGACGAGACTTAGAAGGCCCGTATGATGCGGTTTATTAAGGTGTGTCGCTTGTAAATAATGTACAATAATAACATGTACTTCGTCAGATTCACAGACAGGCCTCGCATGTGTTATATTAAGTAGGTTGCAAATACGTAAATATACTGTTAGGCGTATCACGTGAGGGTATAATTGGCTGTTATTAGTATCAACTCTTCTAACTTGATATTTCATACAAAACTACAAGTATGTTACATAGAACTTATGAAAAAAAAACTGATTTCTGATGTTGTTTAAATTTCAGTGTATTAGGTAGATATATTTCATTTATTCGTGCAAAAGTTCATACTTCTAGGTGTAGTTATTACAGAGAAATATGTAAAATAAACACGATTTTTTTCTATCGCAAACTAGTTACAATGTATACTATATCATTTAATGCTCTGTGGTTATTGATTTTCACTTACCATTTACCAATCAAACAAATATATTTTCAGAATACAGTATGGACATACACAGTAATAGATCTTTTGTCTCCAGTCAACTTACTAGTGTTTGCTCTGTAGTAACAGTAATTGGTGCTGTTAGCTTCGTGAAACTACTTTTGATTATGGCGGGGATAGAACAAAATCCGGGACCGAGAGGTACGATACTGCTAGTTGTTATTTTTTTATCATATCTTAGTTTCCCGTTAGCAAAGTTCATTGTTGTTCGTCGACATGTTCTTCACTATTATTTTTGGTTTACAAACTTAAGCCCCTTAGTGGATTTTGTTTTCTACAAGAGTTGTAATACAGTTTGATTTAAGTTGTCACTAAATGCTCTAAATGAAACGAATCATGCCACTTTGAATCGAAGTCACAGAGTATATATTGTTTGTTATATCTTCTATGTATATTGTATGCTATATATTGTCATTGGTATTTTTTCAGACAAATTTATTTTCCGATATCAGTTTCTTCTGATCGAGATTGGTACCGGGGTATTGAGGACGTTGTTCGACATTCTTGTGAGCAATGACTTCATGAAATACCTAAATGCTAACCCAACCCAGCAGACTCAACTACAGTTTCTAATGAATAGAGATATTATAACTGATGATCAGAAGAAGTTCTTACCACCCCTTGATACAAAGCCGAATTCTGCGAACTTCGATGTCACACTGCTGGCTTGTCTCCTCAGGAATGTATGTGGTCTTCGAGGTCCGAGAGACCCTGTTTGGAGCAACCCTTTTTCTACAGATTTATCAATTGAGGCAGATATTGCCCGACTTAGGGATTGTAGGAATAATGTATGTACCAATTTATTAATTGTACAAATAACTAATGTGTTACAAATATACATTGTACACCATTCAGGACTTAATGTCGATTATACAGTGATAATATGTTTTGTTTTACTTGCAACGTGTCTGTTCAGCATGTTCTAGAGGCACATTAGGAACACATGCCATAGATGTTTATGTTCATCTAAGACACCATATGGTCTGGTTAATTACAATGTTATAATGGTTCAATTCAAAATATGTATGCTGGTTCTGCAAAAACGGTCAGAATTGTAGCGAGCTATTCAAGAACTTTTCACGACATCTGAAGTAAACAATGTTAGTTGTCCTCAAGTGCTGCTACTGTATCATATTTCAAACTAGGATTTACATTACAGTACGAACTTACACAATGTTATCTGTATATATTATACCGAATGCAAAACATTTTTACTTTTGATAACAGATAATAAATGATAAATTGACCAATGATGCTGCGAGCTATTGTTTGATGCAGTAATGATAGTTGGATTATGTTTATATTATTACATTTTTATTATTATTATCTGTGAGCACAATTTCTCTCTGGAGGATATTTTTCGTTTAAGACCATCTATTGAAAATGTACTTATTTATAGGTACATTAATATGAATAATATCACAGTTACAATTGTTTAAAGTAGTCATACTCATGTATGCACATCTATTGAGTAGTAAACATTATGTGATTACATTACAGCTTCAGCACAGTGGTACAGTTTTTGTTGATGAGACAGATTTGTCCAACAAATGGATTGAACTACGCACAGTAAGCTGTTTTAACATATCACTTGATCAATATATAATTATATTCCTAGCTGATTCTTTAACATTATTTACTAACTTAATGTATACTAAATTATTTGTATGAGGAACAGTAATGACATTGAAATGAATTGACCAATTACTCGACATATCTAACCAGGTAATATAGTATCACCAATAAAATACGAGGAATAAATTGTATTTAGAATACGCCATAGAAGACTTTTGGGTTGCATTCGTTTTTTGGAACGACTGCGGTTTTCAATATGATACATGAGATGCGAATGTGATAATTAAAATGTGATTTTCAATATTGTTCTTTTTAGATTCTAATAAGACTCAACAACACATGTAAAATTGCCGCCTTACCAAAACAAATTACTGATGCCGAGACGATGGATGTTGACAAGGAATTAAAGAAACGTCATGATGAAATAATTCAACTATGGTCGGAAATGGATCGTTCCACTGACCACGGTATAGGAGAATTGGTTGCGAAAGTAGATAAACTAGAATTAGGACAAACTGGACTGCAAACAGGACAGACCGAATTGAAAGGGGAAATGGTTGAAATAAAGAAATGCCTGGATAGAATGGTTTCAGTCGGAGCATCGGGTGGTGACAATGTTGACCCTGAGACAGGTAAGTCGTACTCTGTGTTTCTTACCAGTGCTACGCTCCATATCAGCGTATATTCTTTATATTTTGTGTTGACTTGTATAGCATAATTTTTCTTCTATTCGGTACTGAAGATCTTCACCCCATCGATGTTTACTGCTAGAGTTTGGTGTGTATTGATACCAAATGTTATTCGGTGTGAGGATTTATTTCCACTGATCATTTAATGAAAGATGTACGACTTAATGACTCAGTAGAACTTAGTTGGCTCCAAACGATAAGTACATTTACTAGGTCGAAGCCTCGTGTCATGTTAATTTGTCCACTCGTTTAATAAAACTCGTATGTAATGATCATGCATGCAATATCCTTTATTTTCCATATTTGCAGTTCATAAAAACATTGTGAGTAAGATTAAGATTTCCATTGGTGCTATGGTAAACATGCACTTGTAACATGCCGTCTGTTTCGAATAGTGGAATAATACAAATATTACAGTTTTACTACATCACATGCATATTTACCAACCATTTAAGCTCAATGTCATCATTCAAATCCACATTTGTCAAGAAATATCTCCATTTACAGGCAAAACAAAGTTTTTTTAAGGACTACTTGAGTGTATCACCACTTGGTCCGCGGAGGCATTTAGTGGTTCTTTACCTTAAGACAGCCTAGTTTTACTTATTTAAGTGTTTTTGGACTTTTTTCAATACTACTATGTATATGCAGCACACAACAATCAATTCTAGACAATTTGTGCATGAATTCTAGAAAAAATGACAAACACGCATAAGCGCCTTTAAGGAGAAATTTGGCCAGCACCTGCAAAATATGATGAATATTGATTTTAAATGGGGTTGTATTTGTGAAAAACTGTTTCACTGAACACTAACAGCTTTAGATACTTTATAATAAGTCTATTTTTCATATTTAATCACAATTACCCCTGTCTGACACTAAAATAAGGTCAATATTGACATAATAATGTCAATTTTAGAAGAAAAAAGTCTGACATTTTCTAGATTTTCATGATAAAAATCCAAATTTTCACTTTTTTAGACAATTTAAACAAATAAAAGTGGTCAAAACCCTATCTGGGATGCATTTCCATACATTTGAATGCAAAAAAAATGAAAACAAGAATTTAATAGAATTTAGCCCTTCTTAAGGTTAGAAACCACCAAATAAATTTGCTCTATAGCTCAATGTAAAGTGTCCGTAGTAGGCCCAAATTTTCAACTGTTTTTAGTCTATGGCAACCTGAACCACATATATCATTGTAAAGAGGGGCATTTAAGCTTCAAAATAATGCAATAAAAAAGGGGGGTCATACATCTTCTAAGAAAGTTTTTGTCCTTCAAACATGGTTTATCCGTTTTCACACATGTCCGGATTTATAAGTTCCGGGTTTTACCCTAGTCTACTTTCACTTTGGTATCAAGACCAAAATAGTGGAATAATACAAATATTACAGTTTTACTACATCACATGCATATTTACCAACCATTTAAGCTCAATTTTATCATTCAAATCCACATTTGTCAAGAAATATCTCCATTCACAGGCAAACCAAAGTTTTTTTAAGGACTACTTGAGTGTATCACCACTTGGTCCGCGGAGGCATTCAGTGGTTCTTTACCTAATAATTGTAATGTAAACATGTAACTCAATAAAAAACATGTAACTCAATAAAAAACATTTAAATTTACATGTAAGTTAAAGGTTCCGGTAAGCGTTATGATAAACCTGTAACGTAGCATGGTCTCTGTAATTTTTAATGTTGATATCAATCTATGTACCAATTTCAGATATAAAAAACCGCCTGATAGAAACTTACCATCGATATTGTTGTACCCTTCCACTATCACCCCTGTACCAAGAGGAAGAAGAGGATTTTTTCAAAGTTTACCAAACTCCAACAATGCACCAAGTGGACTACCACAGTTCTGAAAGAACACAAGAAAACAACAGCATTTCATCATATAAAGATATATTTGTTAAGGGTGAACAAAGTTTTCAAAATATTTATGTTACTGGTGATGCTGGTGTTGGTAAGACGTCTCTGTGTAAATGTTTATGCTTATTATGGTGCAAATCACAAACTGGAGGTACAATAAACAATCCAGACATTGACTTCTTGACCAGATTTGAATTCCTTTTTTATATATCACTCAGAGATACAGAATGCAGGGATGTAGTCAGCATGATTGTTGATCAGTTTTTTGACTCAGAGAGTAAGGTACTACATGAAACAATTGAACATGTTTTGAGAAATCATAAATGTTTAATCATTCTAGATGCGTACGACGAATGGTCGCCAAAGGTACGCGGTAAAAAGGAATGTAAAATCCCATTTAGAGTACATTCAGAAAATGTTGTGTACCTTACAACATGTCGACCGTACAAAATTGAGAATGTACGGTTGAGCCGTCGGGAAATTGATCAACATGTCTGTATGAGTGGCATCCATGGAGACTCTTCAAAGTCTTTTATTGAAGAAGTAGTTAAACATATGAACAAGGAAAATAAAGTGGACAAGAATGTTAATGATTTCATGAGAGAAGTCGAGGAATGCGGCATTGGTGAACAATTATGTATACCAATAATTGCCTCGCACTTGGTAGTGGTATGGTTCGCACAAAAACTTACTGACATGTCTAAAGCAGCATTATATGGTAAAATTGTAGAGTTGCTTTTTGTAAGGGCAAAACAGAGGCACGTCAAATCACCAGCATCACCAACGTCTGAATTTCAACTTCCTGCGTTTCTATCAAAGCTTAGATATTTAAATGTGCATGTGTTTTTATTACAGAAAGTATGCTTATTGTCTTTCAAGTCATTGTTTCAACAAGATGACGATGTTTTAAGTCTAGTTTTTACAAGTCAGCAGTTAAGGTCGGAACCATATTTATTGTGTGAAGAAGAAATGGATTTCTTGTGCAAGATTGGCATTTTATCCAAGAATAAAGTTATTGGTTGCTTTGAAGAGCGCAAACAAAAATTGTCATTCTTGCACAAGAGTTACATGGAATTTTTGGCTGCATTGTTTGTATCCTCATTTGACACAGATCATGAATTTGATAAAGTAGTCGGGGAATGGACATCAGTCAATGATGTTATTCAATTTCAAAATTTCCTTTCTTTGCTAGCTGGTTTTTCCTACCATAGAGTTAAATGTTTGTTTGACAATATTTATCTGACCATATCAGATGATTTGACATTGTGTAGACAGAATGCTATGTTTCACTGTGACTATCTTACCTACATGAAACAAATCAATTTACTACAACTTACTGTAATCAATTGCTGGAAGGAAGGTAGTAGATGTAATGATCCAAATAATACCATACAGCTTCAAGATTTTAGTTTTGATGGCGAATCCAATGTAGAAATATTGAACCAACTTTTATTATTAAATACCTCTGTTATAAAATCATTATATTCAGTACACGGAAATTACAATGTCAATTTCGGTCATATAAAAAATCTCCAGTGTTTAAATATTGGTAGTATTATACCTGGTGATTATACAAAGTTCACGAACTGCATGTTACAGAATCAAGCATCCCTACACTCTGTTTGTATTAAGGAAGATATCAAAACAAAACCACTATTATCTGACTTACCTGTCAGAAATCTACCACATCTGACATCATTGAGTTTGACTGGTATCAAAATGGAACACAACAATCTGCATCATCTGGTGTCCTACCTGTCCAATAACATTCTCTTACAAAATATAGACTTAGCTAATGTACAATGTAATAATCACGAGAAGGAGGATGAAGACTGTACAATGATGTTAGATCTTTCTCGTCATTCACATCTAACTTCCTTATATCTGAGTTATGTTAATGTCTTATGTAGTGATGTTAACATTACGTGTTTAAAGTCCATAGAGTTGCAGCCATTATCTGAGAGGATTGTCAGTTGTTATAATAATGTATTACATTGTATTGAGAATTCACAACTTGAATGTTTCGGTATCGCTGGAGTTTACAAGTTGGATTACAATACAACCAATACATTAATATCAACAATTGAAACTCTCTCAGATATCAAGTATCTCGTACTGCGTGACATAATCTTACCTGATGATGTATCACTACATATACATCCTCATGTATCACAAGTAAAGGTACAGCTGTTTGATGTTACATGGAGTTGTAGAACATTTCAATCTTTCGTTGAAAGTGTTGTTGATGTTAAATCTGTGAAATATGTTTGGTTATTTCAATGTAAGATTTTATTGGATGATGGACAATCTCGTAGAGAAATGTCAGGGAATGAATCGATTGATTATATGTTCAAACATCTAAAACAGCAATCAACTGTTAACATATTATACAAAGGTATATATAAACGTCCAGGTTTAAATGGATGTTTCCTAACTTTTAACACAAGTAGTGAATAAATGTTTGTTTCTGTTTGTGTGAAACATTTCAAACATGTAACATAAGTGACCTGATCATTCAGTTCTGATAACAGGACGTTTGCGTAAATCTTGAGTGAAAAAGTGAGCATTGTGTATTTTTAAACGCAAATCTGTCATATTACCATGACTTCTCATAGTTATGAAATTACTGGAAACTTACGATGAGTTAAGTTAAATGTAAGCATGCATAGATATTTGTGTTTTGTTTTCATTCACAACTCAGAAAAACTATCGTTTTCATACATGTATTGAGCTGAAATGAATTAATTTTATGCATGAACAACCATTATGTAAGAACATTGTGTTACTCATAGTAAAGCTATTTGTCATTAAATTATAAGAATGTATGCTAAGGTGAAGAGAAAATAGTGATCGAAAAGTATGACCATATTTTAGAGTATTTAGCTTTGAACCATTCTTTGTACATAACCTGTGATATAGGAGGACCGGAAAGCCGTGTCAGAAATATCGTTCGGCACTTCCAGACCGTTACATAAATATCTAAATTAGCCAGACGCGACGTCAACCATTCAATGCATTGATTGGCACATAACTCCTATGTAATGAGCACTCATGCAGGACCCCGTATTTAGCAACCTGGTAGACTTGTATTAAGCATTATCATCGTTGAAAAGTCAATAAATGTGTCCACTTCCAAAACTGTAGGAATTTTCAATGTTTTAGTTTCATTACTAGTACTTCATTTTGAAGATTTACTTAATATGATAAAAATATTGCTTCAACGAAGCTTCATAGAGATTATATTTTCAAATAGATTGAGCATTGTGATATGTTTGAGGTGTTGCTGAATGTATTCAAGATTGTTCATGTTAATATTTCTATTAAGATTATTGTATATTTAGCAAAGTTGTAGGAACAATTTACTGCCATAGTTTGTTTGTCTCAGGAAACCTGAGGTTGTTGCATTTATGTTTTATTGATAAGCATGTATATGTAGTTATTCTAACAATTTGCAGCAATATCTCTATCCTACTTCATGATACTTTTGGGTGGTTATAATTTACGTTTTGTATGAGAAACAAAAAGGCTACTTAAAACATTTTCTGTAATACTGCAAAATCATCAATGTTCTTGGGGTGAAATTTCGTTGATTTCGTGCTTCACCTTCAACCAGGATATCAAATACCATCGACCATTAATTTTGACCTTTGTATTTATAACCTGCAATGCAAAGTCCGCGGATTGTCGTCCAATCGAAATTGTCTTCTTTACCAAAACCACAAAATTTCGGATCATCGAAATTAAATGATTTTAAAGTAATTATATTATACCCCAGGAAATATATGGGTAGTTATGTAGAGTATGGGAAACAAAAGTAATGTTAACAATTTGCTGCAATACTTACATAATTCCCCAGGAAACCTGTGGGTAGTCATATACATTCTGGGTAGTCATATTCGTACATGTATGTTTTATATGTAAAACAAAATGTTTTGTTAACAACTTATAGCACTATTTAGAGAATGCATAATACATGTATTAGTTTACCACAGGAAACTTGTAATTTGGTATATGAATCTATCTTATACGGCAGTCAGGCCTTCGATTAAAGGTCATTACTTGTGAATGTTTATATTGATCGTATTTGTACATGTAATAAATGATGTTATTGATATACGTCACTTTGTTTTGATATTATGGTATTCATTACATATTAAACTGAAATAATGTTTGGTTGGCATATTTAAACGAGATTTAGACATTGCAACACTACAGCTCAACATGGTTACATCGGAAGGCTGTGTTAAGACAACTCGAGTCGCCAAGTATTGAAATTATGAGACCGCACGTTTCGACATAACTACAGTCCGTTCAAATAGTTCATTGCGTTTATTTATCCTCGTCTCCTCCGGATAATCAATATCGACGAGGTCCCCAGAAGAGTTTTAGTATTATTAGCTTTGGGGAATAGTACATTGTCATTACAGAAGATGCCCAAATTCCAGAAGCATCCCTGATTCCTATAAAAATGTCCGGGATTCGAACCAACAATCTTGTGATCAGAAGTATCGTGCTCTATCTACTGAGTTAAGCGAGCTGAAAAAGTTCGAAGTTAAATGAGAACGGTTATAAACACAAGCTCGTCTGTCAGGTAAACTATGTTTATCAAGGTTAAACTTGTTGTAAGTGAGTGATTGAACTTGTCTTTGTCCCAGGAAGGTATAAAATTTGAAAATATGAAATAGGATGTTGCAAATAAACACCATCTATTTTAAATGAATCTTGTTATTTTGTTGCGATTTTGTTTTACGCTGATTTTCAACTGCATTTCAGTTACATATGGTGGGGTTCCTGGGCACTGTTTTTTATAACAATGAGTGAATGTCGCGTAAATTTACGAATATATATCTACCTTACGCATATTCGTAGGTGAGATTTACTAAACGATCGAACGTACTTGCATACATTTACGCAAAAGTGTTGAAGATCGCTCGTAATTCGGAAAACAATATAACCTACATAACGGGAACCAGAATATAAATATACATGCATATAAACGTTCGTTAAAATTTAATAAGTAAACATGCTATTTTAGTTAATCACGATCTAAAACAATAAACGGTGGTCTAAAATAACATGCGATGGTCAAAAATCAACAGTGAGTGTTAAAAACTCACCATTTATTTTTTTACGTTCATAATTGCTATTTAAGGACATTCGTTCCTTTTGATTTTTTCTGTACAAGGTATATAAAACCTGTTATTTTTATGAAGATCAGATTAATGCCAATCATTTAGAAAATTCCCAACAGTTTTGCTCGGCTAGTTTTTAAGATATTCTTAGATTTAGGGGATAACCCCTAAAAACCGAAAAATGTAATTTACCGAAAAATTTTTGGTTCAACAAGCATAAAACTTGGCATACATGAAATTACGCATGTTAGGAATGAAACAGTAAAGTTTATCAAATACTTTGTATGATATTTGTATTTTTAAATAATGCTTCAAAATATGTATTTTTTTCAAAATGTGTTTTACGTGAAAAATCGTTGAACAACCTACGGTTTTTGTGTGGCGATAAGCCACACAATGTAATAACTATCTTTCATTTTTGATTTGATTTATATATACTATGAAGTTAACGCCTTTATGCCTACACCAATAAATAGGTATATGATTTGAACAATATTACAAGCATGCTTCACAGGTTACACGTATCATTGAACCCGATTTGTTTACATTACCAACATTTATTAATATTAATACCAACAATTACATCAGACTTTTATTTTTTGAGGATATTTTAATTTTATAGCAAATCATTCCGCATGGACTATATTCCTACTATCAAAGGCCTGCGAACCGCCAAGGACCGTCAAGAAGGTTGAGAAAGTAATCCCACGGTTTCATGTTTACATATCGGGGCATTCATATGCAAATTGATATACAACGAGCTATTGGTCAGTGACTAGTTTGTATTGTTTATTCAGCCAATAGATTTCTGGTGGAACACGGGTAAACTGAAATGTGTCTATTAAAATCACTCCGCCGCTGAACATTTGTAGACGATGACCTAATTATGTTGTTTACAAACATTGATGCTATAAATAGAAACAACATGTTTTCACTGGTGGTGGGAAGCTGAATGAGTTCAAGGACAGTATATACAGTCTATCTAACCGCTAGCAGACGATCGATACACTAACTTGATTAGCTTAGACAGGATCTACTATATAAATAGATCTCTGGTTTAGCAGTACTGTCACGCAATATTCAATTAATTGCAGTTCCGTCAATTACTATCGGATTTTGACAAAATAAATTTTGTCAATACCATGAGATATTTCAATTTATTAATATCAAATTAAATTTAAATTATAAAATAATATAAATTCACATTGGCGAGTTAAAAAGCGAGTCCCTAGATTTTCTATTCGCGAATTGTGCAAATTTTCGGAACTACCTGAGGTTTTAAATCGTCAGTAACAATTTTGTTTTCTAATTTATATAAACAAATAATACCTCACTGAAAAGAGGAAACTTTCAACTTCAAGAAAATGTGCAACATTTATATCGGTCTCAATTAATAAGCACATGACAGCGAGTTAAACGCGCATCGTGCGAACTAATTGTGCTATTCATAGCGGCTATTTTCAACACCTAACGCTATTTAGGATTTGAATTGAGAAAGAATAATTAAGCAATAAACGAGAATTCAGTAAAGTATTTTCGGATTAAAAGAAATTGTCAATACTATGACATATTAAAGATCACTTATACCAATTTAATTTGCGGTTATAAAATAAATGAATTAATGCTGACGAGTTAAACAGCGAGCACTTACATTTTCTATTCATGAATTGCGCGATTTTTAGCAACAACCTGGTGTCGTAAATCACCAATTATATTTTTACTTTCCAAGTTTCATTTACAACTAAAAGCTATTTTAAAGACGATACGTTCAGTTTCATTAAGATGTGCGACTTTCATATAGATCTCATTTAATAAACACTCTACGGCGAGTTTAAACGCGCAACATGCGAACTAATATGCCTTTTAAAGCGGTAATATATTTTCACAAGGTTTCGAATTGAAAAGTTAACGGTAATTGGATTAAAAGGAGGTTAATTAGTATATACACGTTGGGCAAACCAAATTCTTAACCAAAGACCTTTGGGCAAACATACTTCAATAATTATAAATAATTAATAAGCTCCTCCCACTTAATGTGCAGTTATAAAGCCCATTAATGTATATCTAATTAGCTCCTCCCACATGCCACGTTGTGCAATATTATCTATGCATTTTTTAATTAGCCCCTCCTTATTATGTAACATTACATAATCATAGCTAGATCTATATTTTGACAAGAAATTTGTAATCAATTATTGAAGCTGCATGAGGCAGAAAATGGACCATACAATCTGGTAAACTTCAAGGGGTTGTATATTGGTAGGTCGTTAGTAACTTGTTTTGGGACAGTTGGGGGTCATGTAACACAGGGATCTATGTTTTTACAAGGGATTGAACACACCATGAGACAGGAAATAGACCGTTAAAACTATTTTTAATTGAATGGGTTTTATATCGGGTTCTTGTTAGTTGATTTGGAGACAGCTGCAGAAGTTAGGAATTTAGGGTCATAAAATTTACTGGTATAAAAAAGGGTTTACAACTTTGATACTCAGAATTTAGAAGTTAAATACATTCTTCTTGATATGGATTTAATAAGAAATACTATATTTGAAAACTATCAGCTATCCACTGCCCATCACCTGGGATGGGACCATGGTCGCACACTGACTGGTGCATAAAAATATGCTAAATACAACATAATAGCTATAATAAATATCACCCGCTGATTAGCGCGAGTTCATATTTCGGAACAGAATACGCAATATTTAAATAATAACCAATACATAAATAATCGTCAGATTTTCAAAACATAACTTGAAGTATATTCCAAAATATATAATTGACCTGTTTTAAATACGATTTTATTAACATATCGGACAGAATGCTATAGAATTTACGCTGAGTATGGTCCGAAAGTCTGTTCGTAAGTTTAGTTATGTTACTCCGAAAAACATTTCTGCTCTTGATCCGGCGGGAGTACGGACAACCTTCATTATAATCATATCAGTAGTCAATAGCCCTTACCACTGGACCACTTGTCGACCTAAATTCAATTGATCGACTTTAAATAATTATATATGTATATGGCATCTAAGAGAAGTGATGTGACATGAAACCATAATTCTATCTGGTTCCGTTCCGTTCTATCTTATTAATTACCTCCCTTTATTTAATTTTCCCAACATATTTCTACCTAGTCCTGTTTCCATAGCGGGGGGGCATCTCGTTTGTTGTGTTTTAATTCCCAGTTCATCAGTTGTATGGAGACTACCCAGTCACTCATCTTGACACTGACGCTTGGTGTCTTGAGAGCAGCACAAACATTCGAGTGAGTCTGGGCTTATCAGAACTCTGACACAGCATGTTGGTGCAGTCTTTATTTGAACGGTCAAAATGACATCAGTTCGCCACACATCAGTACTTTCAGTGCTTTGATTGAATATGCAACAAGTACAGTAACTATTAAAGAAGTTTCATAGCAAATTTCATTACGATTGCTCGGCTAGATTTTTTTAATTGAACTTATTGTGATTTCAGAAATGCTGAAATCAGGGGAGGTTACAAAACGAATCAAAGTTTTGCATCCGTTGTCTATAGTTTTCGCGATAATACGTGTTTAATAAATGTTTATAATCAAATATGTTAACAGTTTAAGGATTGTTTCTCCTGTATTTGCTTGTCAATACCCTTAGGAAATAAACATTAAAAAACCTTCTTCTAGATAGTTCGGGATGCAGTTTTAAAATATTAACTAGTTTTGATATGATCGAGTACATAGTACTACGTTTTACAGACGTTGTAACCAATTCTTGAGTTTTGGTGTTTAAAACCATTTGGAATAAATCATTCGTAAGGCCTCATCAGTAGCTTCTTCGATATTTTTTATCAATACTGTAAAGTAGTACATAATATTTAGAATGATCTCGATTTTAGGACATGAACATGTACTACCACATCAATTTTAAAATTTTGCATACGTTTTGATCATGGTAGATAGATGCTTGATATACGCCTAAGGGACTGCGATTTTTAAACTTCCACTCAACTGAAAAGAAACGAATGTCCTTAAGGTGCGTACACACATAAGTTTTTGGTGTATAAGTCAAGGATGGACATTTTACCACGTGTACGTCATGCCCATACATTTCCCACTTGGTAACAAGGTGTACATCTAGAGAAATGTATGGTAAACGTAACTACACAGTACACCTTAACTTACATGTATACATCAAAACTTACTCTGTGTACGCACCTTTAGGGTTGCCAAGCCTTGGCAAAGAAATAACCCAAAACATACGATAGAAAAGAACTAAAATACCTTTGTAAAACGCATTTACGCAAACAGTATTGACGTACGCAATATTTTTATTAACACTTTAGGGTTACGCTATTTTTATTAACACTTTAGGGTTACGCTAGCGTACATGTTTCGAAAAACAGTACCAAGGTCCCCACTTTCAATAGTATCTTTTTCATCTTCTGTCATATACTGGTCGTCTTCATCAGATTGAAGTTAACTGGCAGTGTGTGGATAGGGCTCATCGAAGCGAATTGTAAAATAAAAGTGTGAATATATATACAGTGAGTTTACAAACAGGCGCCGTGGATTAGGCTAGATGTTTGATCAGCCGAGCTTTAAAAACGACTGATCTTGCTGATACGATAGTATTAAGTACCCTTCCGCAAGCTGCCAACTTCTCCACATGTAGAGAAAAATACAACTTGTTAGTATAAGTAATAAGAATGAAAACAAACAAATGAGGAACAACAAATGGTAATCAATGATCTTACTTGTTTAATTTAAATATCTAGATGGAGGGAAGGGCATCTTTTGTCCAAAACCAAATCATACTGTGATCACTGAAGTATATAGGCTGGATGTGAGTCTTGACATCATCTCGGTGGTTATATAGTAGACTTGATCAAGTATTCCCCCTTTTCTGCATATGGATAAACTTATCAGTAGAGTTTATGATAATATAGTTTATAAAAATCGGAGTTGTCATAAAAGTAGTGTTCTTTTAAATTGGCATCTCTCCGGGACTCAACGAGAATCATTTTACTCACAAAACATGTATTGAAAATAACAGTCCCGGCTGACATTCGTGGAACGTTCTGTCCCTAAGGCCTTGGCATATCCACGCCGTCCCACGGCGCTATGTACAAACAACTGCAAATGCTAATACTAAGGTAGTAAGTGACAAAAATGTAATCTAGTTGATGATATACACATTATGTATTGCTCACAAAGTTGAGCGTCAGTTTGATGATTTTTCGTGGATTTATGGATAATGTCGTTTTCCTCAGTTCTTTGGACCTCTTTGTAACCACCAACCCCTTATTTTTCTCAATACGGGTAGTTTTGAAAACTGGTCTCCATAGCAACGACGGAAGTTATTTAGTCATAATTTATAAGAAATATTAAATCTTAAAGATAGTTACTACGTGTATATTATCAAACTACTTAAAATTGAGAATCAATACATAGCGATGCGTGCAAATAGTGCGTGTAAATTTGTTTCTAGATTGAAGAAGACAAAATATAGAACTGTAAATTGTTATATGACTTTAATGACTTATTAATTATGTTTAAACATCTTAAATATTTAAGTTTTTGTGTCTGGTAAAGATGTGCTGTTGCGTACAGCGAGTGCTTGCTGATCGGTCGCTTGAGATGCCGAATGGTTTTCCTACAAAAACTCTAGAACGGGAGGACCAAGGATTCCACAATTATCATTGGATATTGTTCATCCTCCACAGACGGTCCCAACTTAAATATATATCAAAGGTTAAATGACAGTGACCTTTGAATGTACAACAATCTCTGGTCCACAATGTAAGGAATGTAGAATTAGCCAGACGCGACGTCAGCCATTCCACGCATTCATTGACGTCAGGATTATACAAACGTTCTGATGACGTCGCGCGTGCTGTAACGCTTACTTTGAATGATGCCTACATTTTTAACGATGAGCGTTCTCTGAGGTTATGTGATACAAACATTCTATCACTCGTGCTAATTAAATCCGAGATTTATTAAACTCATTGACCAAATCAATGTGACACTAGACATAGACTCGTGTCATATTGTTTTGTCCACTCGTTTCTTATAAGTCGTATGTAATAAGCACTCATGCAGGACCCTCTATTTAACAACCTGGTGAACTTGTATTAAGCATTATCTTTGTTGAAAAGCCAATAAATGAGTCCATTTCCCAAAATGTGCGATTTTTCAATGTTTTAGTTTCATTACTTCATTTTGAAGATTTGAAGATTTACTTTATATGATAAAAATATTGCTTCAACGAAGCTGCATAGATATTATTCCAAGATAAAATTTCAAAACAACAACTGGCAGCAGTAATAACAATTTAATTTTATAATTATCTTTATATACAAAATGACTAGCGAATATTGTTTATAATACATGTAATATATATAGGCTTGCCTTATTGCGATTATGAATTAAATTAAAGTGGCGAAGAATGGCCATGTTGACTTGTACTCTAACAGGTAACGCTGTTAGAGGTGAAAACGCCTTACGCAAGGTAGCAACCGAGGGCATATAAGATTTATTATCAAACTTTAACATTAATTTACTGTAACAAGAAACCGAGTACACTCCGATTACAGATAGAAACCGAGTACGCTCCAGGTACTCATAAAAAATACCGAGTACACTCCGAGTACCCATAAAAGAGACCGAGTACGCTACAGGTACTCATAAAATACCGAGTACACTCCGAGTACCCAAAAAAGAGACCGAGTACGCTACAGGTACTCATAAAAATACCGAGTACACTCCGAGTACCCATAAAAAAGACCGAGTACGCTACAGGTACTCATAAAATACCGAGTACACTCCGAGTACCCATAAAAGAGACCGAGTACGCTACAGGTACTCATAAAATACCGAGTACACTCCGAGTACCCATAAAATACCGGGACGTACGCTCCAGGTACCCCGTAATAAAACCAGGTACGCTCCAGGCACCATATAAAGAACCATGTCTACAGTAAGTATGTATTTTAACCAAAAGTGACTTATCTAAACAGATGAGACCTTTTAAGAGATGCCATTTTTCTAGTTGAGTCAACGCTCGGACAAGTCTTAAACGCTCATAAAAAACTACAGTCAAGTGACTGAATTTTGTAACCACAGGAACCTCAGTCTCGACTGGTAACAGCTGTCGAAACCGAGAGAAAACCCATGGAAATGCAAAATATATGTTTTGTATTGATTCATTTTTAATAAAAATAATAGATATGCCCTCGGTTGCATCCCCACTACAGAATTTTACGCCAACATGACAATGTATGTAATAAATGATAAAATATCTACTATAATTAGATAAATGCATGAGTAAGGCAAGTGCTATATCTAGATATGGTTATTAATTGTTTATTGGCTATTAAATCACCGTTAAGACACAGTTCTGGTCACTGGTAGAACGACTACTATCACGTCCTTTGCTACAAATGTACTTTCCGAACTTCACATTATAGGCTTCATGTCTTTTCCTTTTCAGCATCTAATATATACACATTCACGACACTAAAAACATCATATTAAACACTAATATTATCATAATTAACACTGATACCATGGTAATCACAACACAAAAACACATTATCAGCATTATTCCCATACGTAAG
Source organism: Spisula subtruncata (assembly GCA_963678985.1). Classification (NCBI taxonomy): domain Eukaryota; kingdom Metazoa; phylum Mollusca; class Bivalvia; order Venerida; family Mactridae; genus Spisula; species Spisula subtruncata. Next base: position 6,700,890 of record OY787677.1, read on the forward strand.
AATCACCTTGCACACGAAGAGTTCCTATACGTGAATTCCATGAAGACTGGATGCTATCTGATGCCGGATCTGTCCTCATAGTTACCATATTGAACCATCTTGTGTCGTATATTGTGTAGTTTACTTCCAGTACAACCTCAACGTGACCATGTGTCTGTTCTGGCCAACATACGTATGCCAATGTTACTGACTCTCTCAATATCAAACTGAAATAACAACAAACGGATCGGCAGAAAAATGACTCATACAGCATAATAATAGTAACTGCTATTTGCCATTAAACATAGTTAGACTATTAACATTGATAATTAATAATAATGACTGATATTGCCTGAAGGGTGCGGTAGGGTGGGTTTAAAGTTCGTCGTTTGCTGCCGAACAAGCAAGTGAGCCGACGTGGCAATCATGTGAGTTCACGCTCAGTGAATATCGTATTCTCGCGAGAATTACCATGGAAACGATAGCGTCGCCGGGTAGCGATAAACGCACCATGTGTATATAATACCCGGAGATCCCGTGAAATTCCGCCGTAATAAATTAGATTAATGCATAGGTGAATTAATCTTTATTATTCCAAGATAAAATTTCAAAACAACAACTGGCAGCAGTAATAACAATTTAATTTTATAATTATCTTTATATACAAAATGACTAGCGAATATTGTTTATAATACATGTAATATATATAGGCTTGCCTTATTGCGATTATGTATTAAATTAAAGTGGCGAAGAATGACCATGTTGACTTGTACTCTAACAGGTAACGCTGTTAGAGGTGAAAACGCCTTACGCAAGGTAGCAACCGAGGGCATATAAGATTTATTATCAAACTTTAACATTAATTTACTGTAACAAGAAACCGAGTACACTCTGATTACACATAGAAACCGAGTACGCTCCAGGTACTCATAAAAAATACCGAGTACACTCCGAGTACCCATAAAAGAGACCGAGTACGCTACAGGTACTCATAAAATACCGAGTACACTCCGAGTACCCATAAAAGAGACCGAGTACGCTACAGGTACTCATAAAAATACCGAGTACACTCCGAGTACCCATAAAAAAGACCGAGTACGCTACAGGTACTCATAAAATACCGAGTACACTCCGAGTACCCATAAAAGAGACCGAGTACGCTACAGGTACTCATAAAATACCGAGTACACTCCGAGTACCCATAAAATACCGGGACGTACGCTCCAGGTACCCCGTAATAAAACCAGGTACGCTCCAGGCACCATATAAAGAACCATGTCTACAGTAAGTATGTATTTTAACCAAAAGTGACTTATCTAAACAGATGAGACCTTTTAAGAGATGCCATTTTTCTAGTTGAGTCAACGCTCGGACAAGTCTTAAACGCTCATAAAAAACTACAGTCAAGTGACTGAATTTTGTAACCACAGGAACCTCAGTCTCGACTGGTAACAGCTGTCGAAACCGGGAGAAAACCCATCGAAATGCAAAATATATGTTTTGTATTGATTCATTTTTAATAAAAATAATAGATATGCCCTCGGTTGCATCCCCACTACAGAATTTTACGCCACAAAATGAAAAATATATAATTAAGCTTCGATATCCCTATTTCTTATTTATCTATTTTTTATTTCCCCAAAATTCTTATAATATATAACTTAAAATGCCTTCGCGAATGGCGTCATTATAGAATTCCAAACCAACGTCGGACAAGTGTATACCGTCATCGCGGAAGAAACCGAGTGTAAGAACGTCGATGTCGACCGTAATATGCCCGTTGGATTGTTTTCGGCCCATCTGGTTCACCCGTTTACGCTTTTTCTCTATGGCTTTCAAACTACAGGCGTGTTCTCCCCAGGTAACTCTGGGGAGAATGTCAACCCATATTATTTTTACTTCTGGAAATGCTTGATGAACATAAGTAACAGCCTCTATTATTATCTTAAAAATACATTTTAAGGAATGTTTTGTAAGATCATTGCCACCTAGATGGAACAATATAACTTTAGGACAACTCCTAAACAGGACGGGAATTTGCAAGGAGCTAATTAAATCGTCCAAACTCATACCCCGCTTACACCACCAAGCCATGGTAAGGTTGTCCGGCAACTTCAAATTCGGCATTCCTCTTTCGGCGGCTCGCACCCCAGCCCAATATGGAATTGAATCCCCGATAAACCATACGTCTGTAAAGACATTATTAAAGCCTGTCAGTTACGATAGTCCTATCACCATAGCGACACTAGCTATACCGTGCATGATAATTGTATATATATATAATACCATGAATATAATCACCCGCTAGACAAACCTGGCCTAAAGTACGGTTAAACCCGTATGTATGTGTTATAGGCGGGGGAGTGCCACCTTCCCAGTTTCATAATGGCTGACTCCGACAGTCCCATTAAAGCTAATTGCGTAGCCCTGCCTATGCGAAAACTATGGGTTTTAACATTTGAGTGGTTATATTGAGAACGGTCAATACATTTTTTCAGCACTGCTGCAAATTGATATCTGGTGGCTACTGCCCCGTTACTATGAATGAACAGCGGACCGGTTTGACTCGATTTATAAAAAAGATATTTCTGTAACGAATGAACAGGACATATGCTTCCATCCCGCTCACACGGTAACTTTAAAATCACCGGATTACCACGTTGATTTGTTTTAAACCTACTCATGGAAATCAAAACATGTTTGTTTGGTATATCAAGAGTTTTGATTGTAACATGTTAACTTGACCCTTGGTAGAGACTAATTCTCCTACGCGAAATAGGCCAAAATATGCCAGGCAAAACATAGCCTTAAATAACTGATATTCGTAAGCATCATGACAAATCGTGGGTAGAAGCTTACATATTTCCTTTAACATATCCATAGTGATCGGGGCTCTCGTATCGAATGTGCGGCGTGCTCTATGACAACCCTCCAATAGCTTTTTGACAATAAAGGCTTGAGAAAAATCTGGCCAATTTTTAATTTTATGAAAGAAAGCCAGACCAGAAATATATGTTGCTATTGTTCTAGCTGACAAGGCCTTTTCAAAACAATACGTAATGAACAAAACCACCTCGTTTAAAGGGAGTGGCCAGTTATTTGGTAAGTTATACGAGCCCCTGAATGACTGAAACTTGTTCCTTGCCGTAGAATAGGTCAAAGCGGTATTTTCCGCTATTCCTGCACTGGCCAAGTATTTAGATCTGCTTCGAAGATGTTCCAAAGAAAGTTCGGTATTACCGATGGATATAGATCCGCCTCTGGAGCTAGCTTCCTGAACCGTGAGAACTGAAAACGAGATAGTGAATCACTTATTTCGTTTTTTGCCCCGCTGATGTGTGAAGCTTTTACCCAACAATTATAATGCAAACATTGTAACGTAAATACCCTCATTAACATCATGACTGCGGGTGATTTAGAGGTCATGGTATTTAATATATGGACTACTGCCTGATTATCGCAGTAGAAACGAATTTTCTTGTTACGTAGCTCATTACCCCAAATAAAAATTGCCGCGACAATAGGAAACAGTTCAAGCACTGTAATGTCTTTGGTAAAGCCATTTTCATGCCACACGTCCGGCCATTTCGCGTTACACCAATGCCCCTTAAACCAAATACCAAACCCTATAGCACCCGCGCTATCTGTATGAAGTTGCTCGTCATCATTAGACACCCAAAAACGGTCGTGAAAGACTGAGACACCATTATGTCCACTGAAAAAACGCATCCACATTTTGAGATCAGATTTCATTTCCTTATTAACACGCACGTAATGATACATATGTTTTACGCCGCATGTGGCATTTATAAGGCGCCTACAAAATGGCCTACCTATAGGAATTGCCCGACAACAGAAGTTCAAAGACCCTATAAGTGACTGTATGACCCTCAAACAAACCTTCTTTTGCGACAGAACGAACTCGATTTTTTGAACGACTTCCGTTATTTTATCGAGAGGTATCCGAACCTCCATTTTTATTGAATCTAGCTCTAAACCTAAGAAAATAATAATTTGAGTCGGGCCTGCTGTTTTCTCGTCCGCTAGCGGAACGCCCAAGTTGTCCATAATTGATTTGAATAACACCATCAACTCTTTACAAGACTTGTACGTTTTTTCGCCCCCTAGGAAATCGTCTAGATAATGTATTAGGTGGCCCGATTTCATTTTGGTTTTAACGCAAAACTCAAGGAAGGTTGAAAATTTTTCAAATAAATTCGGGGAAATACTACAGCCGAATGGAAGAGCCTTATCGAAGAAAATTTTATCCTCCACCATAAATCCCAATAGTTCGAAATCCTGTGGGTTAATTGGTAGCAAACGGAATGCATTTTTTATATCCGATTTAAACAATTACACAACTGTTTCTTTGTTTAACTCAGGTTAATAACCCACATGAACAACCCGTAGGTAGGTTGTTCATCTTACTTACTAACCCGCGCACGTGCACAAGTTGTTCATGTCAACTTACTAACCCGCGCTCGTGCGCCAGTTGTTCACACCCGTGCGAGTATAGAACTCCACGAGCTGACATATATAAACATCTGTATGATAGATGTTTACATAAAGGCTGATAAGATATGGTAAAATGAATTTATGTTCAATACACACTGTCACAACATCAGTCATTCATTGAAAATAAAATAAAATAAAACATTGTTGATAGACAAAACATCTTAAAATTCAAATCCGTGTTATAGCCCATCCTTAAAAGACCACCTGTCAATAAAACCTACCTAAACTAAAATATTGTGCTGTTGCATAGGTGGTGTTTATAGACAGTTTAATTGGATAACTGCGGTCAAAGTATAATTAAAGGGTTTTTTTTCAGACATGTGCCAGTTCACCAGACTGTACAGTGCCAACCTCTCCACACAAAAGTCATATAGTCGCTCCTCGGCTGTCGCAAATGTAAATGGAATGTTTAGTCGTTAATGTTCAGAGAAATTTAAAACGAATGCTCCGGTGAGAAAGTCAGCAACCTATCATAGACAATTGTTCCCCACTCAAAGAACCTGCCAACAAAATGATTGTTCTGTTCCAAATTGTGGCACTTACTAACGTTAATATAAGACTGTTCTTAACGTACGTATACAAAATCACACAAAGCATTATTTCAAAGAACTCGGAGAAATGGTCCGGTGACAAAGTCAAGTTACATATCACAAACAGTAAAATTACAATGTTCATTTAAGGTTTTAACTTTAATACAATCACATAATTATTATTTGGTCACAGTTATGCAATTTTATAAACAATACGATTTTACCTGGATACATGCAGACGCACTGTAAACATCCTTCCTTCTGGACATCTATTTTATTTAGTGGCTTTATACTCATTCAAAATATAAGAGCCTGTATCAAATTTGCATCGATCTTTTTATCACACATCATGACGTGTGCATTGTTATACACAGTTGTGTAAGCCAGTTATTGACCTCGTATTTCGGTATTCCTTAATATAAACAACTCGTGTACGTGAAAACTTAAACACCTCGAACGCTTCGCGTTCTCGGTGTTCACGTTTTCACGTGCGCGAGTTGTTCATATTAAGGAATACCTCATACTCGGTCAATAACCATTACGTAACAATTTTTTCCCAGTTCCTGAATGATATGAATTGCTTGGTCGAATTCTGTGTATTTAACCGAACATAATTTCGGGTCAATGAAATCGTTGATCGATGACCCCTCTAGGTAAGAAAGATGATGTATCAGCCTAAACTCCCCGGGTGTTTTCTTTGGTACCACGCCGATCGGAGATATTTGAATGTTTTTCATCGGACTAACGGTAAACGGGCCAGCCGCACGACTGGCATCGATTTCTTTTTGTACTTTTTGTAGGACAATCTCGGGGAATTGTCTAGCCGACACCAAATTCTTTGAAAAGCGTGTCCCACGTGGACCAGTATAATTTAAACGAAAGCCGTGTGTAAAACCTTCTAATAGTATTAGTGCATCACGGGATTTGTAATCAGACAACCAGTGGTTTAAAGATTGGATATTAATAGGTGAAGGAGCTAATTTCGTCGGATTATTCATAAGCGACGGTATGTTATTATTTACTATATGAACCGCGTTGACCACGGTACTGGTTATATCCCCGCCCTCTGTATGGGCGGCGGCCTCGAAAGGGATTTCCAGTAAAACCTTGTTGGGTATTATGACCCGCATTATATGTTTGCGATTGACCGTAAGTACCCTGTTGGTACCCGAAACGTGAAGGACCTGACTGAGTACCTGTGTGACAGTTCATTATGTTATGCGTGCCGCCACAATTAATACATGCGTGGTTATATTTACAACTCGGCCAGCTACATGAGCCTTTATTAAAAGCTACACATATGTTCTGCGATTGACCATGCTTCCGCGACTCGACCCCAAATTGTTTATACCTATATGTATCTTGCATTGAAGGCAAACACCTAGACCACAAGCCTTGATTAATCACCGACCACGACGACGGTGTGGTGGCCTGACGAAGGCGAAACTGCTGGTCGTATATTTTCCAAAATTGTCCCCCCTGGCGGGACGCACATTCTCGTATAACATAAAAATAGTGCAACATTTCATGTATCTTTGAGGGGTGTGTGGACAAATAGATAGACATATAGACAATAAACGCGTCTGTCCAGCGTTCAATAGTTCCGATATCATCTTTACATACCGTGGGCCGGACGGCAATCGTACCGTCGGTATTTAATTTGAGCGTACTACCGGAATATAGCTCGGCCAGTTCCACCGCACCCTTTATGAGCAAAGAAAGATTGACGTACTCGCCTTTACAGATTTTTTGTTTTAGAGTAGGCGGTACATGTAACGTAATATCGTCTTGGGCGACACGTGTCAGCTCGTGACCTTCAAAAAGCATGTTTTCAACATTTTGTGTTTCATTAAACGTGAACATATTAGCACTGGGTTGCATTACAGGCGGCAAACATGTACCGTTATATGGCAACGCCCCTACATCTAAATTTCCTAGAGGCAGGGTCTGAGCATTACCGGCGTTGGACAAAATGCGGGTCTCCACGGGACTAGTATTAGTGATGCTACTGTTCGAACTAGCATTAACCTGGTCTTGTTCCGCATGAACCTGAGCCTCACAAATAATTTCATTAAAATCTATAACGTTATGATTTATACCTCTCGCTGGATCCGTCCCGTCATCCAACGCCGGTCTAGCTCGCTTAGCACTGGCCCTAGTCCTCGGCCCCGTTGCTTCTGCACCGCGCCTTCTCTTTGCACCTTGTCCTCGACCCGGCATCATAAAGTATTGCTAGATAGCCAAAGTTTTAATTAATTTTCTTTAAAGTTCGTCGTTTGCTGCCGAACAAGCAAGTGAGCCGACGTGGCAATCATGTGAGTTCACGCTCAGTGAATATCGTATTCTCGCGAGAATTACCATGGAAACGATAGCGTCGCCGGGTAGCGATAAACGCACCATGTGTATATAATACCCGGAGATCCCGTGAAATTCCGCCGTAATAAATTAGATTAATGCATAGGTGAGTTAATCTTTATTATATTTTCAAATAGATTGAGCATTGCGATATGTTTGAGGTGTTGCTGAATGTATTCAAGATTGCTGATGTTATCATTTCTACAAATATTATTGTTCATTGTATACTTTGCAAAGTTGTAGGAACAATTTACTGCCATAGTTTGTTTGTCTCAGGAAACCTCAGGGTGTTGCATATATGTTTTATATGATACATATATGTATGTTTTAAATACGAAGCATGTATATGTATTTATTCTAACAACTGGCTGTAAGATCTCTCAGGATACTTTTGGTTGGTTATAATGTACGTTTTGTACGAGAAACAAAAAGGCTGCTTAAAACATTTTCTGTATTACTGCAAAATCAATAATTTTCGTGGGGTTGACATTTCGTGGATTTCGAGTTTCACCTTCAACCCCGAAATCAAATACCATCGAACATTTAATTTGACTTTTGTAGTTATTACCTGCAATGCAAAGTCTACGAATTATCGTCCCATCGAAATTGTCTTTTTTACCACAACCACGAAATTTCGTCCCATCGAAATTAAATGATTTTACAGTATTTATATTAAACCCAAGGAAATATGTGGGTGGTTATAATGAGTATGAGAAACAAAATTAACGTATCTGTGGATAGCTTGTATTATGTCTGACTCATGCGTGTGTGGCTAGGCGCTGCCACCGTAGCTGTGTGGCTTTGGTTTGTGCCCTACTATTTACAATTTATCAAAATGTTTTGTTAATAATTTGTAGCACTATTTAGAGAATGAATTATATTACTTTACCTCAGGAAACTTGGGATTTCGTATATGAATCAGTCTGTATATGAATCAGTCTGTATATGAATCAGTCTGTATATGAATCAGTCTGTATATGAATCAGTCTGTATATGAATCAGTATGTATATGAATCAGTCTGTATATGAATCAGTCTGTATATGAATCAGTCTGTATATGAATTAGTCTGTATATGAATCTGTCTGTATATGAATCTGTCTGTATATGAATCTGTCTGTATATGAATCTGTCTGTATATGAATCTGTCTGTATATGAATCAGTCTGTATATGAATCTGTCTGTATATGAATCAGTCTGGATATGAATCTGTCTGTATATGAATCTGTCTGTATATGAATCTGTGTATACGGCAGTCAGACCTTCAATTAAATGCGGATGTTTATATTGATCGTATTGGTACATGTAATAAATAATGATACATTTGATACGTTGTTATCAATTTATGATATTCATTACATGGGAAACTGAACTAACTTTAACTCCACTGTTTTACATGATACATCGGGATTTAGACACATCAACACCAACATGATATCCCTATATATTAACATAATGGGGCAACACGATTCAACACTTTATGTGGAAATGATGATACCACACGTTTGGCACAACTACAGTTCGTCTAAATTGAAATGAGAGCGGTTATGAACATAAGCCTGTCAGTCACACACGAGGGGTGTCTCTCTGTACCAATTTGCCAAATTGTTGAAAATTAAGAACTGTCTGCTCTACTAAAACAATTGCAGTTTTCAGTACAGGAGATACACAGGAGATCATGGTGCTTGGTACATGTAGTAGGTTAGGAGATAATGATTAGCGTTCGATGCCGATTGTGTGACACTATTATGGCTAATGGTATTGCTTCGGTCACACATTTTGTCATTTGGATTCGACTTATTTGACAGTCGAACTGACCAGGAAATAATGGTTAGTAACCCAAGTTTCCATTGGTCCTCGTGAGGATAATGTGGGCGGCTCCGGGTGTGAACTTGGCCACCAAGCCGAGAAGGGTCACTTGCTGATAGGGCATATGTGAGTCTTGATATATAGTTACCGACCGTAGCTTTTAGTCTGCTTAAGATCAGTTCTGAAAAGGGTCAGTACAAGAAACACTTCTGTCCGTGCTCGATTAGATTGTTGTTATATTTCACATATCATTTTAAATTACCTTACTCTGCATTCATGAAAACTTGAACTGCTCATTTAGTTAGGACCTGATGTGGAAAACTGGCCGGAGTACTACAATTTTTCAATGTCTTTTGAGTATCTCTTCAGCTGAGAGTGCCCTGAAATGTGCTCATTGTGATGGATTGGTCGGTGCTCTGTTGTGGTGTCATGTAGATCATCCATCGTCTTTCCAGTAATATCGTACTCGAAACGTACTCGTACACTATAGACGAAGTAAATTTCCCTTCTGTGTGAAGTGTGACTACATTTGTATCAGACTATTAAGATGGGCACAACCGTACACAATCCCGACAAATGTTCAATTCCTATAAATGTAATGATCTGTTCCAAGACCTATGTTAGTAATGCAACATCTAAATAGTAGGGCACAAACCAAAGCCACACAGTTACGACGGCAGCGCCTAGCCACACACGCAAGAGTCAGACATAGTACAAGCAATCCACATCCCCAAACATTGATGCTTCAAGTGAGACTTATATGCTCACTCCGCAATGAATGACACACTATGGACTTTGAATTTTGTGCATAATTAGCCATAAAGGGAGGTAACCCTTATAGTATTACCACGATGTTGGTCGATGTTGTCCTTTATATCACCAAGATGGTTTTCGCCGTCGGTCAATGTCGTTTATACTGTCACGACTATCTCCGATGCGGTTGTGTCGTTTGAAAATAACATAACACGATACAGGAGGGTTGATCTCAGCAGATTCGAGACTATTTTCAAGAGTCAGTGCTGACGACGTACCGAGGTTCACACTTTTTTAACGACAGTTAAGCGACATTTTAACAATTTATTTATTCTGGGTTATATCTACCCCTCAAACATGTACTCGTTGATTGAAATAAATGTTATCAACAAAATATTCAGTAAATATATAACATCAAATCAAACAAAGAAAGGAGTACTCAACAGAAACAATATACTAACGTTAATGATATTCTGTGGAAATTATGCTAAACCATAACGTAATTATCACTTTCACTGTACCCTGTACCATTGTTCATTGACAAACGTGCGGTAAAAACTATCAACAACACTAATGACGTTTCATGTTTAAACGAACTAAACGTTCCGAGGGGTAACCCTAGTACATTTGTACATATTAATTTAAATGATAATTTTGCGAAGATTAATTTAACAATTGCGTAGATTACCTGGTTATACCACCCGAGCAAAGTATTTTAAACAAAGCATGTGCATGCCAGTTAAATAAAACATAAATGTCAAGCTTTTGTGACTACACTGTATGTATTGATCGAATATTATTAAAACACATGATCGTTTACAATAGTATCAAATACCAAGATAGAAGAAGCTCCCATTTATATCTCAAGGACAAAGTGTACAAATAAGCGCCGGAAGTGACGTATGTATCATGTGATCACGTCTCCATGACAAACTGTCATTATTAGAACCGCGCACAAACGAGGAACAAAGTATGTTTAAGTGAGGAGTACGAAATCGGAACGGAACTTTTAACCAAAATTAAGGTAGTTATTAGACATTCAAGTTTTCTTTTCAAATCACTATTTCATAACATAAATTTTGGTATGTGCTGCATTTAAAATTAACAAATATTTTGATATCATTCACCTTTGATTCAATTAAACGGCATATACTTCATTGTAATTTTATTCATCACAGGCAGACGGTGTCAACAATTTGTATGAATTGTTTTGACTATCCTCTTAAATGGGTGTTAAAGACGATTGTCGAAATAAAATCATACAAATTGATGAAACTGTATGCATGGGCTATTTATAAGATATTCAATGTTTTATTTTCTGCAATTCGTCAACTTATAGCATAGATTGGGTGCTTGTTTTGTGCAGTATTTAAAATCTAGAAATATTTCAATATGCCCCTGAGGGTCAATTAAACGTCCGACAATACTTGTTACTTCTTAGTACACACTATATTATAAGAATTATTTACTGTTAATCAAATAGCATCAGGCCTAACATACGAGGGTTGTCCCAGTAAATCGTGTACTTTGCTAATAACGTTCATATATAAAGTTACCTTTATAAACCCATTGTTGATCGAAATCGTGCATGGAAATTTACGGCTACGTATATTTTGCAAATTATTTAGCATCTGTAATTACCCAACCCTTTGTACGCAAATGCGACGCAACCCATAAAACGTGCCGTATTTTGGTCAATGTATGTTCAATAAATGTGTAATTTTTACATTGTCAATAAGTTATTGCGCATAACTTTCACGACACGTTTACAAATGTATGTTTTATGTCAGCACAGTAAATTTCAAATGAAAATCATTATCTCTGCCAAAAATATGCATGCATGAATCACCGCACTAAAAATATAAACATGTGAACATTGCGACGTCAGCAGATGAAACGCCCGTAAAATAACAGTACATTTTATAGTTTTTGCATGTATGCCGTCGAAATAGAGTTTAAGACTCTAAACTGCACTGACGGATATAAAGTAATGTGTTTAGAACACACATGTACGAGTACCGAGGAATATTTAAGATCTTTTAGACATCAGCGGGCTGTACATCCACCTTATTTTCTGCGCTATGTACTGCACGGACTTCATTCTTCGATCAGTAGAAGGCATATGTTCGGGTTAGGAGTTTACCACTATGGTATTTAGTTGTTTCGATCAGACAGATATAGTGCATAAGACTATGGTTGGTTCGCTAGTCTGTATCCAAAAAGGGTTTAATGCGATCGTAAGCATTTTAAATACAATGAACATTAATTTAAGATATAGAAAATTGTTCCGTGGTATGACGTTCTAAATTTGACGTCACTGCGCGCCGCACTTGCATACCATGTGTATTAGTAATGTCAACTGAAATTTTATTTCTTAATACATTTTCATGAAATTCCGGTAATCTGCTAGGAAGATATTTACTAAGCATCGGTGAAAATTTGAAGCGAAAATTTTGAATACTTTGTGCGTCATTAAAAAAGTACACGATTAACTGGGACAACCCTCGTGTATAGTCCGATTAAAGTAAAAAAAAGAACGTTTGTAAACATGGATTGTCCGTCAGGTAAACCTTATTAATTTAGTTTTAACTTGGTATAACTGACTAAGGTAGCTGTTATCCGTCCGATTCTTCCGAATCTAATACATTCCCTCATTGCTATTTTTATTGAATCGGCGGTACTTGACCATACTTTTATTTTAGATACGTTCATAATTTCAATTCCCTGTAGCTATATAGTATCAGTTATAGATATACTACAACCTCACGTGTTTAATTGTCACACAGTAAAATCTCTCATCAGACAAAACAAATAAAACAATACAGAGTATCCACCCTTCAGAAGGTTGAAAGTCTGAATCCCGGTGAAAACTTGGCTTACACTTATTCTATTGGTCGATGAGTATCCAGCTAGTAGAACAATAGTTACAGTAGGCCTACCTTAGCCAGGTACCCGGCTTTACTAGACAAGGGTAGGTAATGTACACATGAAGGATACGTGTCTCATAAATCTTATTGATTGGCCGGTTCAAGAGGGATGACTATAATAAACATGCTTTACAGATTGATATTGACTGTTGGTTGTATAAAACATTTTTTACCTGTAGGTTTGAATTATAATACAATAACATATAAACTATATTTGTTAAGATTTCCCGAAGATTGCGACACGGTTAGTACAGTTGATACTAAATGATCTTTAACAGATTATGTTTTGCACCAGAAGATATTTTAAGTGGACATTGTCTGTGTTCGTTAACAGCAACAAAGCAATCTGAAATTCAATCATTTCTTTTTATTTCTTTTACAAAAGAAGTCGTGGAATTCAATGTAAATGGGTTGCACATGTGTATTGACTATTGGCAATTATGAAATATTAAGTATAACTACTTGAAAAAAAAATCGAAATATGAAATATTCCCCCATTATGAAAATAACTTTCACCCAACTTCGTCGTAGTAAATATAACTTAAACATAGATAAAACAAAATGTATACTACTTGAATTCATGCAGAAATAAATAAAGGGCACGAGCCCGTTAATTAGAAAATGTAGTCGCTTTTTTTCAACATATACATTGAGAAATAAACTTTATCTCTATTAATACACAATCACCAATGTGATTATTCCTATTAATGGGAATGGAAGGCTATAAGCAGGCGGTGGTTTTAGTGGTCATCTATGAGTAAAACTATCTTATTCTATGTGTCAGTCATTCTGTCCCTCCGTGGTAGTCTATGAGTAAAATTATATTATTCTTGGTGTAGTCAATCACTCAGTCCATCAGTGGTTGTTTATGAGTAAAATTATATTATTCTTGGTGTAGTCAATCACTCAGTCCATCAGTGGTTGTTTATGAGTAAAATTATGTTATTCTGGGGTAGCCAATCACTCTGTCCCTCAGGGGTAGTCTATGGGTAAATCTATGTTAATCTGGGGTAGTTTATCGCTCTGTCCCTCAGTGGTTGTCTATGAGTAAATCTTTGTTATTCTCAGGTAGTCTATCACTCTGTCCATCAGGGGTAGTCTATGGGTATATCTATGTTATTCTCAGGTAGTCTATCACTCTGTTCATCAGGGGTAGTCTATGAGTAAATCAATGTTATTCTCAGGTAGTCTATCACTCTGTCCATCAGGGGTAGTCTATGGGTATATCTATGTTATTCTTGGGTTGTATATCACTCGGTCCCTCATTGTTGTCTATTGGTAAAACACCAACTCAGACAAAGAAAGCATTACTCAACATAAACAGTATACTAATGTTAATGCTATTATGTGGACATTTTGCTAAACCATAATGTTATTATCACTTTTACTGCATCATTGTCAATTGATCGACGTTCGGTAAAAACCATCAAAAACACCAGCGTCTCTACAGGCGTGTACATATCGAGCTCCACTGTAGCGTTAACACATGCTTTTTCGGGACTCTGCAGATGTAATAGCACGAAAAAGCATGCGTTAACGCTATTATGGCATAAAAACAACATTTTATAAATATGTTTTTTCAAAATTATTACATTTTGGCGGGACATTTTGGGCGACGTCGGGAAAACAAACGCGTGTTATGAGCGTCGACATCCAGTATCGGCAAATACCAAGAAAACAGTGACATTGGGGGTTTGTTTACGTTTATTATTTTAATATTATAGACAATTGATTAGTAGTTACAATTAGAATGTGAATTGCAGTTCATATAACGCCGTAAATCATTTATTTTCGTCGGCTGGGTCCTGAAATGAGCATACTTAAAACTGAACACCAACAGCGCGTGCGCGTGAGAATCTTTACAATAACGTACCTTTTTTCCCTGTTTAAGTATGAGCAAAATCACCGTTTTATGCTATAATGAGTATAATTAGTAAACGTTCAAGTATTTTAACAAAATGAGAATAACTTACGCTAGTATTTGTTTTAATGTTTTAATGCTTAAACATTTAAACAAACTAGACGTCTTAAGGGGAACTCTAGTACACATTAAAGGTTATTTTTAAAAAAATCGTCGATTATTTTTCGTCTTGAAAAATACCTTGTTTATACCCACTAGATTATTGTAAACCAACCATGCACATGACAGTTAAATAAAATTTAAATGTCAAGCCTTTGTGACTACATTGTACCTCATTTCGTATTGATCGAGTATGATACAAAAACATATTCGTTTACAACAGTATCCAATATCATGATTGAAGAAGCTCACATTTATATTTCAATGACAAACTGTGTACATTAACAACGGAAGTGACGTATGCATCATGTGATAACGTACCTATGACAAATTGTCAATATTAGAACCGCGCACAAGGAAGAAAGAACGATATATTCATTAGAAATGACAAAATCATAACGGGACATTTAACTCAATCTAAAGGTAATTAATAGAATATGTTCTAGTTTTGAAGTTCAATCCGTAATAAGTATAACATATTACATTATATAAATAATTAAGTATTATTACATAAAAATTGTGTTTGTTATTTGTAGTATCGATAGAAATAATTTGATATAGAAAATTCAACTGTGGTTCAAATAAACGTCTGAAAATGCATGTACATGGTACGGTTTAGTGTACGGTTTAGTACACGGAAGAGAATAATATTACTAGTATTATTTGTTGTATATCAAATGTTTGCACATCATAGTTTTATTTAAGATACATTCATAGACATTTGGTAATATTTAAGTTATTGTTACTGTATGTCTAGTTGGCACACATAAAATAGAGTAAAACCTTACATATCTAGTTGACACACATAAAATAGAGTAAACCTAACATATCTAGTTGGCACACATAAAATAGAGTAAAACCTTACATATCTAGTTGACACACATAAAATAGAGTAAACCTAACATATCTAGTTGGCACACATAAAAAAGAGTAAAACCTTACATATCTAGTTGACACACATAAACTATAGTAAACCTAACATATCTAGTTGGCACACATAAAATAGAGTAAACCTAACATATCTAGTTTACACACATAAAATATAGTGAAACATAACATATCTAGTTGACACACACAAAATAGAGTAAAACCTTGCATATCTAGTTGGTACACATAAACTATAGTAAACCTAACATATCTAGTTGGCACACATAAAATATAGTGAAACATAACATATCTAGTTGACACACACAAAATAGAGTAAAACCTTGCATATCTAGTTGGTACACATAAAATATAGTGAAACCTTACATGACTATTGACACACATAAACTATGGTAAAATCTCAAATGAATATTGACACACATACATGTATAATATAGTAAAGCCTCACATGTCTAATTGACACGGATAGAATACAATAAAACCTCACATGTCTAGTTAACACACATAAACTATGGTCAAACTTCAAATGAATATTGAAACACATATAATATAGTTAAGTCTCGCATTTCTAATTGGCTCACACATATGATATAGTAAAGCCTCAAATGAAAATTGACACGCATAAAATATAGTAAAATCTTACATGACTATTGACACGCATAAAATATAGTAAAACCTCAAATGTAAATTTGCAAACATAGAATATAGTAAAACCCCACATGTATAGATGACACACATATATTAGAGTAAAACCTCACATGTAAAGTTGACACCAATAGAATATAACAAAACTCCACATGTATAGTTGACACAAATATAATATAGTCAAACCCAACATGTTTAGTTGACACACATAGAATAATCAATATAGTAAAACCTCACATGTCTAACTGACACACAATAAATATAGTAAAACCTCACATGTCTAATTGACACGGATAGAATATAACAAAACTTCACATGTCGAGTTGACACACATAAAATACAGTACAACCCCACATGTCTAGTGACACGCATAAAATACACTAAAACCCCACATGTCTAGTTGACACACATAAACTTTGGTCAAACCTCAAATTAATATTGACACACATATAATATAGTTAAACCTCACATGTCTAACTGACACACATATAATACAGTAAAACCTCACATGTCTAACTGACACACATAGAATACAGTAAAACCTCGCATGTCTAACTGACACACATAGAATACAGTAAAACCTCGCATGTCTAACTGACACACATAGAATACAGTAAAACCTCGCATGTCTAACTGACACACATAGAATACAGTAAAACCTCACATGTCTAACTGACACACATAGAATACAGTAAAACCTCGCATGTCTAACTGACACACATAGAATACAGTAAAACCTCACATGTCTAAATGACACACATAGAATACAGTAAAACCTCGCATGTCTAAATGACACACATAGAATACAGTAAAACCTCACATGTCTAAATGACACACATAGAATACAGTAAAACCTCACATGTCTAACTGACACACATAGAATACAGTAAAACCCCACATGTCTAGTTGACACACATAAAATACAGTACAACCCCACATGTCTAGTTGACACACATAAAATACAGTACAACCCCACATGTCTAGTGACACGCATTAAATACACTAAAACCTCTCATGTCTAGTCGACACACATATAATGTAGTAAAACCCCACATGTCTAGTTGACACACATAAACTATGGTCAAACCTCAAATGAATATTGACACACATGTAATATAGTATAGTCTCACATTTCTAATTTGCAAACACATATAATTCAGTATAACCTGACATGTCTAATTGACACATATAAACTATAGTAAAATCTCGAAAAAGGAAAAACTCAAAAAAATTAAATCCTCCTCGAATAGGACTGAACATATTTATTTCATCAAGCACTATTGGTGTTCAAGGTTAAATGATAACCTTGATGTTATCATGTGACATTTGTCAATTATATTTGATAGAGGCGGTCCACTATTGCAGAACGTCAACATAAAATGTTTCATCTTCAGACGACATATTAAATGGCTTTTGTTCTTAAAATCTTGATTTGAATTTAATTTAAATTACCTGTTGTGGAGAATTATCAGTTAATAATGCATTACGTTTGTTTGGTTTAGTAAAGAGCAACTAAGCAATCTTAAATTCGATCTACTAATTGTTACTATAACAAAAGAAGGAATATCTAATTACATAATGTCATTTAATTCTATTTAAACTGATTGTATAACCGTATTGCGAAACAGTATTAAGAAATATTTGAATATCATGAAAATTAATAAGGATTAACCTCAACTTAGTCGTTGTAAAATATACTTTATATATTGAAATGTAATACTGATTAATTAGTGTTGATTGTTGATTCAACTAAAGAGATACTCAACATACCAAATGAATGTACAGAGACACAAGTCATTATATTGATACTGTACCTTCAGTAATAGGCTGTGATTAAAACTATGTTATTTTGGGTGGAGTCAATCACTTTGTCCCTCAGTGGTATTCTATGAGTTAAACTGTTTTATTTATGGGCAAGAATATCACTCAGTGGTAGTCTATGTGTTCGCATATGATATTTTGGGGATTGTCTATCCCTCTGTCCATCCGAGGTAGTCTATGAGTAAAACTATGCTATGTTGGTGTAGTCAAGTACTTTTTCACCAAGTTTATTAGAATAATTATGACATTTCTGGGTTGTCAATCACTCTGTCACTCTATGAGTAAATATTATTTTATTTGAGGGGTATACCACTCAGTGGCAGTCTATGCGTCCACAACTGTTAATTTCGGGGTAGTATATCACTCTGTCCCTTTGTGGTAGACTATGAGTAAAACTATTTTATTCCGGGGTAGTATATCACTTTGTCCCTCAGTTGTATTCTACTAGTTAAACTACGTTATTTTGAGATAGTATATCACTCTGTTCCTCAGTTGTAGTCTTTGAGTCAAACTACGTTATTCTGGGGTAGTATATCACTCAGTCCCTCAGTGATAGTCTATGAGTAAATCTATGTTATTCTGGGGTAGTATATCACTCTGTCCCTCAGTAGTAGTCTATGAGTAAAACTATGTTATTCCAGGGAAGTATATCACTTTGTCACTCAGTAGTAGTCTATGAGTAAAACTATGTTATTCCGGGGTAGTAGTCTATGCGTAAATCTATGTTATTCTGGGGTAGTCTAGCGTTCTGTCCATCAGTGGTAGTCAGTGAGTAAAGTTATGTTATCTGGGGTAGTCTATCACTCTGTCTCTTAGTGGTAGTCTATGAGTAAATCTATAATATTTTGGAGTCGTCCATCGCTCTGTCACTCAGTGTTAGTCTATAAGTAAATTGATGTTATTTTGGGTAGTATATCACTCTGTCCAGTGGTGGTAGTCTTTGAGTAAATCTATGTTATTCTGGGGCAGTGTATCGCTCTGTCCCTCAGTGTTAGTCTATAAGTAAATCCGTGTTATTTTGGGGGTAGTTTGTCGCTCTGTCCCTCAGTGTTAGTCTATGAGTAAATCTATGTTATTTTGGAGTCGTCCATCGCTCTGTCACTCAGTGTTAGTCTATAAGTAAATTGATGTTATTTTGGGTAGTATATCAATCTGTCCATTGGAGGTAGTCTATGAGTAAATCTATGTCATTCTGGGGCAGTGTATCGCTCTGTCCCGCAGTGGTAGTCTATAAGTAAATCCGTGTTATTTTGGGGGTAGTTTGTCGCTCTGTCCCTCAGTGTTAGTCTATGAGTAAAGGTATGTTTTTCCGGGGTAGTATATCACTCTGTCCCTTATTGGTAGTCTATGAGTACATCTACGTTATTTTGGGTAGTCTATCACTCTGTCCCTTATTGATAGTCTATGAGTAAATCTATGTTATTTTGGGTAGTCTATCAATATGTCCCTTAGTGGTAGTCTATGAGTAAATCTATATTATTCTGGGGTAGTATATCACTCTGTCCCTTAGTGGTAGTCTATGAGTAAATCCATGTTATTCTGGGGTAGTATATCACTCTGTCTCTTATTGGTAGTCTATGAGTAAATCCATGTTATTCTGGGGTAGTATATCAGTCGGTCTCTTATTGGTAGTCTATGAGTAAATCCATGTTATTCTGGGGTAGTATATCACTCCGTCCCTTATTGGTAGTCTATGAGTAAATCCATGTTATTCTGGGGTAGTTTATCACTCTGTCTCTTATTGGTAGTCTATGAGTAAATCCATGTTATTCTGGGGTAGTATATCACTCTGTCTCTTATTGGTAGTCTATGAGTAAATCCATGTTATTCTGGGGTAGTATATCACTCTGTCTCTTATTGGTAGTCTATGAGTAAATCCATGTTATTCTGGGGTAGTATATCACTCTGTCTCTTATTGGTAGTCTATGAGTAAATCCATGTTATTCTGGGGTAGTATATCACTCTGTCCCTTATTGGTAGTCTATGAGTAAATCCATGTTATTCTGGGGTAGTATATCACTCTGTCCCTTATTGGTAGTCTATGAGTAAATCCATGTTATTCTGGGGTAGTATATCACTCTGTCCCTGAGTGTGTAGTTCCTTGAAGCAGTGCTGTTGAAGTTGTTTATTAGATTTGTATGTGTGTTACAACTTTCTAGATACTTGGTGTGCAACTTTCAATAAATGAACTATCAATTATATTTTCAGGTTACAGTATAGAAGACGACATACATTATCATTTGTCTCCAACTATCAACTAACCAGTGCGATGATGCGGGACATTACCATCGATATAGTACCAATAATTGGTGCAGTTAGCTTTGTCGGAATGTTGTTGATAATTTCTGGAATAGAACAAAATCCAGGACCCAAAGGTATGTCATCAGTAATCGTTCTTATTAGAGGACCTGGTTTGTTCTAAATTTTATACTTTGGAACCTTAAACTAGCAAAAATCTGCATGATATCAAAATAATCAAAGTGGTCTTATTAGCGGAACTTTGCTGTAATTAATGTTTGGTTTCCTTTAAGCTAACACTTAGACATACAGTGCACAGCGTATTCGTTATGATTTGTGACATCAGAACAAATAACGCAGATAGGTGAATGTGGGTTTTACTCAGAGCACACTGTCTGATAAAATGATGCTCTTTCAGAATTTATCAACGTGCATAATCATAATTGCATTTTAATAGACCGTCCTCATTAGCTAATTTTGATTTATTATTTGTGTGTTTATAGAACAACATCCGGGACTGATAGGTGACCTGTCACCAGTTGCATTTATTATTGTTTACAATTATGTTGTGTAGTACTTTCATACGTATATTACCTAGACCTGCTATCCAGCGTGTCAAATGGTGTTGTTTTCAACTTTGATTAAATAAGCATGCCGCATTTGACTATAGAAAGCTTGCTCGCATCGGTAATGTAAGATTTCTTGCTTTTGTGCTCAACCATGATATCTTAGTTCTGATTAACTGGAATGAAAGACTAGTAGATAATATCCACTGCGATACCCACCTGAATTGCTGAAACTGATTGCTGGAACTTTGATACTAACACCATTTTGTTGCGTGTTATATGAACGGTGTATACTGTATACTATAATATGAAACAATTTTATTTTTCAGACAAATTCATATTCCGTTACCAGTTTCTTCTAATCGAGATTGGTACCGGTGTATTGAGGAAGTTGTTCGACATTCTTGTGAGCAATGACTTCATGAAATACCTCAATGCTAACCCAACCCAGCAGACTCAACTACAGTTTCTAATGAATAGAGGTATAATAACTGATGATCAGAAGAAGTTCTTACCACCCCTTGATACAAAGCCGAATTCTGCGAACTTCGATGTTACACTGCTGGCTTGCCTCCTCAGGAATGTGTGTGGTCTTCGAGGTCCGAGACATCCTGTTTGGAAGAACAACCCTTCTTCTACAGATTTATCAATTGAGGCCGATATTGTCCGACTTAGGGAATGTAGGAATAATGTATGTACCAATTTATGAATTGATCTAATTTTACTTGTTGGTTAGAAATATATACGCGTCTAGCCTTATTGTCGATTAAACAGTTAGAAGATGCTTCATGACATGCTACTTGCCTGGAAGGCATGTTCTATACTCTCATTAAGGACAAATACCATAGGTGTTTATGTGCATCTAAAACAATATTTGCTCTCTTTAATTGCATTGTCATAATGGTTCAGATAAACAAGGTGTGCTGGTTCTTCAAACACAGTCAAAATTGGACGCGACCTTTACGTGACCTTTTCATGACGTCCATACCGTTAATCACGAACTATATACCGAATGAAAAGCATTTTACTTTGAATAACATATCAAAAATAATAAAATGGCCAATGTTGCTGTGTGCTATTTTATGCAACCTTGATACATGTAATTGTATTATGTTTATGCTATTACACAAACTGGGTGCAAAATTTCTCTCCGTAGGATATTTGTCGTTTAAGACCATTCATTGAAAATGTGCTTATTTATTGGTTCATTACATTTAACAAAACATAAATGATATGAAAGCGGTAGTGGTTACAATTGTTACAAGTAGTCATGCTCATGTACGCACTTCTATTGCCTAGTTAACATTATGTGATTACTTTACAGCTTCAGCACAGTGGTGCAGTATTTGTAGATGAGACAGATTTGTCCACCAAATGGCACGAACTAGACACAGTAAGCTGTTTTAACATATTAATTTATCAATATAAAATTATATTCCTGACTGATTCTTGAACGTTGTTTACTAACATATTTATAACTTATTATTTGTACGAAAAATTAAAAACATTAAATACATTGAGGTGAATTGATAAATTCCTGGACATTCCTCACCTAGTTAATACAATACCACCAATAAAAATAGAAATTTCGTGGATTAAGTCAAAAAGACCATTTCGATGGGACCTTAATTCGTGGATATTGCATTTCAAGTAATAACTACAAGGGTAAAAAATATTGTTCGATGGGATTTAATTTCGTTGTTAAAGTGGCCCACGAAAACCACGAAATTTATACCCCCGCGAAAATTAATGATTTTACAGTACTAAGTATACATTACATTTAAAATACACGATGGAAGACTTGCCAGTGTCCTTCATTCTATTGAACGACTGTGGTATTAAATAGGATGCATGAAATGCGCATGAACAAATAAGTTTTATCACTTTGATAAATAAAATGTAAAGTTCTATATTGTTCTTGTAGATTCTAAACAGACTCAACAACACATGCAAAATTGCCGACTTACCAAAACAAATGACGGATGCCGAGACGATGAATGTTGACGTGGAATTAAAAAATCGTCATGATGAAATAATTAAGCTATGGTCAGAAATGGATCGTTCCATTGACCATGGTATTGTAGAATTGAATAAAAAAATTGACAGCTCGGGAAAAAAGCAAGCTGAACATTTTTCCGAATTGAATAAAAAAGTTGACAGCTTGGAAAAAAGGCAATCTGAACATTTTTCCGAACTGAAAGAACAACTGACCAAACGTCAGAAAATGGACCATTTGCAAACTAAAAGACAAACTGGAGCATGCGGTTGCGACAATGTGGACCCATCGACAGGTATGTTCTTATCAGTTGATTGTTCCCGCGTAACTAAATCTCTACATGGAGCTGGTCGATGCATTTATGGTATCGGAAATGATTAATACATGGGTCATGCAATATGATAATTATAATGTAAAATACTATTTTATCTTATCAAAATTTTGAATCTTAGCTTGTGCCTTTCTTCAACATTACTAAAATCATCGTGGACACGGTAAAGTCGCAAGAGAAACAAAGTTTATCACAAAAATCGAGCACCGCTGAAAGATAATTGACTCGATTAGTTTCTTGCGTAGCAAGAGGCTTGAAGTCAGATAGAGCGTAACTCCAGACTCGATATACATGTTTGCTTTATCGCTTGAGTGTGGAAGAACAAAACATGCTAACCATACTTCGAGCTACATGTACATATGTGAACGGTGTAGATACGTTTTAATAAGTCGGGAACGAGACTACAATTACTAGAGCATTCGATTCGTTAATTTACATTGGAATGCATTCATACAGGGTGTCCAAAAAAGTATACAGTTTCGGGGTATTTTTATCAACTCTTAATGTTCTACTTTCGCAAAATAAGTTTGCACATGGTTAGAAAAAAGATGCAAGTTTTTTTTGGTACTAGTTTGAAAATTGTAACTCGAATAATTTTTAAAGAATGTCAATTTCCAAAAATACCTTATTTTGACCGTGGCGTCATTTGACGTAATTTACGACGTTTTCACAATTTCTGTCTGTCGCATGTTTCAGGGTTTGCACCCATTCTTTAAAAGTATTGGTTACATTTACATAGATTTCTACAAACTGGTCTTCTTTAATTTTATTTTGATGTTGATCAGAAGAAAACTTGTGTATATTCGCATTTGGTTGTACATAAGCGATCTCGGATAACCCAAAAGAAAAAAATCCACATGAATTAAGACCCGGGCTGTGGGCGGGCCATTCCACTCTGCAGTGGAATTTGCTAGAAATTATTTTGACACCAAATGTTTTTTGTAATTCACCCAACACCGTGCATTGCCATGTGTGACTCTGCCTCCACTTGCATGAACCATACAACATTCAAAACAAATGATTCGCTAAGGTGTTCCGAAAGAACTTGCTTAACAAAGGCAAGTTACACAACGGGTTAACTTCTATCTATTTTGTTGTCGAAATCGCAAGTGAATAGCCTATTAAAAGCCAACAAACATGCACATGCTCGTGACACACACCATATATATAATATCAGTTTAGACATTTGTGAAATACAATGCAAATTTTCGAAGAATGCATGCAAGACAGGAAACACCAAACATACAGAAATTGTGAAAACGTCGTAAATAACATAAAAACGACGCCACGGACAGAATACGGTAATTTTAGAAAATTTACATTTTTTAAAACAATATCCAAGTAACAAGTTTTAAACTGATGCCAGATAAAACTTTCATCTTTTGACTCACCACGTGCTGAATTCCATTGCGATAGCAAAGCGGTAAGATTTTATTAAAATGCACTGAAACTGTATACTTTCTTTTTGGACACCCTGTAGGAACAGGCTGTGGCCAACTGGTAGTTGTCTAGCAACGGGGATAGTAGGCCTGTCGAAATGGCAAAAGTCGGTAATTGACCATACATGTACGTGTCCTATCACCAGGAATGTAGACAGGAAGCATTGCCTCCAGGATTGAAATTTGATCAATCTATATATAAAACATGAAAACGTCTAATTCACGTCTGGGTCACACGCCGCTACCCCGGGCGGGTCAAACATTGACTTGTGCATTAATTTCAGAAAGTGGATTGAATAAACAATAAAACTAATAAGACGTGCAGTGTTTGTAACCACAGGTAACTGCATCATTGATAAAGACTAAAATGAAAAGGAAACATTGTTTTTGTAAAAATGATATTTTTCTATGATTATAAATTTTTCGTTTTTTTTCATTATCAATGATACAGTAACCTGTATTTGTAACCACATGTATTTCTAACCCTATCATTAAAATAACGTCTATTTGTAGTGAATGTGACGATCTGGTAACTGAAGTTTATTACGAATACGCACATTTATTCAAATTTGACAAGCAGGCAATTGATTCACTTCATGAAAGATATTTTCAGTCGCAAAATAGCACCTCGTGAATATTTATGTTTCATTTTCAGATATAAAACAACACCTGATAGAAACGTACCATCGAGATTGTTGTACTCTACCACTATCACCCCTTTACCAAGAGGAAGAAGACGATTTTTTCAAAGTTTACCAAACTCCAACAATGCATCAAGAAGACTACCACAGTTCAGAAAGAACACAAAAAATAAACAGCATTTCGTCATATAAAGATATATTTGTTAAGGGTGAACAATGTTTTCAAAATATTTATGTCACTGGTGATGCTGGTGTTGGTAAGACGTCTCTGTGTAAATGTTTATCCTTGTTATGGTGCAAATCACAAACTGGAGGTACAATAAACATTCTAGATATTCATAGTGACATTAACTTCTTGACCAGATTTGAATTCCTTTTTTATATATCGCTCAGAGATACAGAATGTAGGGATGTAGTCAGCATGATTGTTGATCAGTTTTTTGACTCAGAGAGTAAGGTACTACATGAAACAATTGAACATGTTTTGAGAAATCATAAATGTTTAATCATTCTAGATGCGTACGACGAATGGTCGCCAAAGGTACGCGGTAAAAAGGAATGTAAAATCCCATTTAGAGTACATTCAGAAAATGTTGTGTACCTTACAACATGTCGACCGTACAAAATTGAGAATGTACGGTTGAGCCGTCGGGAAATTGATCAACATGTCTGTATGAGTGGCATCCATGGAGACTCTTCAAAGTCTTTTATTGAAGAAGTAGTTAAACATATGAACAAGGAAAATAAAGTGGACAAGAATGTTAATGATTTCATGAGAGAAGTCGAGGAATGCGGCATTGGTGAACAATTATGTATACCAATAATTGCCTCGCACTTGGTAGTAGTATGGTTCGCACAAAAACTTTCTGACATGTCTAAAGCAGCATTATATGGTAAAATTGTAGAGTTGCTTTTTGTAAGGGCAAAACAGAGTAACGTCAAATCACCAGCATCACCAACGTCTGCATTTCAACTTCCTGCGTTTCTATCAAAGCTTAGATATTTAAATGAGCATGTGTTTTTATTGCAGAAAGTATGCTTATTGTCTTTCAAGTCATTGTTTAATCAAAATGACGATGTTTTAAGTCTTGTTTTTACAAGTCAGCAGTTAAGGTCGGAACCATATTTATTATGTGATGACGAAATGGACTTCTTGTGCAAGATTGGCATTATGTCCAAGAATAAAGTTATTGGTTGCTTTGAAGAGCGCAAACAAAAATTGTCATTCTTGCACAAGAGTTACATGGAATTTTTGGCTGCATTGTTTGTATCCTCATTTGACACAGATCATGAATTTGATAAAGTAGTCGGGGAATGGACATCAGTCAATGATGTTATTCAATTTCAAAGTTTCCTTTCTTTGCTAGCTGGTTTTTCCTACCATAGAGTTAAATGTTTGTTTGACAATATTTATCTGACCATATCAGATGCTTTGGCATTGTGTAGACAGAATGCTATGTTTTACTATGACTTTCCTTCCTACAGGAAACAAATCAAATTACTACGACTTACTGTAATCCATTGTTGGAAGGAAGGTGGTAGATGTAATGATCCAAACAATGCCATACAGCTTCAAGATTTTAGTTTTGATGGCGAATCCAATGTAGAAGCATTGAACCAACTTTTATTATTAAATACCTCTGTTATAAAATCATTACATTCAGTTAACGGAAATTTTAATGTCAATTTCGGTCATATAAAAAATCTCCAGTGTTTAAATATTGGTAGAATTATACCTGGTGATTATACAAAGTTCACAAAGTGTATGTTACAGAATCAAGCATCCCTACACTCTGTTAGTATTAACGGAGATTTCGAAACAAAACCATTATTATCAGACTTACCTGTCAGAAATCTACCACATCTGACATCATTGAAACTGACTGGTATCAAAATGGAACACAACACTCTGCACCACCTGGTGACTTATCTTTCTGATAACGTTCTGATAGAAAATATACACTTAAATAGTGTACATTGTAATAATCACCAGAAGGAGGATGTCGACTGTACAATGATGTTAGATCTTTCTCATCATTCACATCTTACTTCCTTATGTCTGACGCATGTTAATATCTTATGTAGTGATGTTAATATTACGTGTTTAAAGTCCATCATATTGCGGCCATTATCTGAGAGGATTGTCAGCTGTTATAATTATGTATTACATCGTATTGAGAATACACAACTTGAATGTCTCATTATCGATGGAGATAACAAGTTGGATTATAATACAATCAATACATTAATATCAACAATTGAAACTCTCTCAGATATCAAGTATCTCTTACTGCGTGACATAAACTTACCTGAGGATGTATCACTACATATACATCCTCATGTAACACAAGTAAATGTAGAACTGCTTGGTGTTACATGGAGTTGTAGAACATTTCAATCTTTCGTTGAAAGTGTTGTTAATGTTAAATCTGTGAGAGATGTTTGGTTATTTCAATGTAAGATTTTATCAGGTGATGATCAATCTCGTAGAGAAATGTCAGAGAATGAATCGATTGATTATATGTTCAAACATCTAAAACAGCAACCAACTGTTAACATATTAAACAAAGGTATATATAAACGTCGAAGTTTAAATGGATATTTGTTAGTATTTACCACAAGTAGTAAATAGATGTTTGTTTCTGTTTGTGTGAAAGATTTCGAACATGAAACATTAGTGCAGTCCTCATAACAGGACGTTTGCGTGAATCTTGAGTGAAAAGGTGAGCATTGTGTATTTTTAAACACAAATCTGTCATATTACCATGACTTCTCATAGTTATGACATTACTGTAAATTTACGATGAGTTAAGTTTAATGTAAGCATTCATGGATATTTGTGCTCCGTTTTCATTCACAACTCAGAAAAACTATCGTTTTCATATATGTTTTAGGTTGAATAGAGTTTACCATATTTTGATAGAAATGAATTTATTGTATGCATGAACAACCATTACATGTATGTAAGAACTTTGTGTTTACCAATAGTAAAGCTACTTGTCATTATAGTATACATTGTAAGCATGCATGCTATTAGTAAGGACATTTTCGTCTCGTCTAAATCTTAATCTCATTTTAGCTTGAATTAAGTTTACCATATTTGATCGAAATGAATTTATTGACATCAACTGTTGGTTTCAGTGAATGGTCTGAACATATGAATTATAAACAAGCATTCTAAGGTGAAGATAATTGTGATTGAAAAGTACACTATATTTTGGAGAATTAAGCTTTGAATAATTTTCTTACACTCTGATGGACTGTTATTAAAAGTCATCGTCATTTAAACGTCAATAAATTTGTCAATTTCCCCAAATGTTCAATGTTTTAGTTTCATGACTTCATTTTGAAAATTTACTTAATATGGTGAAACTATGTTTCACCGAAATTGCATGGAAGATACATTTTTGTAATAGCTTGTGGATTGTGATTTGTTTGAGGTGTTGATGAAATGTTAATGATTGAATTCAATAGTGTTCATGTTAACATTTCGCTGGCTTAGAAGGAGAAGGTCGTAACTACAAAATCAATCAATACTTTGAGGAAACAAGAGAACATGTCTGACACTCACTCTTTACTTATGGTAAAACAAGCTTTTTCAAATTTAGTTTGGTCAACATGACAAGTTCCAAATTTCATGAAAATAAGCTCATAAGAAGTGGCACTTACGACCTTCCCATTCTAAGCAAGCGATTTGTATGAAAAATGTTATACTCGGTACATGATTTAGTGTATTAATCAAAGTTCTTGGAACAATTTGCAACACTATTGATGTTTGCATCAGAAATATATTTAGTCATATGTATGTTTTTTTTATGAGAAACAAACAAGTTATGCTTATGCTAATGTTGCAATATTTATTTTATACCTCAGAATCCCTTTTTAGTTGTTAAACATGTAAGCATGATTTATATGAGAAACCAAAGTTATGCTAACACTTTGTTGCAATATTTATATTATACCTCAGAATCCATTTTGTGTTGTTAAACATGAATGCATGATTTATATGAGAAACTAAAGTAATGCTAACACTTTGTTGCAATATTTCTATTGCACCTCAGGATACATGTTTTATATGAGGAACAAAGGCTATGTTAACAATTAGCAGCACTATGTACAGAATGTATGATAATATTGTATCTCTTATACTTCTAGAAACTTATGGTTTTATATTTACCATATCATCATTAGAATTTCAAAATTCGTTTCCCGGAATGTCCGGATTTTTGTTGGACGAAAATACGCAAGATATTCCGAATATGTCAGGGGATAGAATCATATAGCATATATAGCAGCCAGGTACTTAATCGCGTTTATTTGGCCTAAGGACGAATTTGTAAAAAACAGCATTCTTTTATAGCTTGACTATTTTGACCTAAGCCTGGCCTTTATCCACGACTATATTACAAGGTTCTTGCTTTGAATATATCAAGTTCCGCAATCAAATCGTGCAATATCGGTAAATCAGATTTGTGTTTGTATGAACAGATACAATCGGTGCTATAAACGTAGACATTATATCGACTGTAAAATTATGCTAATCAAAAGGTCAGGCTCATGTCACATTGGTCAAGCTATAGCACATTAAGAACACTATTGAACGACCTAGTGACCTTGAAAAATAAGTATATTTTAACCGTACGTGTCGAGCTTCTGAAGCGGCAGTCTATACTAAAACGTAAACCGTATTTATGATATTTGGTGTTAAAGTGTATAGAGCTATATTTTAATAGTCATTCAATGTCAAAATAATTTCTAGCATCGTTTTAAGTATGATACTAGACTACCTTAATTGCAAATTAAAACTTTGGATGGGTTCCGTGTACTTTGATTCAATCGTCTAAAAAAGACGATTCTTATAGTTCCATGGGGTGTTCTAGAACACTTTCGTATGAAAAAGGACAGTTCGCATGTCCAATAAATCACGAAGAGAGTTTCTGTTAAAACTGAAGCGAATAATGATCTAATGGGTATGAAAGCATAATTGTTTTTCACTTTTTGAAACTTGTAAAAAGATATATTCCAATATAGCTCTTTACACTTTAAAGAGGCATTCCCTATAACTAGCATATGTTTCTCTACTATCACATTAAATGAGCTAAATGTACCAATCATACTTTGTCAGAAGAACGTGTGCGCAAATATGACTCTATAGTGTCAAAAATATATTCAAATCACCAATAATAAATAATCGCTCCAGCGATTTATTATTATGTGTTTAGGCAGTTTAAACGTTGAAATAAGATTGATTTTACACTCGAGCGCTATAGGCCGTGATAAGTTCCCCCACTGACCGTAATATTCCGGGAAAAGGGTTTATATCAATATCGAGATATTTGTATCAGTAAAATACAATGTTATACTTGTGCATTTTTGTATTTATTGTATTTGTACATGTAATAAATAATTGTATACGATCGATATATTTCCTGTTTTTCTGGTTTTCCTGGTGTTCGTTACATATTTTGTAGATTTGGGTATAGTGCGCCCATGATGATGTGGTATTCACAAACATTGACAGGATCGGTATATTTCCTGCTGTTCTGATTTGCCTGGTGTTCGTCACATATTTTGTAGATTTGGGTATAGTGCGCTTATGATGATGTGGTATTCATAAACATTGACACGATCGGTATACTGCTGCAAAATTCAATTGTCTTTAGTTCAATGTTGAACCCTGAGCCATGACCTTTTAGACGAGTCAATTTGTGCGGGTAGCCCGTGATTTACTGATTTCAATAGTCGTGATTTAAAGATATGCTACTTACTTAAGAGTGTTATACATATCTGAATAGTCAATCCCACGACAATCTATATCGGCGAATGGATTAAACGTTAAAACTGCAGTCACGGCTCAACGCTCGAAATCGAACTATAGTAGTGAAACAGCACTGATAAATTATACCAGCACTGATAAATTATACACACTTGATTTTTCCACCTTTTTAATTTTACCAAATTGTCGGCCCTTCTCGTTATCCTGGGCGCACTTTATCCAGTACATATTTAGCGCAATTAAAAAGTCATACAGTCAAATCCGTCTATAAAGACTTAGCATGGAATATAAAGTCTGTTTTGATGACAGTTGGACATAGTTGTCTCCTTGCAGGTGGAACCTTTTTGACATTTTTCTGATATGAAATATTTATAAGAAAGCATCGAACACTTTGATAGGAGTTTTCTCCATGAAGGAGAACATTTATCGACATAATTCATATAAAAAAAGTTAACTGGCTTTGTATGTAAGTATTGAAAGCTTGGTACACGTGACTGCAAGTGGGTAGACTGATTATCTAATCCGTTACACCACAGTATACATGCATATCTGTGTACATGTAAAATGAGAAAACAGTGTGTATGAATAATAAAGTAAAGAATTTCATAGACACGTGTTGCACAAGCATTTAAATCTTGTAATACTAGTGTGTGATTGCAAGTGGTCTTATGCTGGTGATGATATACAGTATACTACATGGGTTAGTGGGCAACATGTGTCCGAACATATTACAATACTGCAACATTCAACAATTGAGAACATTATCGGGGCCTTATTCACAAACGGTGTCAGTCTAAAACTCAGAACTAGACTTTCTATTGCCAAATGTTCCTTTCGCTATCATGTTGTTATAAATGTTCTGATTTTTATATAAATAGGTATACATGTTCAGTAGGTAGCAACAAACAATCAGAAAATATGTCACTTGGTTAAATGTAATCGCTAAGATATTGCAGCGTTTTAAAATATCGTCAATATTAAGTCTGAGTTTAGTCATACAATCTTGTTGAATAAGGTCCCAAGTACAAGTATCCGTGGCAGTCTAGAGAACTACCGTCTATTACTTGGTGGACAGAATTGCAGAAAACCAGGGTGCAACGCCACTTCCTTGCGACATTCAAGAAAGCCCTATAGACGGAAATTTATTGTAATAGATAACATTTCCACGCGTGCATCACATTTTACACCATGTTCCTACACTGTTACAAAAAATGAACGGCTATATAGATCTAGTAGATCTAGTTGAAGAAAGTTACGTAACTTATATAAATGCAAGATAACACACCTATTATTGCTATTGTACATGTAACTACCACGACCTGTACATGGCATGCACATACAATTTGACGTATTGGCTGCAAATAACGTCACACGTGTAAATGAAAAATTCAAACGCATATCGTCAGACATACTCTCTTCACATGTTATAATAAGTATTTGACTGTAATTGAATTAAATTGACTAAACCTTTTGTTGTCAGTATACTTTTAAGCGTTTATATCGCTTTACCTCTACCCATACTCTCTAAAATTTGCTATTACGATAGACACGTGGTAGTCTGTGTCAAAATCTTACCATAAGTGTTCAAATACTGATTGTAGACAAGCTACTTTAGTCTTACATCCCATAAAAATACAACATCGAAATACATAGCACGAAACAGTAGCAAACATGGGTTCTAACAGACAAGAGAAAGTTCGATTTATTGATTGTTTGATTGATGACGGAGCTACGAATGAAGTGGCTTGATGTGGGAGATGTCGATATGTGGATATTGATGAATGAATGGATGGATTGATTTGGTTGAAGGGCCAATCTACTGTCTTTCAGATAAAATATCCTTCACATATGCCTTACACATAGAGTCCGTAATATTTATGTAATACTGGTGCGCTTATGTACAATTCGGCTGTTTTATTTATCGAATGCGCATGGAGGTGAACATACTACAATTAAAAGTATAACGGGATTATAGATGATCTTCAGACCAAAGATAAAATAACACAGACTACATTGCTAGACGCGGGGAAGATAAGGAGCATTCTATTCTCTTAAATGATCTGTTATAGCTCAATGCACTCGTTACTCGATTTATGTATTTGATAGTAGATTCATTCTGTTCATGTGTGCCCCTATCATTATATACATTCTCTTAAAGTAAACAGACAAAACTTACATACATTTATATATGTATTCATAACCATAATGCTACACGTGATTGTACTTATTCGGTAAAAATAAGGCAAATTTACAATATTTTATGTATATACCTATCTCTGGTAAGGACTCTAGAGTATAATAAATCCAAAGAAAGTCTTTGATTATCAATATTGTACCTGCATTTACCCATAAAATAAATACCAAAAAGACAAAACAATCAGTATCTTATTAAATTTACTTTGGACAAAAGCAGTATCAACCATATAACACAAGCAGTACCACTTTTGTGACACTAAGTGTAGAAAACCCGTCATTTTTAGAAAGATACTGACGTCAATGAATATATCATTATGAAAGAATATGGTACTATGATTTCGCTACATATTCACGAAATTTGTGTATTCTCCGCCGTCTAGAAGTATTTTTAATTTTTTTTTTATAGACTAAACTTTGGACTTTTGGACGCATTTATCAAGTTTAAAGTCGAATCTGACGTGTCTGGTCGGAAAAAATACATCTGCATGTCGAGGAAGAACCACTGCATACATACATGTTCATCGATTTACTGGTATGGACACGAAATAATTGTAACAGGCACAAAATACATTACCACTCAAGCGTCGACATTTTCCACTCTGTCTAAACAGCAGTACCCTGGCTAACACATATCACCAGGGTACACGGGGTGACTATGAATGAACTTCAATGCATTTTAACATAGCATATTCATAAGAGCCCTAGGTTTATGCAAATACACTAAGAGTATACAGCCTCTGTTGAAACTGATGTTCCAAAACTATGTCACAACCAAGGGAAGTAACTCGTGTAAGTTTATTAAAATAAAATAATCGAGATAAAATATGTCATTTATGGTGTGTTTATATCGTATCTGAAGTGTAGAGATTGTTGTATTTATATATTTATGCTATATACTTAATGAAACAGCAATACAATAATTTTGCTTATTTGACCTTTAAAAACGTTTATTTTATCTCCTTTTCGTCATGTTCGTCCTTTCCATAGGAAAATGGAATTTTTGTGTTTTATCATGCGTGTGGGCACACTTAAGCTTTTGGTAACTCAGCCAGCATGTTATTTAAATATACTCGTATAGATAAACCATGTTTTTTGAGCCGTGACTTATTCATGCAGTGAGGTTTATTTGCCCTCAATATAGGGTATGCATTAAGACTTAAGGTGATCACCTGTGTTGGATTTTTCTGTACAAGCTATATAAACCTGTTACATTTATAAAAACACATTTACAATAATCATTCTGGAAAATCCCAACAGTTTTGCTGGGTTTGTTTTTAAGGTATTCTTGGATTTTGGGGACAACCCCTAAAAATGAAAATTGTAATTTACCGAAAAAGTTTTGATTCAATCCTCATAAAATTTGGCATACATAACCTTTCGTATACTAGTATAAGGAATCAAACAGTAAAGTTTATGTTATTCTGTGTGAGTTATATTATTTATTAAGATAATATTTTAAAATATGTAAACTTTGGTTTTTGAGTTTAACATGAAAAATCGTTCAACAACATGCTGGTTTGATGCATGCAACAAGTAGAGTGACAAATATTGCAAATAAAGTTTCATGCAAAATTTCATGACGATTGATTGGCTAGTTTATTTTAATTGCACTATGAGGGATTTCAGAAACGCTGAATACCGGTGAGGTGACAACATTAACCAACGTTTTGCATCCGTTGTATTGGTATTTTGCGATGATTCTATTTCGAAAATAGTGCACAATTCAACTTGCTTACAGTTTTAATTCGGGTATTTCTGCGTGTATAAGTTTATATTATTCAGAAATAAATACAAAAGAACCGTCTACTAAAGTGCTCGGGATACTGTTGTTTAAAACTATTGAATAATTTTGATATGGGCGCATAGAACTACTTTTAACTACGTTGTATCCAATTCGCTAGATTAGGTGTTTTATATCATTTGGAATAAATCATAATTTTTAAACTTCCACCAAACTTAAAGCGATGAAACACCTTAAGCATATACTTATTTTGTGAGCAATGAGAATAATTATTCCATGGCTATGGAACGCCTTAACTGTCTTAAATTAGCAAACAGTTCGATAGTATGTCAATATCACAGAACATAAATGCATGCGACCACTATATAATGGTAAAACTTATATATATATATATATATATAAATATAAAAGATGAATATATAATGACAAAACATTAATATTTTATGTTAATAAATGGGCGATTTGATATGAGACGTAACGCACAGAACTCGTACCTCTAAACGTTGCGTCAAATGACGTTGTTTTGTTGACTTGACGCGAAAAGCGTTTATTGCGTTAACCATTTTGAGAAAATAAATACACATGTATGTGCATAATCTTTTTTTACTCTTGTGTTAACCAAACACGTTTGTACGGTCTATATTTGGTTGGCATAATTAACATTGTAAGTTGATAAGAAACTATAGCTGAATACCAATGTGCGACGTTAATTCTCGCAAATCTGACAAAATTAGTGAGCGAAGAAAAAAATAGCTGTGCTTATCGAGTAAACTTCCAATTCAAAAGTTAAAAACTAATTTGTAAACTTCAATGAAAATGTATTCTGGCACTTATTTCCTTTTGAGGTTACCTTTGCGATAATGGGTATAAAACGACCGCTGAAAATGCATGTATTATTTTTAACGTTAATTCACGGGCGTAGAACAAAATCGGGGGACAAAGAAAAACAAACGGCATTTTTCGAGTCTGTCTTCAATTTAAAAATGAAAAGAATTTATGTAAATTACGAAAAAAAGGTATGTTGACATTTTTTTCTTTTACGGTTATTTTAACTATAAATGTCTTTAAATTGTCGTCGAAATTTCGAGTTTTATTTCTAACGTTAATTCACGGGCGTATGCCAACTTCGGGGGGACAACGAAAAAGTAACGGCATTTTTCGAGTATGTCTCAAATTTAAAAATCAAAATTATTTATGTAAATTACGAAAAAAAGGTATGTTGACAATTTTTTCTTTTGCGTTTTTTTAATCAATAGATATCTTTAAAATATTATCGAAATTTCATATTTCATTTTTAACGTCAATTCACGGCGTATGTCAAATTCGAGGGACAAAGAAAAACTAACGGGATTTTTTTAGTATGTCTCCAATTGAAAAATAAAAATAATTTACGTTAATAACGAAAAAAAGGTATGTTGACATTTTTTTATTTTGCGGTTAATTCAGCGATAAATGTTTTTAATTCATCGTTGGAATTTCATGATTTATTATTAACGTTATTTTACGGACGTGAGGAAAATTAGGGGACAAAGGCAAATTGACGGCATTTTTCGAGTACGACTCCAATTTAAAAATGAAAATTATTTTTGTAAATAACGAAAAAAAGGTATGTTGACATTTTTTTCTTTTGCAGTTCTTTTAGCGGTGAGTATGTTAAAATTATTGCCGAAAGTTAGTGATTTATTTTAAACGTTACTTTTACCGACGTGGGACAAATCTGTCGACAAAGTCAAACAAGTGGTGTTTTGCGAGTTTGTTTCCGATTTCAAAATAAAACTTATTTTTGTAAATAACGATAAAAACGTATATTCATAATTTTTTTCTGTTGCGGTTCTTTTAGCGATAAATATATTTTAATTGTCGTTGAAATTTTATGTTTCATTTTTAACGTCAATTTCACGCGCGTGGGACAAAATCTGTCGACAAAGTCAAACAAGTGGCATTTTTCAAGTATGGCTCCAATTTTAAAATCAAAATTATGTATGTGAACATCGATAAAAACGTATATTGACAATTTTTTTTCTGTTTTGAAATCCTTTGCAGTAAATGGTTAAAAATAACGGTCATAGTTGACTGTTTCATTTTTTCGACGTCATTAATAAAATTGTGACACGTTTCTGGAAAATGTGTAGCAAAATAAAAGGTTAGGGTATTTGCTGAGTATGTCTCCAATTTCAAAAAAATAAATACATATGTAAATTTCAACATAAACGTATCATACGACTCTTTTCTTCTGTTGTTCTCATTACGATAAAGAGTCTAAAAGTATTGCGAAAAATATCATGCCTTCACTTCTCCTGCAAAAACGCAACGTTGTGACACGTCATTTTTCAGTCAAATTTTACCTTTGTTGCGTATTTTTCATTTCAAAACGAGTTGTCGTCTCCACGGAACTTATATCATTTGATGCGTTATTGTATATGCTTTTTAACGATATGTGTATCATTTACATAGCACCGTCGGATATTATTCAGTAGTGACTTGAGTAACGGCAACACTCGATCTTTACGGAGTGGTTCGAGTTCTGTGCGTTACGTCATTAGCCCTGTTATTTGTTCAACGTCTGTCCCGAGGACAAATAACAGGGTTAATATAAAATAACCCATTTATTGACAATTTCATTAAAAAAGTATCAATTATTAAAAAATTTTCTTCGCATGTAACTGCGAAAAAATTCAGATTTTTGCATCCATATAAGTCCAAATTGTAGCAAATGATCTAACTAAGAAAATGAATACCCATATGGCATGTTTCCGTTCAGTAATAAAAACGTTATATACATTTTAGTGAGTAAAAATCGATTATCCATAATTTTAGCTGAAAATCTATATCACTTTTTGGCCCTGTCTATTAGCCAATCATATTGCTTTATAGGCGGGCCAATAATAATATCACTTTTCGGTCCTGTCTATTAGCCAATCAGATTTTATAACACATTTCGGCCCGGGTCGATAACTGATATAATTTTTGCCCTGTTCTGTTCTGATATAATGGAAGCATGGCTTTTATTAGACTATGTCAATGATGTGTTAAAGGGCTAATAATTGATTGTTGTTTAATAAATAAAGATATAACTTCTTTATATTTAGATAAAACATCAAAATATAAAGGCATAACTTCTTTATACGTAGATAAAACATTTTTTATATTTACAAGTCGTATATATAGAGATTTTGCCATTGTATAGTGGTCGCATGCATTTATGTTCAGCGATATTGACATTATATCGAACTGTTTGCTAATGTAAGACAGTTAAGGCGTTCCATACATGGCGTTTTACCAGGTATATTCACATACCATGACTGCAAAATGTGGTATTCTGTCACGGCTCAAAAAACATGGTTTATCTATACGTGTATATGAGCCGTCCTCCATGAAAACCGGGCTTATTGACAAAATTGTGAAAATGTTGATAATTTATGGTAAGAAAGAGGCAACTCTTGTGAACTGTTTCTGAAATTTTGAACGCATTATTACATATATTAACGAAGTTATAGACTTTTTAAACTTACCACACCCGCCTAGTTTTTGAGTGACGTCGCATACGTCATTCGAGCGTTATTTGACGTAACGTTAACTACCATTTCATAAACCCAGTATTTGATTAATTATTGGCGTAAACTTTTAAAATTTTCGTCACATTTTAGAATAACATTCTGGTTTTAATAAAACACGACAAAATTGTGAGTGTTTGCTAAAAGGGAAAAGTAGCTACTATTTTTAACCACTAACACCTTGTTTTTCTCAATTCGGGTAGTTTTGGAAATTGGTCACCATAGCAACGACGGAAGTAATTTTATCATAATTTACCAGAAAATTAAATCTTTTAGATATTACAATGTTATCCAACTACTTACGATTAAATCGGTGAACATGACTTTTTTCTCATTTTAGACATATTTTTAAACATTATTACATAATTACTATTGTTATGTCAATAAGCCCGGTTTTCCTGGAGAACGGCTCATATATTATTTTTTCGATAACTGTTGTGAGTTTTTTGCTGAAAATGTGTGTTTTTGTAGCATTCAAAATTCTTATTCTTGTCTGATATATAATTAATCGAATTGGACAGTCTAAGTGCCAACATATGAAAAATACTGAAAACTGGTGTTTTCAAATATCATTAATGTTACGGCCACAGTGAAACTGAAAATTTGGAGATTTATATGTGATTAATAAGAAATGTCACTGGGTGTAGTATAAGGTATTAACCTGGGCCGATATTTACAAAGCATCTTAAGTGAAAACTTAGAATTTTCTTAAAATCTTAATTTTTTCCTAAGTGTATCAGCTAAACAAGAAAACTAATATTAACAATTATTAACATTGTTTAGAAGCATTATGTGAAGAGCTACAATTATCATATAGAAAACATTGGCTATTTTTCCTTTCTTGTGAAATATGGGCAGCTCGATATTTTAACTTAAGTCAAAATATTTAAGTTTTCACTTAAGATGCTTTATGAATACGGGCCCTGACCTTTAAGAGGAATTCCCTAAAACTAGCATAATTTTCTCTACTATCACATTAAATGAGCTGAATATACAAAGCACTTTCAATTATCATAATTTGTCGGAAGAAGGTGGTAGCAAATATGACTCTTTAATGTAAAAAAAAATATTTGAATAGCCAATAAATTATCGCTTCCATCGATTTATTATTATGTGGTCAAAGGGAAACAACTCGTGACTATTTTCGCTCGTTACGGAATACGTTTTTTATTCTTTTCTCAGTAATTAGTGGGAGCGTTATGTTGCAGATTTGACGAGTTTAAAGAGGCGTCCCCTATAACTTTGATCGTTTAAATCGATTCAGGAATATTATACATTAAACGAGAATCATAATTGCTTAAACTCCTCAAATTTACAACAAAAAGCTAATTACCGAGAAAATAATGAAAATATATATCCGTAACGAGCCAAAATAGTCAGGAATTGTTTCCCTTTGACCATATAATAATAAATCGCTGGAAGCGATAAATTATTATTGGTAATTGGAATATATTTTTGACGTTACAGAGATATATTTGCGCACACTTTCTTCTGACAAATTATGATAATTGATAGTGCTTTGAACATTTAGCTCATTTAATGTGATAGAAGAGAAAAAGATGCTAGTTATAGGGAATGCCTCTTGAAGCAATAATGATTCTCATTTAATGTATAATATCCCTGAATCGATTTAAACGATAAAAGTTATAGGGAATGTCCCTTTAACATTAATGTTCTCTTATCTATTCAGACGAAATCAACTCTACGGTCTTATTACAGTAATTAAGTGACTTGATTACTTACAAACTTCACATTCGCGGACATATACGTAGTGCGTATACACGTCTAAGCATAATCTGACTCAAACTAACGCCATATGCTTAGTTTCTCAAATACTCCGTAAGCCTCGTAAAGCAACTGAGAAATTTTGCTTTGAGGTTAATGTGGAAATGAAGAGAATGGTGCAATTATGTAAGTATATTCATTTCATTGTCAAAAAGTGTATTGTAAATTCATAAATTATTTTTCGTCTAAATTTTTTTCGTTCGGTTGGTTAAACCTGACAAGCGTTGCGCATGCGTGTGCACTTGTTGTTGGTATTTGTCCTTCCTCAATTCTGAAACTCAAAGAATTGAAATTAAACTTTAATTTTAACCTAGGTAAGTATCGTTCAATATTTTTTTAATTTTCGTGGGGGATTAAATTTCGTGGATTTCGTCGTTCACTTTCTTCCACAAAATTGAATCTCTTCGAACAATAATTTTGACCCTTGTATAGATGTAGAACGGTCGTCGAAACCTTAAAACTTCATACTCCGGGCTTCAACTTGAAAAACAGCCTTTTCTAGAAATGTACATCAAAACCTACACCAACTTGTAGCAAATGATTTAACTAAGAAAATGAACCCCCATGTCATATGTTTCCATTGAGTAATAAAGAAAATATAGCAGTTTTTGTAACTAAGAAATGCTCCAATTGGAGTACGGAGTATGAGTTGGAGCATGAAGTACGTTCTCCAATGTTTATAATCACCAGGCTTGGTTGCTTCGGGAGATCATGATGCTATCAGGTCCGGTGATTATTAACATTGGAAATTGTACTCTATGCTCCAACTCATACTCCGTGCTCCAATTGGAGCATTTCTTACTTACAAAAACTGCTGTATCTTCTTTATTAGTTAATGAAAACATATGAAATTGGGATTCATTTTCTTAGTTACACCATTTGCTACAAGTTGATGTTGGTTTTGATGCAAAATTCTAAAAAAGCTGTTTTTCAAGTTTGAGCACGGAGTACGAAGTTGGAGTATGAGATTGAAAAATGTTTATAATCACCGAGCCAGAAAATTGAAATGCCAACGATTGATGTATTTTAACATATCACTAAGACGATGTTTGTTGTTTCAGTACTTATGTCTGTGTTGGTGATTATCACTATCCAACCAACAGGTACGTATGTAATTAAAATGTAATTGTTAAAATAAAAAACCCTGACTACTTACAAATATTTAACATGAGAAATGATGTTTTAAATATCACTGTATATCATCAAAGTACATAGCCTCTCTTAATTTTTAAATTTTTAAAACAAACAACTTCTTATAAACCATGGTAACTTTATTTCGCACGAATTTAACATAAGAAATTGTGTTTTAAATAACACTGCATAACATCAAAGTACATAGCCTCTCTTAATTGTTAAAAGTTTAAAACAAACAACTTCTTATAAAACATGCTAAATGCTCCTTTATTTCACACGAATTTAACATAATACATTGTGTTTTAAATAACACTTAATTACATAGCCTCTACTCATACTCTGTTCTCCAATTGTAGCAATTCTTAGTTTCAAAACTGCTGTAACTTCTTTATTACTGAATGGAAACATATAAAATGAGCGTTCGTTTTATTAATTAGATCATTTGCTAAGTTGGTGTTAGTTTTGATGTCTATTTTCAAGTTGGAGCGTGGAGCATAAAGTTTGAGTATAAGAATGAGAAGTGTTTAAAATCACAGGGTCAATAGGCAATAGGCTGATAAGGAGCAAGTAATGCAGATTTCAAATAAGTAAAATTTAATGTCTTATGAGGATGTACTTGTTTATGTCGGACATTGGATTTCATTTAATGTATGCGGATGACATTTCCATTTTTATAGATGAATGTAAATATTTAAGCCTTATTGTCGCTCCCACAAACTATTTCCCGTTCATCCATTAAATACAATGAATTATGGAACCATCAGAAATGACAAATACTCGATGATAGAATGTTAACTATATCAGTCGAAAAAGAAGACCAGATATTATATTTAGTAAAATGTATGGTTAACTAAATACTTGTTTTGTAAGAGTTGCTTCCTTTAGACATTACAACATGCATTTATTGTTAACAATTTGTCATTTTGTCAACAAATTATTTGATACCTTATGATATTTTCTTCAATCATATAGTGTTTTGTACATTTGTGAATCAACTAAAGTGCTCACTCTGTAGAGAAGTTACCAAGTTACAGTTTATTGAAACAAATAGCAGTTAAGGTTTAATGTGACTTTAATTGAACATGGTTCTAATCTGTTGAAAGGTCTAGTTTAATTATTGTGTTTTCTGTAATCTATTGGGGGAACTTGACTTAACCAGTTTTCCAGAAGTAAAAGCAAATCACATGGCATCACTATGCAGAGATGTTACACCAAGTAACAGTTTATTTAAAATATAGAAGTTAAAGTGTATAGAGCTTTATCGGAAGATATTTTTTTGAAAAGTTTCAAAAACTGCAAAACAATTATGCTTTCATATCCATTAGAATATTTTTCATTTCAGTTTTAACAGAAACTCTCTCTGTGATTTTTGGACATGCAAACTGTCCATTTTCATACAAAAGTGTTCTAGAACACCCTATGAAACTACAAGAATCGTCAATTTTTCCACGACTGAATCAAAGTGCACAG
Source organism: Spisula subtruncata (assembly GCA_963678985.1). Classification (NCBI taxonomy): domain Eukaryota; kingdom Metazoa; phylum Mollusca; class Bivalvia; order Venerida; family Mactridae; genus Spisula; species Spisula subtruncata. The sequence goes on from OY787677.1 coordinate 6,743,994, forward strand.
AATCCATCCAAAGTTTTGATTTGAAATTCAGGTAGTCTAGTATCATACTTAAAACGATGCAAGTAATATTTGACATTGAACGACTGTTAGAATATAGCTCTATACACCTAAAGGCTTAATGTGACTTTAAGCTTGTGATTTTGGTATATGATTTTGCAGAATGTGTCAACTGCTATACATGTAACAATATAACGGATGTTAACCAGTGCAAAGCTTCAAACATTACAACATGCAAATCTGGGCAGGTAAGTGTTTCACGTTACAATTCTGACGTCACGCTGACGTCACGAATATCTTACAAGTTCAATTATAACGTCATGGTGACGTAACGCGTGTCTTTTTAGTAACACATAATGTCAGGTACATTTTGACTTACACATTACGCATACAGGTAAATTTTAACTTTAGACATAACGCATACATGTACTTTTTGACTTTAGACATAACGCATACAGGAAGAGATTGAATATTTACATTATGGGTACATGTACGTTTTGATCTTCTTCATTGTTGTTGTTCGCTACAACGTCACATATTCCGATTTTATTTGAAATATTATACAAATATCTGCAATTAAATGAACTTTTTTTGGACTATTGACGGTGATTTTGTCACATGTATGTTTCATTAGTGTATGTTTAATATGGTTAAGTTGAGTTCTTTCCCTGTCCGATTTCCTCTTATCATTTTTGGTAGTATACAATCTCATTTAAATCAGAACCTAACATTTCCTTTATTACTTTTGTTTACGCTGTTATAGATCTGACTACATTCTAAATAAGGCCACGTTAAAATGACCTCTCTAGTGCATGTATTATTAAAGCTATTCGTCTATATGTATAGAGAGTGTACTCGAGTTAGTATATGTTTAAACATGTATGTCACTGTAAACTCGGTAGTACAGCAGAGAGATTATCTGCACTTACATATTTGTGAAAGTGGCGACTTGATTGACCTGTGTAAAGTTCACACCGACATGATTAGTAGGGGAGAGTAATATGTGGGTATTATATAAATTAGATTGGATGGTGTATGTCGGACAATAGCAACGTATGTAGGACAATAGCGACGTATGTAAGACAATAGCAACGTATGTCGGACAATAGCAACGAATGTAGGACAATAGCAACGTATGTAGGACAATAGCTATACATGGCTAATGTTATACTGCTGTAAATGTAATCCTACTTTACATCAATATTTAAATTAGCCTTGATAGTATATGTTTTATATTACAGTCATGTTACACAGCCACTAAGATTGTTCATGGTGTTGAAATGATGACATTGGGCTGCAAGGATGTTGCAGTAAGTTGGTTACATCTTTGTGCTAAATGTTCATTTATTTGCTTTATTTTCTTTTTGTTCTTAGAGAAACGTCTTACAAAAGCGTGAATGGGAGTAACAATTGTTAAAAGGTTTACACAATAGAAAATAAAGATATTTTGCTTTTATATATCCACGCCATTGGATATTCCATATGGGCCTAGAAGAGTTTAATCATTTACTAAGTTAACCGAAAAATATATGATCGTTGTCAGTTTTAATTCGCCATTACTGTCGTTGTTTATTCGCGGTAACTATAGTAATATTGATAATAATAATAATAACAACAATTTTATCCAACAAAGGTAAAAAGCATAGCATGTATAAGCTTATTTACAAAATGGTCTTGTAATAATGTATAAAGAAGCAACCTACTGTTGTCGTTTGGATCAACGTTTCTCAAACTCCAAGGCTAACTTGATAACATATGTTTTGTTAGCACTAAAGCAGAAGACGTAATGTTATTTCGCCTAAAAGCTGGTGAAGTCACTAGTTTATTATTTCCCCCATTTGTTTGACATTATTCCGTCAATTGTTCTCACATGGGAGATAGTTGTTTGTGATAAAATGATACAGTATTATGTTTAACGTTACAGCAACGATACAGCATTATGTTTAACGTTACAGCAATGATACAGCATTGTATTTAACGTTACAGCAATGACACAGCATTATGTTTAACGTTACAGCAATAATACAGCATTATGTTTAACGTTACAGCAATGATACATCATTATGTTTAACGTTACAGCAATGATACAGCATTATGCTTAACGTTACAGCAATGTCACAGTATTATGTTTAACGTTACAGCAATGTTCCATTACGGCACCAATCAGTATAGTTGGTAGGCAGGTTACCACACGACAAGCACAGCATTGTACGGAGTGTTGTTCTACAGACATGTGTAACATACATTTATGTAGCAACCAGACAAGTAAGTACCGTGTTGACTACGGAAGCGTATGAGATACACTGAAAATATGTTGTTGATGCCGACGTGCAAGGTGTCATAATTGACATTACGCCAGTTGTCAATCAACACCCTTTAAATCAATTTTAGCGGTACATTATAATTACTTGGTCCAATGGTTTAACTTGAAAACCTTCGCAAAGCAGCCTACTACAAACAACCTGGAGGAGCGATCTCTTCTCTGACGTAATGTCAATTACGAAAACGTGGCGCGTGGTGGTTTGTCGTCGTAATCATGACAAGTCATCGAAGTGTGCACGACTACGGAATCAACATCTTCCATACAATGTCGTAGTATAAGTCAGATAAAGTACGAGTTTTTTTTATCAAAAGTGTCCTCTTACAAACTAATAGTTCAGTTATTTTCGTAAATATTATTTTTCGTAAGTTCAAATGAATTTATATCATTTCTTATTTAACTTATGATATTTGTTCCGCAAATTCCCTTTTAATCATGTTAACAAAACTGTTCTGACTATGCTAATAATCGTTAAGAATCTTTGAATAATAACTACGTTATATTCACACACAAGCAAGTTTTGCGTTAGTAAAGTCCGAAGGGTTGTAAATGTCACTTCTTTTGCCCGAAACTAACACAATTATGTATTTTGTTATTTAAATTAGTCCCTAGCCAAAAATGTGATCTATTCTAGATATCTAAAATTATTGATTTGACATTTCATGGATTTGTTCTCAACCTATGTTTGATCGAGCATCAAGTGCGTCTTTTTAAAAACGTTCACAGATCAAAATCCTTGATAAAACAATGTTTTAGACACTATTTATATAAGACTGTTATACTTGATCTTAAGTTTACAGTCAATAAAAGTTGTTTAAACAAGAAAAATGTTTAGAAAATTAACAATAACTATTGACCAAATGTTTCCCTTAGGGTATTCTAGACAATATCATACAAAGATTATTAGAAATTTAACGTAAAATTAATTTATAACCCGGGGTCAAAAAATATTTGTTTTACAACAATGTTCAATAGAAATAGAACCGTTATGCACAATTGTTTGTATTTAGTTATAATCGGAAGATTAATACTTTTTTAAGATTAGAATCATTGGTTATTGTAATTTACAAAACAATGATGGTTAATTTGAACAGTAATATCACTTGAATAAAATACAACGTTTTGACACTATTTATGATATATCACAATTAACACTTTTGATTTGTGAAAGTTATATCACAGGTCTAAGAAATTATATAAAAAAAAATAGTTTGACATCCCCAAGTTTTCACTCATTCAAAAGATAAAAGAACAGGTTAGAAATGTCTGTCCGCCCCTACACATATATAACATTTAACTCATAAACAGGCAAGAAAATGATTGTTCGGATCTAATTATGTCTCTACCACACAAAACAATAGAAATAATGCCTTTAGTCGAGTTTATGTTATAATATCAGATACTGTCCACGATGTGCCGTTCTGGGTTGGAAGCCATTGTCACGTTGTTCTGATATTGACAATGGAACCCAACCCGAAACGTTACAAACCTGTCAAATATATACTATATTGAATGGATAAAAATTTGTGGAAGTAAAAACTGTCGTTTATGATATAATTTCTTAAGCCGGTGGTTATATAATGCCAATCTATATCCATGTTTAGCGTCGTCTAACACCTAGGTGTTCAAGTCAATTTACGAAAGACAAAGGATTTGAAAAATACTGTTACAATTCATTGTCGCGGTTTCCATACTTTTTTCAATTTGCAATCTTCAGAATCAACATTACTAAGAATGAATTTACTAACTTGTCACATGCACAATACACACTCAAAAATAATCTTGTTAAGTGTCTCAAATATATTTTTGTGCGGGTGTTATACGATATGAAATGTGGGTTCATTTTCTCAATTAGATCATTTGCTACACATTGGCATTGGTGTCGATGCAACATTCTAAAAAAATTTTTTTATCAAGTTTGAGCATGGAGTATGGAGTTTGAGTATAAAAAAATGTTTATAATCACCGGGCCATATCATATATCAATATCATAATGGTTAACTATACATTGCATTTCAGCAACTACATGTGCTGACGATAACTCCGTAGACTGCACAATAATGGATACTTCCTTTAACATATGTAGCAAAACACAAAATGCCAAACTGTTTTGTCCCAAATACTGCGGATTGTGCAGTTCCGGACCTGGTAAGTGTTTTCAGATTTTTCTTGTTTCTCTGCAATGGTATAGGATCTGATGACACTCCACAAGGGGTCATTTTGATGTGAACTTTACATCATTCAATCAAATCGCTTCTTTCACAAATCTGAAAGTGTAGAGAATCTCTGCTGAACTACATAGTTTACAGTGAGAGAGATGTTAATAGTATAATATTCTATAAAGTTATACAGAAAAATGAATAGCTATAATCCAACATGCACTTGAGAAGCCATTTGAACGTGACCTCTTACGTAATGTAGTCAGATCTATGTATAACAGCGTAAAGGAATGGAACTAATGTTATAGTTTAATTTTGAACCTTGAGCCATGAACTTTCAGCCGAGTCCATTTGGGTAGGTAATCCGTGATTTATTCAATAGTCATTCTTTAAAGATATGCTACTTACTATAGTTCAATTTTGAACCCTGAGCCATGAACTTTCAGACGAGTCTATTTGGGCGGGTAACCCGTGGTTTATTCAATAGTCATTATTAAAAGATATGCTTCTTAATTCTGTGTGTAATTTATCGATTTACAGTTTATCGGCGAATGGATTAAACTTTAAAAGTGCAGTCACGGCTCAATGCTCGAAATCGTACTATACTGTGTGTAATTTATCGATTAACTGTTTATCGGCGAATGGATTAAACTTTAAAAGTGCAGTCACGGCTCAATGCTCGAAATCGAACTATAGGATGTGATTTTAATGAGATTTGGTAATGATGTGTTATTCGATTTTATACAACAATTACCATTTAATTAATTTTGAATTGAAAAAAATAAACATGAATTTTTAACAATTGCCCGTTTGTGGTAATAAAGGAATGATCAATTCTTCCTTTAATAAATTTTCTGTTCTGTTCTGTTCTGATCATAGTACATACTTGTATAGTTTCAGCGGTCGATGGTAATTGGACACAATGGTCCGGTTGGTCACAATGTGATGTGTCATGTGGTCACGGTAGGAACACTCGTACCCGATCTTGTTCAAACCCACAACCGGAACATGGTGGACATGATTGTGTAGGTAGCAAACAAGAGGTTCAGTCATGTCAGACGACTGTGTGTCCCGGTATGTACAAATTGCATATGCAAGGAGTGTTATAAATAAGTATGTATGGATGACAATTTTAAAAAAATATTTGAGTTTCAATTTTGAACTGTTGCCAGAAAAAACGTACATCTTTTGTATTTTGTCTTTTGTCTCTTGTCCTTTGCTATTCAATGTTTAAATATCATTTTATTTCGTATTAAAAAAAAACATCATACAAATTACGCAAAATTACTCTAAGCTTTTTTGTATTACACTATAAATACTACAAATGTATATAATTGTACAACATTTCAATTGATACTGTCGCTACATTCCAATCATAACCGGATGTTCCGTCACCGATTTCATTTTCGCACTCATTTTCTGATTAAGTCCCATCAATTCATCAATCAGGTGCGAAATGCATGATTTTAATATAACTGGCCTTGATAGAGTTTCAAGGCTTTGGTAAAAACAAAAGTATAAAAGCGCGAAAAAGGACGCCGTAGTTTAATTGTAAAGTGCATAATTTGAATAATGAGTACAGTCATGTAGGTTTGGTCCTGTAACAGAAAATGATTCAATAAATTTAGTACAACATCTCATTGTAAGTAAATTAAACATGACCGCATAATATTATTTTCTATTTCGGTAAAGAACAAAGCGAATATTCAATTTATTATTTGTTATCAATTGATTATCGAAACTTATCAGTGAAAATAACATTCCCGTCATTTTGTTATTTTCACAGTTCCTGGAGCTGGTCCCAGGACCGTACTAGTACAGAAAAAAAATATACGTAATGTAATTTTGGCGCCATAGTTTTCACGTCGTGAGGTTCCATTGTCAACGAAATTTTCCAAATAGGTCATTGTCTGTTTCATTGTTCGCGTAAATGAAGCAACTTTTAAACAGAACATTTGTAGATTTTTTGTGAAAGATCTGATTTTATTTTACTTGCGATCACAGAAAATTATATTGATATCTATGATCACTCGGTTAAATAAAATTTGCTCCTGAGCGCCTTTATTCAGTTACCTCCCGTTCAATTAAATTATAGAAGGCATTAGTTACCTCCCGTTGAAAGATGTTCGTAGCGTCCCGCTGAGGTAACGGACACCTGTTCAGGTTAGTATTTAATATGGTATGAGTATAAAATGATATTTTATACAGTTGTGTATTTGGCCTTTGTAGTTGACGGATTATGGAGTTTATGGTCTGGTTGGTCAAAATGTGATGTGTCATGTTACTCCGGTATGAAAAATCGTACCCGATCTTGCACGAACCCACAACCAGCAAATGGTGGACAAGACTGTATAGGTAGTCAACAAGACACTCAGATTTGCCACACTACGACAATTTGTCCGGGTGAGTATTCTACGCTTTTTTGGTCAAACGGACGCGTTTTATAAGATCAAACGAAATTTTTTAGTAGTTATAATTATTCTATTAGTTTCCACGTATCCCTTAACATTTAACCTAAATTTGACTTAATACTGCTGATCGGTCTATGCAGTCAAATCAATTTACTTGAAAAAAAAACATTTTTCATAAAATGCCACACATAGAGTCAGTCAATGTATTATTGGCATTTTGTTTTTGCTTATGTAAAGTTTGATATAGAGGATCTACCACAAGTTGTCAGTTGGACTATCACTGCAATGTGTTGATTGGTCGGGCCATATAAATTCAGGTTGCTTCGATAATGCCGTGTCTCGGGAGATCGTAAATTTACAATACGCTGATAATTTATAGATCATACTTTAATCAGTTGCCGGCTCATGGAGTTCATGGACTGGTTGGTCACAATGTGATGTGTCATGTGGCTATGGTATGAAAACTCGTACCCGAACTTGTACGAACCCACAACCAGCACATGGTGGTCATGAGTGTGTAGGTAGCCAACAAGACAGTCAGATTTGCCACACAGCGACTATTTGTCCGGTTTAGTAGATTTCTACGCTTTTACAATCAAATAAAGATGTTATTATTGCATCAATTGTTCTAACTATTCCTAAATTTAATCCGTATCCGGAACGCTTTTTTGACATTTTCAGCACTAGAAATCGATAAAATTATTTTTAAAAAGCACATTGCCTACATTGCTACACGAAGAGTCAAGAAATTATATTGTTTTAGCTTCTGTATGCGTATGGTTTAATAATGGAATCATCGGTATTCTATAATTTCTTTGTAACATTGGGTCATCTTGAATTTTGTCAGCGGGGACTTGGACTTTTAATTGTTTCTTTGGCTTATGTGTGGGCATTGCTCAGTGTAGTTGTGTTTTGGTGTTACTGATTTCAGTGCTCGACTGGTTAGGTTGAGTGCTGTCTTCCTTACCCGATTTTCTCATACCTTTTTTATAAAACATTTTAATACATGTAATCGTTAGAATATAGTTTGTGTTCATTGTGTTGCATTGTATAACGTACTGATAGCCGCTTTAATTTGTTTCATATTCCAACCTTATTTGGAACAAAAATTGATAAAGCCATCTTAGCAAAACGTTGTGTTTTATTAAATGAACATTATGCAAGTTTTATTCCATGTGTAGTGGAGGTTTATTATCATTCTTTATACCTCATTTGATCTAATGATATTAGTCATACGTGCCAAGTACTCTTATTAAAGTGGAGTTACTCCTTTTTTCGTTGGTAATTCCTAGTATTCCATGTTCAACTTACTTTGAATAAAGGTATATTTGATTCTTTTTATGATGTTCTTTCCCATATTGATAACCACAATAATAAATTAGTGTATATACATTCCTGTTTATACATCTAAATCTCTTTTAAATCACATTTAAGTGCATCAAGTGTGACATATTTTGCTTCATCACTCCTATTTTGGATTAAATTTTATTGGAATGTATGAAATGAGTATAAGCTGAACATTCTTAGATGATAATTTATACAGTTGTGTATTCGTCCATTGTAGTTAACGGCTTATGGAGTTCATGGTCAGGTTGGTCACAATGTGGTGTGTCATGTGACTCTGGTACGAAAACTCGTACCCGAACGTGTACGAACCCACGACCAGCACATGGTGGACATGACTGTGTAGGTCGCCAACAGGACACTCAGATTTGCCACACAGCAACTTTTTGTCCAGGTTAGTAATCTTCGCTTGGTTTGCACATTTTGGTGAAACAAAAATAGAATTATGGGTTTTGGTAACAATATACACACTACCGTTTAATTTTGCTTTTGCAACTGCCTTAAATTTTGTGTTTGAGTTTGAATTTAAAGAGATGTCGGTCATTTTTCTCTTACTCTAAATATGTTATTGGCAGTTGACTTAAATCACATCAGATAAGCAAAATGTACCTAATACACGTGATCTGAATACAACACCATGTTTTCTTCTTACTGACCTTGTATTTGCTCACTATTTTACCAGGGTTCTTATTCAACAACCGTGTAAGTCTCAAAGACAGACTTAGACTTTTCTTGGTCGAATGTTCTATTCGTTCCCAAATTGTTAGAAGTGTATTGATTTTGATTATTTTATAGAGGATCTATCACGAGTTGTCAATTGATATAAATTTATATTAAACGAGTTTTGAAAGAACTTGCTATGCGAGCGTCTGGCGAGCTTAATAATATTTCCTGAATGAGTTTAATATATTAAATATATCAATTGTCAACGAGTGATAGATTCTTTATATCACATGACACTAAAAACGCAGAATACGCATTGCTTTATTGGAAAAATCACCCATGCGTTTTAAATTAATACTATCCGTGTTACGTATTCGATTATACGTACTCGCTATACTAACCTAGATACAAGGAAAGTCATGTGGTATCGTCGGGTGACCTTTTTGACACGGTCCTAATTCGACGCCATGTTTGTTTTGATCTCGTTTTCGATAATCGGCTATCCCATGACGTCATTTTTCCTGCTGATCATATTCAGGGAAGACATTGGGAGTCGATTATGTCAAATGTGCATGTCAAAATACTTCAACTTACTTTTTCTGATAGTTTATGGCTAGTTGATCAAAAAAGCCTAACTTGTTACAACAAGCTCCCACCAATTACCGAGAAAAAATGAAAATATATTTCTGTTGAGTGCCAAAATAGTCACGAATTGTTTCCCTTTTACCTTATAATAATAATCACTGGAAGCCATTTATTATTACTGGTGATTTGAATATTTTTGACATTATAAGAACATTTTTGCGTACACTTTCCTCTGACAAATGATGATAATTGATAGTGCTTTGTACATTTAGCACATTTAATGTGTTAGTATATGTAGAGAAAAATATGCTAGTAAAAGGGAATGCCTCTATAAATATTATCTTTACTAGTTGATGGTAAATGGACCCTATGGACAGGTTGGTCACAATGTGATGTATCATGTGACTATGGTACGAACACTCGTACCCGATCTTGTACGAACCCACAACCGGATCATGGTGGACATGACTGTGTAGGTAGCAAGCAGGAGACACTTGTTTGTCAGATGGCGACTATTTGTCCAGGTTTGTTTAATAACGCTTGTTAATCATGGAAAATAAAAATAAATCAAACTCCAGCCCAATGTACCCGTATCAACACTAGCTTAAACACCAATCGGTACTCCTCGGAGTTTATCTAACGAAAGTGCCTCGGACATAATAGGAAAGTCGCCATTATCTCGGAATACTTTACAGCATTGCTCATGAGAATAAAACAATGGAATCGAAGAAAAATAAAAGTTACTCACTCTTTGGAAGGTATGAACTCCTAAAATGAAAGTTGTAATTGAAGGACTTCTTGATAGCATTGAAAAACTGATGATTAGACGTTACCGAAAACAGTATAACCAAAATGTGTAACTCTACACTTATGTTCGAGGTGTATTTACAAAAATGTACCAGGTACGGAAATGCCGAGTAGTTACGATTGCTTAAACACATCATCGATATGTGGCTAATACATTTGTAAATCATCACATATTAATAAAATAGTTTTGGAACAAAAAATAAAAAATGGACCTTGCCTACCTATATTTTACTCCAAATTTAACCAGATCCATTAATTTGCTTGGACCGTAGTACAAATTGGCTTCGAAAGTTCATTAGGAAGCAAACAAGAATTCCTGTCGTGTCATTTTGCAACTTTTGGTCGAGTGGTACCAAGGTACATGTAATTAGTAACAATTAACTTTATTCGTCTGTGCAAAGGCTAATCATACGTCGGATGAAAAGTCCGAAAAGACCTACTCCGGATCTCCACTAATATGTAGGTACAAATAGATTTTTACCGTTATAATCCTTGTGTCACTTGAATATTCATATCTGTACAATAGAGTTAGGGTCAGTTGTGTTTGCATATGAATACCAGACCAGTCTAACCCGGCCAAACGTGTTTGTACCTACATTTAAATTAAGGGGAATACCACCTTGCAGAGAGTTCCGGATATCAACTATTACTGTCCTTAGTGTTTTAAACTAGGTCATGCCCCGGGTTTGTTGTGCCTCATTTGGTCACCGTTTTGGCATGAGTTTGTGTGGGCATTGCTCAGGGAAGTTGTGCTGTGGTGTTTACTAATTTCTTATAATTTTTTACAAAGCACACTTGAAAAGTTTTCATGGATCCCAATAGCCAAAATACAGCATTCTAAAGGAATATCTTAAATTAATTCCTGTCCCTTCGGGTCAATAGTTATACAACAAAAATATTTTGAAACCATAGCGCCAAGGAGTTTAACGTTAAGTTAATAGTAACATATCAAGTACTTGGAACAAAACTGAAATTTCCCCTCATGACTCAGGTGAGCGTAATTGGTCCCTCGGGGTCCTCTTGTTTAAATTTAATCGAAATCAGGAATTTTGATAATAATGATAATCACGTGATCATATTTGCTTATCTCGTGATCATAGTTGCTAATCACGTGATCATATTTGTTAATCACGTGATATTTTAGTTCATGGTGGATGGAGCAGTTGGAATTCATGGGGAACGTGCTCTAAATCATGCGACACCGGCACACAACACCACACCAGGACCTGTACTAATCCTTCCCCAGCACATTCTGGAGATTCGTGTGTTGGTAGAAATCTTGGATATCGTCCATGTTCACAAGGAGCATGTGCTGGTAAGTCGCTTTATACATTTTTGAGGTCGGGTGGTTAGGGCGACTGCCTTGAAAGTCGGTAACAGACAAATTCATTCATTCATTCATTCATATGTGAAAATTAAATACATTTATAAAGTTAGACATATACTCATACATTATAAAATTCATTCCTTCATTCATTTATTCATTCACGAGGAATTACAGACACATCTGTGGACACAAACTAGGTTAACCGCGGTATTAATGCAACTATTGTGATATTTTTTTTGAAGATTTGTCTGAACAGTTTGAAGATGAAATCCTCAAAATAGGCAGCTCATACATGTATTATATGTTACATGTACTCTACATTTTAGACTTAGTAACAAACGGTGGATGGTCAGCGTGGTCATATTCGGGTGGATGTAGTGTAACCTGTGGACAAGGCTCTCGAACCCAGACCAGATCATGTACTAACCCAGTACCATCACTACATGGACAAGATTGTATCGGTTATCACTCACGTGCCGGTGACTGTACTCAACCAGCATGCGGTGAGTTAATATATAACATGAATTTCCTTGTATCCGTGTTACTATAACCTGTACGTATATAGAGGATCTTACGTCAGCGACTTTTCATTTTGAATTTATTAAACGAGTTGGATAAACGTGATGAGATACGAGGCTCTGCCGAGTATTTTATACCTTTTATCGAACGAGTTTAATAAATTTAATATGATAATACACGAATGTAAGATTCTTTTATCACATAAACAAAATAAGCTATTTAAATGTCGAAAACTAAATATAGTAGACCCGCATCCCCTTAAGAGAGAATAAGATTGAGGTGAGTAATGCGGTTAAGCATAAATGAGCATCTAAACATAGTTCAACACAGTGACTGTATTTCAATTACATTTAATGCAACGTTGAAAACGAATATGAGTCGATAGGGAATATTTAAACAGTAATAACGTCACGGACAATATATAGCATATAGAGCCTTTTTTCCAGCTGAAAGGTGCATGTTTTATGTTATTGTCTTCAGTATGGACGTGTCCACTAACCCGGACACAGGGAAAGTCATGTGATATATAGAGGATCTATCAAGAGTTGTCAATTGATATAAATTTATATTAAACGAGTTTTGGAAATTTTATTAAACGAGCATTTGGCGAGCTACATAACATTTTCTGAACGAGTTTAATATACATATATCAGTTGACAACAAGTGATAGATTCTTTTTATCATATGACACTAAAAACGCTAAATACGCATTGATTTATTGGAAAAAACTCAATACCTTATACTACACGTGGTACGTATAACTTTATACGTACTGGCTATACTAACCTGGATACAAGGAAAGACATGTGATAAAAAGTATGTAGTACTCGTTGTCAATTAATATACACTTATATTAAACTACTATTTTTCGTTTTTTTTAACATTTAAATGACATATTTTGTTTATGAGATCAATAGAATCTTACAGTTGTGTCTCTCCATATCAAAATTATTAAACTCGTTGGACCAAAAGTTATAAAATACTCGACAGAGCCTCGTTTTTAGCCCACCTTGTCAGAAGGTGAGCTTTTGTGATCACTCTCCGTCCTTCGTCCGTCGTCCATCCGTCCGTCGTCTATCGTAAACAATTGGCTTGTGTACACTCTAGAGGCAACAGTTTTGATCTAATCTTCATGAAACTTGATCAGAATGGTGTTCTCAATAAAATCCATGCCAAGTTTGAAACTGGATCATGTGGGGTCAAAAACTAGGTCACTAGGTCAAATCTAAGAAAAACAATGTGTACACTCTAGATGTCACCAAGTTGATCCAATCTTCATGAAACTTGGTCAGAATGTTGTTTGTCATAAGTACTAGGTCATGTTCGAAACTTGGTTATGTGGAGTCACTCGGTCAAATCTTTGAAAAACCTTGTGTACACTCTAGAGGTCCGTTTTGATCAAATATTTATGAAACTTGGTCAGAATGTTGTTCCCCATGAAATCTAGGCCAAGTTCGAAACTGGGTCATGCGGGGTCAAACAACTAGGTAATTCGGTTTAATCTTAGAAAAATCTTGTGTACACTCTAGATATCACCGTTTTGATCCAATCTTCATGAATCTTGGTCAGAGCGTTGTTCTCCATGGATTCTAGGCCAAGCTCGCAACTGCGTCATGCTGGGTCAAAAACTAGGTCATAAGGTCAAATCTTAGAAAGACATTGAGTACACTCTTATAGGTCACCGTCTTGATCTATGTTCATCAAACTTGGTCAGAATATTGTTCTTCATGAAATCTAGACCGTGTTTGAAACATGGTCGTGTGGGGTCAAAACTAGGTCACTATGTCAAATCTTAGAAAAAACCTTGTGTACACTCTAGATGTCACCAATTTGACCCAATCTTCATGAAACTTTGTCAGAATGTTGTTCTCCATGAAATCAAGGCCACTGTGGAAAAAGGTCACGTGGGGTCAAAAACTAGGTCATTAAGTTAAATCTTATAACAAAAATTGTGCTTTCTCCAGAGGTCCAAAAACAGGTCACAATGTCAAATCTTGGGATAACCTTTTGTACAATCCAGTGGTCTCCGTTTTGATCCAATGTTAATGAAATATGGTCAGCATGTTAATTGTATTGATACCTAGACCAACGTACAAAAGGTGAGCGACCAAGGGCCCTTTGGGCCCTCTAGTTATTACTTTTATCCAACTCATTTAATAAATTCAAATAAAAAAGTCATTCATGTAAGATCCTCCATGTACTTTATATTGTAGACTTGGTTGTAATAAACGGCGGATGGTCAACGTGGTCATATTCGGGTGGGTGTAGTGTAACTTGTGGACAAGGCTATCGAACCCAGACCAGATCATGTACTAATCCTGTACCATCACGACATGGACAAGATTGTATCGGTCATCACAGACGTGCCGGTGACTGTACTCAACCAGCATGCGGTAAGTAAATATATAACAAGAATTTCCTTGTATCCGAGTTAGTATAACCTGTACGTATATAGAGGATCTTACATGAGCGACAATTTATATTGAATTTATTAAACGAGTTGGATAAAAGTGATTAGATACGAGGCTCTGCCGAGTATTTTATACCTTTTTATCGAACGAGTTTTATAAATTTAATATGGAAATACACGAATGTAAGATAAACAAAATAAGCTATTTAAATGTCGAAAACTAAAAATAGTAGACCCGCATCCCCTAAAGAGAGAATAAGATTGAGGTGAGTAATGCGGTTAAGCATAAATGAGCATCTAAACATAGTGCAACACAGTGACTGTATTTCAATTACATTTAATGCAACGTTGAAAACGAATATGAGTCGATAGGGAATATTTAAACAGTAATAACGTCACGGACAATTTTAGTAGGCCTTATCCAGTCTTAAAATTAGTTTGATAAGGGAACATACTAAAAACGGGAAACGTCACGTACATTGTGACGTCATGTTTAGGTCTTGACGTCATCACTACTTCGAATTTCTGGAATGTGATTGATGAATGTTAAAGCAATGCGATTTTAAAACTCAAAATGCATTAAACATTTGCAGGAAGTGTTAGTCTATGCTTTTTTCAATGTAGGTTTGTGTTTATTTATTATATTTGAATTGAAGTGCCTTTGTATATTCCGCTTGAGATTTTCAGACTGGTCTCTGAAGCATGGCGTAGCGCCATGCCCTAGTTTCCAAACGCCATGTTGCCCTTTAATCTGTATAATTGCGCCATGTGTCATAAAAGTGCCCTTTTCACGCCCTGATCGAGTGTCATCAATTGAAATTACGTAATACAATGTATGTTTACATACCGCCGCTAATCCGATAATTGCTCTACTTACTGGTTCCGCGCGTCACACGCTGTGTGTATACAACGTATACAACGATACATCCGGGTTCTTAAAGGGAACCAGTGCGCTGTTACCAAGCTTCTACGAATTATGCATTGTTTACCGCACAGCGAAATATACGACTGGGAATCAGTAAACTGTAAACAACGGTGTTGTGAATTTTGTGACCATTAACGCTCAAAGAGCAATAAAACAAACGATTAGCACCTCTGATGGGTATATTTCATCAAAGTCGATGTCGATCGACACAATTAAGGCTATAGATCTGTACCAATGAAAAGGTATTTACGTGTAATTACCGTATTACGAGAAAATTTTTGTGTTTATCATCGCTCCTTTCAATTTCGTTTTGACGGTTTGCGCGCTTTAGATAATTGTTTTTTATTGCTCAAAGTTTGTCATACGAGCAATTATGCGTTCAGAAGTGTGTTTTATTTTATTCTCTTCGAATATTTCTGACTGTCAACATCTATCAATAATGCCTTCTGCATGACGTCGTTTAGCGTCAATAAATAAAGAAAATATCAAAGTTGCAAAGACAACCAAAGGCAATGCAGGTAGGACAGGGCAGATAGGCCAGGGCAGGCAGGGCAATGCAGGTAGGGCAATGCAGGTAGGGCAGGGCAGATATGCCAGTGCAGGCAGGGCAATGCAGGCAGGGCAATGCAGGTAGGGCAGGGCAGATAGGCCAGTGCATGCAGGGCAATACAGGCAGGGCAATGCAGGTAGGGCAGGGCAGATAGGCCAGTGCAGGCAGGGCAATGCAGGCAGGGCAATGCAGGTAGGGCAGGGCAGATAGGCCAGTACAGGCAGGGCAGATAGGCCAGGGCAGACAGGCCAGTGCAGGCAGGGCCATGCAGGTAGGGCAGGGCAGATAGGACAGTGCAGACAGGGCAGATAGGCTAGGGCATACAGGCCAGTGCAGACAGGGCAGGGCAGATAGGCCAGTGCAGGCAGGGCAGGGCAGGGCAGACAGGCCAGTGCATGCAGGGCAGACAGGCCAGTGCATGCAGGGCAGACAGGCCAGTGCAGGGTAGGGCAGGCAGGCCAGTGCAGGGCAGACAGGCCAGTGCATGCAGGGCAGACAGGCAAGTTCAG
The DNA here is from genome assembly GCA_963678985.1 of Spisula subtruncata. Taxonomy (NCBI): domain Eukaryota; kingdom Metazoa; phylum Mollusca; class Bivalvia; order Venerida; family Mactridae; genus Spisula; species Spisula subtruncata. Next base: position 6,760,520 of record OY787677.1, read on the forward strand.
GTAGGGCAGTGCAGACAGGGCAGATTACATAGACAGGAGGTAAGACACTTACGTAAGAATTATAAATTGTATAAGTATTTATTGGCTAAGCACTAAAGGGAATTCAGTATTTCTGCTGAATATAATAATGATAGTACCACCGTTGCAATGGAGAACCAGGATACTCTGAAGATTTAGATAATGAAAGTACACATATACACACACACTGTCACATGTACAACGTTTACAAAATTGAATACACAAAACAGGGAAACAAAGAAATCAGCACATCTGTTCACAAAATGACAAGCAGTTAAAGACTGCCTTTGACAAAGGATTTCGCGCGCTGAAATGCCCCATCCAGGAGCTTATCGCCATGCCTTTCCAAAATACTGGCTAAAACACTAGGTCACCGTCTTGTCTATCGATCTGACCTGTACCACTGACGATAAAATCACGGTCGCCCAATTTTGTTTTTGACAACGCGTATGAATACATAAAAATAGTGATAAGCTCCCCTCATTTGCATACTTATGATATTATTGAGGAGTGTAATATCGTTTTTATGTAATGGGCTTTATGACACTCCCACACAGTTATTTATGTGATAAACCTTCATACGTAAAACGTGTAAATTAACGTTTAAATGCCGTCTTTTATTCTCCTAAATGACGTCATTTAATCTCATAAATGACGTCATTTTATGCCGAAATGACGTTATTTTTTGGCGTCGATTATATATCTTATAGAGCCTTTTTTCCAGCTGAAAGGTGCATGTCTTATGTTATTGTCTTCAGTATTGACGTGTCCACTAACCCGGATACAGGGAAAGTCATGTGATATATAGAGGATCTATCACGAGTTGTCAATTGATATAAATTTATATTAAACGATTTTTGGAAATTTTATTAAGCGAGCCTTTGGCGAGCTACATAACATTTTCTGAACGAGTTTAATATACATATATCAGTTGACAACGAGTGATAGATTCTTTTCATCATATGACACTAAAAACGCTAAATACGCATTGATTTATTGGAAAAAAACTCAATACATTATACTACACGTGGTATGTATAACTTTATACGTACTGGCTATACTAACCTGGATACAATGAAAGTCATGTGATAAAAAGTATGTAGTACTCGTTGTCAATTAATATACACTTATATTAAACTACTATTTTTCGTTTTTTTCTTAACAATTAAAAATGGCATATTTTGTTTATGTGATCAATAGAATCTTACAGTTGTGTCTCTCCATATCAAAATTATTAAACTCGTTGGACCAAAAGTTATAAAATACTCGACAGAGCCTCGTTTTTAGCTCACCTTGTCACAAGGTGAGCTTTTGTGATAACTCTCCGTCCTTCGTCCGTCGTCCATCCGTCCGTCGTCTATCGCAAACAATTGGCTTGTGTACACTCTAGAGGCAACAGTTTTGATCTAATCTTCATGAAATTTGATCAGAATGGTGTTCTCAATAAAATCCATGCCAAGTTTGAAACTGGATCATGTGGGGTCAAAAACTAGGTCACTAGGTCATATCTAAAATAAACAATGTGTACACTCTAGATGCCACCAAGTTGATCCAATCTTCATGAAACTTGGTCAGAATGTTGTTCTTCATGAGTATTAGATCGAAACTGGGTCATGTAGAGTCAAAAGCTAGGTCACTAGGTCTAATCTTTAAAAAACCTTGTGTACACTCTAGAAGTCATTGTTTTGATCCAATATTCATGAAACTTGGTCAAAATGTTGTTCCCCATGAAATCTAGGCCAAGTTCGAAACTGGGTCATGCGGGGTCAAACAACTAGGTAACTAGGTTTAATCTTAGGGAAAACCTTGTGGACACTCTAGATGTCACCGTTTTGATCCAATCTTCATGAATCTTGTTCAGAGCGTTGTTCTCCACGAAATCTAGGCAAAGTTCGCAACTGAGTCATGCGGGGTCAAAAAGTAGGTCATAAGGTCAAATCTTAGAAAGATTTTGAGTAAACTCTTAGAGGTTACCGTCTTGATATATGTTCATCAAACTTGGTCAGAATATTGTTTTACATGAAATCTAGACCATGTTTGAAACTTAGTCGTGTGGGGTCAAAACTAGGACACTAGGTCCAATCTTAGAAAAAAACCCCTGTGTACACTCTAGATGTCACCAATTTGATCCAATCTTCATGAAACTTGGTCAGAATGTTGTTCTCTATAAAATCTAAGCCAATGTGGAAAAGGGTAATGTGGGGTCAAAAACTAGGTCATTAAGTTAAATCTTAGAAAAAAAACCTTGTGCTTTCTCCACAGGTCACAGTTTTGATCCAATCTTCATGAAAATTGGTCAGAATTCATACCATGTTCAAAACTGAGTTATGCGGGGTCCAAAAATAGGTCACACTGTCTAATCTTAGAAAAACCTTTTGTATACTCCAGTGGTATCCGTTTTGATTCAATCTTAATGAAATATGGTCAGAATGTTAATTGTATTGATACCTATACCAATGTACAACAGGTGAGCGACCTAGGGCCCTTTGGGTCCTCTAGTTATTACTTTTATCCAACTCGTTTAAATAAATTCAATATCAAAAGTCACTCATGTAAGATCCTCCATGTACTCTATATTGTAGACTTGGTTATAATAAACGGTGGATGGTCAGCGTGGTCATATTCGGGTGGGTGTAGTGTAACTTGTGGACAAGGCTATCGAACCCAGACAAGATCATGTACTAACCCAGTACCATCACGACATGGACAAGATTGTATCGGTTATCACTCACGTGCCGGTGACTGTACTCAACCAGCATGCGGTAAGTTAATATATAACATGAATTTCCTTGTATCCGTGTTATGATAACAAGTACTTTATACGTAACCAGTGCAGTTTAACGTTTTAATGGCGTCATTTTATCTCCTTAATGACGTCAATTACGCCATTTATCTCATAACTGAAATACCCATTAATGGGTGGGTGGTTTGGGACTGTGATGAAAACTGACTTCTGATCGAAAATGACAATATTGTTTTGGCGTCGCTTATATAGCGGAGTCTTTTTTTCCAGCTGAAAGGTGCATTTTTCCTGTTATCATTGTTGTCATGTGATATAAAGTATGTAGTACTCGTTGTCAATTGATAAACACTTATATAAAACTCGTTTGATAAAAGTTAAAATCAATTGACATCTCGTAATAGTTTCTCTATTTATCACATAAATAACGTGATATCCCATGCGATAACAAATGACGGAACAAATCCGCGAAAACATAGCGAATACAAAATATTCGTTATTTTTGACGTTGTTTGGACATGTTTCTTAAATTCGTCACAAAAAAAAACAAATTATTAAGCTCGCCAAAAGCTCGCTCAATAAATTGTGTTTTCTAGAATCGTTTAAGAAATGTTAATCCCCAAAGACAATTCAATGCGTATCATATATATATATATATAGAAGATCTATCACCAGTTGTTAATTGAATGAAGTTATTCACGGTTCAAAGTTTTGTCTAATTATAGTTTGTTCTATAAATAACTGAAAATTCGGGTTTGGTCAAAAGTGGGAAGATTGCTCGTTCATGGTCATTGGTATATAAGGCAAAAATGGGGCGTTTCTCGCCACTCCAGCTTTTATTGGCAGAAAGTTTTTTTATCAAAGTCCTAACCCACCCACCGATTTATGGGTATTTCAGTTTCTGTGAGAATTTCGATATATAATGAGTGCGTTTGATTTAAATCACCACCATTTGTTAAGTGTAATAACTCTCGATTCATTACCGACAAAACAATTAAATGGGGTTTTAGTTTCGTCTCAGGATAACCAGAAGGATTCAATGCATATGGACATACGACAAACATAAGATATCTACATTTACATTTGCAAAAATAATTCTACAAGAATATCAGCTTGTGTTATAAAGTATAAAAATAGATGCCAATAATAGCCTTATTCCTATTTATGTGTTTGTTGTTATCTTGTTTGTGTTTAAGGTTAAACAACAACGTTGATGATAAGTGAATAATAAAGTTACTACTATTTTTAGTTTTTTTAACATTTAAAAATGGCATATTATGTTTATGTGATAAAAAGAATCTTACAGGTGTGACTGTCCATTTCAAAATTATTAAACTCGTTGGACCAAAAGTTATAAAATACTCGACAGAGCCTCGTTTTAGCACTTTTATCCAACTCGTTTAATAAATTATAATATAAAATGTCACTCATGTAAAATCCTCTATGTACTCTATATTTTAGACTTGGTTGTAATAAACGGAGGATGGTCAGCGTGGTCATATTCGGGTAGGTGTAGTGTAACTTGTGGACAAGGCTTTCGAACCCAGACAAGATCATGTACTAATCCTGTACCATCACGACATGGACAAGATTGTATCGGTCATCACAGACGTGCCGGTGACTGTACTCAACAATCATGCGGTAAGTCAATATACAACATGAATTTCCTTGTATCCGTGTTAGGATAACAAGTACGTTTAGCTTTATACGTAACCAGTGTAGTTTAACGTTTTAATGTCGTCATTTTATCTCCTTTATGACGTCAATTACGTCATTTATCTCATAACTGAAATACCCATTAATGGGGGTGGGTGGTTGCATTTTTCCTGTTATCATTATTGTCATGAGATATAAAGTATGTAGTACTCGTTATCAATTGATATACACTTATATTTAACTTGTTCAAAGTTTTGTCTAATTATAGTTTGTTCTATAAATAACTGGAAATTCGGGTTTGGTCAAAAGTGGGAAGATTGCTCGTCCATGGTCATTCGTATATAAGGCGAAAACGGGGCATTTCTCGTCACTCGAGGTTTTATTGGCAGACAGTTGTTATCTTGTCACGGGTGGACTCAGTGGTAGCGTGGCTTTGTACCACCGTGTACTGTTGTGTACAACGATATTTATAAGGTAGTGGGTTCTGTCAAACTGTATGGTGGATGCGATATATTACTGAAACAACAATGTCAAAGACATTAATTATTTATTACATTAGACGGTCAAATAAACCAATATGGCTATATACTGAGTATACGTCCGTAGGACGGGATACTAACACTAGAATGCCAAAGCATTCAATAACATAAATTTACATACATGTATACACTTCGTTAGTATTAAACACGAAGACCAGTGAGACACGTGGCTTACACAAAATATATAATGTCGAATAACAAACGAAATAGACATGGAACACAATTATGCTTTAAGGACAATAAATGTAGCTAAAATACAAAACTAACCTGAAACAACAATGTCAAAGACATTAATTATTTATTACATAAGACGGTCAAATAAACCAATGTGGCTATATACTGAGTATACGTCCGTAGGACGGGATACTAAAACTAGAATGCACCGAAGCATACAATATAGGTAGCCTCATCGGTTTATAGGTTGGAGAAGTATAAAAGTGTATATGGTCAAACACTCTATATAGGACTGGATATAGTGGGCATATAGGGAAAATATGGGTTTTTATAGTATGCGAAATAGAGCTGTTATTATAATTTATTTTCTTATTTATCTATTTATTTATAAGTAGTAAGTTTATTTATAGTTTATAAGGTATGGTAGTATTGGTATATATTGAGTTTATCTTATGTGAAATTGGTATTTAAAGCATAGTATATATTAAGAGAATTAAAGGCGTTGCATATTTATAGTCTATCACAGTCACGACCCACCCACCTATTTATGGGTATTTCAGTTTCTGTGAGAATTTCGATATATAACGAGTGTTTTTCATTTAAATCAGTTTATAACAAATAACACCACTTGTTAAATGTAATAACACTCGATTCATTACCGACTAAACAATTTAATGGAGTTTTAGTTTCGTTTCAGAATAACCAGAAGGATTAAATACACAAGGACATACGACAACCATAAGATATCTACATGTACATTTGCAAAAATAATTCTACAAGAATATCAGCTTGTGTTATAAAGTATAAAATAGATGCCAATAATAGCCTTATTCCTATATATGTGTTTGTTGTTTTCTTGTTAGTGTTTACGGTTAGACAACAACGTTGATGATAAGTGAATAATAAAGTTACTTACGAATGTATCGTGAGTAATATAAATCTATATTAAAGAGACATTCCCTAATACTAGCATATTTTTCTCTACTATCACATTAAATGAGCTGAATGTACAAAGCACTGTCAATTATTATAATTTGTCGGAAGAAGGTGTGAGCAAAAATGTCTCTATAATGTAAAAAAATATATTTAAATCGCCAATATATTATCGATCCAGCGATTTATTATTATGTGGTCAAAGGGAAACAACTCGTGACTATTTTCGCTCGTTACGGAAATATGTTTGTATTCTTTTCTCGGTAAATAGTGGGAGCTTTTTGTTGAAAAATTGACGAGTGTAAGCAATAATGATTCTCATTTAATGAATAATATCCCGGAATCTATTTAAACGATAAAAGTTGTAGGCAATGTCCCTTTAAAAGTGTTTTTGGAATTTTTTTTAAGCGAGCTTTCGGCGAGTCTTATAATATCTCCTGAGCGAGTTTAATATCAATATGTCAATTGACAGTGTTTTCTGCATGATACTGGAACCAGCTTTCATCTGGACGCTGCTGATTCATTTCAAGGACATGATACTGGAACCAGGACTTACTGATTATTTATCGTAGCAATGTTTTATCATCAATTCAAAAACATTTTCATTTCTTCTATGTATTGTTAGAATACTTGGTTACTTGCCCTAGCTTAAATACTAAATTATGTATCGGTCATTCATATATGACTCCGTTTCCTCTATTTTTATAAATATGAAATAGGTGTCCGTTGCCAAAGCAAAGCGCTACCGAACGCCTTTATTGAGTTAATCCCCATTTCAATTAAATACTAAATGCATGGATTACCTCCCGTGGAAAGCGCTACGTAGCGCTTTGCTAAGGCAACATCCATATGGTTACTATGTTACATTGTATAGTATTTAATGACACAGCACTTTTGTAAGGAATACGCTGTTTCTAGCTGTTCTGTCCGTTAGTCCGTCAGCCTATAGACGGATTCTTATGAACGCAACTTCTCCTACAGTTTTTGTTGGATATCATTATAAATGGTAAATGGTAAATGTGTGTGAATGAACGATTTTGCGCTGCAATGATATTTGACTGAATTACGAGCCTTTGTCAACATGGGTATATAAGTCTGCTGAATAACGCCAGCTTTAGTTCGATGCCGCCAGGAGGCGGCATCGAGTATGAAAGGGTGCAAGCAGATGTCCCAGGAGGATACAAGATTTGATTGGTTATAACGTTGTTGGACTCGCCCGTCAGGGGTAAAATAGGATGATAAATGTTCGGTAGGTACTAAAGTCCAAGTCCCAGGAGGATACAAGATTTGATTGGTTATAACGCTGTTGGACTCGCCCGTCAGGGGTAAAATAGGATGATAAATGTTCGGTAGGTACTAAAGTCCAAATCAGTTCGGAACGGGTGTTTATATAACGGCTACATATGTTGCAATTTGCGGGTCTTAGCAGGGGCTATTAAAAAGTAAAAAAAAACTATTTGCGCGGAGCGGCGATTTTCCTTTCGAACTTTTATGGAACATGTTAAATACTTTCATGTCTGTCAGATATTTTTTAGTTATGATTTTCGATTTTTTCCAGTTCTTAGGTTTTGTCTTAATCTAAATTTGATAAATGCAAGTGTTTTTTTAATCTCTATGTTTCTTTATTTATGTATGTCAGAATAGTTTGTTTTGCCAAAATTTAAACGGGTAAATATAGCTTGCCAACATTGAACTGACACTTCTTATTTACAAAATATTCATATGCGCTCCTATACTCCTGCCAAATGGAACTAGTTCTATGCATATTTTAAACTATGTTGAACGTATTAATTCGCAATAAATTTACTTATCAAGCTCACAAACCACGAAATAACAATGTCCTTTAGTGTCAGTTTCACGTTGTCAGGCTATACCACGTTATTGGAATACACTTTGTTATTTTATGAAACATGCTAAATGCCATCTGTGAAGCATTAATCAATATTATAATGGTGCTCATATTTCTAAAACATGTTATGTTCATTTGAATAAATATTTCAATAGAAAATAGAATGTTTTCATGTTTTCTATTCTTTCCTGGTGTTTCACTGCCTTCAAGTTTTTAACCAGGTTTTCCAAAGGAAAACTCTGGTTATTAGATTGCTGAATGTCGGCGGGCCTTAACAATTTCTTCTGTGCACAACTCCTCCTACATTTCTTCATAGATTTCAACCAAACTTTCAGAGAATGATTGTCATCATGTGACCTGGTGCATATTATCAGGGTTTTATGATTCAACCAATTTTGACGGAGTTATGGCCCTTGAAACAGAAAAAATTGGCCGCTTTCCTTATGTCGCACGGTACTCAAAGTACACGACATAGAGTCATGAAACCTTCACAGAAATGGTCAGGATGTTTTCTCCACACCTGGGGTTTCACTCGCCTTTCAGTTTAGTACATCCAGAGTTATTAGCCATTGAAATGGTGTAAAATAGCCATTTTTGACTTGTATATGTATATGATGTGATGATTTGTTCATGTATGTATATGACGTGATGATTTGTTCATGTATGTATATGACGTGATGATTTGTTCATGTATGTATATGATGTGACGATATGTTCATGTTTACACGATGTGATGATATGTTCATATATGTTTATGATGTGGTATACGATGTGATGATGTGTTCATATATGTTTATGATGTGGTATACGATGTGATGATGTGTTCATATATGTTTATGATGTGGTATACGATGTGATGATGTGTTCATATATGTTTATGATGTGGTATACGATGTGATGATGTGTTCATATATGTTTATGATGTGGTATACGATGTGATGATGTGTTCATATATGTTTATGATGTGGTATACGATGTGATGATGTGTTCATATATATTTATGATGTGGTATACGATGTGATGATGTGTTCATATATGTTTATGATGTGGTAAACGATGTGATGATGTGTGCATATATGTTTATGATGTGGTATACGATGTGATGATGTGTTCATATATGTTTATGATGTGGTAAACGATGTGATGATGTGTTCATATATGTTTATGATGTGGTATACGATGTGATGATGTGTTCATATATGTTTATGATGTGGTAAACGATGTGATGATATGTTCATATATGTTTATGATGTGGTATACGATGTAATGATGTGTTCATATATGTTTATGATGTGGTCTACGATGTGATGATGTGTTCATATATGGATATGATGTGATGATATACTCATGTTTGCACATGATGTGATGATATATATGGTTGATTTGTTTGCATGATGCAAATTGTTTAAAGTGTATAATTATGTATATTATTTGTTTGTAAATACATTATGTATATCTTCAATTATGGAGGAATAAAAGTAAAAGTATCACACATCACGCCGGAATTTTAGTTTGTTTACAAGTTTCTACCAATACCTTTTACTAAATAAAAAGATTTACTTAAAAAGAACTAGCGGCATCTTTGATGCCCAGCATCAACATTTCACTTGTTTCATTTTGTAAGCATAGTTGTGAATGGTGGATGGTCATCTTGGAGTGGATGGAGTGAATGCATGGTAATGGTAGTGTGTTATACGTGGGGAGCGGTGCCCTCTGGACCACTATTTCATTTCTCTGAGCAAGACCAACATGCTCCACTCCACCATGGTGTAAATGGTACCTGTGAGGACAGTGTCTATTCCTGGGCGCCGCAGATCGATCTTGGCTGCCACACCACAGGAGAGAAATAGTCTCCCCAGAGAGACACGAGTGTAGGTTTCCATAGGTAGCCCAATGGCCAGGGAAAGTTGAAATGTCAAAGGGTGCTAGAGCGGCCTAACAGCTGACAAGAGCCCTAGAAAATTGGTAACTTAACTTTTTTTATTCGTCTCTTACACCATCTCACAATGGACAGGGTTGTAGCGGGTATTCACAACGTACTGTCAAATGTACTCCACCTACCTTTGGTTATAAGTATACTTGTTTGTAATAGACCTATAGACTAAAGTCCAGCTAGGATATTTTGAGAGTGACGAAACCGTTTCTGTGTACCCAAAACATTAAAACCATTGCTTAAACAGGTATAGTTTTATTAAGCATAGAACAGTTGGTAAAAGCCTAGCAAATTGTACGAAGTTCGCTCTATCTTTAGGTGTTTTCAATTGATGCTCGACCAAATGCAGTTTCCAACCGAGTGTAATACTTTGGTCGAGAATCAGTTAACAACAGCTAAAGATAAAGTGAACTCGGTACGTGCCGGGTATTCTTACATATACGGGATGTACTTTAGGCTATATAATATAACCATATTGTATGCACGATCGTTATAATCAAGAAAAAACTCACCGTTAGCAGACGGAATCGCAATACTTTTGAGCGTAAAAACCGCATCATTTGATCACGCGATTATACACACTGTTACTGTCAGTATTTCCCCTTACCAAACAGACTGAATACGTAGAATAAAATAAGCCTATGACGTGCTAATGATTTAAATACCCGGCATGGTGACATGAATTCACAATGGCGGATGACAAGACTGTTTGTTGACAATGATATTACTCCGCGCCTAACTTTAATAACTGCCAGTTATTTTGATTGCAATAAAACATTAAACTATTTATGTGTACGTAAAATATTATATGTGTTTTATTTATAAACTTCACACATATCTTGTTTTATGTTTTGCAGAAAAACACTACAGCAAATAGATGCACTACTTTCAGTGAAACTTCTGTTAAAAAACGTGAATCGATTAAAATTAATTTGGGGCGCCCCAAGTGGGTGAGTTTCCAAAGGGGAATTGTCAAATATTAATAATATGATTAATAATATGATTAATTACGCATATACTAAACAGAAAAATAGTTAATTTTTGTATAAGATTGAATTTTATTTCACCAACTTGCCTGTACTTCTAAACAGACGTTAAAAATATGTTACTTCAATTAAAATATCAATTCGTGCAATATTGCGTTTGTTAACCTTTCCTAGGGGGTGGGGCCATGTATGCAACTGACAGGTACATAATGTTATGTTTTGTTGTTGTTTTTTTAGGTGGAGTATTAGTTTATTTTCCTCGTCAATAGGTGTGTCTGGGTCGAGGACATCCCAGTACACACCTTACAAGTTCTGAAATAGTAAATACCTGGATTAGTACATAATTATGATACTATATAATGTATAGTTGTTTATACATAATTGCACTGTCAAATTTACAGAATGTCAGAAATATTAAACAATTTTACACATTGTAAACATGTTGCTATATAAAATACATGTATAGTAATAGATGGTGCATATGATACATATAAACCAACACTCTCTCCTCAGTTTTTAGGGAAAATGGTAAGAACTCAACTTTGGCAATGGGACATTCTTATATTTTTCTTATAATATTCTGGTTCCGGTTTGGGGTATGTTATTTGTTGCTTCGTGTAATTATGTTGTGTTGTGCTGTTGCTGGTTTGGTCAACTTTGAAGCTGCCTTCTCTGTCTTGTTACCACATATCTGTTTATTTTTCATAAACAAAGACAAATAAAATATTCACAGTTTACTTGTATTTACGTAATAAAATCATACACTGTACACAGTTAAATGATAACGGTTATAAACATAAGCTCATCAGCCAGATAATGTGTGTTTATCTAGGTTAAACTGGGTGTGATTCTTGTTAACGGTATTCACCATTATTCTTTCGAATGAAATAATTCCCTATTTATCGTAATTTTGGATATTTTGGACATGGTTTAATTTTGGCCTATTTCACCACCCTGTCCAAGTGGCGAAAATATAACTGTCCAAAACACAACCGTTCGAATTATGCAATATTCAGTCCCGTCGTCTTACAGGTGGATACAAACACGTTACAAACATGAAGTTTTCTGTCTACATACGATTCCAAAATGTGTTACATTTTCGCCACCTATGCCAAGTTGCGAAAATTGGACGTACCAAAATAAAACCACTACGTTTTGGATGAAAGTGACAAAAATATGACCACACCAATAATCCCACAGTATGGTCGTATTACTAATTGAATCGACAGGAGTATTGATTTATTCTTTTGACAAAATGATAAAACACTTCAACCAATTGATAATGATAATTGGCAGTCCTGTAGAAATATATGCGGAAATTAAGCAGTGAAGGCAGTACTAGTCTACTTACACAACCGAGTACAGAAACATTAAGTGATACATGTATTACTGTTCAAAATGACCATCGTTGTTTTGTAAAACACAATAACCAATTATTTCTAATCATCGAAAAAGTATTATTCTTCTAGTTATAACCTAAGGGGTCGGACACGACTAAACACTACCTCATATTCATTAGATATAGAAAGGGGAATAACTGGCCTGGGTATTTCATGGCCAGTAAGCCAGTTATTCCCCTTTCTATGTCTGATGAATAGAGGATGATTTTAACCGTGTCGAGGCCCTATGGTTATAACTAAATAAAACAAGTGTAGATAACAGTTCTATTCCTATTGAACATAGTTTCAAAACAATAAAATATTTTTTGACCAAACGGGTCATAAATTAAGTTTACGTTAAATTTCCAACAGTTTTTGCATGATATTTGTCATGTATACTCTATGGAAAACATTTGTACAATTATAGTAATTGTTAATTTCTAAATATTTTTCTTGTTTAAACGACTTTTCTTGACTTCAGTTTTTTATATCTATACATTTTTCTTGTTTACATGAATTTTCTTGACTGTAATTTGTTTGATCAAGTATAACTTTAACACCATCACGTGACACAAGTCCACGGGAAAATGATATAATATGATGTTATGATTTATTTCGAGAAACTTTAGGCATTATGCACATGAGTTTACAGGCAATAGAGAACATATACAAATGCATTCACATGTATAGCTTGACCAGATCAAAGTCAGTAAGCATGTCCGGCTATACTCGGCTCTATTCGATTCGTATGTTTATTTACTGTATACCGTTATCTCCGTATAAGGCCAGCTATAATTGTAGGTGTACGCAGGGTGATCAATATATTCGAGGACTTTTCATCTAGCAATTTCATATTGGCAGCAAGGCTCAAAACCGTATAACAACATTCGGAGTAGTATGTCTCCGACCGAATGCACGAATAAAATGATTTGATTCATACAAGGGGACGTCACGCGACATCATTCCAAGCGTCACCGTCGGAGCAGCACATAGCTCCTTTCTGGACAGATACCCGGTCTTAAGTATGAGTTTTTCTTTTACTACTGAAAGAAGTAGCTAATAGCCAATTATGGAATGTGAGGTGGAATAAAAAGAGTATCGATGCGTTATTGGAAACGAAACTCAGAAAAGGGCGTTGACTATACAAAATTAGATTATTCCAATTAAGAATGAAGCACGACCTATCAGGTTTAGGACGCAATATCGAAATAACTTTTTTGATTTGGAGTCAACGATTTAAAGTTTTGTAGCCTATACTAGTCTTCGTTTTCGCCCGTTACATATGGTTGAGATCTTTGCGTCTTATTTCGCAGAATTTAACGGAAAGTATCACTAACGCGGTATGATTTTTGCTGTTTTTCCTTATTTTATCGACTCAACCGTTTGATATAGACCCAACAATCACATAAACAGCGGAATCATATGAAAATGGCCAATTGGGAGCGCACAGAATCCATGAACAATTTAGTCAAGTCATTTTGGAGGATTTTACAAGTTTCGCGTTAATTTTCACAGCATGTCGTTTCTCAGAAATAACGTTACGTCCGAGATGCTCGACGGTGCGTGCTTCACCATTGTTACACAAAGTGACGTCATCAAGTAAATATTGACGTTATCAAACAGTAAATAAGACAAATCGCGAGATAATTGATTGATCTACATCAGCTTATTATTTGATGACTCTAGTTCCAATATTTGAAAATTGAGAAGGAAAGTCCTCGAATATATTGATCAATCCTCGTTTGTCTTAATAACCTTGGATTTTTCCGGATGTTAACGAATTATGCAAAGAGTCTCGGTTTAATTTGGTCAAGCTATATAACATATTTAATCAAGTGCTTGGAAGTTAGGTTATTTTTCATTGCACACAGTAATGAATTGATTGATAACAAAAAACGACGCAAATACAAAACAAAATGTATCTAAGTATCAACGACAGGCGCAAATTAATTCAAAATTGTATGTTATGAATTTGTATTTGTTTAATGAAAATAGTCATTTCTTTGTCAAAATAGCCATTTAATACATATGCATGCTGGCTGAGAAGGCATTCTGTCGACCACCCCTGGTATTCTAAGTTCTAATATGATTAAATTGTTCATATGCTATTTGTTTATGTATATATTTCCATATATTTGGGTGGAAGTTAATGAATGTTGTGCATCAAATGGACATACATAACTGACCAGTTTGGGGTCAAGGCCAAGGTCATTTCAAGGTCAAAGTGAGAAAAATAGCTAAATATTTGCTATTACACCTAAGTTCTTTCTTTGTATAGCAAATTTCGTTATTAAAATGAAAGCCGTGTTGGTAAGTACATACTCTATCATTATAAGCCATTTGTTTAATGAAAATAGTCATTTCTGTGTCAAAATAGCCATTCAATACATATGCATGCAGGCCGAGAAGGCATTCTTTCGACCACCCCTGGTATTCTATTATCTAGTATGATTAAGTTGTTCATGTATATATTGCTACATATTTGCATGGATATTATTCATTTGATTATGGACATCAAATAGACAAGCATAATTGACCTTTCTTGGGTCAAGGTCAATGTCAGTTTAAGGTCAAATCGAGAAAAAATGGACATTTCCACTCTGTTTGTCTTCGTATAGCATTCGATATGAATATAAGTTGCTTATTAAAATTATAGCTGTGTTGGTTAGTTCATATTCTTTCATTATAAGTTATTTTTTCAATAAACAATTTCGTTTTTTGTGTGAAAATAGCTATTTTGCATATTACAGCTTACGAAAACCTTGCACGACAACCCCTGCCATTCTATGATATAATGTGATGTATGTGTTTGTGTATGTAGTGAGTCATACATGTATATTCAGGGATACTACCAGTATTTATTTGATTATGAACATAAAATGTACAAAGGTCTTAAATAATTTTGTGCTCAAGGTCATTTCAAGGACAAATTTAGAAGCGTAGCTTTAAAAATGATATTTCGTCTCAGTTCTGTAGTAAGTTCTTATTCTCATGTATGTTTTTGTATTATTGAATATATGTATGGACGTTGTAAAATCAATATCGTATTCAAAGTTGTTTAAAAAAAACTGGCCATTTCAAGGTCAAGACCAATGTCCTTTCAAGGTAAAACTGTGTTTTGTAAAAATGCAGTAATAATTTATGTGTTGGCTCATTTGTTCTTTTTACAAGCAGTACGGAACATTTTGTATCTGTGTTTACTTTAGATGCAAAAGTTTGTCTGGGTGTGTAATAATAAATTGAAATACATTCTATTAGCTGCGAGTGTTATGAAAATATTTAATGAGGAAGTATATTGTTTAACCCAATTATTGATCATACTATCCTTAGCCTTTTGGTGAGTTGGTTGGTATGAAACAGTATATTGCAATGAGCCTGATATCAGACGCTCAGGACAACCTTTATCTATAAATAAATGAATACACAAAATGGTTTTCGACCAATAAATCCAGAACAATTGGACCTTGGATATTAATTAGAGTTTGGTCACCATCATTAGATGTCCCATTGATTACAAATTTCTATGTACCAAGAATAAGGAATGGATGCACCAAATATGTGAGTCGACCTATATGGACTAGGATGGGTGTACTGTAAGGTAGTGAGAACCCTTTCAAGTCTGATATGGATGTGGCGGTACTTTATTGTGATGTATATTCGATGGAGCATTGGCTGACCGATCTGGCAAATGTCAATGCTTACCTTCTAGGATAAGGATAGCTGCACAAAGTAGCGATTGGTAACACGTTTTGGTCAATTCTATATTGGCTTACATGGTGGAGAGCTTTCAATAACTGTACCCTACAGTAGTGATTACCCAATGTGGTATGAGACAGCTGTACTCAGTGATAGTGGGTGCACTCATAGGCCATACTAGAAGGGCCTGTATTTTGCAGTGAAGCATATCAGATAACGCCAGATATGACTGTACTATTAGAGTATACATTTGGAATTCAATAACATAATTTGAAATCCAGAATGGCTAAACCAATGATAGATACTCGTATGTTCCCCCACTAAGTGAATTTTGCCTTATGAAAGGAGAACGAAGTCATTCGGTAAATAGGCAAAGAAACTGTTAAAGTACTATTTGGACACCCTGAGTGTCCCAGGCTGTTTTGTATGTTAGTATCATACAGTATCAAATGATATCTGGCTCAAGACCTGATGAGGTGTGGCTTTGGATAGCTATACATGTTCATGTACTTGGCAATGAGGATTACCGCATATATTTTACATAAAAATGGCAGTACACCGCGGAGTGGAGCGACCCTTATGGCCTGGAAAGGACATGCAATGTTGTGGTATCTATTCCCAAGGGTCTGGGGTATCTGTATCCTCTATCCTGTAGCCATGTCTACCTATTAAGAATTGGAAGGGTTCTATTTGTATTAAAGTCGTAAGGCTTCTAGAATATTATGCTGTTGTGGATACATGTACGCTATTGACCTGAGATGGTTATACACGATGCTGGTACTACTTTGTCTGGGGTGACTATATTCCGTTGTATTAAATGCAAGTATCTGTGACATAATTAATTTATTGTAGTGCTAAATCACTTTGGTCATTGCAGTGGTGACTACACTATATGAGTTGTGTTTTACTAGTATTTTCAATAGGACCAGGACTGTCGGTCCATTAATGGTGATGAGTACCACATAAGAATGAAAACACTGCTAGTAACAGCTTTCACAGGATCGATGTCGTACACATTACTTTTAAGTACGGGTATCAGACGTCTATGCTGGTACATATCACTGTAAGGAATATACATAGCATAACCAATTCAGTACTAGCTACCACAAATGAAATATCTCATCAAAGACCGTAATGATACTCAATAACACCTTAGATTTTAGCTAGACTTTATGTGTTATACAATACACACCACTGCACTATACAGGAATCGAATGTTATGAAGTTATGTGTTACGGACAAGTCAATATTTTTAGTAGGCGTCGATGATGTTATCAAATTCCCGCCGGTCAGGATGAGTCTGTCTAATCCCCCTGTATCCCCGGGCGGGCAAAACATTGACTGATGCATTATTACGCGAAACAACTACCATCCTAGGACTATTATGTGCTCATCACCAAGTTATTCAATCATTTCATGCCTGATATTTCACTACCACTGGGGAAATGTAAACCTATCATAGGCCGTACGTATTGCTGTAATATGTGTTGGTGGGTACACCATATTACCGTGGTGAATGTGAACAACAGTTATTTTGCCCTAGAGAGCTGCAAAAGGTAGTTCATAATGGGTCTCCAAAGAGTCTGGAAATCCTGATAGATTTAATGATATGCATTTACATGAGAACCCTTCCAAGCGGTGCTCCTGTAAAAAAACGGCGTATATAAATATTACAAGACTGGCATATAAATAGACAGGTATAATGCTTTACAAGCATTTATAAGTAGTATTGCATACTTGCTTGAACAAAATTAATGGTCGTTTAGGCAGCATTTTGTCCATTTGATAAAAAGTGAGACAAATCATATTTGCACTTTCCTAATAAAGTTGAATTCAACATTATACGTGAGAATTACAAATACAGAGAGGAAAATCAATTTTAAGCTATTTTCTCACAAACGACCTTAACCCCAAAGTGGTTTTAGATGTTTGTCTATTTGATGCACATAATATAATAAAAAGTATCCATGAACATATGACTCACTTCATAAATAAACACATAAATCACGTTTGATAATAGAATTTCAGGGGATGTAGTAAAAGTTCTCGTAAACTGTAACATGCACAAAAAGGATCTTTGAGCAATAAAATGAACATTTCCATTAAACAAATGAGTTATAATGAATGTATATGAACTAACCAACACAGCTTTCATTTTAATAAGCAAAGTAGATTCATATCATATGATATACGAAGGAAAAACAGAGTGGAAATGTCCATTTGTTGCTATTTTTCTCGATTGGTCCTTGAACTGACCTTGACCCTAGAAGGTTAATTATGTTTGTCCATTTGATGTCCATAATCAAATGAATAATATCCTTGCAAATATGTAGGAGTATATACATGGACATTTAGATTATATTAGATAAATCATATGTGCGTTTTTTCCATCAATTTCAGATGCTTCCCACTTATAAGTATGGGACTTCAACCATTAAAAGACAAAGATCTATGGACTTTTTATTTCCTAGCAAATGATTGCCAAGTTAGCAACAAACGCTTGGGATATACCACATTATTTAAATCGTTATAGATTCGTTAAATACCCTTGAAATGTCTTAAAATTTCATAGAATTCAAGCGCTGCCATCGGCAGAATTGATTACATTCATTTGAACTCGACACGGTATATTTTGCATTAAACACGCGTCATGTGTCATTTGCATCAGCATATTTCGATATATTCTAGCAAGATAAATGTGCAATGTTAGTAGGCTATTTTTAATTACTTTTAAGCGTAAACTGTATGGATTTATGCGATTTATAAGAAAAATTTGTCCACTGGATTACTGTTTTAATCGTCAATTTCACGGATCGGCTATTTGTAACAGACTTTAACTTCTCGTCAGTCACAACATAATTCGGACATCAACAACGGACGTGAGCATGATAAATAGTTAGTGTATTAAAGTTTTGAATCATTGGGCTGTCATCGTCGACATTCTTATATTTTGATTGAAATAGTCGTGCGAAAAACACTTATTTTTAATTGCCGATGTTCGCCGACTGATTGAAAATTAGCGACTGGTTCGTTATTTATGCCCGTGAAAATTTAATTGCCGACTGATTCATCCTTTTTATGCTAAATCATGATGCAACCAGTCTTCTGGGTATTTCTTCTGTTAACAACATTGACTGGTTCTCTCGTTTTTTTCAAGATAATGAAGCAACCAGTCACAAGATATTTTCACCCGACTGCCGATACCCACGTCGTGTAATATACACGTTGACACGTCGTATCCTAGGTGACAAGTCATGATACGACAGGATGTAGGACAGTCTACATACATCCGCTGTTGTGATGAAATTGAGAGTGCACAATGAACAAATTAGCGGCTCATAAAAGGGCACTTGGCGCAAAAGGCCTATGGTTTTAGAAACAATCTGTCAACATAATTAAGAATTATATGGTCCATTTTAGCGAATATTTTCGAAAATAAACAATTCGTCTGAAAATGCTAATACTACAAGAATGGTAAGACTACAAGACGATTCATAACTCAAAAATTATAAACCCCTAAATTGATTGCGTGTATTGCTTAAGTCAGTAAACAGACCTTCACTGGTTATTTGAGAAAGCATAAAAGGTAAACAATGCCTACCTGAGCATTTGTCTTCTTAATTATTGTTTACATGGGCGAAATCAGCAAACACATGGCGTTGTATTAACGTTGTACCCACGTTGAACCCAACGTTGGATCAACGTCTTCTTATAGTTGGATTTGAAAGTTTTTTAGACGTTGGATTTCTGAGGTCTTTACAACCATAATCCAACGTTGTTCCAACCATTATCCAACCAAATCCAATGTTCGTCATTCTGACTCTTATATTTGTAAATTTTGCAAGAACATTTTCTGCAGTAGTGCAAACAAATCTTGGTACAATAAACACTTCTCTATATTCTGCTTTGCGACCACTATACGTAACATAGTCTCCTTGCAGGAATGACCAGTTGAACAGCTTCTTGATTATTCAAGGCGTTTTATATTATATATTTCTTAGTTAGAAATTTACAAGCTATATATCACATTTACATCTAAAGTTTCCAGGCAAACATGTGGTAGAATTTTGAAAACAATGCACATAAATCAATTTACTTTGAACTTATGAAACACTATCATTTGTACTGAAAGTAAATATAATAGCAAGAAGAAGATTTATATTAAATTTACTCATATTTCTATTCAAGGGAGGTAATAAGTTTTTATTCTGAATGCAAGTAAGATAGGTTAACTGCCAATTTAGAGCGCCGCCTAGTGAACACTTTCTGAGCGCAGTAAAGGGAACTGACTCTGTTCTGGTTACGAATGAAGCAAATGCTACTACAAATTTAGGGTTTCTACCACAGTAAATGTTGACAAAAAGTACTAGTATGTTTTATGCACATACCGCCGACTCGTCACTGTAGCATTGTATCGTGAATTGGTTCACCCCACGCCGAACAAA
Organism: Spisula subtruncata; assembly: GCA_963678985.1. Taxonomy (NCBI): domain Eukaryota; kingdom Metazoa; phylum Mollusca; class Bivalvia; order Venerida; family Mactridae; genus Spisula; species Spisula subtruncata. Next base: position 6,780,868 of record OY787677.1, read on the forward strand.
ACGACGAAGCATTTCACGCCAATTAAATAAACGTATTTACCGTAACTTATGCATTTATTCCTTGTAAATTATCTTGCTATGTATTTTAAAAATGAGTATGTCAGAACAATATTCCCGAACATCGGGGGTGAATCCCCGAGATATGCCCAATATGCAAATGCAAGTTCATCGGGTAGCATTCAATACATGCATGATGTGTTCATGGGACATAATGTATCATGATGCACCTTTTCATTTCATAGAGGAAGAGACGAAGTGACATCTGCGACAAGGCCTTTGGAACCTGATATATATATACACGTATATTTTTTAATGTTATTGTAGTTTCGTGTCAAAGATTTTTATAATATAATTCGTTTAAAGACTGTAAACAAACACAGTATCATTTTCCAAACAGAAACAAATACAAAAATACTAAAAAGTGCCTAACTTGTATGTAAGTTATCCGTCCTTGAAACATATTTTCTACGGATTAAATGTGCATTCACGAACAAATAACTTATAACAAGTGTCGTCCACTAAGCCCGTATGCTTCACGGATTTGTTGCAGAAAAAGTTTGCTAGCTTCAAGAACTTTTATGGTCATTTATCAATAAAATTGTAAGAGCTTTTTCATAGGTCTAGTTCCGAATGTATTCGCGGATGAGCATACGAAATACATATACTGCATTGTCAATGCCGAAGTAGCCAAAAGAGATGCGAATAAGTGCTTTAAATAGTTACAGTATTGACCCACGAATGTTGTCATACAATGCAGAAATGCGGTATATTGCAGAACATGCAGAGAGTTCCGAATAGAGTTGTTGTCAATGAATATATGCAGCGCGGGACATCTATGTTATTATCACACGCTAGTTGAACCAGATGGTTGTATGGGTCCTCATCTTGTAATCAAAGCAGACAGGTATTCATCTAATGCTTATTTTGACACCGTATTGAAGTCTGAGAACAAAGGTGATATGTTAGGCCGTCTCATCGCTCATCGGACTATTAAATACCATGATACATCAGCTCCAAGATGATTATTTACCATTCCAAATGCTTCAGATTTAAGCCAAGTTCGATATTGAAATGAGTATTAAGCCTCGCTGAAGACCTCTTAATGGTTCCAAGTTAATTAGCATATGCGTAGTCTAGGCCCCAATAAGGAACTCCTCATTGGCGATATATTTTGACCCGATGACACCCGATACTTCCCCGAAGTTCCTAATTATTATCGGAAGAACATTTCTGAGGCATAGGGACTAACAAAATAAATAACGCCGGCGCCACATCAGATGTTCACCTGATGCAATGTATACCGGTACCCTAACGGGTAAGTATCTGCGAATTTACGGGGATTTGTCACCGAAAAGCGTCGAACATTAAGAAAATTAACATCCCCGGCAATTGAGCGAAACATCATCTGTTAGTCGGAGAATCATCAGTAATACCTCGCAGAAAACATTACCTGTTGCTCTGGGTGCTTATATATTGGGTATTTATTCCCGAACTTAGGGGATGCATTCCCGATATGAAATTGCGAGTACATCGGGTAACATGCAATACGTGCATTAGAATCTCCCGATGTGTTAGCCGTACCTCATAATGTTACAGACAAGCCATTAGAGTGGGTGAAATCATATTTGTGTGACCGTTACCAGACTGTCTGTATAGATGGAGTTCTTTCAAAGCTGTAGTGTACCACAGGGTTCTGTGCTTGGTCTGGAGAACTACATTATGTACACAAAACCGGTAGGTCCAACCTGTAGAAAACATCAATTGCAACATCATTTCTTTGCCGATGACTCCCAATTGTATATGGCATACACTCAAAAGATTGTGACTCACGAGATGAAACAATGCAACGAATTGAAGCTTGTCTATAGGATACCATGAACTGGATGGAAGAAAATGTGCTGAAACTTAACGCAGAAAAACCAGAGGTAATCCTGTTTGTACCGAAACGGAATGCCAGTTCAGTCGACAATCTCAAGGTAAATGTTGGCGATGCTGTGATCAGACCAACGCTCACGGTAAGAAACCTCGGGGCCATGTTTGATTCGCATTTGAACATGGACAAACATGTAAACTCTGTGTCAAGGTCGTGTTTCATGCAGATCCGACAAGTTGGTCAAATCAGATAATACATTTGTACTTGGCTGTTGATTCAACAAAATCCCTGATCAATTCTTTAGTAACATCGAGACTGGATTACTGCAATTCATTACTATGTGGCACCCCGAAAATCATTCTGAATAAACTACAAATTATTCAAAACACAGCTGCCCGCCTCATCACACGGACACCGCGTTACAATGACATCACTCCTGTTCTGAAGGATCTTCACTGGCTACCTGTACAGGACAGGGTAGAGTACAAGGTCTTGACTCGTGTTCAAAGCACTACTTGGAAAATCACTTGGCTACATCAGAAGTATGTTGGAAGTCTTTACTCCACAAAGACAGCTAATGTCTCGAAAAGACTCTGTTCTTCTAGTTGTGCCAAGGACGAGGACTGTGACTTACGGTGACCGATGTTTCACAGCGGCTGCACCGAAACTCTGGAATGCACTGCCAACAGCGCTCAGAGACAGTAAAACACTACCTTCCTTCAAGAAAGTGCTGAAAACGCACTATTTTACTATAGCTTATTCATGCTGACTATAAGTATGGTCCCACTAACTTGGTGCCCTATCATCTGGCCCAACGACCCACATGTTCCCAGGACTATAAGCCCCTTCCACCTATCGGTAGGTCCCTTCTACTAAGTTTAGTAGGGTCCTGTCTACTGGGCGAAGTAGAGTCCCGCTTACTGGGTTAAGAAGAGACCCGCCTACTGTGATGAATAGATTCCTACAACTAGGTTAAGTAGGGCCCGTCTACTGGGTTAAGTAGAAGCCCGTCTACTGGGTTAAGTAGAGCCCCGTTTCAAAGTGTGGTAAGTTCTTGAAGAAAGTATGCTATTTCTTCGACCTTTGTAACTCATATGATGATAGTAACTTTATGCCATTTGTGAGTCATTCCTATTTTAAAGGAATTATCACTTTTCCTTCAAGGGTTAAGGACACGTGTTAATGGTACTTGACGTTATCCTTGTCTGTGTTGAGGTTCACATTCACTTAATACTCCTACAGATAATCAAATCGTTGTATACATCTACTTTATTGTAGCAAAGTATTTCTTTATACCGTGTCTCCTAAGTTTTATCTTGCATATCGTTTCGGCAATATGATACTGACGGGAGATTAAATAGCTTTAAAAAATATTTTATGTACATTATATAGTTTTTTACCATGTATTAGTCATGACTGTACAGCACTTTTGAACGTATGTATACATAACAAAAGGACTATATAAATATGGTATAATAAATAAATAAATGTCTCAAGATGTATCGGGAAGCTACACTCAGACATCGCGAACCTCCTTATTTCCATCGACCGATGCCATTGGACCGACGCATACAATCGGGACCACATCGAGATATGTCCCGATGCATTCCGATGACTGATCATTTCATGACTTCCAATAGCTTCCTGTTGTATTGTTAACCGAAGAAAGCCGTCCAGGCAATACATTTAGGGGTTTATACCGGTTATTATAATTGAGTTACAAATCGTCTTGTAGTCTTTCCATTCTTGTAGTCTTTGAATTTAATACGAATTATTTATTTTCGAAAATATTCCCTTTAATGGACCATATTATTCTTAATTATGTTGACAGGTTGTTTCTAACATACATTGTTATACATGTCGGCAGTACGAATTTTGCATTAACATGCTCAAAAGAGCTATGCTTGTTAAAATGAATATTTTCTTGTCGTCTTTGCTTTTCAGATTTTGTCCATTGCTAACCATGGAGCCACTTTCGGGAAAAAACTGTTGGTGTGTTTGTAAAATCATTCAGTGACAGGCCTAGTATTCCTTCTGGGCTTGAGCGTGGTGTAATCTCCTGAACATTAGTCAACGAATAAAATACTTACGGTAGATTTTCCTGTTATGTTAACATTTTTCTTCTTGTAGTCTTCGCAAATTATTCCGTCACACACCACGTGGTATGTCCATCCTAACAATGAAAAGAATGACAAAGGGAGTTCATAATGCATAAAAAGTCACAACACGTTAGGGATGATGTCATTGGTAATATTTTATCATGATTAGAAGAAATATATGGTTTTAGAAGAATTTAAAATATGTCGTCTGCTTTACACGGTATATAGTAAAACTGTTTGGGTATGTTGACTGGTTTAAACAAACATATAATTGAGTTATGTCGTCTGCTATCCTTACAATTGTACAAGGTTTAAATAAAACATACTGAAAACAATGTTATAGTCCTGTTAGGATAAAAAAAACAGTGACGCAGTGGAACAATCCACTAGTACGGTGTAAAAACAAGTATAAAAGCTTATACCAGCAGTTTAATACCAAACTAAACTCTACCTGTTTAAGCGATGGTTTTAATATTTTGGGTATACATTAAGAATGACGTCACTGTCAGAATACCCTAACTGGACTACATGCATACGTTTATTATGTCATTGGATAGGTTTAACCATACTATAAAACCTACGCTATTGACCTCACGAAATATATCATCTTCTATTAAAGCGTACCATATGAGAGACTGCGGGTTTTGGTGGGTACGTTTAATACCATCATCTGCTATACTAGATTAATAAGCGCGCGATCCGGTTTCGCAAGAGTGACTCCAAAAATTTACTCATTTTTCGATAGGACCGTTTACATTTAATTTAGACGGACATGTCAAGGTCAAGCTCATCTGTACGAGCCCCACCGACTACTTATATTACCCTAACCGTTGTCTTCAATAGCCTTATTGGTGTTGGTATGAGGTGTCGTACACACACCAAGGGGATATCCTGACAGATTGGTGCTCCTAACCAAGTCTTCTACGTTAAACAGGGCTTGAAACCATCTTAGTTTCATACAATAACTGCTCTCGGTCGTATGGTATGAGCTAAGCAGGCAAAGCCACATAACATTTATGATTATGAAGTTAAGCGTTGCTTGAATGGCGGAAACATGACATCGAAGTTTATTTCTATCCTATTACGTAGTTTATGTTATTCTTGATTAGAAAATAACACATTCATGTATCAATGTAGCGGGCTCCAATACTCACTTTTGAAATTGGGATTTTCACTTTCAGGTGTCACTCTAGTTTATCAATTTCATAATTCATTTCAAATAAGTAATAATGACATAAACGTTACATGGATTGCCTTAAAGCCACAATAAGGTTCCGGAACGACATATTTTCTATAGATAGAAAACACAAATCTTTGTTGCTGATTTGAAGACTGATAAATAATTACCACATCAAGCTATTAAAACACGCTTTTACTGTCATATATGTGAAATAATCTTCCCTTGAAGATTGACATAACGAACCCGGTTTGTTTACAAATACGGCGTTTAACAACATCTACGTCACTTTCCGGAGACTACCGATAAATTTTCGCCAGTTTCTGATAACCAATGGATGGATAGCACACATATTGATAACGTAGGGCGTATACTATAACCCGATGTATACCAGTACCTTCCGGTATCGTATATAGTAGCCCGCTATTGACACCTAATCATGTTGTATATTGTATTAGTATTAGTGGTGACAAATGGTTCACATACTTCCAGAATTTATTCAGACGTGATGCCAATGATGATATAGAAGGGCCGAGTATACTTGATGACATAACAAGGGAGGTAAATGCAGACGACCTTAACTTACCGATATCAGCAGAAGATATCCGACATAGCGTTACAGCTATCCATAGTAATCGTGCTACTGGTACTGATGGATTGTGCATTGAAATGTATAAAAACACTTTAGATATTGTCTTGCCATATTAACTTACAATGTTTAACAATATATATGACAGTGGTCAATTTCCCGCACAGTGGAGTGAAAATATCATTACCCCTATTCACAAGAAGGGCTCTAAGCTCGAGCCAAAAAACTTTAGGGCCATATCACTTATAAACTCATTGAGTAAAATATTTGTTCACATTTTAACAAGACGCTTAACTAATTGGTGTGATAATAACAATGTGATCAATGAATCACAAGCTGGTTTCCGGTCACAATACTCCACAATTGACAATATATTTACATTACATGGAGTAATACAAAAATATTTATCTAAACGCAAAGGACGTTGTTATGTTTTTTATATAGATTTCTTGAAGGCCTTTGATGGATGTATACACAAAAAACTATGGACATGTATGTCAAGACACGGTGTAAATGGAAAATTCCTGAATATTTTCGACTCTATGTACTGCCAATTGAAATCATGTGTTAAAGTAAATGGTGGATTAACAGACTTCTTCGAATGTAACATTGGGACCCGTCAAGGGTGTGTTAGCTCACCCATTATTTTCTCATTATTTATCAATGATTTGATCATATATCTGAAACATAAGTGTGGAACAGGTATTTACATAAACAATGATATTGATGATATATTCGCGCTGATGTTCGCCGATGATGTTTCCAGTGTAGCTGACACTGTATTAAACTTACAACACCAGATCAATTGTATTGATGACTTCTGCAAAGAAACTGGTATGAACTTAAATCTCGACAAATCCAAGATTATGGTTTTTCGGAATGGCGGGCCACTACGTACGTACGAGAAATGGACTTTCCGTGGACGGGATGTTGATGTAGTGCCTTTTTATAAGTACCTTGGTGCTTTTTTCAAACCCAAACTGTGTTGGACTAAAACCAAAGAAACTTTAGCAACACAAGCATCCAAAGCAGTCATAAATATTCTCAAATATCAAAAACAATTTGGTTATTTCTATGCTTATGAAGCCTTGAAACTGTTTGACAGTATTGTTGTACCAATTTTGTGTTATTCTGCTGAAGTATGGGGTTATCAATATTCCGAATGTATTGAACGAGTGCAGGCTAACTTTTGTAAACGTATATGTTGCTTGAACAGAACAGTACCAAACTTTACTGCACTAAGTGAATGTGGCCGGCAACCATTATCAACCATATACATGACTAGATGTATTAAGTATTGGGCTAAACTTACTGCAATGCCGAGCCATAGATATCCAAAACAGACGTATAACATGCTACGCTCTTTAGATCTGGCTGGTAGAACCACATGGGCTACACATATCAAATGTTTATTATTTAAGTTTGGCTTTGGATATGCATGGCTGGCTAATAAAGTTGGAGATGTTGTGGCTTTTACAAAGTTATTTAACACACGTGTTGCTGATTGCGCATTGCAAAATCTAAATGAAAAAGTCAATACTTCTAGTAAAACATTGTATTACAAACATTTTAAAACGCTATTGGATACAGAGCGATATTTGTCTATAGATTTACCATTTCTGTACAAAAAGTCATTGTCTAATTTTAGATGTTCGGGACATTGTTTAAATGTTGAAACAGGTCGTCATCAGCATATTGAAAGAGAATTTAGATTTTGCGCTCATTGTTTAAAATCTAATGTATATACTGTGGAAGACGAATTACATATGTTATTGGTATGTCCACTATATTGTGATCTGAGATTAGAGTTCTTCCCACAATGCTGGTTAAATAGACCTATCTGTACTCAACTTTTTTACTCTATCATGTCAACTGCAGACGACAAACATATTTATCGTCTATCCAAATTCATATACAGGGCTTTCCTACTAAGACAAACTCTGTAATAAATTATCTGAACGTGTCTATATACAAAGATGTCATTTCTGTTACTGTACATGTATAATGTCATTACCATGTCTATTTCTCTATATATACATTTTACTTATATTTTGCCTATTTATATAGATCTAATCTAATGTATTGCAGGTCTATATATTTTCAAAATACCATGTTTGTTTTCTTCAGTGTTTGTTCGTAATATACTATGCATATATCATAACTCATATACATGCATTTACATTAATTTGTATTTTGGGCCGGTGGCCTCGTTACAAATAAAACATATCTTATCTTATCTTATTGCCTTGTATATTGCCTTGTATATTGACATTAATCATGTTGAATGTATAATTGAAACATGCCAGAGGCGGGGGATTTACTATGCGTATGCAATACAGATGGTGCGAATGGCTGTATGCAGTTGTATTAATTTCTCCGATAATTATTAGATTTCTATTTCATGTACAGTAGAATCTACAATAAAATAATAATTGTTTACTTGTAAGAATATAAATCTGCATGTTCAATATACACGAATGTTGTGAGTTATTTAATTTTCATTAACACGTGTCAATCATTATGAACATCAAAGAGGCGGCCCTTTCTTTTAATATCAATATAAAAGCACAAAATATATGTTATATCCACATGCCCTCAATTTTTTCTATGCATGTGTATTTAATTGTAGCTACCTACATTTTGATTATTGTCTGATACAACATAATCTGTAATAAAATATAAAAGCTAGATGTTTTTGTTTGTCCTTATAATTTTATATCGCTGGCTTAGAATAAGAAGGTCGTAAGTGCCATATTTGAAATATATATCACAAGGCGCTTCTTATGAGTGCATTTTCTTATTTTCTCAAAATATGATTTTGTTGATACGATCTTTTCATTCTAAGCCAGCGATATGTTATATATCATGGAGTTAATGTGCTTGTCTATATAATTCCATGATTATATTAAGTGATATATATATTCATTCACACCTTTAATTGGATTATACCTAGCCATTCAATTAGGTGTCAGTCGTGATTAGACTACAATATGCCACGCAATATACAAAACAATATAGGCCTACAACAAGGTACCGGCAGATACCGGTGTACCGGGTTTTGTGCGTATACTTGCGATCATTGACGAAATCTTCGGAATCGTTCGTAAAATTTAAACGTAAACACTATTTAGTATTTTGTACGGAGGACAAAATACTAAATAGCGTTTTCAGTTGATTATTTCTCATAGGAGGAACAGCGACCAGAGGTCAGATATGGGTCCCTTCTGCACCATTTTTAGTATAATTTAATATCTCAATATTTCAATATTCTTTGTAAATAGAAAATACCACCATTTTAAACCTTATTGGGACTTTAATGCGTACAGAAGTTTATTCATACAAAATTAAATACCCATAGAGTGATATGATATATCATATGTGGTGCGTTTTTTAATCGTTTGACATACCACGAGTGAACGTACTCACCGAACCATAGCATACCGTCAACGAATAAGATAGTTATGGTTATTTTTTTATTTTTGTACATTTAGCCAAAAAGTCACGTGGTACGTCCAACATGTTTACCTTTTATGTTTTAATTTACATAGTCTACATGTCTGTATATTATATTCAACAGAATTGACTTACGGCGATTTACATAATATATTTTTTTAAAACTAGTGGTAGAATTTATGAAAGTGTAAATACTTTATACCTGATTTAAACTTTTATCTGTGTAAAATGAAACTAGATCTACCCAAACTTTGCATGGATGAATTGTTATCTAATCCGGGTATGACGTTTACATCATGTGATCGAGACTGCGTGATAATATGCGCAATGAAGAAACGCCATCTTAGTTTTGTAAAGGAAAGAAAACAGGACGTTTTGTGTTTCTCCATTAAAGGTAATATCGATTAAATTACGTTTTGTTTTATTGCACATATTACTTATCATGTACATGTTAAGGTTAGGATGATATTGTTTATCACTATCTTAATGTTTTAATCATAGTTTAATTGTATTAGTCCGATTTTTAAATGCGTATGTGTGACTAACACGGACTGGTACGCGGAAATTAATAAAACTTCTCGAGCTTGTAAACTTGGATTTACATATTGAGTGATAAATCACATTTGTATTGCTCAAATAACTCAATAAATGACTATTGAACTCAGATAGCAGAAGGGGTGGGATTAAACAATAATTATTTAAACTATAGTGGACAAAATCAATTGGAAACCCTATACGTAATCAGATATTAATTTCTAAAGGGAAACCATTGAGTCGAGAATAGTGACATCATACTTAAAAATAGTATTCAAGAGCATGCGCAGAGAGGTCTTCCATGCGAATGAAGATACCTAGTAAGAGTGGAAACAAAACATATTTAACTTCTATTAAATAAAAAGTTTAAAATGTAAAAAGGCTGATCTACCGCTAAAGAAAATTATTAAAAAAACTTCAACTTGCATTCGTAACACACGTCAAGCAAATCAAAAGAAGTAATACAAAATACCTTGATTACGTTTTAAAACCCGGTGATTTTCCTTAACGAAGACTGTATACACTGTTGTGTATGTATACTATATTATCTTTATCATCATCACCTGTAAAAAGGCTGATCCACCGATAAAGCAATGTAAATTTATTCCTTAAGCTTCAAATTGCATTATTTTCACACAAGCGCATAAAACGAAAGTAATACAAAATAATTTCATTACGTTTCAAGACACGGTACATTTAGCACTTAACGTGTATGTAAGTTGTAAATAAATAAGTGTATAAACTTTGTTTTGTTCGAACCCTGCATGGGTATGTAAATACTATAATTTCTAACTTTCGCTCGATTTTTGCACAATTTATGACAAAACGTACGTACGAGGGGTGATCAGTATATTCGAGGACTTTCCTTCTCAATTTTGAAATATTGGAACTAGAGTAATGAAATTACAAGCTGATGTAGATCAGTCAATTATCTCGCGATTTGTCTAATTTACTTTATGATGACGTCATTATTTACCTGATGACGTCACTTTTTGTAACCATGGTGAAGCACCCACCGTCGAGCATCTCGGACGTAACGTTATTTCTGAGAAACGACATACAGTGAAAATTAACGCGAAACTTGTAAAATCCTCGCGATATCTCCAAAATGACTTAACAAAAGAATGCATGGATTCTGTGCGCTCCCAATTGGCCATTTTCATATGATTCCGTTGTTTGTGTGATTGTTTGGTCTCTGTCAAACGATTGAGTCGATAAAATAAGGATAAACATAAAAAATAACACCGCGTTAGGGACACTTTCCTTTAAATTCTGCGAAAAAAGACGCACAGATCTCAACCTGTGGGATTCTTTCACACTGTCCCTCAGTGGTAGTCTATGCGTAGATCCATGTTATCCTGGGGGATTCTATCACTATGTCCCTCAGTGGTTGACAATGGGTACATGTAAATCTGTGTAATTCTGGGGTAGTATATCGCTCTGTCCCTCAGTCTTAGTCTATGAGTAAATTTATGTTATTCTTGAGTAAGTTTTTCACTCTGCCCCTCAGTTGTATTCTATGAGTAAATCTATGTTATTCTAGGGGAATATATCACTCATTCCCTCAGTGGTGGTAGTCTATGAGTAAATCTTTGTTATTATGGGGAAGTCAGTTACTCTGTCCCTCAGGTGTAGTGTATGAGTAAATCTATGCTACTCTAGGGGAATATATCACTCATTCCCTCAGTGGTGGTAGTCTATGAGTAAATCTTTGTTATTATGGGGAAGTCAGTTACTCTGTCCCTCAGGTGTAGTGTATGAGTAAAACAACGCTATTCTCAGTTGTAGTCTATAATAATAATAATATCAAATGTATGTTTGTGTAAACATTTAGCCAAAGTATCTTTTAACGTGTCAAAATTTTCTTTCACAAATGTAGTTTTGGTTAATATGTTTGATATATTTACAAAATGTTTGTTTAATTCATTGATTATTTCTAAATTCCCCTCAATTTCCACATCAGATTTTATCAGTCTTTGTGGAAAAATCAACGTGTTTCCCTTATTTAGAAGAGATATATTTCTTAAGCTATTCCAAAGATATTTGGGATCTCTTTTATCGTTGATAGCTTTATTAAAGAAATCATGTTCGCTCTTTTTAATTAGAGATGACGTTTTATTTCTAAGTAATTTATTTGTGTCAATGATGCCATTTGTCTTGCATTGATGTCTTTCGCGAATAATCAGTTTTATTCTTCTGTAAACCATTCGGGTTGTCGCTCATACTTTACTCGTTTCTCTTTAATGAATTGGTACTGTTGCATTTAATATAGCATAAAGCATAGCAAGTACTGAGTTCACATAAGTTATTCTGGGGTAGTCTATCACTCTGTCCATCAGGGGTAGACTATGGGTAAATCTATGTTATTTTGGGGTAGTCTATCACTCTGTCCCTCAAGGGTAGTCTATGGGTAAATTTATGTTATTCTGGGATAGTCTATCACTCTTCCCTCAGCGGTAGTCTATGGGTTAATCTATGTTATTCTGGGGTAGTCTATCACTCTGTTCCTCAGGGGTAGTTATGGGTTAATCTATGTTATTCTGGGGCATTCTATCACTCTGTCCCTCAGGGGTAGTCTATGGGTTAATCTATGTTATTCTGGGGTAGTCTATCACTCTGTCCCTCAGGGGTAGTCTATGGGTAAATCTATGTTATTCTGGGATAGTCTATCGTTCTGTCCCTCAGGGGTAGTCTATGGGTAAATCTATGTTATTCTGGGGTAGTCTATCACTCTTCCCTCAGCGATAGTCTATGGGTTAATCTATGTTATTCTGGGGTAGTCTATCACTCTGTCCCTCAGGGGTAGTCTATGGAAAAATCTATGTTATTCTGGGATAGTCTATCGCTCTGTCCCTCAGTGGTAGTCTATGGGTAAATCTATGTTATTCTGGGATAGAAAGCATTACTCAACATAAACAGTATACTAACGTTAATGCTATTATGTGGACATTTTGCTAAACCATAACGTTAATATCACTTTTACTTTATTATAAATGAACTATGCCGAGTATAGCCTTTATTTCCTTTATTTCTACTGAAACATGGCAGGCATATATATGTACCTCCACCCGGATTTGAACCCGGGTCGCCAGATTAGACGGCAAGCGCACTAACCACTGAGCTACGGAGGCACACTTTATCATTGTTCATTGACAGCCGTGCGGTAAAACTATCAACAACACCAACGTCTCTACAGACGTGTGTATATCGAGTTCCACTAAGTACAATCATTAAAAGTTCAGGTATTTTAACAAAGGGAAAACAATTACACTACTGTGTGTTTTTAAAAGTTGTTTCATGTTTAAACATTTGGACGAACTAAACGTTCCGAGGGGTAAACCTAGTACACATTAATTTAAAGAATGATTCTGTGAATATTTATTTACAATTGCGTAGATAACCTGGCCATACCCACACGAGCAAAGTATTTTAATTCAACCATGTATCTTAAGGACTCAACTAATCGTCTAAATAACTGGTTTATACGCATCCGAATATTTTAAACCAAGCATGTACATGCCAGTTAAAAAACATAACTGTCAAGCTTTTGTGACTACATGTATGTAGTCTCGTATTGATCGAATATTATACAAAAACATGTTCGTTTATAATAGTATCAAATATCAAGATTGAAGAAGCTCCCATTTATATTTCAAGGACAAATACAAACTATTTATAACACCGTAAGTGACGTTTGTATCATGTGATCCCGTCACTATGACAAACTGTCAATATTAGAACCGCGCAGACAAGCAACAATATATGTTTAAGTGAGGAGGGCGAAATCGGAACGGAACTTTTAACCAAAATTAAGGTAGTTATTAGATATTCAAGTTTTCTTTTCAAAACATCATTTCGTAACATAAATATTATTTTAAACATAAATTTTGTTATTAGCTGTATTTTAGATTTACAAATATTGTGATATCATTTACCTGTGATTCAATTGAACGGCATACAATGCATTTACCTGTGCTACATGTTTCTATCAGATATTCATTTTTTCTGCAATTCTCATCTTGTAACATTTTAGTGTGTACTTGTTTTATGAATAATTTAATATCTAGAACTATGTTAATACGCCTCTGTGGTTCAATTTTAAAAGCGTCTGAAACTACATTTAACTTTTAGTTCACGCAAGATAGTCCGGCAGTTTGGTACATATTTTTTAGTCGAATTGTGGGTTTGATGATAAAAGCATGAAACTTTGCATGCTGGTAGTTAAATGCATTTTAGTCAAAATTACAGATGGACTCACTTTAAAATATCCAATATGGCCCCCATTTTCAAAATGGCCGCCATTTCATAAATAACAATATAGTGTATCTTGAAAATGTGATTTGCAATGCCATCACAATGCAAACAAAGTTATATTGTGCTTAAAAGCAATCAAATATAAGCCATGAACATTTTAATATCCATAGGGCAAGTAATTTTACAAAACAAATAATTTTTTAAAAAACAAATGGGGGGAACAAGTCAAAATCTAACAGACTGATATCTTACGAACATGAAAAGAGCAAAGAAGTTTGTTAAGTAAAGAATGCAACTTTACTTGGGTGTAGTGTAATGTCATGTAAATACTATTATATATGAATCCAATTTGTCAAGTATCATAATAGCGCCATTGTCTAAAATGGCCGCTATTTTCCAGTTTGTTACATGCATGTACGTTTTATTACTCTAGTTCAAAATTGTAAATCTACCTTCTATTTTGTCTTGGTATTGCATAAATATTCAATATATCATAGCTGCTGATTTAGAGTATTATGAACCCAATAAGTTCAATCAAAATGGTGGCAATGCTTTCAAGATGGCCGCCCTTTGTCCTATAATTAAAAACACAGGCATTGTGTACATTTGGGTATCCTCACCTAAATTATATCCTTATTTTTGTCTTTAAAGTGTATAGAGCTGTATCGGAAGATATTTTTAAAAAGTTTCAAAAACTGAAAAATAATTATGCTTTCATATCCATTAGATCATATTTCCCTTCAGTTTTAACAGAAACTCTCTCTTTGATTTATTGGACATGCGAACTGTCCATTTTCATACAAAAGTGTTCTAGAACACCCTAAGAAACTATAAGAATCGTCTATTTTCAACGATTAAATCAAAGTACACGGAACCAATCCAAAGTTTTTATTTGCAATTAAGGTAGTCTAGTATCATACTTAAATGGATGCAAGTAATGTTTTGGCATTGAATGACTGTTAAAATATAGCTCTATACCGTTTAAGCCAAAATAATCAAAGACACATACTCTGTACCATAGAATGCTTTTAGAATAAGGTTATTATACACATTATCAATATCAATGTTTGAAATGTTTGTCAACAATAAATTCGGATATGTCTTACTCACATGAATTAATCGATTTAGAATTTGGTACACTTTGAAAGATGTACCTATATAGATAATATTGCTAAATTATGGCCGTGAATGGATTGCTTTAACTTTACAAAACTTAATTAATTGATAAAATAATGTATAAACAAGATTTATATATAAATTATATATCTTTATATAAGACCAAGATTAACCAGATATTATAAGCTAACCGTTACGAGAACCTTTTTGCAGTGCTAGGTACCTATATACTATTACACGGATACACGATCATAGTATAAAGCTATACATGGCACATAACATCGCCAGTCACTAGTACAAATAGGGAGCGGTGACCTAGGGTTGGGCGCACGCTTCGCGGTCGATAGGTCCTGGTTTTAACCCCGTCTGGACCACTGGATAATTTCTCTGAGCAAGAATAACCCAAATGCTCTACTCCACCAATGTGTAAATTGGTACATGTGAGGACTGGACGCTATAGATCGATGTTGGCTGCCAAACCAACAGGTGAGAAATAGTCTCCATATGGGACACGAACATAGGTTTCAATAGGTAGACCAATGACCAGGAGATGTTAAAATGTCAAAGGGTGCTTGAGTGGATTAACAGCTAAAAAGAGCCCTAGAAACATATATACACGTATTCCCATACGTTTGGGATACTGACCACTATCAAGTACACATATGTAGGAATTTCTGACCAAGTGGTAACTGTACTAACAACCAGCAGGTACTATTGTCTATCTTGTACTTATTGTACTGCCATTATTTGTCCTATTTGGTGCATGCACTCACTACTTCCAGGTAAGTTTATAATCATAATCAGTCTAACAGGATACCTTCTGCCACCAGCCGCAGTTGTCCCTGATTCTGTCTAGAAACTATACTGCCTAATGCAAAACCATTCGAGGTTGTGTTGGATAGCTATGCATTTTCAATCTGATCGGAGTTTGGTACATACCATAGTAACTCACACATACTGTAAAATCATTTAATTTCGTTGGGACGAAATTTCGTGGTTTTGGTAAAAAAGACAATTGGAACTTGAATTCGTGGATTTTGCATTTCAGGTAACAAAACAAGGGTCAAAATCAATGTTCGTTGGGATTAAAGTTCGTGGTTTAAGATAACCACGAAATCCACGAAATTTAACCCCCACGAAAATTAATGATTTAACAGTAGTAGTAATTTCTGATGAAATTTGGAAATCCTCACCAATGACAGTAATTCCGCCTGCCCTGGTACTGTCGTGAGCTCAAGTTTATCTGTTCAAGCCATATCTGATCACCACATGCGGTAGTTCTTGGTTGTAATAGCAACATCAAGTGCAACCATTGCAGGTTACCTTAGGTACTCGGTACTCACAATCACCATGTACATGCATTCCAGATCTTGGTAGTTATTCGTAACTCAACCTCTTATCAAAACGCGCAGGTCAGTCAATCCCTGGTTCTATTAATTACTCACAATCACCAGATAGAGGCATGGCTTGTCCTCTTTCGTCATTCTTGTTCACCAGGCATAGACAGACACAGTCATTTTTATTCTAACGTGGTACAAACCACCACAAGGTGCTGATACTACTGAATTCTTATATTAATTCCTAGTTCATATTAGGTACATAATTACTACACACACCCGTTCTTGATGCTACTGAGTACTTCTAACCATGAGGTAAAACCAAACTGGTCCGTGTGGATTGCCGAAATCAGCAGGCGACTGTATATGTGTACTAACAACATTTTGGTTTACTAGGTACTCACAACTGTCAAGTACAGACATTCCTATATCAATATTACTATCTACTTAAGCCTCTTCGCGGTGTTTGGTTTGCCCCTAATGCCATCATTAAAGAACGCCAATGACTTCTATCCGCAGGTAATCGCTCCACTTGACCGCATGTTCAGCCTTTAGCTGTCATTTCTCGATTTGTTGATCTTCGCCAGGTTTCCTTTGGTCTTCCCCTTTTTCTCTTTCATGTTGGTGTCCATCTCATAGCTACCCGTGTGATAGAGTCTGGCTTCATTCGTCTGACGCGTCCTATCCATCTCCAGCTTCGTCTCAGGATTTCTGTAGAGATCGGAATAGTGTTTGTTCTCCGATAACGATTTCTGTTTGAGATGGTTTTTGGCCATAATATTTGAAAAATTCTTCTAAAGCATGACAATAATCACACCATTTGTTTCCGAATATAATTCACTAAGAAATAAAACAATCTCAACTGTTCTACTATATCTTTCTATAATGATCAATGATCATAGCTATATGCAAAAATAAAATTCAATAGATAAAAGCGAATCCCACTGCCTATTCATTTTGTGATTTATATTTCCCCCAGTCTTATTATATACTAGTACATGTACTCATGTACAGGGTACTCGCAGTTACCAAATATATTCATTCCTTGTCTACGATAATTGTCTGATTAGGTACATACCAGACACAGCTTTCCTATCACCAGGAATATGCACAAACACCAGTTACAGTTATTTCTGTTTAATGGGGTATTTGTAACAACTACTGTACACCAAATTTAGTACACACGCAATTTGGTACATAACATCAAAAGGTAAACTCCAGGTTACCTAACACTTCTGAAAGGTAATCGCAACGGTCACCATTTTTTGTGATTACGTCTGGAAACTTGTTTCTACATCAATTTCCATAAAGTTATAGCAATCCATTGTCATTATAGCTAAAGAATATACAAATGTAGGCTATATAATGACATACAGGGTGTCTCAAAATACATGTCCGCTTGTTGAGGACGTATCACGCCGTAATGTATTGCTTTACATACCTGATTTATATGTATGACCAAAGGGAATTCAATTCAATGTAGAAATTACGAAACAATTAATGAAAACAATGCATACACAACCTATAGAATGCATTTTAAGTAGCTAACCCTAATTCGGTAAAAACTGTGTTTGACGTCGTTTGACGATTTTAATGACGTTATCATACTTTTGAGTCGGATGTGATGTTTCCATTTTCTTCACAAATTGATATTTTGAGTTTCAATGTAGTTGCATATCTTGAACTGAATAATTTAACTTTCAAATAGTATAAAAAGAAATAAATATTTTGGACGTTTTGGATACTTTTTCCCGATTTCAATAAAAGTAGGATAACCAAATTCATTCTTCTACCAAGGCAGTTTTTGGTGATTGATACTTCATTAAGTACTATTTTATACTTTCAAGTTACATTATATGACTATGTTTGGACTGTTGGAGATAAGCTAGACATACCGCTATACATTTAATCCAGTATGTTTATTCGAGGCGATTGATGCAACTTTGATGAATATGATATGCCTAGAAATGTGTGAAAATCAAATTTTGAGTCATAATTGTTTTTAAAATCTGTTCCTCCCTTAAATACGACCGCTTTTTCGATTTCATTTTCTAAAGACCTCTGATCAGTTTCTCAGCCAGTGTGTGCATAGTAGGGTACGACTGACTATTACTTTACCCACATATAATATAAATTTTACCCATGTTACCGCACAAACTATGTTATCTGCCTCTTCGGGCATTTTAGAACGTCCGTTGCTAATGACTTTAGTATACCGTATATGACGTCATCAACTGTTCGAGTATTGACACATGATGTAATTCATCCCACAATTTTTAAATTTAGCTTTCATATGAGACTATAATTATCAATTTACTAACTCATTTTGCAAAGTTATGACCCTTCGACAAGCGGACATGTATTTTGAGAACCCTGTATACACGTATATACATTATTTTACAAATACTAGTACAATGGCGGCCATCTTGAAAGCATTGTCGACGTTTTGACTGACCTTATTGTGGTTGTTTTTATCCTTAAACATCATCGATGGTATTCAATAATAATAACAACGTATTTATACAATATCAAGACATACTAAAAAGAAGATTTACATATTTCGAACCTTACTAAACACTTACTGGAAAGAGGCGGCCATCTTGGAAAATGGCGCTATTTTGATAGAATAAATTGGGTTCATATCTAATATTGTTGGTAATATTGTTGGGAATATCATACATAACAACCAAGTCAAGCTGTATTCTTTTCTCATCAAACATATTTACTCTTGTCTTGTTTGTGAAATCTCAGTCCGTTAGATTTGACAGTTCCCCTCCCTTTTTTTAAAAGAAATGCAAAATTCGTAATAATTACTTGCCAGATGGATATCAAAATGTTCATGGCATCTCTTTGATTGGTTTTAAGCCCATTATAGCCCTGTTTTATTTGTGGCAAGGTACACTATATTGTTATTTTCTCACTGGCGGCCATTTTGAAAATGACGGCCATATTGGATATTTTTGAAAGTTGGTCCATATCTAATTTTGACTAAAATACATTCAACTGCCATCATGCAAAGTTTCATGCTTTTTCACCAAACTACCTGACTAAGAGAATAAAATTGCAAGTACATATTTATTGTAAATCCAATAGCAACACGCCTAACATATACAGTTCATTCAAAGTCAAATAATAACGGTAATAAAAGTCCTTCCATCAGGAAATCAATGTTTATCTTGGATTTAACAAAAAATCGTATATTATTGAATGTGTTATTTTTCCGAATCTGATTGATTGCCTCATAAGTATATTTATTGAATCGACAGTACCTTACCATAATTTTATTTTAGATTCAATACAAAAACTAGGTTATTTACCCAAGAAAGATAAGTGTCTCACAATTCATATTAATTGGCCCATTCAATATTGACCTGTAAGTTTGAATCATAATACGATGACATGAAAAATATTTGACAAGTTTTCTAAAACATAACGACACGCTGTACTGTTAATTGTTCAAAAAGAACTTCAACATATTACGACATTTTAATTGGACTTTGCTATTCCATTGGAGATATAATTGATCTATTTAGACTAGTATTCGTTTGTCTTTGTATGTAAATGGTAACAAAATAATCTTAAATTCAATCTTTACTTATTGTGCTAATACAAAGAAGAAATATCAAATTACACATCGGCCTTCAATTATATTTAAATGGATTGCAATTTTGTATTAAGAAATATTTTCCGATTGTGAAATATTCGCCCATCATGAAATAAAGCTGCGCGCTAAATACGTCGTTGTAAATTTAAACATTGAGAAAAGAAGCACGAAGTGGTACAACTGATTTTCGATATAATTTATCAATACTTCAATTCCAAATTACAATTAAATGTGAAGAGAAACTAGGTTTTTCTTCGTTGTGAACACATTGCCTGTATGAATAGTCTATCAATAATGTTCAATGTGGTTATACCTCAATGGAAACGGAAATCTATAAGCAGGTTGTGGTTTTAGTTAACGCATGATGTATTGTTATCTCCATGTTATAATGCTTGTAGCAAAAAAGCGTTTATGTTATACATGTGTGTTATTTCAACTGTGGTGAAAATTATGAATTAGTGCATCTGAAAACACAACCGAACGTCAAATACATAATAAGCTATATCACATGAATTTCCTTGTATCCGGGTTAGCATAACCAGTACGTATAACTCTTTACGTAACGCGTATAGTATAAAGCTTAAATGACATCATTTTATCTCCCAAATGACGTCATTCTTGTGCTGAAAATGACGTTGCGTAAAGCGTCATTTCTACTGCGGAGTCGTTTTTTTCAGCTGAAAGATGCGTTTTTCCATATTATTAGCGTCCTGTGATATAAATAATTTGATATTCGTTGCCAATTGATATAGATTATTTTCTAGCAAACTCTTGAAGAAAACATTATTAAGCTCGACAAAGGCACGCTTAATAAATTTTCCTAAACTCGTTTAATATAAGTATATATCAATTGACAACTCGTGATAGAGCCTCTATGTACATTGTACTATGTTTATATTATGGAAAATGCTTATTTATGTCTAGTTGTAGTCTATCACTCTGTCCCTCAGTGGTAGTCTATGAGTAAAACTATGTTATTCTGGGGTAGTACATCACGCTGTCCCTCAGTGGTAGTCAATGAGTAAATCTATGTTATTCTGAGGTAGTATATCACTCTGTCCCTCAGGGGTAGTCTGTGAGTAGAACTATGTTATTCTTGGGTAGTCTATCGCTCTGTCCCTCAGGGGTAGTCTATCAGTAAATATATGTTATTCTGGGGTAGTACATCACGCTGTCCCTCAGTGGTAGTCAATGAGTTAAGTTATGTTATTCTGAGGTAATATATCACTCTGTCCCTCAGGGGTAGTCTATCAGTAAATCTATGTTATTCTTGGGTAGTCTATCGCTCTGTCCCTCAGGGGATAGTCTATGGGTAAAACACCAACTCAGACAAAAAAAGCATTACTCAACATAAACGGTATACTGATGTTAATGCTATTATGTGAACATTTTGCTAAACCATAACATTAATATCACTTTTACTGCATCATTGTCCATTGATCGACGTTCGTTAAAAACCATCTAAAACACCAGCTTCTCTACAGGCGTGTATATATCGAGTTCCACTGAGTATAATCATTAAACGTTCAAGTATTGTAACACAATGAGAATAACTTACACTAGTGTTTGTTTTGAACTGAGTTTTAATGCTATAGTCACAAAGGTTTGAAATTTATATTTTATTTAACTGTCATGTGCATCGTTGGTTTACAGTAAGATGTGTATACACAAGGTATTTTTCAAGACAAAAAATAATCGACGATATTTGTAAAATAACCTTTAATGTGTACTAGAGTTCCCATTAAGACGTCTAGTTTGTTGAAATGTTTAAGCATAAAATACAGTAAAACCTCTCATGTCTAGTCGACACACATATAATATAGTAAAACCCCACATGTCTAGTTGACACACATAAACTATGGTCAAACCTCAAATGAATATTGACACACATATAATATAGTTAAACCTCTCATGTCTAACTGACACACATAGAATACAGTAAAACCTCGCATGTCTAACTGACACACATAGAATACAGTAAAACCTCGCATGTCTAACTGACACACATAGAATACAGTAAAACCTCACATGTCTAACTGACACACATAGAATACAGTAAAACCTCGCATGTCTAACTGACACACATAGAATACAGTAAAACCTCGCATGTCTAACTGACACACATAGAATACAGTAAAACCTCGCATGTCTAACTGACACACATAGAATACAGTAAAACCTCACATGTCTAACTGACACACATAGAATACAGTAAAACCTCGCATGTCTAACTGACACACATAGAATACAGTAAAACCTCACATGTCTAAATGACACACATAGAATACAGTAAAACCTCGCATGTCTAAATGACACACATAGAATACAGTAAAACCTCACATGTCTAAATGACACACATAGAATACAGTAAAACCTCACATGTCTAACTGACACACATAGAATACAGTAAAACCCCACATGTCTAGTTGACACACATAAAATACAGTACAACCCCACATGTCTAGTTGACACACATAAAATACAGTACAACCCCACATGTCTAGTGACACGCATTAAATACACTAAAACCTCTCATGTCTAGTCGACACACATATAATGTAGTAAAACCCCACATGTCTAGTTGACACACATAAACTATGGTCAAACCTCAAATGAATATTGACACACATATAATATAGTATAGTCTCACATTTCTAATTTGCAAACACATATAATTCAGTATAACCTGACATGTCTAATTGACACATATAAACTATAGTAAAATCTCGAAAAAGGAAAAACTCAAAAAAATTAAATCCTCCTCGAATAGGACTGAACATATTTATTTCATCAAGCACTATTGGTGTTCAAGGTTAAATGATAACCTTGATGTTATCATGTGACATTTGTCAATTATATTTGATAGAGGCGGTCCACTATTGCAGAACGTCAACATAAAATGTTTCATCTTCAGACGACATATTAAATGGCTTTTGTTCTTAAAATCTTGATTTGAATTTAATTTAAATTACCTGTTGTGGAGAATTATCAGTTAATAATGCATTACGTTTGTTTGGTTTAGTAAAGAGCAACTAAGCAATCTTAAATTCGATCTACTAATTGTTACTATAACAAAAGAAGGAATATCTAATTACATAATGTCATTTAATTCTATTTAAACTGATTGTATAACCGTATTGCGAAACAGTATTAAGAAATATTTGAATATCATGAAAATTAATAAGGATTAACCTCAACTTAGTCGTTGTAAAATATACTTTATATATTGAAATGTAATACTGATTAATTAGTGTTGATTGTTGATTCAACTAAAGAGATACTCAACATACCAAATGAATGTACAGAGACACAAGTCATTATATTGATACTGTACCTTCAGTAATAGGCTGTGATTAAAACTATGTTATTTTGGGTGGAGTCAATCACTTTGTCCCTCAGTGGTATTCTATGAGTTAAACTGTTTTATTTATGGGCAAGAATATCACTCAGTGGTAGTCTATGTGTTCGCATATGATATTTTGGGGATTGTCTATCCCTCTGTCCATCCGAGGTAGTCTATGAGTAAAACTATGCTATGTTGGTGTAGTCAAGTACTTTTTCACCAAGTTTATTAGAATAATTATGACATTTCTGGGTTGTCAATCACTCTGTCACTCTATGAGTAAATATTATTTTATTTGAGGGGTATACCACTCAGTGGCAGTCTATGCGTCCACAACTGTTAATTTCGGGGTAGTATATCACTCTGTCCCTTTGTGGTAGACAATGAGTAAAACTATTTTATTCCGGGGTAGAATATCACTTTGTCCCTCAGTTGTATTCTACTAGTTAAACTACGTTATTTTGAGATAGTATATCACTCTGTTCCTCAGTTGTAGTCTTTGAGTCAAACTACGTTATTCTGGGGTAGTATATCACTCAGTCCCTCAGTGATAGTCTATGAGTAAATCTATGTTATTCTGGGGTAGTATATCACTCTGTCCCTCAGTAGTAGTCTATGAGTAAAACTATGTTATTCCAGGGAAGTATATCACTTTGTCACTCAGTAGTAGTCTATGAGTAAAACTATGTTATTCCGGGGTAGTAGTCTATGCGTAAATCTATGTTATTCTGGGGTAGTCTAGCGTTCTGTCCATCAGTGGTAGTCAGTGAGTAAAGTTATGTTATCTGGGGTAGTCTATCACTCTGTCTCTTAGTGGTAGTCTATGAGTAAATCTATGTTATTTTGGAGTCGTCCATCGCTCTGTCACTCAGTGTTAGTCTATAAGTAAATTGATGTTATTTTGGGTAGTATATCACTCTGTCCAGTGGTGGTAGTCTTTGAGTAAATCTATGTTATTCTGGGGCAGTGTATCGCTCTGTCCCTCAGTGTTAGTCTATAAGTAAATCCGTGTTATTTTGGGGGTAGTTTGTCGCTCTGTCCCTCAGTGTTAGTCTATGAGTAAATCTATGTTATTTTGGAGTCGTCCATCGCTCTGTCACTCAGTGTTAGTCTATAAGTAAATTGATGTTATTTTGGGTAGTATATCAATCTGTCCATTGGAGGTAGTCTATGAGTAAATCTATGTCATTCTGGGGCAGTGTATCGCTCTGTCCCGCAGTGGTAGTCTATAAGTAAATCCGTGTTATTTTGGGGGTAGTTTGTCGCTCTGTCCCTCAGTGTTAGTCTATGAGTAAAGGTATGTTTTTCCGGGGTAGTATATCACTCTGTCCCTTATTGGTAGTCTATGAGTACATCTACGTTATTTTGGGTAGTCTATCACTCTGTCCCTTATTGATAGTCTATGAGTAAATCTATGTTATTTTGGGTAGTCTATCAATATGTCCCTTAGTGGTAGTCTATGAGTAAATCTATATTATTCTGGGGTAGTATATCACTCTGTCCCTTAGTGGTAGTCTATGAGTAAATCCATGTTATTCTGGGGTAGTATATCACTCTGTCTCTTATTGGTAGTCTATGAGTAAATCCATGTTATTCTGGGGTAGTATATCAGTCGGTCTCTTATTGGTAGTCTATGAGTAAATCCATGTTATTCTGGGGTAGTATATCACTCCGTCCCTTATTGGTAGTCTATGAGTAAATCCATGTTATTCTGGGGTAGTTTATCACTCTGTCTCTTATTGGTAGTCTATGAGTAAATCCATGTTATTCTGGGGTAGTATATCACTCTGTCTCTTATTGGTAGTCTATGAGTAAATCCATGTTATTCTGGGGTAGTATATCACTCTGTCTCTTATTGGTAGTCTATGAGTAAATCCATGTTATTCTGGGGTAGTATATCACTCTGTCTCTTATTGGTAGTCTATGAGTAAATCCATGTTATTCTGGGGTAGTATATCACTCTGTCCCTTATTGGTAGTCTATGAGTAAATCCATGTTATTCTGGGGTAGTATATCACTCTGTCCCTTATTGGTAGTCTATGAGTAAATCCATGTTATTCTGGGGTAGTATATCACTCTGTCCCTGAGTGTGTAGTTCCTTGAAGCAGTGCTGTTGAAGTTGTTTATTAGATTTGTATGTGTGTTACAACTTTCTAGATACTTGGTGTGCAACTTTCAATAAATGAACTATCAATTATATTTTCAGGTTACAGTATAGAAGACGACATACATTATCATTTGTCTCCAACTATCAACTAACCAGTGCGATGATGCGGGACATTACCATCGATATAGTACCAATAATTGGTGCAGTTAGCTTTGTCGGAATGTTGTTGATAATTTCTGGAATAGAACAAAATCCAGGACCCAAAGGTATGTCATCAGTAATCGTTCTTATTAGAGGACCTGGTTTGTTCTAAATTTTATACTTTGGAACCTTAAACTAGCAAAAATCTGCATGATATCAAAATAATCAAAGTGGTCTTATTAGCGGAACTTTGCTGTAATTAATGTTTGGTTTCCTTTAAGCTAACACTTAGACATACAGTGCACAGCGTATTCGTTATGATTTGTGACATCAGAACAAATAACGCAGATAGGTGAATGTGGGTTTTACTCAGAGCACACTGTCTGATAAAATGATGCTCTTTCAGAATTTATCAACGTGCATAATCATAATTGCATTTTAATAGACCGTCCTCATTAGCTAATTTTGATTTATTATTTGTGTGTTTATAGAACAACATCCGGGACTGATAGGTGACCTGTCACCAGTTGCATTTATTATTGTTTACAATTATGTTGTGTAGTACTTTCATACGTATATTACCTAGACCTGCTATCCAGCGTGTCAAATGGTGTTGTTTTCAACTTTGATTAAATAAGCATGCCGCATTTGACTATAGAAAGCTTGCTCGCATCGGTAATGTAAGATTTCTTACTTTTGTGCTCAACCATGATATCTTAGTTCTGATTAACTGGAATGAAAGACTAGTAGATAATATCCACTGCGATACCCACCTGAATTGCTGAAACTGATTGCTGGAACTTTGATACTAACACCATTTTGTTGCGTGTTATATGAACGGTGTATACTGTATACTATAATATGAAACAATTTTATTTTTCAGACAAATTCATATTCCGTTACCAGTTTCTTCTAATCGAGATTGGTACCGGTGTATTGAGGAAGTTGTTCGACATTCTTGTGAGCAATGACTTCATGAAATACCTCAATGCTAACCCAACCCAGCAGACTCAACTACAGTTTCTAATGAATAGAGGTATAATAACTGATGATCAGAAGAAGTTCTTACCACCCCTTGATACAAAGCCGAATTCTGCGAACTTCGATGTTACACTGCTGGCTTGCCTCCTCAGGAATGTGTGTGGTCTTCGAGGTCCGAGACATCCTGTTTGGAACAACCCTTCTTCTACAGATTTATCAATTGAGGCCGATATTGTCCGACTTAGGGAATGTAGGAATAATGTATGTACCAATTTTATGAATTGAACTAATTTTACTTGTTGGTTAGAAATATATACGCGTCTAGCCTTATTGTCGATTAAACAGTTAGAAGATGCTTCATGACATGCTACTTGCCTGGAAGGCATGTTCTATACTCTCATTAAGGACAAATACCATAGATGTTTATGTGCATCTAAAAAATTATTTGCTCTCTTTAATTGCATTATCATAATGGTTCAGATAAACAAGGTGTGCTGGTTCTTCAAACACAGTCAAAATTGGACGCGACCTTTACGTGACCTTTTCATGACGTCCATACCGTTAATCACGAACTATATACCGAATGAAAAGCATTTTACTTTGAATAACATATCAAAAATAATAAAATGGCCAATGTTGCTGTGTGCTATTTTATGCAACCTTGATACATGTAATTGTATTATGTTTAAGCTATTACACAAACTGGGTGCAAAATTTCTCTCCGTAGGATATTTGTCGTTTAAGACCATTCATTGAAAATGTGCTTATTTATTGGTTCTTTACATTTAACAAAACATAAATGATATGAAAGCGGTAGTGGTTACAATTGTTACAAGTAGTCATGCTCATGTACGCACTTCTATTGCCTAGTTAACATTATGTGATTACTTTACAGCTTCAGCACAGTGGTGCAGTATTTGTAGATGAGACAGATTTGTCCACCAAATGGCACGAACTAGACACAGTAAGCTGTTTTAACATATTAATTTATCAATATAAAATTATATTCCTGACTGATTCTTGAACGTTGTTTACTAACATATTTATAACTTATTATTTGTACGAAAAATTAAAAACATTAAATACATTGAGGTGAATTGATAAATTCCTGGACATTCCTCACCTAGTTAATACAATACCACCAATAAAAATAGAAATTTCGTGGATTAAGTCAAAAAGACCATTTCGATGGGACCTTAATTCGTGGATATTGCATTTCAAGTAATAACTACAAGGGTCAAAAATATTGTTCGATGGGATTTAATTTCGTTGTTAAAGTGGCCCACTAAAACCACGAAATTTATACCCCCGCGAAAATTAATGATTTTACAGTACTAAGTATACATTACATTTAAAATACACGATGGAAGACTTGCCAGTGTCCTTCATTCTATTGAACGACTGTGGTATTAAATAGGATGCATGAAATGCGCATGAACAAATAAGTTTTATCACTTTGATAAATAAAATGTAAAGTTCTATATTGTTCTTGTAGATTCTAAACAGACTCAACAACACATGCAAAATTGCCGACTTACCAAAACAAATGACGGATGCCGAGACGATGAATGTTGACGTGGAATTAAAAAATCGTCATGATGAAATAATTAAGCTATGGTCAGAAATGGATCGTTCTATTGACCATGGTATTGTAGAATTGAATAAAAAAATTGACAGCTCGGGAAAAAAGCAAGCTGAACATTTTTCCGAATTGAATAAAAAAGTTGACAGCTTGGAAAAAAGGCAATCTGAACATTTTTCCGAACTGAAAGAACAACTGACCAAACGTCAGAAAATGGACCATTTGCAAACTAAAAGACAAACTGGAGCATGCGGTTGCGACAATGTGGACCCATCGACAGGTATGTTCTTATCAGTTGATTGTTCCCGCGTAACTAAATCTCTACATGGAGCTGGTCGATGCATTTATGGTATCGGAAATGATTAATACATGGGTCATGCAATATGATAATTATAATGTAAAATACTATTTTATCTTATCAAAATTTTGAATCTTAGCTTGTGCCTTTCTTCAACATTACTAAAATCATCGTGGACACGGTAAAGTCGCAAGAGAAACAAAGTTTATCACAAAAATCGAGCACCGCTGAAAGATAATTGACTCGATTAGTTTCTTGCGTAGCAAGAGGCTTGAAGTCAGATAGAGCGTAACTCCAGACTCGATATACATGTTTGCTTTATCGCTTGAGTGTGGAAGAACAAAACATGCTAACCATACTTCGAGCTACATGTACATATGTGAACGGTGTAGATACGTTTTAATAAGTCGGGAACGAGACTACAATTACTAGAGCATTCGATTCGTTAATTTACATTGGAATGCATTCATACAGGGTGTCCAAAAAAGTATACAGTTTCGGGGTATTTTTATCAACTCTTAATGTTCTACTTTCGCAAAATAAGTTTGCACATGGTTAGAAAAAAGATGCAAGTTTTTTTTGGTACTAGTTTGAAAATTGTAACTCGAATAATTTTTAAAGAATGTCAATTTCCAAAAATACCTTATTTTGACCGTGGCGTCATTTGACGTAATTTACGACGTTTTCACAATTTCTGTCTGTCGCATGTTTCAGGGTTTGCACCCATTCTTTAAAAGTATTGGTTACATTTACATAGATTTCTACAAACTGGTCTTCTTTAATTTTATTTTGATGTTGATCAGAAGAAAACTTGTGTATATTCGCATTTGGTTGTACATAAGCGATCTCGGATAACCCAAAAGAAAAAAATCCACATGAATTAAGACCCGGGCTGTGGGCGGGCCATTCCACTCTGCAGTGGAATTTGCTAGAAATTATTTTGACACCAAATGTTTTTTGTAATTCACCCAACACCGTGCATTGCCATGTGTGACTCTGCCTCCACTTGCATGAACCATACAACATTCAAAACAAATGATTCGCTAAGGTGTTCCGAAAGAACTTGCTTAACAAAGGCAAGTTACACAACGGGTTAACTTCTATCTATTTTGTTGTCGAAATCGCAAGTGAATAGCCTATTAAAAGCCAACAAACATGCACATGCTCGTGACACACACCATATATATAATATCAGTTTAGACATTTGTGAAATACAATGCAAATTTTCGAAGAATGCATGCAAGACAGGAAACACCAAACATACAGAAATTGTGAAAACGTCGTAAATAACATAAAAACGACGCCACGGACAGAATACGGTAATTTTAGAAAATTTACATTT
Organism: Spisula subtruncata; assembly: GCA_963678985.1. Taxonomy (NCBI): domain Eukaryota; kingdom Metazoa; phylum Mollusca; class Bivalvia; order Venerida; family Mactridae; genus Spisula; species Spisula subtruncata. Next base: position 6,810,698 of record OY787677.1, read on the forward strand.
TTTAAAACAATATCCAAGTAACAAGTTTTAAACTGATGCCAGATAAAACTTTCATCTTTTGACTCACCACGTGCTGAATTCCATTGCGATAGCAAAGCGGTAAGATTTTATTAAAATGCACTGAAACTGTATACTTTCTTTTTGGACACCCTGTAGGAACAGGCTGTGGCCAACTGGTAGTTGTCTAGCAACGGGGATAGTAGGCCTGTCGAAATGGCAAAAGTCGGTAATTGACCATACATGTACGTGTCCTATCACCAGGAATGTAGACAGGAAGCATTGCCTCCAGGATTGAAATTTGATCAATCTATATATAAAACATGAAAACGTCTAATTCACGTCTGGGTCACACGCCGCTACCCCGGGCGGGTCAAACATTGACTTGTGCATTAATTTCAGAAAGTGGATTGAATAAACAATAAAACTAATAAGACGTGCAGTGTTTGTAACCACAGGTAACTGCATCATTGATAAAGACTAAAATGAAAAGGAAACATTGTTATTGTAAAAATGATATTTTTCTATGATTATAAATTTTTCGTTTTTTTTCATTATCAATGATACAGTAACCTGTATTTGTAACCACATGTATTTCTAACCCTATCATTAAAATAACGTCTATTTGTAGTGAATGTGACGATCTGGTAACTGAAGTTTATTACGAATACGCACATTTATTCAAATTTGACAAGCAGGCAATTGATTCACTTCATGAAAGATATTTTCAGTCGCAAAATAGCACCTCGTGAATATTTATGTTTCATTTTCAGATATAAAACAACACCTGATAGAAACGTACCATCGAGATTGTTGTACTCTACCACTATCACCCCTTTACCAAGAGGAAGAAGACGATTTTTTCAAAGTTTACCAAACTCCAACAATGCATCAAGAAGACTACCACAGTTCAGAAAGAACACAAAAAATAAACAGCATTTCGTCATATAAAGATATATTTGTTAAGGGTGAACAATGTTTTCAGAATATTTATGTCACTGGTGATGCTGGTGTTGGTAAGACGTCTCTGTGTAAATGTTTATCCTTGTTATGGTGCAAATCACAAACTGGAGGTACAATAAACATTCTAGATATTCATAGTGACATTAACTTCTTGACCAGATTTGAATTCCTTTTTTATATATCGCTCAGAGATACAGAATGTAGGGATGTAGTCAGCATGATTGTTGATCAGTTTTTTGACTCAGAGAGTAAGGTACTACATGAAACAATTGAACATGTTTTGAGAAATCATGAATGTTTAATCATTCTAGATGCGTACGACGAATGGTCGCCAAAGGTACGCGGTAAAAAGGAATGTAAAATCCCATTTAGAGTACATTCAGAAAATGTTGTGTACCTTACAACATGTCGACCGTACAAAATTGAGAATGTACGGTTGAGCCGTCGGGAAATTGATCAACATGTCTGTATGAGTGGCATCCATGGAGACTCTTCAAAGTCTTTTATTGAAGAAGTAGTTAAACATATGAACAAGGAAAATAAAGTGGACAAGAATGTTAATGATTTCATGAGAGAAGTCGAGGAATGCGGCATTGGTGAACAGTTATGTATACCAATAATTGCCTCGCACTTGGTAGTAGTATGGTTCGCACAAAAACTTTCTGACATGTCTAAAGCAGCATTATATGGTAAAATTGTAGAGTTGCTTTTTGTAAGGGCAAAACAGAGTAACGTCAAATCACCAGCATCACCAACGTCTGAATTTCAACTTCCTGCGTTTCTATCAAAGCTTAGATATTTAAATGAGCATGTGTTTTTATTGCAGAAAGTATGCTTATTGTCTTTCAAGTCATTGTTTAATCAAAATGACGATGTTTTAAGTCTTGTTTTTACAAGTCAGCAGTTAAGGTCGGAACCATATTTATTATGTGATGACGAAATGGACTTCTTGTGCAAGATTGGCATTATGTCCAAGAATAAAGTTATTGGTTGCTTTGAAGAGCGCAAACAAAAATTGTCATTCTTGCACAAGAGTTACATGGAATTTTTGGCTGCATTGTTTGTATCCTCATTTGACACAGATCATGAATTTGATAAAGTAGTCGGGGAATGGACATCAGTCAATGATGTTATTCAATTTCAAAGTTTCCTTTCTTTGCTAGCTGGTTTTTCCTACCATAGAGTTAAATGTTTGTTTGACAATATTTATCTGACCATATCAGATGCTTTGGCATTGTGTAGACAGAATGCTATGTTTTACTATGACTTTTCTTCCTACAGGAAACAAATCAAATTACTACGACTTACTGTAATCCATTGTTGGAAGGAAGGTGGTAGATGTAATGATCCAAACAATGCCATACAGCTTCAAGATTTTAGTTTTGATGGCGAATCCAATGTAGAAGCATTGAACCAACTTTTATTATTAAATACCTCTGTTATAAAATCATTACATTCAGTTAACGGAAATTTTAATGTCAATTTCGGTCATATAAAAAATCTCCAGTGTTTAAATATTGGTAGAATTATACCTGGTGATTATACAAAGTTCACAAAGTGTATGTTACAGAATCAAGCATCCCTACACTCTGTTAGTATTAACGGAGATTTCGAAACAAAACCATTATTATCAGACTTACCTGTCAGAAATCTACCACATCTGACATCATTGAAACTGACTGGTATCAAAATGGAACACAACACTCTGCACCACCTGGTGACTTATCTTTCTGATAACGTTCTGATAGAAAATATACACTTAAATAGGGTACATTGTAATAATCACCAGAAGGAGGATGTCGACTGTACAATGATGTTAGATCTTTCTCATCATTCACATCTTACTTCCTTATGTCTGACGCATGTTAATATCTTATGTAGTGATGTTAATATTACGTGTTTAAAGTCCATCATATTGCGGCCATTATCTGAGAGGATTGTCAGCTGTTATAATTATGTATTACATCGTATTGAGAATACACAACTTGAATGTCTCGTTATCGATGGAGATAACAAGTTGGATTATAATACAATCAATACATTAATATCAACAATTGAAACTCTCTCAGATATCAAGTTTTTCATTCTGTGGTACATGAACTTACCTGATGATGTATCACTACATATACATCCTCATGTTACACAAGTAGAGGTAAGGCTGTTTTATGTTACATGGAGTTGTAGAACATTTCAATCTTTCGTTGAAAGTGTAGTTAATGTTAAATCTGTGAGAGGTGTTGTGTTATATAAATGCAAGATTTTATCAGGTGCTGGTCAGTCTCGTAGAGAAATGTCAGTGAATGAATCGATTGATTATATGTTCAAACATCTTATTCAGCAACCAACTGTTAACATAAAATTCAAAGGTATATATAAAGATAAATACAGTGATGGAGAAACAATAGCTTTCAACACAAGTAGTGAATAAAAAGTTGCTTCAGTTTGTGTGAAATATTTCATACTTGTAACATTAGTGACTTTATCATTTAGCCCTGATACTGTAAAATCATTTAATTTCGTTGAGACGAAATTTCGTGGTTTTGGTAAAAAAGACAATTTCGTTGGGACTTGAATTCGTGGATCTTGAATTTCAGGAAATAAAACAAGGGTCAAGACCATTGTTCGTTGCGACAAAAGTTCGTGGTTGAGGAGAACCATGAAATCCACGAAATTTAATCCCCCACGAAAATTAATGATTTTACAGTAACAGGAAGTTTGTGTGAATCTTAAGTGTAGGAAGGGAAATCTGTCATAATACCATGAATTCTCATAGTTATGACATCGCTATAAACTTACGATGAGTTAAGTTAAATGTAAGCATGCATGGACATTTGTGTCTTGTTTCATTCACAACTCAGAAACACTGTCGTTTTTAAATATGTATTATGCTGAATTGAGTTTACCGTATTTTGATAGAAATTAATAAATTGTATGCATGAACAACCATTATATAAGCACTGTGTGTTTACCCATAGTAAAGCTATGTGTCATTAAATTATAAATATGTTTTCTAAGGTGAAGAGAAAGTAGTGATCGAAAAGTATGATAATATGTTGGAGTATTTAGCCTTGAACCATTCTCTGCACATAACCTGTGATCTAAGAGGGCCGAAAACCATGCCAGAAATATCGTTCGGCTTTCGTGTCATATTATTTTGTCCATTCGTTTCATATAACCCGTTTGTAATGAGAACTCAAGCAAAACCCTCTATTTTAAAATCTGGTAGACATGTATTAAGTATTATCATCGTTGGAAAGCCAATAAATGTGTCCATTTCCCAAAATGTACGATTTTTCAATGTTTTAGTTTCATTACTTCATTTTGCAGATTTGAAGATTTACTTTATATGATAAAAAAGAGTGTTTCAACGATTATTGTACATTGTATATTTAGCAAAGTTGTAGGAACAATTCACTGCCATAGTTTGTTTGTCTCAGGAAACCTGAGGTTGTTGCATGTATGTTTTATTTGAGTAGCATGTATATGTAGTTATTCTAACAATTTGCTGTAATATCTCTATCCTACTTCATGATACTTTTGGGTGGTTATAATGTACGCTTTGTATGAGAAACAAAAGGATATTTAAAGCATTTTCTGTAATACTGCAAAAGCATTCATTTTCATGGGGTGAAATTTGGTTGATTTCGTGCTTCACCTTCAACCAGGAAATCAAATACCATCGACCATTAATTTTGACCTTGGTATTTATTACCTGCAATGCAAAGTCCGCGGATTGTCGTCCAACCGAAATTGTCTTTTTTACCAAAACTACGAAATTTCGGATCATCGAAATTAAATGATTTTAAAGTATATATATTATACCCCAGGAAATATATAGGTAGTTATGTAGAGTATGAGAAACAAAAGTTATGTTAACAATTTGCTGCAATACTTATATAATTCCCCACGAAACCTGTGGGTAGTCATATAAATGTATGTTTTATATGAGAAACAAAATGTTATGTTAACAATTTGCTGCAATACTTATACAATTCCCCAGGAAACCTCTGGGTAGTCATATACATGTATGTTTTATATGAGAAACAAAAGTTATGTTAACAATTTGCTGCAATACTTATATAATTCCCCACGTAACCTATGGGTAGTCATATACATGTATGTTTTATATGAGAAACAAAATCTTTTGTTAACAATTTGTAGTATTATTTAGAGTATGCATAATATTACTACATTCCTCAGGAAACTTGTGATTTGATATATGAATCAGTCTTTATACGGCAGTTAGGCCTTCGATTAAAGGTCATTACTTGTGTATGTTTATATTGATCGTATTTGTACATGTAATAAATAATGATACTATTGATATATGTCACGTTGTTTTGATTTTATGGTATTCTGGTATATTCTGGTAAACTATGTTTATCTAGGTTTAACTCGTTGTATGTGAGTGAGTAAACTTGTGTTTGTCCCAGAAAGGTACAACATTTTAAATGATAATTAATATACATCACGTTGCTTTGATTTTATGGTATTCATTACATATTAAACTGAATTGATATTAACCCCACTGGTTGACTAATTAAAACAAAATTTAGATATTTCAAAACTACAACTCAACATTGTAACATCAGAAAGCTGTGTTAAGACAACTCGAGTCGTCGAGTATTGAAATTATGATACCGCACGTTTCGAGATATCTACAGTCCGTTCAAATAGTTTATTGCTTTTATTTATCCTCGTCACTGGATAATCAATATGGACGAGGCCCCAAGAAGAGTTTTAGTATTATTAGCTTTGGGGAATAGTACATTATCATAACAGAAGATGCCCAAATTCCAGAAGCATCCCTGATTCATATAAAAATGTCCGGGATTCGAACCAACAACCTTATGATCAGAAGTATCGTGCTCTATCTACGGAGTTAAGCGAGCTGACAAAGTTCAAAGTTAAATGAGAACGGTTATAAACACAAGCTCGTCTGTCAGGTAAACTATGTTTATCAAGGTTGAACTTGTTGTTAGTGAGTGATTAAACTTGTCTTTGTCCCTGGAAGGTATAACATTTGAAAATATGAAATATGATGTTGCAAATAAACACCATCTATTTTATATGAATCTTGTTACTTTGTTGCGATTGTGTTTTACGCTGATTTTCAACTGTATTTCATTTACATATGGTGGGGTTCCTGTGCACTATTTTTATAACAATGCGTAAATGTCGCGTAAATTTACAAATAAATATCTACCTTACGCATATTCGTAAGTGAGATTAACTACACGATCGCAAGTACTTGCATACATTTACGCAAAAGTGTTGAAGATTGCTCGTAATTTGGGACACAATATAACCTACATAACGGGAACCAGAATATAAATATACATGTATATAAACGTTCGTTAAAATTTAATGAGTAAACATGCTTTGTTAGTTAATCACGATCTAAACCAATAAACAACGGTCTAAAATAACATGCAATGGTCAAAAATCAACAGTGCGTGTTAAAAACGCACCACTTACGTTCATTTTTGCCATTTAGGGTTGCCCAGCCATGACAAAGAAATAACCCAAAACTTACGATAGAATAAAAACTAAAATATCTTTGTAAAACGCATTTATGCAAACATTATTGACGTACGCAATATTTTATTTACACTTTAGGGTTACGCATGCGTACATATTTTGAAAAAAAACAGTACCAAGGTCCCCACTATCAAAAGTATCTTCTTCATCTTCTGTCATATACTGGCCATCTTCATCAGATTGAAGCTAACTGCCAGTGTGTGGATGGGGCTCATCGAAGCGAATTGTAAAATAAGTGTGAAGATATCGTTGGCTTAGAATGAGAAGGTCGTAACTACCAAATCGATATATTGAGAAAACAAGAGAAAACTGTCTGTAATATACTCTTTACCTATTGGAAAACACTTTTTTAAAACTTCATTTTGTTCAACATGACAACTTCAGATTTTTATGATAATTGGCTCATAAGAAACGCCTTGTGATGGCTATTCTAGATATGTATGAATCTTAAAAGGTCGTAAGTGGCAACTTCTCCACATGTAGAGAAAAATACAACTTGTTAGTATAAGTAATAAGAATGAAAACAACAAATGAGGAACAACAAATGGTAATCAATGATCTTACTTGTTTAATTTAAGTATCTACATAGAGGGAAGGGCATACTTTGTCCAAACCTATGATACTGTATAATCACTGAAGTATATAGGCTGGATGTGAGTCATGACATCATCTCGGTGGTTATATAGTAGACTTGGTCAAGTATTCCCCCTTTTCTGCATATGGATAAACTTATCGGTAGAGTTTATGATAATATAGTTTATGAAAATCGGAGTTGTCATGACTGTAGTGTTCTTTTAAATTGGCATCTCTCCGGGACTCAACGAGAATCATTTTACTCACAAAACATGTATTGAAAATAACAGCCCCGGCTGACATTTTTCGTGGAACGCTCTGTCCGTAAGGCCTCGGCATACCCACGGCGATATATGTACCAACAACTGCAAGTGCTAATATACGAAGGTAGTAAGTGTCAACAATGTAATCCAGTTGATGATACACATATTATGTATTGCTCACACAGTTGAGCGTCAGTTCAATGATTTTTCGTGGATTTATAGATAATGTTGTTTTCCTTTCTTTCTTGTTAATCAATCGATGTAAATCATATAATTTGAAGAATGTGAAGGAACTTTTGGAGGGCAGTGTATAGCCCTATCAAACCAATGCAAAATATATATGAGCCGTCTCCATGAAAACAGGGCTTAGTGACAAAAATCATGATAATATATCGTTCGAAATACGAGAACAATTCCGAAAATTTTAACGAATTATTGCGTATTTTAAACTAAATAACCTATATAGCCAAGTTTTTGAGTGACGTCGCAAACGTCATTCGAACTTAATTTGATGCAACGTTAACTATGATGATATCCTTATTTTAAGAAGATGACACATTAAGAGTATACAAATAATACAAAAATGTACCTACTGCAAGAAAATATACCAAACAATTCAATCATACATACGTACATACAACTAACATTAATTCCTGCAATTAGCTAATACATTACACATTGCACACAGTAGACAGACACACCCATATCAACAGTATAAAAAGAAAATTGTAAAGGCAAATGAAATAAACAACATTATATATTCGTCACAAGATGCTTCTTATACTTATGTTTAAAGGTTGATAACGAATTCAAGTTTCGAATGGAAAGAGGTATGCTGTTACATAATTCCAATGCTACATAATAGAAGGTGTTTTGACCATAGTTGGTGTTTTACTTTGCATGTGAAATATCTCTATTTGTGGTGGATCTTAATGTATATAAAGTATTGTTTGCAAAATGTAAGATGTTTTGCAAGTATGATGACGTAATACAATGTAAGCATTTGTATATGATAATTGCAATGATGTACTTACATCGGCTTTCAAACGGTAGCCAGTCTAATTCTTGAAATAGTTCTATGGTAGGAGTGCAATTAGGTTTTCGAAGTATTATTTTAGCGCAGCGCTTTTGTAGAATTGATATTTTAAATTGGAAATATTGGTTTTACTACTTGTGCCCCAGATTACACAACAATGTGTTTGCTTTATACCAGTTAGTCACCGTATTAATGTCCGTCTGTAATTGAGATTGTAGACATTTGATATTGCTACCTGTAGCATGCAAGGTTGAATCATCCGCAAACAAGTCAATGGACGAATGACGAAGACGAGAACCAATATCATTTATGCATATAAGGAACAACAGGGGACCTAATATGGACCCTGGGAAACACCACAAGAAACATCTTGAGACGAGGACTGAGTGTTACCCAATCTTACACATTGTTTTCTGTTAGATAGATAAGATTTCATTAGCATTAGACTCTTATCAGTCCGAGAAATGATAAAGTTGTAATTTATGAAGGAGAATTTCGTGATCAACGAGATCAAATGCCTTTCTGAGATCTAAAACTATAGAACCAATAATATTTCCTGCGTCAATTTCTTTGGTCCATGCATCTATCAGTCTGAGCAGTGCAGTTTGGCATGAATGGTGTGTGCGAAACCCAGATTGGTGAATATGTTGAGGTTGCCAATGTTCTAAGAAGTATTTTAATTGATCTACAATATCTCTCTCGAAAATCTTTGAGATAATCATCGATATTGGCCGATAATTGTTTGGATCGTCAATTTCAGCTTCTTCATGTATAGGAATAACATATGCTGTCTTAAGACTTTCAGGAAATTGTCCTGTTGATATTCTGTTGTTTATAATTGATGCTATTGGTATTATAGTAATTATGTTCTCCATAAGATAAGAGTGTTTTAGCGCTTATGCCGTCAAAGCCCAGTGCTTTATTTATGTCATGATTGTTGATAATTTTATTTGCTTCATAAGTTGATATATATTCTATATTAAAGAATGATGTTCCAAGTTTTTTGTCAACTGTATATTTTAAATTGTTGTAAAATGAAGGATCATATTTCAACTTATTGACAATGTTTGAAACATTGACGAAATGGCGATTGAATGCATTCAAAATCTCTTGAGGATCACTTATCAAATGCCCATCATATTGTAAGCTTCTTGGTATTTGTAAACAAGTAATACTTGAAGTGAGTGATTTCATAGTTTTCGGGAACTTTTCCATATGAACTTGGTTGATTTATTTTGTTGCACAGCATTGTTATAAAATTCAGATTTTCGCTTTTTTTACGATGTACCATTTGGTTCCTTTTACATTTATATTCTGTCCAACGTTTAGAGGATTTTAGTTGATCTCGCTTCCTTATTGCTAACTTGGTGTCTTCAGAAAACCAATCAGGAAGCCTCTTAGACTTTACTCGTTTTTGTTTAGTAGGGGTGCGTGTGTTAAGTGTATCTAGAAGGATACTTCGATGGCTTAGCATTAGAAGGTCGTAAGTGCCACTTACGACCTTTTAAGATTCATACATATTTAGAATAGATACTTCGATAGCTTAGCATAAGAAGGTCGTAAGTGCCAAGGGTGGTTATAATGAGTATGAGAAACAAAAGTAATGTGTCTGTGGATAGCTTGTATTATGTCTGACTAATGCGTGTGTGGCTAGGCGCTGCCACCGTAGCTGTGTGTCTTTGGTTTGTGCCCTACTATTTACAATTTATCAACATGTTTTGTTAATAATTTGTAGCACTATTTAGAGAATGTATTATATTACTATACCTCAGGAAACTTGGGATTTCGTATATGAATCAGTCTGTATATGAATCAGTCTGTATCTGAATCTGTCTGTATATGAATCTGTCTGTATATGAATCAGTCTGTATATGAATCTGTCTGTATATGAATCAGTCTGTATATGAATCAGTCTGTATATGAATATGTCTGTATATGAATCAGTCTGTATATGAATCAGTCTGTATATGAATCAGTCTGTATATGAATCAGTCTGTATATGAATCTGTCTGTATATGAATCAGTCTGAATATGAATCTGTCTGTATATGAATCAGTCTGTATATGAATCAGTCTGTATATGAATCTGTCTGTATATGAATCTGTCTGTATATGAATCTATCTGTATATGAATCTGTCTGTATATGAATCTATCTGTATATGAATCTGTCTGTATACGGCAGTCAGGCCTTCAATTAGATGCGCATGTTTATATTGATCGTATTGGTACATGTAATAAATAATGATACATTTGATACGTTGTTATTAATTTATGATATTCATTACATGGGAAACTGAACTAACTTTAACTCCACTGTTTTACATGATACATCGGGATTTAGACACATCAACACCAACATGATATCCCTATATATTAACATAATGGGGCAACACGATTCAACACTTTATGTGGAAATGATGATACCACACGTTTGGCACAACTACAGTTCGTCTAAATTGAAATGAGAGCGGTTCTGAACATAAGCCTGTCAGTCACACACGAGGGGTGTCTCTCTGTACCAATTTGCCAAATTGTTGAAAATTAAGAACTGTCTGCTCTACTAAAACAATTGCAGTTTTCAGTACAGGAGATACACATGAGATCATGGTGCTTGGTACATGTAGTTGGTTAGGAGATAATGATTAGCGTTCGATGCCGATTGTGTGACACTATTATGGCTAATGGTATTGCTTCGGTCACACATTTTGTCATTTGGATTCGACTTATTTGAGAGTCGAACTGACCAGGAAATAATGGTTAGTAACCAAAGTTTCCATTGGTTCTCGTGAGGATAATGTGGGCGGCTCCGGGTGTGAACTTGGCCACCAAGCCGAGAAGGGTCACTTGCTGATCGGGCATATGTGAGTCTTGATATATAGTTACCGACCGTAGCTTTTAGTCTGCTTAAGATCAGTTCTGAGAAGGGTCAGTACAAGGAACACTTCTGTCCGTGCCCGATTAGATTGTTGTTATATCTCACATATCATTTTAAATTACCTTACTCTGCATTCATGAAAACTTGAACTGCTCATTTAGTTAGGACCTGAAGTGGAAAACTGGCCGCAGTACTTAAATTTTTCAAAGTCTATTGAGTATCTCTTCAGCTGTGAGTGCCCTGAAATGTGCTCATTGTGATGGATTGGTCGGTGCTCTGTTGTGGTGTCATGTAGAACATCTATCTTCTTTCCTGTAATATCGTACTCGAAACGTACTCGTACACTATAGACCAAGTAAATTTCCCTTCTATGTGAAGTGTGACTATCAGACTATTAAGATGGGCACAACCGTACACACTCCCGACAAATGTTCAATTCCTATAAATGTAATGATCTGTTCCAAGACCTATGTTAGTAATGCCACACCTAAATTTTAGGGCACAAACCAAAGCCACACAGCTACGACGGCAGCGCCTAGCCACACACGCAAGAGTCAGACATTGTACAAGCAATCCACATCCCCAAACATTGATGCTTCATGTGAGCCTTATATGCTCACTCCGCAATGAATGACACACTATGGACTTTGAATTTTGTGCATAATTAGCCATAAAGGGAGGTAACCCTTATAGTATTACCACGATGTTGGTCGATGTTGTCCTTTATATCGCCAAGTTGGTTTTCGCCGTCGGTCAATGTCGTTTATACTGTCACGACTATCTCCGATGCGGTTGTGTCGTTTGAAAATAACATTACACGATACAGGAGGGTTGATCTCAGCAGATTCGAGACTATTTTCAAGAGTCAGTGCTGACGACTTACCGAGGTTCACACTTTTTTAACGACAGTTAAGCGACATTTTAACAATTTATTTATTCTGGGTTATATCTACCCCTCAAACGTGTACTCGTTCATTGAAATAAATGTTATCAGCAAAATATTCAGTAAATATATAACATCAAATCAAACAAAGAAAGGAGTACTCAACAGAAACAATATACTAACGTTAATGATATTCTGTGGAAATTATGCTAAACCATAACGTAATTATCACTTTCACTGTACCCTGTACCATTGTTCATTGACAAACGTGCGGTAAAAACTATCAACAACACTAATGACGTTTCATGTTTAAACGAACTAAACGTTCCGAGGGGTAACCCTAGTACATTTGTACATATTAATTTAAATGATAATTTTGCTAAGATTAATTTAACAATTGCGTAGATTACCTGGTTATACCCACCCGAGCAAAGTATTTTAAACAAAGAATGTGCATGCCAGTTAAATAAAACATAAATGTCAAGCTTTTGTGACTACATTGTATGTATTGATCGAATATTATTAAAAAACATGATCGTTTACAATAGTATCAAATACCAAGATAGAAGAAGCTCCCATTTATATCTCAAGGACAAAGTGTACAAACTAGCGCCGGAAGTGACGTATGTATCATGTGATCACGTCTCCATGACAAACTGTCAATATTAGAACCGCGCACAGACGAGGAACAAAATATGTTTAAGTGAGGAGTACGAAATCGGAACGGAACTTTTAACCTAATTTAAGGTAGTAATTAGATGCAGTTTTCTTTTCAAATCACCATTCCATGACATAAATTTTGGTATGTGCTGTATTTAAAATTAACAAATACTTTGATATCATTCACCTTTGATTCAATTAAATGGCATATACTTCATTGTAATTTTATTCATCACAGGCAGACGTTGTCTACAATTTGTATGAATTGTTTTGACTATCCTCTTAAATGGGTGTTAAAGACGATTGTCGAAATAAAATCATACAAATTGATGAAACTGTATGCATGGGCTATTTATAAGATAGTCAATGTTTTATTTTCTGCAATTCGTCAACTTATAGCATAGATTGGGTGCTTGTTTTGTGCAGTATTTAAATCTAGAAATATTTCAATATGCATCAGAGGGTCAATTAAACGTCCGACAATACCTGTTACTACTTACTACACACTATATTATAAGAGGTCTTTACTGTTAACCAAATAACATCAGGCCTAACATATATAGTCCGTTAAAAGTCAAATGAGAACGTTGTAAACATAGTTCGACAGTCAGGTAAACTTTGTTAATCTAGTGTTAAGTGGGTAAATCTGACTGAGGTAACCGATATCCGTCCGATTCTTCCGAATCTAACACATTCCCTCTTTTCTATTTTTATTGAATTAACGGTACTTGACCATAATTTTATTTAAGATACGTTCAAATTTCAAGTAACTGTAGCTATATAGTATCAGTTATAAATATATTACAACCCCACATGGCTAATTGTCATACAGTAAAATCTCTCATCAGATAAAACTCAATAAAACAATACAGAGTATCCACCCTTCGGAAGGTTGAAGGTCCGAATCCCGGTGGAAACTTGGCTAACACTTTTTCGATTGGTCGATGAGCATCCAACTATAATACTGGCCCCGATCTCCCGAAGCATCTCAAGTAGAAATCTCATCTCAAACTGAGATTTTTCTCAAATCAGAGTCTGAATTTTAGATAAATTTGAAGTTCAAGATCTCTAAATTTTACTGGAATAAACTTAAGAGTAGTGTTTTCTGTCCTGTCATGTAAAATTTGAGTCTCAACTCCAAAGGAAATTGTCTAAATTACACATTGGAAACATTGAGATGAGATTTTTCTCAGATTGAGATGTTTAGGGAGATCATGGCCTGGTTACAGTAGACCTACCTGAGCCGGGCACTCGGCTTTACTAGACGAGGGTACTGTTCACATGAAGGATAAGTGTCTTATAAATCATATTGATTGGCCGGTTCTAAAGGGGTGACTATAATAAACAAGCTTTACAGATTTATATTGACTGTTGGTTGTATAAAACATTTTTTACCAGTAAGTTTGAATTATAATACAATAACATATAAACTATATTTGTTAAGATTTCCCGAAGATTGTGACACGGTTAGTACGGTTGAGACTAAAGGATCCTTAACAAAATATGTTTTGTTTCAGACGATATTTTAAATTGAATTTGTTATTCCAATGCCGATTAAAATTACCTTTAGAGACGAAGTATCTATTAAGACTGATATACCATTGTCTGTGTTTGTTAAAAGCAACAAAGCAATCGGAAATTCAATCTTTACTAATTGTTACTGTATAATTTACAAAGTTTAAAGAAGTCGTTGAATTCTATTTAAATGGGTTGTACATGTGTATTAACTATTTGGCAATAAGAAATATTAAGTATTACAGACTATAACTACTTTATGATATATTTTCCAAATATGAAATATTCCCCCTTCATGAAAAATGTTTTGACGCAACTTCGTCGTAGTAAATATAATGTTTCGTACATTGAGAAATAAACTTTGTCTCTACTGAGACTCAATCACTCTTGTTCAATGTTGTTATTCGTATTAATGGGAATGGAAGGCTATTAGCCGGCGGTGGTTTTAGTGGTGGTATATATGTAAACCTATCTTCTAAAGTACATCACTCGGTCCTTAAGTGGCAGTATATGAGTACATATTTGTTGTTCTGGTGTTTTATATCGCTCTGTCCCTCAGTGATAGTCTATCAGTAAATCTATGTTATGATGGGGTAGTATATCACTCTGTCCCTCAGTGATAGTCTATGAGTAAATCTATGTTATTATGGGGTAGTCTATCTCTCTGTCCCTCAGTGGTAGCCTATGAGTAAATATATGTTATTCTGGGGTAGCCAATCACTCTGTCCCTCAGTGGTAGCCTATGAGTAAATCTATGTTATTCTGGGGAAGCCAATCACTCTGTCCCTCAGTGGTAGCCTATGAGTAAATCTATGGTAATATGGGGTAGTCTATCGCTCTGTCCCTCAGTGGTAGTCTATGAGTAATTCTATATTATTCTGGGGTAGTATATCACTCTGTCCCTCAGTGGTAGTCTATGAGTAAATCTATGTTATTCTGGGGTAGCCAATCACTCTGTCCCTCAGTGGTAGCCTATGAGTAAATCTATGTTATTATGGGGGAGTCTATCGCTCTGTCCCTCAGTGGTAGTGTATGAGTAAATCTATGTTATTCCGGGGTAGTAGTCTATGCGTAAATCTATGTTATTCTGGAATAGTATATCACTCTGTCCCTCAGTGGTAGTCTAGGAGTAAATCTATGTTATTCTGGGGTAGTATATCACTCTGTCCCTCAGTGGTAGTCTATGAGTAAATCTATGTTATTCTGGGGTAGTATATCACTCTGTCCCTCGGTGGTAGTCTATCCATAAATTTATGTTATTATGGGGTAGTATATCACTCTGTCCCTTAGCGATAGTCTATGAATAAATCTATGTTATTCTTGGGTAGCCAATCACTCTGTCCCTCAGGGGTAGTCTATGGGTAAATCTATGTAATTCTAGGGTAGTATTTCACTCTGTCCCTCATGCGTAGTCTATGGGTAAATCTTTGTTATTTTGGGGTAGTTTATCACTCTCTCCCTCAGTGGAAGTCTATGTGTAAATCTATGTTATTCTGGGGTAGTTTATCACTCTGTCCCTCGGATGTTGTCTATAACTCTGTCCCTCAGGGGTAGTCTATGGGTAAATCTATGTTATTCTGAGGTAGTCTTTCACTCTTCCCCTAAGGGGTAGTCTATGGGTAAAACACCAACTCAGACAAAGAAAGCATTACTCAACACAAACAGTATACTCATGTTAATGCTATTATGTGGACATTTTGCTAAACAATAACGTTATTAGCACTTAAACTGCATCATTGTCCATTGATCGACGAAGTATATGTAAACTGATCCACGCTCTTTTACTGCCAGCTGCAGTGTACAGTTATGTTGACCGTACAAAGTTGAAGGTTTAATCTATTGGTCATGCTTAACTTGCCTATTTAGTTTAATTACTAGTAAACAAAAGATGTCAGAATGACATTTATGCCTCCCACTACCCACATACATGCACAGTCATATAGACTGTGATAATTGAACAACATGTAGTATTACCTTGCTAATGTTTTTGCTAACAATTTTTTGAAACTTATGGCTGAAGTCGACTTTCTAATACTGAAGTATGTTAAATTAAAGAGATTTAATTGTTTTTGATGGGTGCGACTCATACAAAGTATCGACTCATGTATGGGCAATGGCGGTATTTTGGTAATTTGTTTCAAGAAGTGCGACTTATGTATGGGGCATTACGGTATCCAAAAAATAAAAAAACTTAAGTAAAATTTTTAAAGAATAAATTCTATTCTCTGCCGTCTTGTACTGTACATACATATATACATATTATACGGTAGTTTTCAGGCTCGGTGGTGGTTTTGAAGGATAATAATAATAATAGAAAGCAGTATATCACAAACAGTAAACAGAGTTTGTGTTTCTTAGCCACATCAATATCTGTTTAAGTAAAACTATAGTGTCATGGGACCACATACCAGTATGCCAATTTAACGGATGTCATGCGGCCCCATGGCAGCTGCGTGACCACAAGGATCAGATTCAGATTGTGGCGTACGTTTTCGCGCTCAATCTGCGCAGTGAAATACCATATCCGGTTACTTCGTCTGTTTCCGAGAATCATCGTGAAATTTTTTTTTTTCATCTTATTTTTTCGGGAATGTCTTGTTAACACAAAATGAAATAACAATATTTAAAATATGTTTATATGAATACCAAATATAATGTCTTTTAAAAATGTCTCAGAAAAAAGTTTCTTCTTACTGTCTCCGTAAACACTCGTATCTTTTTGGCATAAGACCGTCTAGTGAGGAACTTATTTTCGCATGAATGTGTAAACAATAGAAAATATGTTCTAGCCAATGCTTAGCAATGTTGCTTCAATAATATTTGTTTCACAATTTTTTATGAAACTGTAATGTTAAATAGTGATGTTCTGCATTTTTAAAGGCGGGTTAGTGAGATCCGCGAAGAACTACTTTTATATTGCGCATGAAAGTGGTAATTGGGTGTTTTGGGATTTTGGACGGCCAATTCTAGTATGCTGAGAAATTGGTATCATACTGTAACTATGGCCTTGGGGCTTTGCCCCTGGCCAAAAACCATTAACAATGCCAGCGTCTCTACAGGCGTGTATATATCGAGCTCCACTGAGTATAATCATTAAACGTTCAAGTATTTTAACAAAATGAGAATAACTTACACTAGTGTTTGTTTTGAACTGAGTTTTAATGCTTAAACATTTCAACACACTAGACGTCTTTAGGGGAACTCTAGTACACATTAAAGGTTATTTTACAAATATCGTCGATTATTTTATGTCTTGAATATACATTGTTTATACCCATCAGAAAATTGAAAACCAACCATGCACATGTTAGTTAAATAAAACATAAATGTCAAGCCTTTGTGACAACATTGTACCTTATTTCGTATTGATCGAGTATGATACAAAAACATATTCGTTTACAATTGTATCCAATATCAAGATTGAAGAAGCTCACATTTATATTTCAATGACACACTGTGCACATAAACACCGGAAGTGACGTATGCATCATGTGATCATGTCCCCATGACAAACTGTCAATATTAGAACCGCGCACAAAGAAGAAAGAACGATATATTCATTAGAAAGGACGAAATCATAGCGGGACATTTAACTCAATCTAAAGGTAATTAATAAAATATATTCTAGTTTTGATGTTCGATCCGTTATAAGTATAACATAGTACATTATATAAATAATTAAGAATTATAACATAAAGTTTGTGTTTGTTATCTATAGAAATATTCATATATAGAATATTCACCTGTGGTCCAAGTAAACGTCTGAAAATGCATGTACATGGTACGGTTTAGTACACGGAAGAGAAAAATATTACTAGTATTATTTATTGTATATCAAATGTCTACCACAACATAGTTTTATTTTAGATACCTTCATAGACATTTGTTAATATCCAAGTTATTGTTACTTAATGTCTAGTTGGCACACATAAAATATAGTAAAACCTATTATATCTAGTTGACACACATAAAATAGAGTAGAACTTTACATATCTAGTTGGCACACATAAAATACACTAAAACCCCACATGTCTAGTTGACACACATAAAATACAGTACAACCCCATATGTCTAGTGACACGCATAAAATACACTAAAACCTCACATGTCGAGTTTACACACATAAAATACAGTACAACCCCACATGTCTAGTGACACGCATAAAATACACTAAAACCTCTCATGTCTAGTTGACACACATATAATACAGTACAAACCCACATGTCTAGTGACACGCATAAAATACACTAAAACCTCACATGTCGAGTTGACACACATAAAATACAGTACAACCCCACATGTCTAGTGACACGCATAAAATACACTAAAACCTCTCATGTCTAGTTGACACACATATAATACAGTACAACCCCACATGTCTAGTGACACGCATAAAATACACTAAAACCCCACATGTCTAGTCGACACACATATAATATAGTAAAACCCCACATGTCTAGTTGACACACATAAACTATGGTCAAACCTCAAATGAATATTGACACACATATAATATAGTAAAGTCTCGCATTTCTAATTGGCACACACATATAATTCAGTATAACCTCACATATCTAATTGACACATATAAACTATAGTAAAATCTCGAAAAAAGGCAAAACTCGAAAAAACTAAATCCTCCTCTCATAGGACTGAACATATTTATTTCATCAAGCACTATTTGCGTTCAATATTAAAATGATAACCTTAATGTTAGCATGGGACATTTGTCAATTATATTTGATAGAGGCGGTCCACAATTGCAGAACTTCAACATAATATGTTTCATCTTCAGACGACATAGTTCTCAAAATCTTGATTTTAATTTAATTTAAATTACTTTTTGTGGAGAATTATCTGTTAAAAATGCATTACGTTTGTTTGGTTTAGTAAAGAGCAACAAAGCAATCTTAAATTCGATCTACTAATTGTTACTATAACAAAAGAAGGAATATCTAATTACATAATGTCATTTAATTCTATTTAAACTGATTGTATAACCGTATTGCGAAACAGTATTAAGAAATATTTGCATATCATGAAAATTAATAAGGATTAACCTCAACTCAGTCATTGTAAATATACTTTATATATTGAAATGTAATACTGATTAATTAGTGTTGATTATTGATTTAACTAAAGGAATACCCAGCATATCACATGAATGTACAAAGATACAAGTGATTATATTAATAATGAATGTAATAATTCAAATTGTCCCACGATAACCAGTAAAACAAAGTTATTCAAGTGATAGTCTATGAGTAAAACTGTGTTACTATGCGTTAAGTCTGTCACTCTGTCCCTCTGTCTGTCGCCTGATAGTCTGTGATTAAAACTATGTTATTTTAGGTGGAGTCGATCACTCTGTCCCTCAGTGGTATTCTATGAGTTCGCATATGATATTTTGGGGATTGTCTATCCCTCTGTCCATCCGAGGTAGTCTATGAGTAAAACTATGCTATGTCGGTGTAGTCTAATACTTTGTCACAAAGTTGAAGCTTATTTGAAAAATTATGATAATTTTGGGTTGTCAATAACTCTATGAGTAAATATTATTTTATTTGTGGGGTATATCACTCAGTGGCATTTTATGAGTTCACAACTGTTAATTTAGGGGTAGTATATCACTCTGTCCCTTTGTGGTAGACTATGAGAAAAACTATTTTATTCTGGGGTAGTATATCACTCTGTCCCTCAGTTGTATTCTATTAGTTAAACTACGTTATTTTGAGGTAGTCTAATACACTGTCCCTTAGTTGTAGTCTATGAGGTAAAATATGTTAGTTTGAGATAGTATACCACTCTATTCCTCAGTTGTAGTCTATGAGTAAAACTATGTTATTCTGGGGTAGTATATCACTCTATCCCTCAGTAGTAGTCTATGAGTAAAACTATGTTATTCTGGGGTAGTATATCACTCTGTCCCTCAGTGGTAGTCTATGAGTAAAATTATGTTATTCTGGGGTAGTATATCACTTTGTCCCTCAGTGGTAGTCTATGAGTAAATCTATGTTATTTTGTGTAGTCTATCGTCCTGTCCCTCAGTGGTAGTCTATGAGTAAAATTATGTTATTCTGGGGTAGTATATCACTCTGTCCCTCAGTTGTAGTCTATGAGTAAAACTACGTTATTCTGAGGTAGTCTATCACTCTATCCCACAGTGGTAGTCTATGAGTAAATCTATGTTATTTATGGTAATCTATCACTCTGTCCATTGGTGGTAGTCTATGAGTAAAAATATGTTTTTTTTGGAGTTGTCTATCGCTCTGTCCCTCAGTGTTAGTCTATGCGTAAATATATGTTATTTTGGGTAGTTTATCACTCTATCCCTCTGTGTGTAGTTCCTATGGTAATTCATTGTAGTCAGCTACATGACAGTGCTGTTGAAGTTGTTTCCTAGATTTGTATGTGTGTTACTAGATAATTGATATGGAACTTTCCATAAATGAACTATCAATTGTATTTTCAGGTTACAGTATAGAAGACGACATACATTATCATTTGTCTCCAACTATCAACTAACCAGTGCGATGATGCGGGACATTACCATCGATATAGTACCAATAATTGGTGCTGTTAGCTTTGTCGGAATGTTGTTGATAATTTCTGGAATAGAACAAAATCCAGGACCCAAAGGTATGTCTTTAATACAGTTTATTAATGTTTGGTTTCCTTTAAGCTATCACTTAGACATACAGTGTACAGCGTATTCGTTATGGTTTGTGACATCCGATCAAATAACGCAGACAGGTGTATGATGGTCTTACTCAGAGTACAAAGTCTTGTAAAATGATGCTCTTTCAGAATTTATCAACATGCATAATCATAATTGCATTTTAATAGACCGCCCTCATTAGCTAGGTTTGATTTATTATATGTGTGTTTATAGAACAACATCCAGGACCGATAGTTACGTGAACAGTCGCATTTATTATTGTTTACAACTATGTTGTGCAGTACTTATATACGTATATACCTAGACCTGCTGTCCAGCGTGTCAAATGGTGTTGTTTTCAACTTTGATTAAATCAGCATGCCGCATTTGACTATAAAAAGGTAGCTCGCATCGGTTATGTAAGTTTTCTTACTTTTGTGTTTAACCATGATATCGTAGTTCTGATAAACTATTGTCAACCTAGCTGGTGGCCATAAAAGACTATTGTATACTATAATATGAAACCATTTTATTTTTCAGACAAATTCATATTTCGTTACCAATTTCTTCTAATCGAGATTGGTACCGGAGTATTGAGGAAGTTGTTCGACATTCTTGTGAGCAATGACTTCATGAAATACCTAAATGCTAACCCAACCCAGCAGACTCAACTTAAGTTTCTAATGAATAGAGATATAATAACTGATGATCAGAAGAAGTTCTTACCACCCCTTGATACAAAGCCAAATTCTGCGAACTTCGATGTCACACTGCTGGCTTGTCTCCTCAGGAATGTATGTGGTCTTCGAGGTCCGAGAGACCCTGTTTGGAACAACCCTTCTTCTACAGATTTATCAATTGAGGCAGATATTGTCCGACTTAGGGATTGTAGGAATAATGTATGTACCAATTTATTAATTGTACAAATTACTAATGTGTTAAAATATACACCATTCAGGACTTATTGTCGATTATACAGTGATAATATGTTTTGTTTTACTTGCAACGTGTCTGTTTAGCATGTTCTATACGCACATTAGGAACAAATGCCATAGGTGTTTATGCCCATCTAAGACATCATATGGTCTGTTTAATTACAATGTTAAAATGGTTCAATTCAAAAAATGTATGCTGGTTCTGCGAACACGGTCAGAATTGTAGCGAGCTATTCAAGAACTTTTCACGACATCTGAAGTAAACAATGTTAGTTGTCCTCAAGTGTTGCTACTGTATCATATTTCAAACTAGGATTAACATTACAGTACGAACTTACACAATGTTATCTGTATATGTTATACCGAATGCAAAACATTTTTACTTTTGATAGCAGATAATAAATGATGAAATGACCATTGATGCTGCGAGCTATTGTTTGATGCAGTAATGATAGTTGGATTATGTTTATATTATTACACAATCTGTGAGCACAATTTCTCTCCGGAGGATATTTTTCGTTTAAGACCATCTATTGAAAATGTACTTATTTATAGGTACATTAACATGAATAATATCAAAGTTACAATTGTTTAAAGTAGTCATACTCATGTATGCACATCTATTGAGTAGTAAACATTATGTGATTACATTACAGCTTCAGCACAGTGGTACAGTTTTTGTTGATGAGACAGATTTGTCCACCAAATGGATTGAACTGTGCACAGTAAGCTGTTTTAACATATCACTTGATCATTATATAATTATATTCCTAGCTGATTCTTTAACATTATTTACTAACTTAATATATACTAAATTATTTGTATGAGGAACAGTAATGACATTGAAGTGAATTGACCAATTACTCCACATATCTAACCAGGTAATATAGTATCACCAATAAAATACGAGGAATAAATTATATTTAGAACACGCCATAGAAGACTTGTGGGTTGCATTCGTTTTTTGGAACGACTGTTGTTTTCAATAAGATTCATGAGATGCGAATGTGATAAATGTAATGTGATTTTCAATATTGTTCTTTTTAGATTCTAATAAGACTCAACAACACATGTAAAATTGCCGCCTTACCAAAACAAATTACTGATGCCGAGACGATGGATGTTGACAAGGAATTAAAGAAACGTCATGATGAAATAATTAAACTATGGTCGGAAATGGATCGTTCCACTGACCACGGTATAGGAGAATTGGTTACGAAAGTAGATAAACTAGAATTAGGACAAATTGGACTGCAAACAGGACAGACAGAATTGAAAGGGAAAATGGTTGAAATAAAGAAATGCCTGGATAGAATGGCTTCAGTCGGAGCATCGGGTGGAGACAATATTGACCCTGAGACAGGTAAGTCGTACTTTGTGTGTCTTACCAGTGCTACGCTCCATACCAGCGTATATTCTTTATATTTTGTGTTGACCTGTAGAGCATAATTCTTCTTCTTTTCGGTACTGAAGTTCTTCACCCCATTGATGTTTACTGCCAGAGTTTGGTGTGTATCGATACCAAATGTTATTCGGTTTGAGGATTATATTTCCACTGATCATTAAATGAAAGATTCACGACTTGATGACTCAGTATAACTTAGTTGGCTTCAAACGATAAGTACATTTACTAGGTCGAAGCCTCGTGTCATGTTGATTTGTCCACTCGTTTAATAAACCTTGTATGTAATGATCACGCATGCAAGATTCTCTATTTTACATATTTGCAGTTGATAAAAAAATTGTGCGTAAGATCATGATTTCCATTAGTGCTATGGTAAACATGTACTTGTAACATGCCGTCTATTTAGTAATAATTTTAATGTAAACATGTAACTCAATAAAATACATTTAAATTTCTATGTAAGTTAAACATTTCGGTGATTTGATAAACCTGTAATGTAGCATGGTTTCTGTAATGTTATAATTTTAATATCTACGTATTTACCGATTTTAGATCTAAAACAACGCCTGATAAAAATTTACCATCGAGATAGTTGTACCCTTCCACTATCACCCCTGTACCAAGAGGAAGAAGACGATTTTTTCAAAGTTTATCAAACTCCAACAATGCATCAAGTAGACTACCACAGTTCTGAAAGAACACAAGAAAGCAACAGCATTTCATCATATAAAGATATATTTGTTAAGGGTGAACAAAGTTTTCAAAATATTTATATCACTGGTGATGCTGGTGTTGGTAAGACGACTCTGTGTAAATGTTTATGTTTGTTATGGTGCAAGTCACAAACTGGAGGTACAATAAACATTCCAGATATTCAAAGTGACATTGACTTCTTGACCAGATTTGAATTCCTTTTTCATATATCACTCAGAGATACAGAATGTAGGGATGTAGTCAGCATGATTGTTGATCAGTTTTTTGACACAGAGAGTAAGGTACTACATGAAACAATTGAACATGTTTTGAGAAATCATAAATGTTTAATCATTCTAGATGCGTACGACGAATGGTCGCCAAAGGTACGCGGTAAAAAGGAATGTAAACTCCCATTTAGAGTACATTCAGAAAATGTTGTGTACCTTACAACATGTCGACCGTACAAAATTGAGAATGTACGGTTGAGCCGTCGGGAAATTGATCAACATGTCTGTATGAGTGGCATCCATGGAGACTCTTCAAAGTCTTTTATTGAAGAAGTAGTTAAACATATGAACAAGGAAAATAAAGTGGACAAGAATGTTAATGATTTCATGAGAGAAGTCGAGGAATGCGGCATTGGTGAACAATTATGTATACCAATAATTGCCTCGCACTTGGTAGTAGTATGGTTCGCACATAAACTTACTGACATGTCTAAAGCAGCATTATATGGTAAAATTGTAGAGTTGCTTTTTGTAAGGGCAAAACAGAGTAACGTCAAATCACCAGCATCACCAACGTCTGAATTTCAACTTCCTGCGTTTCTATCAAAGCTTAGATATTTAAATGAGCATGTGTTTTTATTGCAGAAAGTATGCTTATTGTCTTTCAAGTCATTGTTTAATCAAAATGACGATGTTTTAAGTCTTGTTTTTACAAGTCAGCAGTTAAGGTCGGAACCATATTTATTATGTGATGACGAAATGGACTTCTTGTGCAAGATTGGCATTATGTCCAAGAATAAAGTTATTGGTTGCTTTGAAGAGCGCAAACAAAAATTGTCATTCTTGCACAAGAGTTACATGGAATTTTTGGCTGCATTGTTTGTATCCTCATTTGACACAGATCATGAATTTGATAAAGTAGTCGGGGAATGGACATCAGTCAATGATGTTATTCAATTTCAAAATTTCCTTTCTATGCTAGCTGGTTTTTCCTACTATAGAGTTAAATGTTTGTTTGACAATATTTATCTGACCATATCAGATGATTTGGCATTGTGTAGACAGAATGCTATATTTCACTTTGACCATAGAATCTACATGGAACAAATCAAATTACTACAACTTATTGTAATCAATTGTTGGAAGGAAGGTTGTAGATGTAATGATCCAAACAATGCCATAGAGCTTCAAGATTTTAGTTTTGATGGCGAATCCAATGTAGAAATATTGAACCAACTTTTATTATTAAATACCTCTGTAATAAAATCATTACATTCAGTAGACGGAAATTATAATGTCATTTTCGGTCATATAAAAAATCTCCAGTGTTTAAATATTGACAGTATTATACCTGGTGATTATACAAAGTTCACGAACTGCATGTTACAGAATCAAGCATCCCTACACTCTGTTAGTATTAACGGAGATTTCGAAAGAAAACCATTATTATCAGACTTACCTGTCAGAAATCTACCACATCTGACATCATTGAGTTTGACTGGTATCAAAATGGAACACAACAATCTGCACCACCTGGTGACTTATCTTTCTGATAACGTTCTGATTGAAAATGTACACTTAAATAGGGTACATTGTAATAATCACCAGAAGGAGGATGTAGACTGTACAATGATGTTAGATCTTTCTCATCATTCACATCTTACTTCCTTATATCTAATTCATGTTAATATCTTATGTAGTGATGTAAACATTACAAGTTTAAAGTCCATCATGTTGCAGCCATTATCTGAGAGGATTGTCAGTTGTTATACAGATGTATTACACTGTATTGAAAATTCACAACTTGAATATATCGGTATCAATGGATATATCAAGTTGGATTACAATACAATCAATACATTAATATCAACAATTGAAACTCTCTCAAATATCAAGTTTCTATCATTGCGGCTCATGAAATTACCTGACGATGTATCACTTCATCTACATCCTCAAGTAGAGGTAGCACTGTCTAATGTTACATGGGGTTGTAGAACATTTCAATCTTTCGTTGAAAGTGTTGTTAATGTTAAATCTGTGAAACATGTTTCGTTATATAAATGTAAGATTTTATCAGGTGATGGTCAGTCTCGTAGAGAAATGTCAGGGAATGAATCGATTGATTATATGTACAAACATCTTATACAGCAACCAACTGTTAACATAAGATTCAAAGGTAGATATCAAGGTAGATACTTAAACGGAGATGCGTTAATATTTACGACAAAACGCGAATAAATGTTTGCAGTGAAAAGTGAGCAGTATATATTTCTTATGGGAAATCTGTTTTATATCATTATTGCACAGTCACATTACTTAGGAAAGTTCTGTCTTGTTTAAAGGTAATTAAACAACTGTTTTTAATGTTATTGTTGGTCAAATGTTTGTTTCACTTACTAATTTGAACAACCATTATGTATGTTGACATTACCCAATGTAAAATTTTTCGTTTTAAAATTATAAACTTGTAATCACAGGTGAAGAGAAAATACTGATCGAAAATTAACACTATACGTGGGATGATCAAAAAGTAATGAGACAAATGCTCTCATTTGTAAAGTTTACGTATCTGAGCCACGAAAGTAGCATATTAATTTAGCTGCATTTAATGCCGATGTTTACGAATAAAATACAATGTTCTACAATAAGTAGATATTTATTAATGCAACGTCAAACATAAGGTGTCGCGCTATGTCGCCGCACATCAAAACATCGCCCTTTTTCGCCATATGGTATGGAAAAGCATTCGACTTATATTTCATTAAATATTTCTCGAATATTTATCAAATTTCCTGGAAATGATCCTAAAACATTGAAGAACTGTGGATTAAAACGGTGCTTAAGTAGGTTTGCTCGTTTTTAATATATGACGTGAAAACTAACAGTAGCGACTTGAAAACTACGCAATATTTCCGCAAAAAACATCTCGAAATTAAACAATTCTTCCACAAACTAAGATTAAGGTCCAAACAAACATTTAAAATAAGGAATTGAGCATCGGAAGAGGAGTCTGCAAGAAGCATACTTACGTGTTGTTGTGGAAAAGGGTTTGTGACGGGAAAGAAACTCTAATATATCAAGACGAGATCAGAAAAGCATCAGATGAGTTGTCAATTTTGATTGTCACTCGTTTGACGGACGTCGTATACAAGAGTCGCCTATAGAATAAAAATAATCGAATAAATATTCAACATTTCCTTGATATTTAATAGCAACTGAATTGCTTTTAGGTTAATGAACAATTGTTCTAAATAAATACTGAATTATGAGTAAATATATCCAAAACTTTTAGAGACATAAGCCATTTTTTCGGAGCAATGAGACGTTTGAAAATTTAACAATTTACGTACGTGACCTCATTGACGTCGTTAATGTGCGGCGAGTCGCTATACCTTAGGTTGCAAAATAAGTGCTATCTCTGCCAGTGCCAGTAATAGGTGAAAAGTTATGTAACTCTGCAGACGGAGAAAGGATACATTTTTTATTTGAAATAAAAACTTATTTTATTGATACCACGAACAATTATCATTTGAGAGCGTTTGTCTCATTACTTTTCGATCACCCCACGTATTTTTAAGAGTTTAGCTTTGAATCATTATTTTTACATTCTCGTTGATTTATGTTAAAAGTCATTGGTCGTTAAAATTTCAATAAATTTGTCAATTTCCCAAAATGTGCGATTTTTCAATGTTTCAGTTTCATTACTTCATTTTGAAGATTTGAAGATTTACTTTATATGATACAGTAAACATATTGTTTCAACGAAGCTGCATAGAGCTTATATTTTCAAATAGATTGAGCATTGCAATATGTTTGAGGTGTTGCTGAATGTATTCAAGATTGTTGATGTTGACATTTCTATTAAGATTATTGTACATTGTATGTTTAGCAAAGTTGTAGGAACAATTTACTGCCATAGTTTGTTTGTCTCAGGAAACCTGAGGTTGTTGCTTGTATGTTTTATTTGAGAAGCATGTATATGTAGTTATTCTAACAATTAGCTGCAGTATCTCTATTATACGTCAGGATACTTTTGGGTGGTTATAAAGTACGTTTTGTATGAGAAACAAAAAGGCTACTTAAAACATTTTCTGTAATACTGCAAAATCATTCATTTTCATGGGGTGAAATTTCGTTGATTTCGTGGTTCACCTTCATTGAACATTAATATTGACCTTTGTATTTATTACCTGCAATGCAAAGTCAACGAGTTATCGAACCATCGAAATAGTCTTATTTTACCCAAACCACGAACTTTCGGACCATTGAAATTAAATGATTTTACAGTATTTATATTTTACCCCAGGAAATATATGGGTAATTAGTTATATTGAGATTGTGAAACAAAAGTAATGATTTGTACCAATTTGCCGCAATACTTTGCCACGAAAACCTGTGTGTAGTCATATACATGTATGTTTTATATGAGAAACAAAATGTTTTGTTAACAATTTATAGCACTATTTAGAGAATGTATAATATAACTATACCTCAGGAAACTTGATTTGGTATTTGAATCAGTCTGTATACGGCAGTCAGGCCTTAGATTAAAGGTCATTACCTGTGTATGTTTATATTGATCGTATTTGTACGTGTAATAAATAATGATATTATTGATATACATCACGTTGTTTTGATTTTATGGTATTCATTACATATTAAATTGAATTAATGTTAACCCCACTGGTTAACTGATTAAAACGAAATTTAGATATTGCCTGGTTACATCAGAAGACAATGTTATGACAACTCGAATCGCCAGTGTATTGAAATATTGACATGAGACCGCACGTTTCGACATACCTACAGTCCGTTCTAATGGTTTATTGCTTTTATTTTTTCGTCACCGGATAATCAATATGGACGAGGTCCCAAGAAGAGTTTTAGTACTTTTAGCTATTGTGGGATAGTGCATGATTAATACAGAAGATGTCCCACTTCCAGAATCATCCCTGATTCCTATACATGCCAGGTGTATTGCACCCATAAATGGGGCCTAGGTTTAAAGTATCATCCAACAAACATTTAGTAATTTTACCTGTAGTTGGTCAGTCCGGGATTCAAACCCAAAACCTTTTGATAAGAAGTATCGTGCTCTATCTACTGAAATAAGCGAGCTGACAACGTGCAAAGTTAAATAAGAACGGTTATAAACACAAGCTCGTCAGTCAGGTAAACTATGTTTATCTAGGTTTAACTCGTTGTATGTGAGTGAGTAAACTTGTGTTTGTCCCAGAAAGGTACGACATTTTAAATGAAGAAGTACGATGTTGCAAATAATCATCAAAAAAATTAAATACAAATCTTGTTACTTTGTTGCGGTTGTGTTTTAGCTTGATTTTCAACAGTATTTCAGTTACATATGGTCGGGGTTCCTGGACCCCACTGTTACCAGTACTAACTACCCTTTCGCAAGTTGACAACTTCTCCACACGTGGAAAAAGTACATCTAGTTAGAATTAGTAATAAAAAAACAACAAATATTGAGGAACAACAAATGTCAATCAATGATCTTACTTGTTTGATTGAAATATCTACATGGAGGAAAGGGCATATTTTGTCACTTGTTTAATTGAAATCTCTACATGGAAGGAAGGGCATACTTTGCCCCAAACCAAATGATACTAAGATCACAGAAGTATACAGACTGGATGTGAGTCATGACATCATCTGGGTGGTTATATAGTAGACTTGAGTTAGGCTCCGGACAAAAATATCGGACGGAACGACATAATGATGAAAACTGCACAACTAAGTATGAGAAAGGGAAATAACTCCAACAATAAGTAGAGT
The DNA here is from genome assembly GCA_963678985.1 of Spisula subtruncata. NCBI lineage: Eukaryota > Metazoa > Mollusca > Bivalvia > Venerida > Mactridae > Spisula > Spisula subtruncata. The sequence goes on from OY787677.1 coordinate 6,840,718, forward strand.
TGTGGTTCTGGGGCACTGTACTTATTCTCATTGAGATATATCCACCTATGATGTTTCATGATGATACCTCACATACGTTTTGAGTTAGGATCTGGACTAAAAGCTAAGTTAAAAAACAAATGGCAATAACTACAAAAAATAGGTTATGTAGAGTTGTGGTCCTTCAGCACTGCACTTCAACTCATTAAGATCTATCTACCTATGGAGTTTCATTATAAAAACTGCACTTACTTTTGAGTTAGATTCCGGACAAAAATATCGACGGAACGCGGACGGACGGTCAAAGTGGCAAAATATGAATTCTCGAAAATTCGGGGGGGGGGGTAAAAATTGGAGTTGTCATGACTGACGTGTTATTTTAAATTAACATCACACACGGAGTCAACGAGTATAATTTTTCCCACAAAGTATGTATTGAAAATAACAGTACCGGCTGACTTTGTTCATGGAATGTTCGGTCCCTAAGGCCTTGGCATACTCGCTGCGCTATTGAGCGCATATTAGTACCGCTTTACTACACTCAAAATATATAAAAATGCACCACTATGGGAACTGAATGAATTTTGCTAAATTATTGTTTTGCTAAATTAAGTAGTTTACAATATTGCGAAAAGTTCTTAATCGTAAACAAAAGCACAGTAAAAGAAACCTTATCATTCGGAATAACATTTCAAATGTAGCATGTTTTGTACGTGTAGCTCGATTGTTTCGATCAAACGGATCAGTATGGACTTGGGACTGTACACTGATGGTTTACACATTAAAAAAGAAACAGAAGAAATATGTTCTATTGGTCTTTTTGTGCTGAAAATAACTGGAATGTTTGTATGGAAGTCTTTGGCTTCGCTTCTATAAGAAAAGAACCTCGGTGTCGTACAACAGGGGTCTAATTGCCACCATAAAACGATTGTGGACTTAGAACATCGATTCCTAGCGAATTTTGCCGTCAAAGACAGACCACGACCAGTTCAAAGTTACGAACCCGAGCCAAAAGGCGACATTGCACAGACGGTGCCACTCTAATTGGTTCCGCATGGCTGCACATATTGGTGTGTCGGACGAATGTCCGGTGTTAATGAATTTGTCAAAAGTATATTATTGCATTTTTATTATTATTCCTATCAAAGTAATCAATTAAAATGTAAACTTTTTACTATATTGTAACATTGTATATTATAACATGTTAAAGAGTATTCTCCCGAATGGCCACACCTGTTGTCTTGAACAATCCCATTCGTGGTGTTGGTAAGAGTGGTTGTGCACGCACCAAGGGAAATATCCTGACAGTTTGGGGCTCCTAAACAAGTTTTCTAGGTTAAACAGGGTTGAAACCATCTTAAGTTCACACAATGACTGAATTCGGTCGTATGGTTTGACCCAGGCAGCCAAATTCACATAACGTTTATGATTAAGTCAAGCGTTGCTTGGATGTTTGGGAACATCACATCGAACATAAGTGCTATCCTATTACGTAGTTTAAGTTATTCTTAAGGAGATACCACATTCATGTATCAATGCTCGAATACTCACTTTTGAAATTGCGACTTTCACTTTAACGGGTCATTCTATTACATCAATTTCATAATTCACTTCAAACTAGTAATAATGGCATGAACGTTACCGGTCTTGTTGCATATAGACTGAAGTTTATTCATCCAACATTAAATATCAATGGATTAAAGTTTTTATCAATTAAACCGATATTTCCTATGTGGTGCGTTTTTAAATCGTTTGAGTGTATGTCTATTCAACGACATGCTACAAGTAAGAAGTGCTCGCCGAACGAATACATATCGTTTCGGATTACTTTCCTTGACGCGCGCTATGTACAGTGCGCATTCTTAAGCGGAGTTTTGTGACTGGTGCACATTATCGGCTTGAGCGTCGAACATAGCTCGTTAAAATCGGTCAAAGAATATGATAGTTATGGTTATTGTTTTGTTTTGTTTTAATATTTTACTTGTAGACTTAGCTGAAAGGTCACGTGGATGTTCAACTTGCTTATTTTACCTTTCATATTTTAAAATACATAGTCTACATTTTTGCAAATTAAATTCAACAAGATTGTCTGACGGCGATTTATCAAGACTAGTGGTAGAATTTATGAAAGCAATAAACCCGTGTAAATACTTTATAACTTATTTAAACTTTCAGCATTGCTATTTGAAACTACTGATACATGCTAAATGGTTATCTTATTCGGAAATGACGTCTGCATCATGTGATCGGGTCTACGTGTTTTTTGGTGATAATATGCATAAAGAAGAAACGCCATCTTAGTTTTGACACGGAAAGAAAACAGGGCGATTCGTGTGTATCAATTTAAAGGTAATACCGATTTGATTACGTATTGTTTTATTATCATGTACATGTTATAACTTGACCAGATTTAGTAGGCACTCCGGAAATATTCCGTGCATATTTCGGACAAAGTCGGTACAGAAATAAACAAATATTTCCGATAAGTACCGACTACGCTTACGGAAAATAACACACGCTTCCGAAGTTTAATGAGTGCCTACTAAATCTGGCCAAATTATATATTAGTATGATATTGTTTGTCATTATCTTAATGTTTTAATAATAGTTTTAATGTTATTTGGCCGACTTTCATTTATGTATATGTATCTCACACGGACTGGTACGCGGAAATTAATACAACTTCTCGAGCAAGTAAACTTAGATTTACATATCGAGTGATAAATAACATATGCTCAAATAACTCAATAAGTGATTATTGTACTCAGGTTGCAGAACGGGGGATTAAACATTAGACTATTTAAACTATAGTGGACAAAATCAATTGGAAACCCAATACTTAAAATATGTAATCAGGTATAAACTTCTTAAGGTTTTTGGGAATCCATTGAGTCGAGAATAGCGACATCATTTCTAAAAATAGCTTTAAGAGCATGCGCAGAGAGGTCCTCCATGCGAACGATGATACATAACGAAGGCTGTATACACTGTTGTTATCTCTGTATTAATTTCTATGTGTGGTAATATCAGTGTTCTTGGTGGTCTAGTATTCACAAATGTGACTATGATAAAAGCAACAACACAAGCGTGTTTACAGTTGAACTTTTAATCTAAGCGGGATGTTATCATACATGTTATACAGTGGAAAGTTACAGAGTTCAAAGGTTATCAATGATACTGGTCAATTTATACATATCATTACAATCTCAACCGTTGTATCTGTGTATACCATATTATCTTTTTCATCATCAGCTGTACTTTCCTAAAAATATGACACAATGTCCTGTTATTCCTAAATATCTCTGCGAAACGGACGAATAAAAGGTGCTAATCTGCATATAGACTATGGATGAATTAAATTTTGTCATGGTCTAAGTACAAGGGTACAGATATATGTAAAATACCCTTTTGGTGATTGAAATTTCAAACAACGCGTTTTTCTTCATAAATCGCTAACATTTTCCGTGATCTCACCCTGAATAAAACACGGTTTCTCTCAGAATTTTGTGTACTGATGCCTCTTCCAATTACAAATAAGTATATAAACTTTGTTTTGTTCGAACTCTGCGAAGGGTGTGTAAATACAATAATTTCTAACTTCTGCTCGATTTTTGTACATGTACTGGTATACATACAGCTGTTGTTATAAGCATTGTATTATGCTTTATGCAAAATAAATTGTCGTATTCGTATGCTAAGTACTATCAGTATGCTAGGTATCGAATTAAATGGTGTGATAATCTGCTAGATCTATGAAGCCTTGTATAGCACTCGATCACTTTTCATAACCGGTCACATTTCAATCTCGTATGTTCAGTTTAACTTAGTCCAAGCACTTTGACGATCATTCCATTTCATCGTCAAAGACGTTTCTTGTTCTCAAGTTAACAGCTGTACAACACAGATTGGGTCGCGTTTGTTTTATGACAAAACGCACGTTTTCAACAAAATAATCACCGATGCCCTATGAATCGGACCATATTCTACCAGCGTACACCAAAAACAAATATTTCGCAATGCCGTCAATCGTTCAACCCCTGCATGTTCAATGTTTTCCCTAGGCAGTATGGCGATCACATAAAATCCATAATGTAAAGTTGTATGCTGCAAATAATGATAAGTCAATTTAGGCATAACCAGTAGTATTGACTGAGGTCCATAAAATGCGCCATAACTAAATGTACTTTAATATTTTTTTATGGAAATGACTGGAAATTAGCAAACTATCACCGGGACGTTTATTTAAAACATATAATTGTACGAAAAGTAAAATAATAAACCGCAAGTATACTTTACAATCAAAGTTGCATTATTTACGAAACACCCCTTGTACGTATATAATTATAACATTCAGTTTGGTAATTTTACATTTTGATTTCGTAAGCAAATGCTAAGACAGTTAGATACTAAATAGTTGACCTTAGTTTATTTTGATGGTTATGTATTATGTCAGTATTTATCCATTGGATACTTTAATTAGATTTATGTATGTCGTTTAAGCTGCCTTAATGGTCTTTTCATGCTTATCAAACGTTTTATATAAAACATATAACAAACATAACTGATGCATTGCGGCTAGTCTGGTTCCCGGTACCTATATCTTTTATTACATTACAGTATAAGTCCGGCGTGATGTAACTGTCATGGAAGATTTCAAGGGTAAAACAAGACGGCGGTTGGACATTAGTTTATATTGGGAATTTTAGAATACTACCCCCCCCCCCCCAAAGTGTGTGTTATGTATGTGCCATTTCTATGAGACTTTGTATATTAATGCGAAAAGGTATGTTTATTTCAACTAAACATGTTTCATTAAAATTACACAACTGATATGTACAAAAAAACGCAAAGTAAATTAAGAAAAAATCTGTACTAGCGTGTATATAGTGCATATACATATCGCAACTCATAACTAATGCCCGGTTAGCTCAGTTGGTAAAGCGTCTAACCAGTAACATGGTATTGGAGGTTCGATTACAGTATTGTCATTATTATTTTTTATATGTAACATTATTTGCTGTTATTTTATGATGACCAAATAAAGTATGTTTATAACACAAATTAAACAAAATATTTTTAAAAAAATAAATGGCCTATACAGGGATCGAACCAGAAATCCCTTGATTACAAGTCAGTGGCTATACCGATTTAGCTAATTGGACACCTGGATACGTATACATGTATGGACTATTTAAATCCGGCTACAAAAATATTGTAATCGTTTTATGAACGTTATTTTGTAGATATTAGTACTGTTGTAGCGAATAAACGTCTTTCAAACGATTATTCTTTCCATTGCTATGCAAAGTCTCATCAAAATGACACATACATAACATTCACTTGAGGGGGACATTCTAAAATTGCCTATATAAATTAACGTACATCGGCCATTTTGATTTAACCACTGGGCGAGGCCATATTGGTTACTTTCTACATGTACCTGACCTAAAACACTGTACGATTTAGGACAGGGAACCAGACTAGCAATTCGACCTGATATCAATCGGTACCCTTCGGCGTTTATCAAACTAAAGTTCTCAATTACGAAAATACCCGAGTATACACGATTGACCTGATATATGACATATTATTGACTATAGTATATACAGCTATCTCACTAGATGGCGCATTTTCATTCTTTCGTCACTTCCGGTTATTGATAACTGAGAGATCTCCGCATTAACACATTGTTTGTCATATGATGCAAAGTGTACTTGATGCAACGACCAACTACATACACGGTGAGTTTAAACTTGATATGCTTAATTTCTTATTAGATGATATATATTTATCATATGTAAACGTATGTATCATATGTACACGTATAAAATGACATGTTGTGAGTTTTAAGAATAAATTTAAAATTTGATAATATGATATTACATAATTAGTATACCTATCTCATAATCATTCCGATTTTTCGAAATCTAGAGGTCGTTGGACGCTTCAACAATTTAAACGGCATTTGTATTTCTTGAGAAAGTTGTTGCTACACTTAAATATTCTCCAATTTTAGAAATATATCTTATATAGCTATCTTATGATAAGTTAGATGGTTATCAATGAATGTTTCAATACAACTTGTCAGTCAATCTACAATATCAGGAAATGTTGCCCCCCATCAAGCGGAATATGCGTACCAACTAATTATTGTGTCACTTGACACAAGAAAAAAATTACCTATGTTCTCTCACGTAAACACAATAACGCTGCAAATATTTTCTCCTTTCGCTCTTTATAATAAGCAGCTTGCGTTTTTTTACTTAATATGTTTTTCCAAAATCCGTGCAAAATGCACATCTTTCAACCAATTTGCCTATCAAAATAGTTTAACATTTTTTAATAAAAGTGTTAATAGCATAAATCAAACAATGATTATCAATGTAGTCAGCAATTATTTGTGTGATGTGAGTTATTTACATTATTTCACGCAATGTTGTTTGGACTGGTTCATGTTTGTGCTTCTGTAGATGACAATGCTAGGTCATTGGATTGTGCAGTATATATGTGTGACTTTTTTGGGACGCCAAAATTTTAACACGCGACGAGAACCTGTTCATACACACAGTACATATATTTATAAATGTTTAATCGACGTTCTAATTTATGAAACCTTCACCTGACTGACTTAATTTTATTGTTAGAGATAAACCACATTTAGGTCAATACATACGTAAATACCCAATCAGATATAAACTAGCTAAATGGGTGACAGAATTAACCTGGTCATGATAACGAGTCTGGAGCGAGACGGGTATATTGAATTGTAATCACGTCACGGACCTGTTTCTTAAATATATGCATCCTGTCTATATTTACTCTGTAAAAAAAGTTTAGCAACACTGGGTATAATTTCTTAATGTGAGACAAATTTCAAAGAAGAATAATAATCAATGCTTTTGATGTTTAAGTCATTATGTTGCAAACATGTATACCAAAAATGATTTTAATAATTACGTGCTAACTGCTTGTAACTTAACGTCAAAGTACGTAAGTTAGCAACACAAAAGTCACAGTAAAAGCTAGCATCACATGTGATACCCATCTTAACTTGATTTCAGCCCATACGCTTCAATCAGTTTTAAACATGTTTTTGTGATATGATTGTCCATTTATTTAGTGATGAACGCTCCATAACATGCAGGTTATCAACGTCATTATACACCCTTTCAATTAAGACCGTAATTGAATTGTCTCCCTTTGATGACGTCATGCGAGGGCTCAAAGCGAATACACTAACCGATTACCGTTAGCGTGTAAAGGAAACAAAAAATGTGTCAACTTTAATCCTCTGTAAATCTCGTTTTACTCTGTCGATTTTTAAAAGATGTTCATTTTCGAAAACAAGATCATATAGACTTTTTAATAATGTAACTTTTGATAATGTATTTTCAATAATAAAACATTAAAAGCCATGTTTTCCGAACTGAAATTTCAAGGGCGAGAAAATGTAAAAATAATGAACTGAATTCAATACTCAACAATTGGCATTTATCTTGCTCAAAATGTTTATTATTTGCAGTTTTAAAAACTACGTAGACTAAGCTTTACAACAATTATATTGCAGAAAAGATACTATTAAAGTTTAAACAGGAGAGCCATGCTTTTCGAACCTAAATACCATGCATCACGCGCGCTCAATCCACTCATTGAAACCTGACTTACATTTATACTAGCATAAAGAAACTGTGTATTTCAATATTTCATCACACATAATAAAAGTATAGAATACGAGGGCCCATCAATAATTTCGTGAACTAATTTTATGTTGTGAATATAAATAGCCTAGCACACTATTAGACTATAGTCCTTTTAAAAGTAACACCCCGTGCACAGTTTGCAATTATTCCATTGCTCGACCCATAACCGGGTCACGTGCTACATGCCGTCACGTGACATCTCCCGCAAATTTCCGTTTACGACGCACCCAACTCCTCTCGGGGCTTGTATTTCTAACCATGCTGCCTATTATTGAGTTTTTGGAAATGGCCAGAAGTTGCTAATGTCCTATTCTAGGTTATATGATGGGTGCGGTAACAGTTATATATCCAGGTCCTAAATTGTGTCCGAAACAACGCTGATGCTGTGGGTTGGCAAATTAGCATGGTATAACAGAATCTGATACATTTGAAGTTGTATGTCCGTTCTTTTTATAACCGATAGCAACTGAAATTTAATTACTGCTCCAAAAGTTTCTAATAACAGTAGGCTTTCGAAGCAGCATATTAATTACAAGTTATTCCATGTATGCCGCACAATATTATGGTCAATACACTTTAACGACCGCCAATTGTAATGGAAAATGGCCGGCGAATATGCTTATCATCTTTGGTTGCTCCTCTATTGCCCTTAAAGCAATTCTTCAACATTGGAAATGCACTATTCGATTGCCAAGAGTCCCTATAAACTGCATGCAAATTTTCATGAATGTAGAAGACATATTTCCTGAGTAATGTATAAATCATTGACACAACACGTTACTCGGTCAAACTAGGCGACGCCATTTTTTATTACAAACGCCCATGACCTGACGTTCGAATGTTGCTATGACGTCATAAATCGTGACGTCAGCAATCATTTTTCATGCTGAATTAATTGGAGAATAAATTATCTTTGACCATGCAAACTTTCAATGAGCTATGTCAAAGCGTTATGAAACTGTGGAATTAGTTCACGAAATTATTGATGGGCCCACGTAATTAGCTATATCAAAAGTACGACTATCCAGCCAGAAATTAAAGCTAGCTATAGTTTGTACCGAAATCCGGGCGGCATAATTATACATGTCCACATGTGCTTACTTGTTAACACGAGTAGATTAATGTGTTGTTTACTGCATTCAACGAAAGTAAGGAATCATCGGAGAAATTCACATGACGAATAACTTAAAATCAGAATAAATTCTATGCAAAATTTTGTTATATTTAGGGAAAACTAAATTGTTTGGCAATACAATGTAGTCTGTTCCAAATCTTACTCTTCCATCACGAAACCTTTGTTCATTAGAAATTCATTTACTAGTAAATGAGAAAAGTACTTTATTTATTTTAAATAGTGTCTTCGTGTAAAATGTTTTTGCAGTATAATATATTTGAAACATCAAAATGAACATTGTAGCACAAGTCATATTGGTGCATGTCCATTAATTTACACTTTTTGTTCGGACACGGAATTAGAGAGACCTCCGTGGTTTGGATAAAAGTAACCCATACGTTGATTTTGTCGTTGAAGTGTCAATCAATGTCAATCATTTAAAGCAAAACGCTGATCAATATACTGTACATGTACAGTATATCAAGATGACGTATGGTGACAACATAGTACTGATTGGTTTAGGATTGGTTGTATAGTAGTACCATGCTGTGAAACTAATTTAGAGTATGGTCTTGGTGGCTTATCTTGATATTAGGGGAACTATGCTGTTTATTGTAAATCATTATATAATTATACTGCACAATATTGACCTAGATTTTATTTATGCGTTAGGGTTTTAACACCTTATCTTCTGACAAGATTTTATTTATGCATTACGGTTTTAGCACCTTAACTTCTGAAGTTTCTGTCTCACTTTAATTTGTTATGTTTTTCCCACCACTCGAATTGCAGTTTAAGTCATTTTTGTGAATTAAGATTTATTATTTTTATATCAAAAACAAAATATTGTTAATTGTGATGTTAGTTTGACGAGCAGTTGTATATAAATAATGTATTTTGCTTGTGAATTGTATTGGTAACAATAAATGAGACATAGCAATGATTCAGTGTTAACTAGGTCTAATGGTGTAGTATTGAAAGAACCAGGTGAAAATACTTGCGCTTTGTATTCCCGGCAAATATACATTTATAAAAGAACAAATATACTCTGTATCTTAGCACTAACGCTCAATTTAATGTACGAAATATGCATGGCAATCAACCGAATTACAAAACAACATTAATACAACTGCAGATCTATTTGGAAATTAACGCCCGATAATTGACCATTTTTGATGGACAAAAATTCCGAGAAATCTCACGTTTCATCCACATGCAAAACATGTAACATATCATACATACATTATAAGTACATTATAAACATCTTTATTGAAAAAAAACAACAGCTACAAAACACGAAAAAAGCAATTAAATCGATTAAATAATCTCTTCGCTACTGCGTGTGTAGTGCCGTTTATTTGAAGAGCCCTCGCTTTATGTCACATCCGGTTTACGGGAGGTAACTCTGTACATACGATTATCGCTTAATTGAAAGGGTCTATATTGACGTTTTTGTCATCAAGAATATCAAGCATTTGATTCAATAAGTGATACAACCGGTGAACGTGACAGTCGATCAATTATACATGTGTAATAGATACTTGTTATTATTGTCGTGTGTAACTCAGGTTGAACCGATATCGGACGTGACGTGATCTCGAGTGCGTGCGTCAACGTCACAACAACGTGAGGACGTCGGTAACAAATATGACCGTAGCTAACCATTTCAAAATATTAGACATTATTACACATACTCTAAATGTTCTTAGAAAATTTCCCGCAATTCTTGGTGACGATAATAAACGGTTTAAATTTATTGTAGTAATAATCAATTCCGGACGTTATTTCTGAGCATACAGGAGTGCAGACAGTTCCCAACCTTCGAAACGACCCCGTTGTGGTGATTGGTGTACTTGAAATAACACTATAATATGCGAAACCACCCGAATAAGGGTTTCAGCATACATCATTCCGACAGCACAATGACGTTGGTTTTACTTCACTGCTCCTCGCATTCCCTTTCTTAATTATTCTAACTTTTTCACCGGTTTTTAATTAACTGATCAACGCTTAATACGTTGAACATAAATTTGGAACAATTAAAGGGACCAGTATGCAGGCTCCCTATTAAAGTGCCATTTTCCTTAAGTGTGCGCTGGAGCATATCATGTGTACTTTTTTGTGTGATAAAACTGATTGTGCTTAAAGAGAATACTGTCCATTCAATATAAAATCACTATCATTAAAATCATCTGACGCATTTTAGATTTTTAAAGTTTTAGTAATGCTATACTTATTTTACATAGTATATGTATTTTTTTACATCGCGTGTGAAAACAGTTGAATAGCCGCCTCGTTTGGCCATAGCTATGATAACAATTTCTCAGCCTACTACAATTGACCGTCCAAAATGCCAAAATAACAAATTACCACTTTCATGCGCAATATAAAAGTAGTTATTCGCGGATCTCACTAACCCGCCTTTAAAAATGCAGAACATCACTATTTAACATTACAGTTTCATAAAAAAAGTGTAAAAGAAATATTATTGAAGCAAAATTGCTAAGCATTGACTAGGACATAGTTTCTATTGTTTACATATTCATGCGATAATGAGTTCCTCACTTGACGGTCTTATGTCGAAAAGATACGAGTGTTTACGGAGACAGTAGGAAAAAACTTTTTTTCTGAGATATTTTTCGAAGACATTATATTTGGTATTCATATAAACATATTTTAAATATTGTTATTTCATTTTGCGTTAACAAGACATTCCAGAAAAAAAATGAAAAAAAATATTCACGATCATTCTCGGAAACAGACAAAGTAACCGGAAACATTAGTTTACTAGTAATGGTTATATATTTATTCTGATATGAAAGGTTTGTTTTATCTGCTTGTTTTCTCCATGTTGATTCGTGCCAGTTTGAGCTTTCAACAGATGTCAACATCTGCAGGTTTTAAGGTTCATGTAAAGAATTGTGGCTAATTCGGACCTCGGCTGATTCGGACCTTGAAGGTTTTGGCTAATTCGGACCTCAACTGCGCGATTCGGACCTTTTATGTTAAATTATAATCATTCATCTAATGTTGAGTTTAACAATAAAATGCCCACAAATTACCATTATTTGGGTTAAAAAAGACAACTTATGAGTACAAGAACTTTCAGAGAAACAAGGGTCAATTTTAATCACAGCCTAAATTTGTTTGTCATTAAGTTTGATAATTATTGCAACAGTTTGTTGTATTGTTTGCAAACACTTTTCACTTGAGCACAATTATCTTAACAAAGAGATTTAGTAACAATGAAGGTCCTAATTGGTAAGTCGAGGTCCGAATCAGCCAAACAATTGAGGTCCAACTCAGCCAAAAGGTTGAAGGTCCGAATCAGCCAAGGTCCGAAAAAGCCAGGTTCCCATGTAAACTGTTTTGACACCACCCCTCGGATAAATATTAATTTTAGAAATTTACACCTCATATACCTTTATCTCAGAAACCGCTTAATATATTCACTTGGTACTTCACACGTGCCTTCAGTATCATTATTGTAGGGCACAAAATATGTCCAACATGTCCCCCCTTTATGGACTTAGAAACCCAGGTTAAGGTTTTGCAAGGAAATTGTGTATATCTCCACAACCAATGAAGATATTAAATAGAAACTTTACACATACCTTCTGGATCATTATTGTAGGTCAATAACCATGTCCAATAACTCTTGTCAATATTTTTGAGTGATTTATCCCCCTTTTTTGGACTTGTAACCCCAGGTAAAGGGTTTGCATGCAAATTTTGTATATCTCCACAACCACTAAATATATTTAATTGAAACTTTACACATGCCTTCTGGGTCATTATTGTAGGTCAATGGCCATGTCTTATAACTCTAATAACTAATTTTGAGTGAATTATTCCCCAACCTTTTTCGACTTAGAAACCCAGGTTAAGGTTATGCATGCACATTTTGCTTTCAAACTCTCTCTCAGAAACCGCTCAATATTGTGCTTGTATTTTTCTATCAAGCATTTACAATAGTCGAGCGCACTGTCCCTCCGACAGCTCTTGGGTTATTTATTGGCAGAAATGTTCACCTTCATAACACGATGTGTTAGGCAAAAGACTTGTGTGTACCTTTAAGGTCAAGGTCACAGAGGTTTATGTTCAATATGGGATGTTTTTCTTGTGTCTGCTCTGTTTCTTTGTCAGTTTAAAATGGATTTTGAAATAACTTGACAGAAATGTTTAACATCATGTTACATGGTGTCCTATGCAAGAGCCTGTTAAGGTAAAAGTCAAATATGGGGGTATTTTTATATTTGTGTATTTCAACAGCACGGAAAAAAGAAATTCGATGTATGTATTATAATACCAATATACATTACGACAATTTCACCTTTTTTCAAAATCTTTAAGAAATTGTTTGCCAAAACATTAGCAAGGTAATACTACATGTTGTTCATTTGTCACAGTCTATGTAACTGTGCATGTATGTGGGTAGTGGGAGGCATAAATGTCATTCTGCCATCTCTTGTTTACTAGTACTTAAACTAGATAGGCAAGTTAAGCATGGTCAATAGATTAAACCTTCAACTTTTTACGGTCAACATAACTGTACACTACAGCTGGCAGTAAAAGAGCGTGGATCCATTTACATATACTTCAGTTTAGTGACTTAACTTCTTCCCAAGCATACAAAGTTTAGCCCCAGGCCTTCAGCGCTTACAGCGCTTTGATTATTAAATGGGCTTAATTAAACCCCAAGACCGTTGTTATTGGGTGCATGATCAAGTTAGTTCAAAGAAAATAATTGCAGCTAATTATATTGGGTGCAATATCAAGGTAGTTCAAAGAAAATAATTGCAGATAATTATATTGGGTGCATGATCAAGGTAGTTCAAAGAAAATAATTGCAGATAATCATATTGGGTGCATGATCAAGTTTTGTGGTGTGAGTTATTTACATTATTTCACGCAATTTAGTTTGGAGTAGTGCATGTTTTGCGCTTTCGTAGATGGCAATGCCATGTCATTGGATTGTGCAGTATAAAATCGAAAGTTATTATTAGTATGAGTAACAATGTATTTGGAACACCAAAAATCATTTTATGCGCTACAATCTTTAACACGAGGTGTAAGCTTGCATAACAGAAAGTGTTCATACATACAGTACAAATATTTATAAATGTTTAATCGACGTTCTAATTTATGAAACATTCATGTGACTTGATTTTAATGTTAGAGATAAAATACATTTAGGTCATTACATACGTGAATACTGAATCTGATATCAACAAGCGAGATGGGCGGCCCTGATAACGGGTCTGTATTTAACCGTCGTTAAAATAACATGCAATATGGGGTATACTTCAAGTTATAAAATTCAGACAATAATTTTGGTTACTTAACTAAGTTAGTTCAAAGTAAATAATTGCAGACGCTAATATTGGGTACACAACCAATTTAAAAAGAGCAAATAATTGCAGACGTTAATATTGGGTATATTTGTACATAACCAAATGAAACCAAAGTAAACAATTGCAGACCCTTATATTTGGTACATAACCAAATGAAACAAAAGTAAACAATTGCAGACGCTAAAATTGGATACATAACCATATGAAACAAAAGTAAATAATTGCAGACGGTAATATTGGGTACACAACCAAGTTAAAAAGAGCAAATAATTGCAGACGCCAATATTGGGTACATAACCAAATGAAACCAAAGTAAATAATTGCAGACGCTAATATTGGGTACATGACCATATGAAAAAAGTAAACAAATGCAGACGCTAATGTTTGGTACATAACCATATGTAACTTGTTAAATACTGACTAAATGTTAATAAAAGTGCATATTACTCTCTTAAATATACAACCTTCCTCTATTTAAAACAAGTATTGGTATTATCATCGGAGAATTTAAAAGTCAATTATAGGACTTTATGCTTGTTACCAATTGAATTGTCGACAAATTGTCATATTTGAGCTTGTAATTTACACATATAATGGAACATATGAGTTCATTTTCAAATACAATAGATATATACAATCCATGAGAACACGTTTACATCATTAATGTCATCAGAGTGGTCTAAAACATATAAAAAATAACTTATATAGTCGTTATAAATATTTCAAATTATCCATATATACACTTTTTACTCAAAGTGTAAGGTCTCCCTTTCATATATATGCATTTTATTTAATAGTTTAGTATATTCTAAACATAGCATCACTTTAATACAGAGTTACAAAGAAAAAAAGATAATACAAAAAAAACATTTATTATTCAAAATAATAGTAGTAAATGTATCTTTGGCTAAAAGCTTTATGACAAAATATTGCTTTCTTGGAAAGGTATGGGTGCAGGTTTATGCCATCTACCAGACTCTATATGTAATCTATGTCTATGAGATGAAACTCTTAATTTACCAAGATCAATTCTATTTATTTATATTCACATCTGATAAATAGGATTGAAGCTAAAAACTAGAAAATAGTGTATATACCTATTATTCTAACACTGTCTATTTTTAGCTCCGTGTAAACGTATAGGACTGAACCGTGGTTAAATTTCTGGTATATCACAGTTTTTGCCGTACTACTTTTTGGCTGTTAACTCCCACGTATAAATAACGCTTTTTATGAATGGAATTTACGTCTTGTTGATCAAATGACGTCATGGATTTATGACGTTTATTTGGCGTCAACGTAAACGTGACGTTGTGCGAACTTTTATTTGCGTAGCGTTCTTTCTTAATTTATTTAATTATATCCGTATTATTGCAACAGCAATTGCATTTATCGGTTCATTTTAGTTTTTATGAAATGCATAGTTTGGAATGAGCTCTACTTATGCCTCTGTTTAAATGAAATGAGCAAAAAACAATATTCCAGGGGTGGAGGTTTTATATTTTAAACAGCGGAAGTTGTCTATAGCAACACGACAAAGAACGCATCACTCTGCAATAAAAATGAGTCCATATGAAATTGCGCATATTACACGTGTTAGAATGCAAATCGGTCTTAGTTTTCCGTGATATACCGGCCAATATATCACGGTTTGTCGTTCACATGCATAGTTATTAATCACTCAGGCCTACGGCCTTCGTGATTAATTCCTACGCATATGAACTCCAAACCGTGATATATTGGCCGGTATATCACGGAAAACTAAGATCTATTTCCTAAATTTAACTGTAAATTGTGTGTTTTACCGGAAATTTATAAAATACAGGTTATTGCATTGTTCCGCTAGACGTGTTATATGTCACAAACCACTAAATAACTTTGTTCTATAACTCAACGTAAAGTGACAATAGTCAGTCCCAGGCTGATACATGTTAAAGTCTATGGCCAGGTGGCAAAGTACAATCAACTAAAAAAAGGGGCTACCAGCTTTAAGAAAATACAAAAGAGGGGTCGAGTATCATATAAGAAAACGTTTGTTCGTCCAACGCGGTCAACATATTTTTGCAATCGCGTTGACCGACCAAAACCGGGTTTTTCGCTTGGGTATTTTGGCCAAAATCTCAAAATATGTAAGATAAAACAGTTTCAATACATCACATACATGTATATAAAGCTTGTAATTAGATGATCCCAGTTCCTTCTTGTCATAGCATACTACGATTTTAACACAACCAAAAGTTCATTTAGGGACTATTTGAGTGTATCCTATTTTGGTCCGCGGAGGCATTGAGTGGTACGTAAACTATATCATATTAAGAAACGTGTGTTTATTTTGTGCTTTAATATATTGTTAAAGACAGGGGTAGGGACACTGATTTGCTCCTTCAATCAAAATTTACGAAAAAGACATTAATAACGTATGTCAATTTACATTCAAATCTAGACAATTAAGTAGCTTTAGAATATAAATGCGCAATTGATTTTAGTCAAAACCTAAAACCAGGAATTCTTGGAATAACAATAAAATGTAAATTGTCAAACATCAATTAATACAAGTATGATGGATGTATGTTTACTGTAAAAACATTAGAAATAGCTATAAAAAGTTGTCGCACAGTTATCAGACATTCAGAATGCCCCTTGTTCATTTTTTAGGGTGACAAGTACAGTGTACATGCAGTGTACATGCACGTTATATATTACAA
This sequence comes from Spisula subtruncata, assembly GCA_963678985.1. NCBI lineage: Eukaryota > Metazoa > Mollusca > Bivalvia > Venerida > Mactridae > Spisula > Spisula subtruncata. Next base: position 6,857,570 of record OY787677.1, read on the forward strand.
ACTTTACTATGTTATCAGTGATTGAAGTGACATCCCCGTATTGTACGAGGTCAGTAAACAAACATATTGTAACGAGATAACGCATGATTTCGTAACTTATCAAGGCATGTTTCGATGACCGAATTAATTGTGAATAGGATACATGAGTATTCTGGTCTTAGTTAGCCTAATCTGAACACCAGATAAACTTGGTACAAAACTAGATAAACTGGGCCTAAAATAGATAAACTTGGTCATTAAGTGGGATGATTTCGCGCTTTATCGCCTTGGAATACAAGCAGCGAATCTACCAAAAATAACAAAGGTATATCTGATGCTGCATAAACCGGTTATCTGACACGGACTTTAATACTGAGTATACCACGAAGTGTGACCGAAGACAATAACTACAGACAATAAATTGGCCATAGTGCGACCAGAAAAATGTGATGTTTACAAACTTTGACCAGATTGGTCTACTGTTGCTAAATTGGTCACTTATATAATAACATACGGTTAATTATGTACTAAAGTAACACTGATAAATCGTACATGCTTGATTATTCCACCTATGTAGATTATTCCAAATGTTCCCACCTTTCACGTTATCCTGGGCACACTATACACGACCATGATAAAAAAATTGAAGTAAGATATTTAGGCCGATAAGTTAGATCAAAGTAAATATTTTCAGATAAATTCGTTCATGTTTTCTACAGGGTATACGATATAAGGATACAAGATACAAAAGCGACAATATAATGTTCACGATACGACAATACTAGGTAAATAAATTTCGATGTTAAACGATGTAGCAAATAAAGGGATACTTTGGTTTACCATAGAATACTTACACATTTGATTTGAATCGGCAACATAAACAAATGATTAAAAGCGCGCTACTTTTTAATGTTTAGTTTCAAAGTGCATAATAATAGTTCTGCGATAGTACTGCAAGGCCTGCTCCTCAAATATCGAATAATTTAGTTGTAGTTGATGAGATTTAATTTGTATGAGGTAATTGTTTAAATTTATTTATGAATCTAGGTTGTCCTGCAGCTGGGACCTTGGTCGAGTCATAGCTGTGATTCATTCAGTCTCTTGGGATCACTGTTATTTGGTACTTTCTGTGAAAAATTGGGTCTCCCTGCATTTTTGCGACGGGACTTGGAATTTTAGTCATTTTTTGGCTTGTGGGGACATTTCTCCATGTAGTTGTGTTGAGGTGTTACTGTATAACCGAACAGCTCAGTGTTGCATACTATTTATAGGTTAATACACGACATAGCCGGGCTGGAAGGCGATAATCGGCCCGTAAAATAAATAATCACCGCGAGGGCTTAAGCCCTTGGGTGATAATTCATGCTGGGCCGATTATCAACTTTCGGCCAGGCTCTGAAGTGTATTAAAGTTTTTAATACAATTGTTCAATTTAAAAACTCAGTGGGAGTAACAACAACTCACGATTACTTCAGTTCATCAATTAAGATGAAAATCTTATACTTCCATAAAATTGTCAAATCAATTTCAACGAAACATCATTTTACCTCCAACGTGATGTCATTTTGACAGTAACTTGACGTTATGTTAACGTGGATAACGTTAGATGTGCCAGTTAGGATTAGGATTATGAGATTGTGGACCGGGCGAAAAGGCGATAATCAATCACATGATGGTCACAAACAGACTGAAATACGTTCATTTGTGTGACATTTTTGTTACTATATATACATGTAGTAACAAGCGTATTAAATAGAGGATAGTTGCATTTTTCCGTATATGATCGGCTGATAATTCACCGAGTGAGCAGCTGATGTAATATTTTCACGAGTGGCGTAGACACGAGTGAAAATATAAGTCAGCTGCTCACGAGGTGAATTATCAAACGATCATACACGGTAAAATACTAATATTCTATTTATTTCATGCTTCAAATAGCTTAAATGATGGAAATACTCCACTATTTACCTGAAATGTTTTGCGTGACGTCGTTTTCCCGCCATGCACGCGTCGAGTTGTAATCAAATAGTGCTTCTGCATTGGCTTCGTTTTCGTCCATTTGTTTTACATTTATGTACATAAACTGTTCTGTTAGTTATTAAAGATAAAAAAAGATTTTGCGGCGGGGAAATTTTTTTTAAAAAAAATAGTCCGTTTCCGTGAACTTAAGAGCTATTAAATTATGAACTGTGAAAGTATCGGGGAATAATCCACCGTTATTCCGCCGTAAACCACCAATAAGCATGAAATAAATGCCTATATTACATTACGTTCCTTGTATCCGGGTTAGTATAGCGATGATTATCTTATAGATCTATCTATACCTTGGTTGGTCATGAAGTCGACCAGAAGTTGGAACTTCTGAAATAGTCTTGAACGTGTACTGTAAACAGACCATGCGGTCAAAAAATCTGACTACTTGAAAATAGAAATTATTTATCATAGTATAGTTTTATTATTATAATATTCGCGAAATATGGACAAAAGTTGATACTTCAATGATTGTTAACCTTTTATAAGAATATGTAGTAAAGTAGAGCGCATATCTGTCTAGTGAATTGACAAACAGGTACATAATGTAACATTCCAATTGTACGACCACGCTCTTATAGTCATCCGAGTCAATTTTTATACAAATCTATTTTTCCTGTCGGACTGTCGCTAGAGAGAAACGCAATGACAATAAATATCGATTTTGGCCACTGTCTACCATTTTCACGTACAGCATGAAGAAATCACCGCCGCGATACGCAAAGAACTGACACAACGTCATGGATGAATGATTTTAACGTCGCTGTATTGCTAATGACTTAGAACAACATAGTTTATAAGTGCAACTTGATATCTTGAACATTTGTTGACAAATTAGAATTAGAAAAGTGTTGCGTAGGAGTGTGCGTAAGTGTAGAGTATAAATTTTAATAAAATGTTATCATTTAAAATAAGATGCCTTTTTAGACACCTCGTAGTGAAAATGGTATCCATTGGGGACAAATGTCGTTAACTTCTAGAATTTTCTTCCAAATTGTAAGAAAATGGGATACATCGAACATGTGCGATCTGTTTACTGACCGATAGTCAATGTTGCAACTGTGAGACCAATATCCTACTTTTGATCAACATTCGGTTTGCATGTTGTTGTTTTCGACTGAACACTTTGTTGTTGTTTTCCAACTGCTTTGGTCTGCTTTAAAACATATTAAACACATAAAACATTGCTAAAATACATCCTACGATGTATATTAACCATAAATGTTACTCGTGTATAAATTTGTCACTTTTTTTTAGTTAAAGTCCTTTCTTTGATATAAGGCATAACTTCAGTCAGTTTTGGCATACATTGTTTGAACGCCGTTTTGCTAAGTGTACATAAGTAGGTGCATTTTAAACTTACATTATGACTAAACCGATGAATCTAGTAAACCAAATTTTAGCCAAGTAAGGACAATAGCTACCTGGATACACAACTAAAAGTCCCAAAACTACAAAGATATACAAATAATTGCATTACTTTTCGAACACCCCTCGTATGATGCTATTTATTTTGTAAAACAAACAGCTTCATTTTGTTATCAAATTTGTACTCAAATATCATTTTCATTAACTCAACATCTAATTTAGGCAATATAGACAATATGTATTGTATTAAACATCATCTTCTGTTGTTGAAACCTGTTTCATAGTTTGAAAAACGGTTTCGATTAGTTCACTAGGTATTTCCAAGAGCTAAATGCACGAGCATATTTGTTTTTCTGAAATTAAACCATCTTCTGGTCCACAGCCACGTGTTCTAAATGTGAAATATGAAGTATGTACTCTATAATTTGATGCTCTGTAGTTATTGATTTCCACTACCATTTACCAATCAAACAAATATATTTTCAGAGTAACAGAATACAGTATGTACATACACAGTACTAGATCTTTTGTGTCCTGTCAACTAACCAGTGTCTGCTCTCTAGTAACATTAGTTGGTGCTGTTAGCTTCGTGAAACTACTTTTGATTATGGCTGGAATTGAACGAAATCCGGGACCGAGAGGTACGATACCGCTTGCATTGACTTTTTATACCCCCGCAAACAAAGTTTGAAGGGGGTATACTGGAGTCACCATGTTGGTCTGTTGGTCTGTCGGTCTGTTGGTATGTCGGTCTGTTGGTCTGTCGGTCTGTCGGTATGTTAGCATCGTGTCCGCTCTGTAACTTTGTCATTTCTTACTGGATTTTAAAATTGCTTGGTACAAATGTTCACCACCCACATCAAGACGGTGTGTCATGCGCAAGACCCAGGTCCCTATCACAAAGGCCAAGGTCACACTAAGAGGTCAAAGGTTATATGGTCATGCAAATAGTGTCCGCTCTGTAACTTTGTCATTTCTTACTGGATTTTAAATTTGCTTGGTACAAATGTTCATTACATCAAGATGGTGTGTCATGCGCAAGTGCTAGGTCCCTATCTCAAAGGTCAAGGTCACACTTAGAGGTCAATGGTTAAATAGTCATGCAAATCGTGTCCGCTCTGTAACTTTGCATTTCTTACTGGATTTTAAAATTGCTTAGTACAAATGTTCACCACATCAAGACGGTGTGTCATGCGCAAGACCTAGGTCCCTACCTCAAAGGTCAAGGTCAAACTTACAGGTCAAAGGTTATATAGTCATGCAAATCGTGTCCGCTCTGTAACTTTGCCATTTCTTACTGGATTTTAAAATTGCTTGGTACAAAGTCATGAAGACTATAATTTTAAATAATATTCCTGTGTCAAGGCGGTGCTGCGGGGGTATGATTCATCACTTCTGTGATAGCTCTAGTTTTATCATATCTTAGTTCACGTAAGCAAAGATCATTGTCGTTCGTGGTCATTCTCTTCACTATTAGGTTTGGTTTATCAAACTTAAGTACCTCAGTGGTTTTGATTTACCACAAGAGCTGTAATACAGTTTGGTTTAATTTGTCATTAAATGCTCTAAACGAAACAAAACATGCAACTTTGAATAGAAGTCACTGTGTATATATTTTTGTTATATCTACTATGTAGATTGTATGCTATATATTGTTATTGGTTTTTTTTCAGACAAATTTATTTTCCGATATCAGTTTCTTCTGATCGAGATTGGTACCGGAGTATTGAGGACGTTGTTCGACATTCTTGTGAGCAATGACTTCATGAAATACCTAAATGCTAACCCAACCCAGCAGACTCAACTTAACTTTCTAATGAATAGAGATATAATAACTGATGATCAGAAAAAGTTCTTACCACCCCTTGATACAAAGCCGAATTCTGCGAACTTCGATGTTACACTGCTGGCTTGCCTCCTCAGGAATGTGTGTGGTCTTCGAGGTCCGAGACAGCCTGTTTGGAACAACCCTCCTTCTACAGATTTATCGATTGAGGCAGATATTGTCCGACTAAGGGAATGTAGGAATAATGTATGTACCAATTTATGAATTGTACTAATGTTACTAGTGCTTTAGAAATATATATACGTCTAGTCTTTCGTCGATTATACAGTTAGAAGATGCTTTTTAACTTGCTACTTGCCTGAAAAGCATGTTCTAATCGCACAGTAGGAAAATACCCTAGGTGTTTATGCCCATCTAAGACATCATATGGTCTGGTTAATTATAATGTTATAATGGTGCAAATCAAAATATGTATGCTGGTCTGGCAAAACACGGTCAGAATTGTAGCGAGCTATTCAAGAACTTTTCACGACATCTGAAGTAAACAATGTTAGTTGTCCTCAAGTGCTGCTACTGTATCATATTTCAAACTAGGATTTACATTACAGTACGAACTTACACAATGTTATCTGTATATGTTATACCAAATGCAAAACATTTTTAGTTTTGATAGCAGATAATAAATGATGAAATGACCATTGATGCTGCGAGCTATTGTTTGATGCAGTAATGATAGTTGGATTATTTTTATATTATTACACAAAATGTGAGCACAATTTCTCGCCGGAGGATATTTTTCGTTTAAGACCATCTATTGAAAATGTACTTATTTATAGGTACATTAACACCAATAATATCAAAGTGACAATTGTTTAAAGTAGTCATACTCATGTATGTACATCTATTGAGTAGTAAACATTATGTGATTACATTACAGCTTCAGCACAGTGGTACAGTTTTTGTTGATGAGGCAGATTTGTCCACAAAATGGATTGAACTGTACACAGTAAGCTGTTTTAACATTTCACTTGATCAATATATAATTATATTCCTAGCTGATTCTTAAACATTATTTACTAACTTAATATATACTAAATTATTTGTATGAGGAACAGTAATGACATTGAAGTGAATTGACCAATTACTCGACATATCTAACCAGGTAATATAGTATCACCAATAAAATACGAGGAATAAATTATATTTAGAACACGCCATAGAAGACTTGTGTGTTGCATTCGTTTTTTGGAACGACTGCGGTTTTCAATATGATTCATGAGATGCGAATGTGATAAATAAAATGTGATTTTCAATATTGTTCTTTTTAGATTCTAATAAGACTCAACAACACATGTAAAATTGCCGCCTTACCAAAACAAATTACTGATGCCGAGACGATGGACGTTGACAAGGAATTAAAGAAACGTCATGATGAAATAATTAAACTATGGTCGGAAATGGATCGTTCCACTGACCATGGTATAGGAGAACTGGTTACGAAAGTTGATGAACTAGAGTTAGGACAATCTGAACTGAAAACAGGACTTTCTGAACTGAAATCGGGACACGAAAAACTGCAAACAGGAATTTCTGAACTGAAATCGGGACAAGCAAAACTGCAAACAGGACAAACAGAATTGAAAGGGGAAATGGTTGAAATAAAGAAATGCCTGCATAAGATGGATCCAGTCGGAACATCTGGTGGTGACAATGTTGACCCTGTGACAGGTAAGTCGTACTCTGTGTTTCTTACCAGTGCTACGCTCCATATCAGCGTATGTTCTTTATATTTTGTGTTGACTTGTATAGCATAATTCCTCTTCTTTTCGGTACTGAAGATCTTCACCCCATTGATGTTTACTCTCAGAGTTTGGTGTGTATCGATACCAAATGTTATTCGGTTTGAGGATTATATTTCCACTGATCATTTAATGAAAGATTCACGACTTGATGACTCAGTATAACTGAGTTGGCTTCAAACGATAAGTACATTTACTAGGTCGAAGCCTCGCGTCATGTTGATTTGTCCACTTGTTTAATGAACCTTGTATGTAATGATAACACATGCAAGATCCTCTATTTTCCATATTTGCAGTTGATAAAAAAATTGTGCGTAAGATTAAGATTTCCATTAGTGCTATGGTAAACATGTACTTGTAACATGCCGTCTGTTTCGTAATAATTTTAATGTAAACAAGTAACTCAATTAAAACATTTGAATTTATATGTAAGTAAATATTTCGGTAAGCGTTATGATAAACCTGTAATTTAGCATGGTTTCTGTAATGTTATAATTTTAATATCTACGTATGTACCAATTTCAGATATAAAACAACGCCTGATAGAAACGTACCATCGAGATTGTTGTACTCTACCACTATCACCCCTTTACCAAGAGGAAGAAGACGATTTTTTCAAAGTTTACCAAACTCCAACAATGCATCAAGTAGACTATCATAGTTCTGAAAGAACACAAGAAATAAACAGCATTTCATCATATAAAGATATATTTGTTAAGGGTGAACAATGTTTTCAAAATATTTATGTCACTGGTGATGCTGGTGTTGGTAAGACGTCTCTGTGCAAATGTTTATGCTTGTTATGGTGCAAATCACAAACTGGAGGTACAATTAACAATCCAGATATTCATAGCGACATTAACTTCTTGACCAGATTTGAATTCCTTTTTTATATATCACTCAGAGATACAGAATGTAGGGATGTAGTCAGCATGATTGTTGATCAGTTTTTTTACACAGAGAGTAAGGTACTACATGAAACAATTGAACATGTTTTGAGAAATCATAAATGTTTAATCATTCTAGATGCGTACGACGAATGGTCGCCAAAGGTACGCGGTAAAAAGGAATGTAAACTCCCATTAAGAGCACATTCAGAAAATGTTGTGTACCTTACGACCTGTCGACCGTACAAAATTGAGAATGTACGGTTGAGCCGTCGGGAAATTGATCAACATGTCTGTATGAGTGGCATCCATGGAGAGTCTTCAAAGTCTTTTATTGAAGAAGTAGTTATACATATGAACAAGGAAAATAAAGTGGACAAGAATGTTAATGATTTCATGAGAGAAGTCGATGAATGCGACATTGGTGAACAATTATGTATACCAATAATTGCCTCGCATTTGGTAGTGGTATGGTTCGCACAAAAACTTACTGACATGTCTAAAGCAGCATTATATGGTAAAATTGTAGAGTTGCTCTTTGTAAGGGCAAAACAGAGTAACGTCAAATCACCAGCATCACCAACGTCAGAATTTCAACTTCCTGCGTTTCTATCAAAGCTTAGATATTTAAAGGAGCATGTGTTTTTATTGCAGAAAGTATGCTTATTGTCTTTTGGATCATTGTTTAAACAAGATGACGATGTTTTCAGTCTTGTTTTTACAAGTCAGCAGTTAAGATCGGAACCATATTTATTATGTGATGACGAAATGGAATTCTTGTGCAAGATTGGCATTATGTCCAAGCATAAAGTTATTGGTTGCTTTGAAGAGCGAAAACAAAAATTGTCATTCTTGCACAAGAGTTACATGGAATTTTTGGCGGCATTGTTTGTATCCTCATTTGACACAGATCATGAATTTGATAAAGTAGTCGGGGAATGGACATCAGTCAATGATGTTATTCAATTTCAAAATTTCCTTTCTTTGCTAGCTGGTTTTTCCTACCATAGAGTTAAATGTTTGTTTGACAATATTTATCAGACCATATCAGATGATTTGGCATTGTGTAGACAGAATGCTATATTTCACTACGACCATAGTACCTACATGGAACAAATCAATTTACTACAACTTACTGTAATCAATTGTTGGAAGGAAGGTGGTAGATGTAATGATCCAAATAATACCATACAGCTTCAAGATTTTAGTTTTGATGGCGAATCCAATGTAGAAATATTGAACCAACTTTTATTATTAAATACCTCTGTTATAAAATCATTATATTCTGTAAACGGAAATTACAATGTCAATTTCGGTCATATAAAAAATCTCCAGTGTTTAAATATTGGTAGTATTATACCTGGTGATTATACAAAGTTCACGAAGTGCATGTTACAGAATCAAGCATCCCTACACTCTGTTCGTATTATGGGAGATTTCAAAACAAAACCATTATTATCAGACTTACCTGTTAGAAATCTACCACATCTGACATCATTGCGTTTGACTGGTATCAAAATGGAACACAACAATCTGCATCATCTGGTGACCTACCTTTCCAAAAACCGTCTGATAGAAAATATACAATTTGATTGTGTATTTTGTAATAATCACCAGATGAAGGATGTAGACTGCATAATGATGTTAGATCTTTCTCATCATTCACATCTTACTTCCTTATATCTGAGTAATGTTAATATCTTATGTAGTGATGTTAACATTACGTGTTTAAAGTCCATCGGGTTGCGGCCATTATCTGAGAGGATTGTCAGTTGTTATAATAATGTATTACATTGTATTGAGAATTCGCAACTTGAATGTCTCGGTATCCATGGAGATAACAAGTTGGATTATAATACAATCAATACATTAATATCAACAACTGAAACTCTCTCAGATATCAAGTATCTATCACTGTGGCACATGAACTTACCTGTGGATTTATCACTACATATACATCCTCATGTAACACAAGTACAGGTAGATCTGTTTGATGTTTCATGGAGTTGTAGAACATTTCAATCTTTTGTTAAAAGTGTTGTTGATGTTAAATCTGTGAAAAATGTTTGGTTATTGGAATGTAAGATTTTAACAGGTGATGGAGAATCTCGTAGAGAAATGTCAGTGAATGAATCTATTGATTATATGTTCAAACATCTAAAACAGCAACCAACTGTTAACATAACATACAAAGGTATATATAACGATGAAGATTTAAATGGATATATGTTAGCATTTACAACAAGTAGTGAATAGGTGTTTGCTTCTGTTTGTGTGAAACATTTCGAACATGTAACATAAGTGACATTATTATGCAGTCCTGATAACAGGAAGTTTGTGTGAATCTTGAGTGAAAAAGTGAGCATTGTGTCTTTTCTAAACGCAAATCTGTCGTATTACCATGACTTCTCATAGTTATGAAATTACTGTAAACTTACGATGAGTTAAGTTAAATGTAAGCATGCTTGCTATTAGTAAGGACATTTTCGTCTTGTATAAATCTAAATCTCAGAAAAAGCTATCGTTTTCATATAAGCTTGAATTAAGTTTACCCTTTTTTGATCGAAATGAATTAATTGGCACCAACTGTTAGTTTCAGTGAATGGTTTGAACAACCATTATGTATCTTGAGTTAAAGTACACGTAACCAAATTATAGACAAGCATTCTAAGGTGAAGAGATTGAAAATAATATACTATATTTCGGAGAATAAAGCATTGAATAATTTTCTTACACTCTGATGGACTGTTATTAAAATTCATCGTCATTAAAACGTCAATAAATTTGTCAATTTCCCCAAATGTTCAATGTTTTAGTTTCATGACTTCATTTTGAAAATTTACTTAATATGGTGAAACTAAGTTTCACCGAAATTGCTTGGAAGATACATTTTTGTAATAGCTTGTGAATTGTGATTTGTTTGAGGTGTTGATGAAATGTTAATGATTGAATAGTGTTCATGTTAACATTTCGCTGGGTTAGAATGAGATGGTCGTAACTACAAAATCAATACTTTAAGAAAACGAGAAAACTGTCTGCGATCACCCTTACTTATGGTAAAACAAGCTTTTTCAAATTCAGTTAGGTCAACATGACAAGTTCCGAATTTCATGAAAATAGGCTCATAAGAAGTGGCACTTACGACCTTCCCATTCTAAGCAGCAATTTGTATGAAAAATGTTATACTCGGTACATGATCTAGTGTATTAAACAAAGTTCTTGGAACAATTTGCAACACTATTCATGTTTGCATAAGAAATATTTTTAATTATATGTATGTTTATATGAGAAACCAACAAGTTATGCTTATGCTAATGTTGAGTTGTTAAACATGTAAGCATGATTTATATGAGAAACCAAAGATATGCTAATGTTGCAATATTTATATTATACCTCAAAATCCCTTTTGTGTTGTTAAACATGTAAGCATGATTTATATGAGAAACTAAAGTTATGCTAACACTTTGTTGCAATATTTCTATTGCACCTCAGGATACATGTTTTATATGAGAAACAAAGGCTATGTTAACAATTAGCAGCACTATGTACAGAATGTATGATAATATTGTATCTCTTATACTCCTAGAAACTTATAGTTTTATATTTTCCATATCATCATTAGAATTTCAAAATTCGTTTCCCGGAATGCCCGGGGATTTTTGTTGGACGAAAATACGCAAGATATTCCGAATATGTCAGGGGATAGAATCATATAGCATATAAAACAGCCAGGTACTAAATCGCGTTTATTTGGCCTAGGGACGAATTTGTAAAAACAGCATTCCTGTATAGCTTGACTATTTTGACCTAAGCCTGGCCTTTATGCACGACTATATTACAAGGTTCTTGCTTTGAATATATCAATTTCCGCAATCAAATCGTGCAATATCGGTAAATCAGATTTGTGCTTGTATGAAAAGATACAATCGGTGCTATAAACGTAGACATTTTATCGACTGTTAAATTATGCTAATCAAAAGGTCAGGCTCATGTCACATTGGTCAAACTATAGCACATTAAGAACACTATTTTACGACCTAGTCGACTATGCTTCTACAAAAAACACATGTTTAACTTGAAAAATAAGTATATTTTAATCGTGCGTGTCGAACTTCAGTAGTGGCAGTCTGTAATAAAACGTAAACCGTATTTATCATATTTGTTGTTAAAGTGTATAGAGCTATATTTTATATAATTTTCAAAATAATTACTTGTATCGTTTTCAGTATGATACTAGACTACCTTAATTGTAAATTAAAACTTTGGATGGATTCCGTGTACTTTGATTCAATCGTCTAAAATAGACGATTCTTATAGTTTTATAGGGTGTTCTAGAACACTTTCGTATGAAAAAGGACAGTTCGCATGTCACAAAGAAAATCACAAAGAGAGTTTCTGTTAAAACTGAAGCAAAAAATGATCTAATGGATATGAAAGCATAATTGTTTTTCACTTTTTGAAACTTTAAAAAAAATATCTTCCAATATTGCTCTATACACTTTAAAGAGGCATTCCCTATAACTAGCATTCTTTTCTCTACTATCACATTAAATGAGCTAAATGTACTAAGCACTATAAATTATCATAACTTGTCAGAAGAAAGTGTGCGCAAATATGTCTCTATTGTGTCAAAAAATATATTCAAATCACCAATAATAAATTATCGCTGCAGCGATTTATTATTATGTGTTTTGGCTGTTTAAACGTTAAAATAAGAATGATTTTACACTCGAGCGCTATAGGCCGTGATACGTTTCCCCCACTGACCGTAATATTCCGGGAAAAGGGTTTATATCAATATTGAGATATTTGTATAAGTAAAATAAAATGTTATACTTGTTCATTTTTGTATTTATTGCATTTGTACACGTACTAAATATTTGTATACGATCCATATATTTCCTGTTGTTCTGATTTGCTTGGTGTTCGTTACATATTTTGTAGATTTGGGTATAGTGCGCCCATGATGATGTGGTATTCACAAACATTGACAGGATCGGTATATTTCCTGCTGTTCTGATTTGCCTGGTATTCGTCACATATTTTGTAGATTTGGGTATAGTGCGCTTATGATGATGTGGTATTCATAAACATTGACACGATCGGTATACTGCTGCAAAATTCAATTGTATTTAGTTCAATGTTGAACCCTGAGCCATGACCTTTTAGACGAGTCAATTTGTGCGGGTAGCCCGTGATTTACTGATTTCAATAGTCGTGATTTAAAGATATGCTACTTACTTAAGAGTGTTATACATATCTGAATAGTCAATCCCACGACAATCTATATCGGCGAATGGATTAAACGTTAAAACTGCAGTCACGGCTCAACGCTCGAAATCGAACTATAGTAGTAAAACAGCACTGATAAATTATACACACTGGATTTTTCCACCTTTTTAATTTTACCAAATTGTCGGCCTTTCTCGTTATCCTGGGCGCACTTTATCCAGTACATATTTAGCGCAATTAAAAAGTCATACAGTCTACCATGTCTGTAAAGACCACGCTTGGAATATTAAGTCTGTTTTGATGACAGTTGGACATAGTTATCTCCTTGCAGGTGGAACCTTCTTGACATTTTTCTGATATGAAATATTTACATTAAAACAGCAAACACTTTGATAGGAGTTTTCTCCATGAAGGTGAATATGTATCGACATAATCCAAATCAAAAAAGTTAACTGGCTTTGTATGTAAGTATTGCAAGCCTGGTACAGTAAGTAAGTTTATTAACCTGACATGTGTGAATATAATATAAATAGAAAGCACCCGGCCCAATGGACCTATATGTCACCGGCTTTGTGACTTATTTAGAAATCGTGATACCAAAGACCTAAATTGCGTATTGAAGTTATTATGTTAATTAAGTTCAAATATACAATGAGCTGAAACATATTATATTAAGTATTCATGTGGAAATAAATTATTGAATACATATATTTAAATGCACAATTACTGTCTATCAAATAAGCGAAATACACAATGAGCTGAACATAATAATTATTATGGTAATTATTCATTTAGACAATATTAAATACATTCAATTCAAGGCACAACGATTGTCTTTTTGAACGCCTTTTTAAATAAGCTGAACTGCAAGTGGATAGACTGCTTATCTTATCCATTATATCACAGTGTACAAGCATATATGTGTACATGTAAAATTAGAAAACAGATAGTATGAATGAAAAAGTAAAGAGTTTCATAGACACGTGTTGCACAGGCATGTAAATCTTGTAATACTAGTGTGTGATTGCAAGTGGTCTTATGCTGGTGATGATATACAGTATACTACATGGGTTAGTAGGCAACATGTGTCCGAACATATTACAATACTGCAACATTCAACAATTGAGAACATTATCGGAACTTCTTGGGGCCTTATTCACAAACGGTGTAAGTCTAAAACTCAGACCTAGACTTTCTATTGCCAAATGTTCCTTTCGCTATCATGTTGTTATAAATGTTCTGATTTTTATATGCATAGGTATACATGTTCAGTAGGTAACAACAAATAATCAGAAAATATGTCACTAGGTTAAATGTAATCGCTAAGATATGGCAGCGTTTTAAAATATCGTCAATATTAAGTCTAAGTCTGGGTTAAGTCTCACAATCTTGTTGGATAATGTCCCCGGTACAAGTATCCGTGGCAGTCTAGACAACTACCGTCTATTACTTGGTGGACAGAATTGCAGAAAACCAGGGTGCAACGCCACTTCCTTGCGACATTCAAGAAAGCCCTATAGACGGAAATTTATTGTAATAGATAACATTTCCACGCGTGCATCACATTTTACACCATGTTCCTACACTGTTACAAAAAATCAACGGCTATATAGATCTAGTAGAAGTTGAAGAAAGTTACGTAACTTATATAAATGCAAGATAACACACCTATTATTGCTATTGTACATGTAACTACCACGACCTGTACATGGCATGCACATACAATTTGACGTATTGGCTGCAAATAACGTCACACGTGTAAATGAAAAATTCAAACGCATATCGTCAGACATACTCTCTTCACATGTTATAATAAGTATTTGACTGTAATTGAATTAAATTGACTAAACCTTTTGTTGTCAGTATACTTTTAAGCGTTTATATCGCTTTACCTCTACCCATACTCTCTAAAATTTGCTATTACGATAGACACGTGGTAGTCTGTGTCAAAATCTTACCATAAGTGTTCAAATACTGATTGTAGACAAGCTACTTTAGTCTTACATCCCATAACAATACAACATCGAAATACATAGCACGAAACAGTAGCAAACATGGGTTCTAACAGACAAGAGAAAGTTCGATTTATTGATTGTTTGATTGATGACGGAGCTACGAATGAAGTGGCTTGATGTGGGAGATGTCGATATGTGGATATTGATGAATGAATGGATGGATTGATTTGGTTGAAGGGCCAATCTACTGTCTTTCAGATAAAATATCCTTCACATATGCCTTACACATAGAGTCCGTAATATTTATGTAATACTGGTGCGCTTATGTACAATTCGGCTGTTTTATCTATCGAATGCGCATGGAGGTGAACATACTACAATTAAAAATATTACGGGATTATAGATGATCTTCAGACCCAAGATAAAATAACACAGACTACATTGCTAGACGCGGGGAAGATAAGGAGCATTCTATTCTCTTAAATGATCTGTTATAGCTCAATGCACTCGTTACTCGATTTATGTATTTGATAGTAGATTCATTCTGTTCATGTGTGCCCCTATCATTATATACATTCTTTTAAAGTAAACAGACAAAACTTACATACATTTATATATGTATTCATAACCATAATGCTACACGTGATTGTACTTATTCGGTAAAAATAAGGCAAATTTACAATATTTTATGTATATACCTATCTCTGGTAAGGACTCTAGAGTATAATTAATCCAAAGAAAGTTTTTGATTATCAATATTGTACCTGCATTTACCCATAAAATTAATACCAAAAAGACAAAACAATCAGTATCTTATCAAATTTACTTTGGACAAAAGCAGTATCAACCATATAACACAAGCAGTACCACTTTTGTGACACTAAGTGTAGAAAACCCGTTATTTTTAGAAAGATACTGACGTCAGTGAATATATCATTATGAAAGAATATGGTACTATGATTTCGCTACATATTCACGAAATTTGTGTATTCTCCGCCGTCTAGAAGTATTTTTAATTATTTTTTTATAGACTAAACTTTGGACTTTTGGACGCATTTATCAAGTTTAAAGTCGGATCTGACGTGTTTGGTCGGAAAAAATACATCTGCATGTCGAGGAAGAACCACTGCATACATACATGTTCATCGATTTACTGGTATGGACAGGAAATAATTGATACATGCACAAAATACATTACCACTCAAGCGTCGATATTTTCCGCTCTGTCTAAACAGCACTACCCTGGCTAACACATATCACCGGGGTACACGGGGTGACTATGAATGAACTTCAATGCATTTTAACATAACATATTCATAAGAGCCCTAGGTTTATGCAAATACACTAAGAGTATACAGCCTCTGTTGAAACCTGATGTTCCAAAACTATGTCACAACCAAGGGAAGTAACTCGTGTAAGTTTATTAAAATAAAATAATCGAGAGAAAATATGTCATTTATTGTGTGTTTAAATCGTATCTGAAGTGTAGAGATTGTTGTATTCATATATTTATGCTATATACTTAATGAAACAGCAATACAATAATATTGCTTATTTGACCTTTGAAACGTTTATTTTATCTCCTTTTCGTCATGTTCGTCCTTTCCATAGGAAAATGGAATTTTTGTGTTTTATCATGCGTGTGGGCACACTTAAGCTTTTGGTAACTCAGCCAGCATGTTATTTAAATATACTCGTATAGATAAACCATGTTTTTTGAGCCGTGACTAATTCATGCAGTGAGGTTTATTTGCCCTCAAAAGGACGTATACGAGGTATAGGGTATGCATTAAGACTTAAGGTGATTCACCTGTGTTGGATTTTTCTGTACAAGCTATATAAACCTGTTACATTTATAAAAACACATTTACAATAATCATTCTGGAAAATCCCAACAGTTTTGCTGGGTTTGTTTTTAAGGTATTCTTGGATTTTGGGGACAACCCCTAAAAATGAAAATTGTAATTTACCGAAAAAGTTTTGATTCAATCCTCATAAAATTTGGCATACATAACCTTTCGTATACTAATATAAGGAATCAAACAGTAAA
This sequence comes from Spisula subtruncata, assembly GCA_963678985.1. NCBI lineage: Eukaryota > Metazoa > Mollusca > Bivalvia > Venerida > Mactridae > Spisula > Spisula subtruncata. The sequence goes on from OY787677.1 coordinate 6,874,657, forward strand.
GTTTATGTTATTCAGTGTGAGTTATATTATTTATTAAGATAATATTTTAAAATATGTAAACTTTGGTTTTTGAGTTTAACATGAAAAATCGTTCAGCAACATGCTGATTTGATGCATGCAACAAGTAGAGTGACAAATATTGCAAATAAAGTTTCATGCAAAATTTCATGACGATTGATTGGCTAGTTTATTTTAATTGCACTATGAGGGATTTCAGAAACGCTGAATACCAGTGAGGTGACAACATTAACCAACGTTTTGCATCCGTTGTATTGGTATTTTGCGATGATTCTATTTCAAAAATAGTGCACAATTCAACTTGCTTACAGTTTTAATTCGGGTATTTATGCGTGTATAAGTTTATATTATTCAGGAATAAATGCAAAAGAACCGTCTACTAAAGTGCTTGGGATACTGTTGTTTAAAACTGTTGAATAATTTTGATATGGGCGCATAGAACTACGTTTAACTACGTTGTATCCAATTCGCTAGATTAGGTGTTTTATATCATTTGGAAAAAATCATAATTTTTAAACTTCCACCAAACTTAAAGCGATGAAACACCTTAAGCATTATACTTATTTTGTGATCAATGAGAATAATTATTCCATGGCTATGGAACGCCTTAACTGTCTTAAATTAGCAAACAGTTCGATAGTATGTCAATATCACAGAACATAAATGCATGCGACCACTATATAATGGTAAAACTTATATATATATATATAAATATAAAAGATGAATATATAATGACAAAACATTAATATTTTATGTTAATAAATGGGCGATTTGATATTAGCCCTGTTATTTGTTCAACGTCTGTCCCGAGGACAAATAACAGGGTTAATATAAAAAAAACCATTTATTGACAATTTCATTAAAAAAGTATCAATTATTAAAAAAATTTCTTCGCATGTAACTGCGAAAAAGTTCAGATTTTTGCATCCATATAAGTCGAAATTGTAGCAAATGATCTAACTAAGAAAATGAATACCCATATGGCATGTTTCCGTTCAGTAATAAAAACGTTATATACATTTTAGTGAGTAAAAATCGATTATCCATAATTTCAGCTGAAAATCTATATCACTTTTTGGCCCTGTCTATTAGCCAATCATATTGCTTTATAGGCGGGCCAATAATAATATCACTTTTCGGTCCTGTCTATTAGCCAATCAGATTTTATAACACATTTCGGCCCGGGTCGATAACTGATATATTTTTTGCCCTGTTCTGTTCTGATATAATGGAAGCATGGCTTTTATTAGACTATGTCAATGATGTGTTAAAGGGCTAATAATTGATAGTTGTTTGATAAATAAAGATATAACTTCTTTATATTTAGATAAAACATCAATATATAAAGGCATAACTTCTTTATACGTAGATAAAACATTTTTTATATTTACAAGTCGTATATATAGAGATTTTGACATTATATCGAACTGTTTGCTAATGTAAGACAGTTAAGGCGTTCCATACATGGCGTTTTACCAGGTATATTCACATACCATGACTGCAAAATGTGGTATTCTGTCACGGCTCAAAAAACATGGTTTATCTATACGTGTATATGAGCCGTCCTCCATGAAAACCGGGCTTATTGACAAAATTGTGAAAATGTTGATAATTTATGGTAAGAAAGAGGCAACTCTTGTGAACTGTTTCTGAAATTTTGAACGCATTATTACATGTATTAACGAAGTTATAGACTTTTTAAACTTACCACACCCGCCTAGTTTTTGAGTGACGTCGCATACGTCATTCGAGCGTTATTTGACGTAACGTTAACTACCATTTCATAAACCCAGTATTTGATTAATTATTGGCGTAAACTTTTAAAATTTTTGTCACATTTTAGAATAACATTCCGGTTTTAATAAAACACGACAAAATTGTGAGTGTTTGCTTAAAGGGAAAAGTAGCTACTATTTTTAACCACTAACACCTTGTTTTTCTCAATTCGGATAGTTTTTGGAAATTGGTCACCATAGCAACGACGGAAGAAATTTTATCATAATTAACCAGAAAAATTAAATCTTTTAGATATTACAATGTTATCCAACTACTTACGATTAAATCGGTGAACATGACTTTTTTCTCATTTTAGACATATTTTTAAACATTATTACATAATTACTATTGTTATGTCAATAAGCCCGGTTTTCCTGGAGAACGGCTCATATATTATTTTTTCGATAACTGTTGTGAGTTTTTTGCTGAAAATGTGTGTTTTTGTAGCATTCAAATTCTTATTCTTGTCTGATATATAATTAATCGAAATGGACAGTCTAAGTGCCAACATATGAAAAATACTGAAAACTGGTGTTTTCAAATATCATTAATGTTACGGCCACAGTGAAACTGAGAATTTGGAGATTTATATGTGATTAATTAGAAATGTCACTGGGTGTAGTATAAGGTATTAACCTGGGCCGGTATTTACAAAGCATCTTAAGTGAAAACTTAGAATTTTCTTAAAATCTTATTTTTTTCCTAAGTGTATCAGCTAAACAAGAAAACTAATATTAACAATTATTAACATTGTTTAGAAGCATTATGTGAAGAGCTACAATTATCATATAGAAAACATTGGCTATTTTTCCTTTCTTGTGAAATATGGGCAGCTCGATATTTTAACTTTAGTCAAAATATTTAAGTTTTCACTTAAGATGCTTTATGAATACGGGCCCTGACCTTCAAGAGGAATTCCCTAAAACTAGCATAATTTTCTCTACTATCACATTAAATGAGCTGAATGTACAAAGCACTTTCAATTATCATAATTTGTCGGAGGAAGGTGGAAGCAAATATGACTCTTTAATGTAAAAAAAAATATTTGAATCGCCAATAAATTATCGCTTCATCGATTTATTATTATGTGGTCAAAGGGAAACAACTCGTGACTATTTTCGCTCGTTACGGAATACGTTTTTTATTCTTTTCTCGGTAATTAGTGGGAGCGTTATGTTGCAAATTTGACGAGTTTAAAGAGGCGTCCCCTATAACTTTGATCGTTTAAATCGATTCAGGAATATTATACATTAAACGAGAATCATAATTGCTTAAACTCCTCAAATTTACAACAAAAAGCTAATTACCGAGAAAATAATGAAAAGTTATATCCGTAACGAGCCAAAATAGTCAGGAATTGTTTCCCTTTGACCATATAATAATAAATCGCTGGAAGCGATAAATTATTATTGGTAATTGGAATATATTTTTGACGTTACAGAGACATATTTGCGCACACTTTCTTCTGACAAATTATGATAATTGATAGTGCTTTGAACATTTAGCTCATTTAATGTGATAGTAGAGAAAAAGATGCTAGTTATAGGGAATGCCTCTTGAAGCAAAAATGATTCTCATTTAATGTATAATATCCCTGAATCGATTTAAACGATAAAAGTTATAGGGAATGTCCCTTTAACATTAATGTTCTCTTATCTATTCAGACGAAATCAACTCTACGGTCTTATAACAGTAATTAAGTGACTTGATTACTTACAAACTTCACATTCGCGGACATATACGTAGTGTGTATACACGTCTAAGCATAATCTGACTCAAACTAACGCCATATGCTTAGTTTCTCAAATACTCCGTAAGCCTCGTAAAGCAACTGAGAAATATTGCTTTGAGGTTAATGTGGAAATGAAGAGAATGGTGCAATTATGTAAGTATATTCATTTCATTGTCAAAAAGTGTATTGTAAATTCATAAATTATTTTTCGTCTAAAATTTTTTCGTTCGGTTGGTTAAACCTGACAAGCGTTGCGCATGCGTGTGCACTTGTTGTTGGTATTTGTCCTTCCTCAATTCTGAAACTCAAAGAATTGAAATTAAACTTTAATTTTAACCTAGGTAAGTATCGTTCAATATTTTTTAATTTTCGTGGGGGATTAAATTTCGTGGATTTCGTCGTTCACTTTCTTCCACAAAATTGAATCTCTTCGAACAATAATTTTGACCCTTGTATAGATGTAGAACGGTCGTCGAAACCTTAAAACTTCATACTCCGGGCTTCAACTTGAAAAACAGCCTTTTCTAGAAATGTACATCAAAACCTACACCAACTTGTAGCAAATGATTTAACTAAGAAAATGAACCCCCATGTCATATGTTTCCATTGAGTAATAAAGAAAATATAGCAGTTTTTGTAACTAAGAAATGCTCCAATTGGAGTACGGAGTATGAGTTGGAGCATGAAGTACGTTCTCCAATGTTTATAATCACCAGGCTTGGTTGCTTCTGGAGATCATGATGCTATCAGGTCCGGTGATTATTAACATTGGAAATTGTACTCTATGCTCCAACTCATACTCCGTGCTCCAATTGGAGCATTTCTTACTTACAAAAACTGCTGTATCTTCTTTATTAGTTAATGAAAACATATGAAATTGGGATTCATTTTCTTAGTTACACCATTTGCTACAAGTTGATGTTGGTTTTGATGCAAAATTCTAAAAAAGCTGTTTTTCAAGTTTGAGCACGGAGTACGAAGTTGGAGTATGAGATTGAAAAATGTTTATAATCACCGAGCCAGAAAATTGAAATGCCAACGATTGATGTATTTTAACATATCACTAAGACGATGTTTGTTGTTTCAGTACTTATGTCTGTGTTGGTGATTATCACTATCCAACCAACAGGTACGTATGTAATTAAAATGTAATTGTTAAAATAAAAAACCCTGACTACTTACAAATATTTAACATGAGAAATGATGTTTTAAATATCACTGTATATCATCAAAGTACATAGCCTCTCTTAATTTTTAAATTTTTAAAACAAACAACTTCTTATAAACCATGGTAACTTTATTTCGCACGAATTTAACATAAGAAATTGTGTTTTAAATAACACTGCATAACATCAAAGTACATAGCCTCTCTTAATTGTTAAAAGTTTAAAACAAACAACTTCTTATAAAACATGCTAAATGCTCCTTTATTCACACGAATTTAACATAATACATTGTGTTTTAAATAACACTTAATTACATAGCCTCTACTCATACTCTGTTCTCCAATTGTAGCAATTCTTAGTTTCAAAACTGCTGTAACTTCTTTATTACTGAATGGAAACATATAAAATGAGCGTTCGTTTTATTAATTAGATCATTTGCTAAGTTGGTGTTAGTTTTGATGTCTATTTTCAAGTTGGAGCGTGGAGCATAAAGTTTGAGTATAAGAATGAGAAGTGTTTAAAATCACAGGGTCAATAGGCAATAGGCTGATAAGGAGCAAGTAATGCAGATTTCAAATAAGTAAAATTTAATGTCTTATGAGGATGTACTTGTTTATGTCGGACATTGGATTTCATTTAATGTATGCGGATGACATTTCCATTTTTATAGATGAATGTAAATATTTAAGCCTTATTGTCGCTCCCACAAACTATTTCCCGTTCATCCATTAAATACAATGAATTATGGAACCATCAGAAATGACAAATACTCGATGATAGAATGTTAACTATATCAGTCGAAAAAGAAGATCAGATATTATATTTAGTAAAATGTATGGTTAACTAAATACTTGTTTTGTAAGAGTTGCTTCCTTTAGACATTACAACATGCATTTATTGTTAACAATTTGTCATTTTGTCAACAAATTATTTGATACCTTATGATATTTTCTTCAATCATATAGTGTTTTGTACATTTGTGAATCAACTAAAGTGCTCACTCTGTAGAGAAGTTACCAAGTTACAGTTTATTGAAACAAATAGCAGTTAAGGTTTAATGTGACTTTAATTGAACATGGTTCTAATCTGTTGAAAGGTCTAGTTTAATTATTGTGTTTTCTGTAATCTATTGGGGGAACTTGACTTAACCAGTTTTCCAGAAGTAAAAGCAAATCACATGGCATCACTATGCAGAGATGTTACACCAAGTTACAGTTTATTTAAAATATAGAAGTTAAAGTGTATAGAGCTTTATCGGAAGATATTTTTTTGAAAAGTTTCAAAAACTGCAAAACAATTATGCTTTCATATCCATTAGAATATTTTTCATTTCAGCTTTAACAGAAACTCTCTCTGTGATTTTTGGACATGCAAACTGTCCATTTTCATACAAAAGTGTTCTAGAACACCCTATGAAACTACAAGAATCGTCAATTTTTCCACGACTGAATCAAAGTGCACAGAATCCATCCAAAGTTTTGATTTGAAATTCAGGTAGTCTAGTATCATACTTAAAACGATGCAAGTAATATTTGACATTGAACGACTGTTAGAATATAGCTCTATACACTTAAAGGCTTAATGTGACTTTAAGCTTGTGATTTTGGTATATGATTTTGCAGAATGTGTCAACTGCTATACATGTAACAATATAACGGATGTTAACCAGTGCAAAGCTTCAAACATTACAACATGCAAATCTGGGCAGGTGAGTGTTTCACGTTACAATTCCGACGTCACGCTGACGTCACGAATATCTTACAAGTTCAATTATGACGTCATGGTGACGTAACGCGTGTCTTTTTAGTAACACATAATGTCAGGTACATTTTGACTTACACATCACGCATACAGGTAAATTTTAACTTTAGACATAACGCATACATGTACTTTTTGACTTTAGACATAACGCATACAGGAAGAGATTGAATATTTACATTATGGGTACATGTACGTTTTGATCTTCTTCATTGTTGTTGTTCGCTACAACGTCACATATTCCGATTTTATTTGAAATATTATACAAATATCTGCAATTAAATGAACTTTTTTTGGACTATTGACGGTGATTTTGTCACATGTATGTTTCATTAGTGTATGTTTAATATGGTTAAGTTGAGTGCTTTCCCTGTCCGGTTTCCTCTTATCATTTTTGGTAGTATACAATCTCATTTAAATCAGAACCTAACATTTCCTTTATTACTTTTGTTTACGCTGTTATAGATCTGACTACATTCTAAATAAGGCCACGTTAAAATGACCTCTCTAGTGCATGTATTATTATAGCTATTCGTCTATATGTATAGAGAGTGTACTCGAGTTAGTATATGTTTAAACATGTATGTCACTGTAAACTCGGTAGTACAGCAGAGAGATTATCTGCACTTACATATTTGTGAAAGTGGCGACTTGATTGACCTGTGTAAAGTTCACACCGACATGATTAGTAGGGGAGAGTAATATGTGGGTATTATATAAATTAGATTGGATGGTGTATGTCGGACAATAGCAACGTATGTAGGACAATAGCGACGTATGTAAGACAATAGCAACGTATGTCGGACAATAGCAACGAATGTAGGACAATAGCAACGTATGTAGGACAATAGCTATACATGGCTAATGTTATACTGCTGTAAATGTAATCCTACTTTACATCAATATTTAAATTAGCCTTGGTAGTATATGTTTTATATTACAGTCATGTTACACAGCCACTAAGATTGTTCAAGGTGTTGAAATGATGACACTGGGCTGCAAGGATGTTGCAGTAAGTTGGTTACATCTTTGTGCTAAATGTTCATTTATTTGCTTTATTTTCTTTTTGTTCTTAGAGAAACGTCTTACAAAAGCGTGAATGGGAGTAACAATTGTTAAAAGGTTTACACAATAGAAAATAAAGATATTTTGCTTTTATATATCCACGCCATTGGATATTCCATATGGGCCTAGAAGAGTTTAATCATTTACTAAGTTAACCGAAAAATATATGATCGTTGTCAGTTTTAATTCGCCATTACTGTCGTTGTTTATTCGCGGTAACTATAGTAATATTGATAATAATAATAATAACAACAATTTTATCCAACAAAGGTAAAACGCATAGCATGTATAAGCTTATTTACAAAATGGTCTTGTAATAATGTATAAAGAAGCAACCTACTGTTGTCGTTTGGATCAACGTTTCTCAAACTCCAAGGCTAACTTGATAACATATGTTTTGTTAGCACTAAAGCAGAAGACGTAATGTTATTTCGCCTAAAAGCTGGTGAAGTCACTAGTTTATTATTTCTTCCATTTGTTTGACATTATTCCGTCAATTGTTCTCACATGGGAGATAGTTGTTTGTGATAAAATGATACAGTATTATGTTTAACGTTACAGCAACGATACAGCATTATGTTTAACGTTACAGCAATGATACAGCATTGTATTTAACGTTACAGCAATGACACAGCATTATGTTTAACGTTACAGCAATAATACAGCATTATGTTTAACGTTACAGCAATGATACATCATTATGTTTAACGTTACAGCAATGATACAGCATTATGCTTAACGTTACAGCAATGTCACAGTATTATGTTTAACGTTACAGCAATGTTCCATTACGGCACCAATCAGTATAGTTGGTAGGCAGGTTACCACACGACAAGCACAGCATTGTACGGAGTGTTGTTCTACAGACATGTGTAACATACATTTATGTAGCAACCAGACAAGTAAGTACCGTGTTGACTACGGAAGCGTATGAGATACACTGAAAATATGTTGTTGATGCCGACGTGCAAGGTGTCATAATTGACATTACGCCAGTTGTCAATCAACACCCTTTAAATCAATTTTAGCGGTACATTATAATTACTTGGTCCAATGGTTTAACTTGAAAACCTTCGCAAAGCAGCCTACTACAAACAACCTGGAGGAGCGATCTCTTCTCTGACGTAATGTCAATAACGAAAACGTGGCGCGTGGTGGTTTGTCGTCGTAATCATGACAAGTCATCGAAGTGTGCACGACTATGGAATCAACATCTTCCATACAATGTCGTAGTATAAGTCAGATAAAGTACGAGTTTTTTTATCAAAAGTGTCCTCTTACAAACTAATAGTTCAGTTATTTTCGTAAATATTATTTTTCGTAAGTTCAAATGAATTTATATCATTTCTTATTTAACTTATGATATTTGTTCCGCAAATTCCCTTTTAATCATGTTAACAAAACTGTTCTGACTATGCTAATAATCGTTAAGAATCTTTGAATAATAACTACGTTATATTCACACACAAACAAGTTTTGCGTTAGTAAAGTCCGAAGGGTTGTAAATGTCACTTCTTTTGCCCGAAACTAACACAATTATGTATTTTGTTATTTAAATTAGTCCCTAGCCAAAAATGTGATCTATTCTAGATATCTAAAATTATTGATTTGACATTTCATGGATTTGTTCTCAACCTATGTTTGATCGAGCATCAAGTGCGTCTTTTTAAAAACGTTCACAGATCAAAATCCTTGATAAAACAATGTTTTAGACACTATTTATATAAGACTGTTATACTTGATCTTAAGTTTACAGTCAATAAAAGTTGTTTAAACAAGAAAAATGTTTAGAAAATTAACAATAACTATTGACCAAATGTTTCCCTTAGGGTATTCAAGACAATATCATACAAAGATTATTAGAAATTTAACGTAAAATTAATTTATAACCCGGGGTAAAAAAATATTTGTTTTACAACAATGTTCAATAGAAATAGAACCGTTATGCACAATTGTTTGTATTTAGTTATAATCGGAAGATTAATACTTTTTTAAGATTAGAATCATTGGTTATTGTAATTTACAAAACAATGATGGTTAATTTGAACAGTAATATCACTTGAATAAAATACAACGTTTTGACACTATTTATGATATATCACAATTAACACTTTTGATTTGTGAAAGTTATATCACAGGTCTAAGAAATTATATAAAAAAAAATAGTTTGACATCCCCAAGTTTTCACTCATTCAAAAGATAAAAGAACAGGTTAGAAATGTCTGTCCGCCCCTACACATATATAACATTTAACTCATAAACAGGCAAGAAAATGATTGTTCGGATCTAATTATGTCTCTACCACACAAAACAATAGAAATAATGCCTTTAGTCGAGTTTAAGTTTTAATATCAGATACTGTCCACGATGTACCGTTCTGGGTTGGAAGCCATTGTCACGTTGTTCTGATATTGACAATGGAACCCAACACGAAACGTTACAAACCTGTCAAATATATACTATATTGAATGGATAAAAATTTGTGGAAGTAAAAACTGTCGTTTATGATATAATTTCTTAAGCCGGTGGTTATATAATGCCAATCTATATCCATGTTTAGCGTCGTCTAACACCTAGGTGTTCAAGTCAATTTACGAAAGACAAAGGATTTGAAAAATACTGTTACAATTCATTGTCGTGGTTTCCATACTTTTTTCAATTTGCAATCTTCAGAATCAACATTACTAAGAATGAATTTACTAACTTGTCACATGCACAATACACACTCAAATATAATCTTGCTAAGTGTCTCAAATATTTTTTGTGCGGGTGTTATACGATATGAAATGTGGGTTCATTTTCTTAATTAGATAATTTGCTACACATTGGCATTGGTGTCGATGCAACATTCTAAAAAAAACTTTTTTTATCAAGTTTGAGCATGGAGTATGGAGTTTGAGTATAAAAAAATGTTTATAATCACCGGGCCATATCATTTATCAATATCATTATGGTTAACTATATTTCAGCAACTACATGTGCTGACGACAACTCCGTAGACTGCACAATAATGGATACTTCCTTTAACATATGTAGCAAAACACAAAATGCCAAACTATTTTGTTCCAAATACTGCGGATTGTGCAGTTCCGGACCTGGTAAGTGTTTTCAGATTTCTTTACTCTGATATAGAATCTGATGACACTCCACAAGGGGTCATTTTGATGTGAGCTTTACATCATTCAATCAAATCGCTTCTTTCACAAATCTGAAAGTGCAAAGAATCTCTGCTGAACTACATAGTTTACAGTGAGAGAGATGTTTATAGTACATTCTATATACTAAGTAATTATACATAAAGGTGAATAGCCATAATCCAACATGCACTTGAGATGCCATTTGAACGTGACCTCTTACGTCATATAGTCAGATCCACGTATAACAGCGTAAAGGAATGGAACTAATGTTAGAATGTGATTTTAATGAGATTTGGTAATGATGTGTTGTTAGATTTAATACAACTATCTTTAATTAATTTTGAATTGAAAAAATTAAACATGTATTTTTAACATTTGCCCGTTTGTGATAATAAAGGAATGATCATTTCTTCTTTTAATAAATTTTCTGTTCTGTTCTGCTCTGCTCTGCTCTGTTCTGTTCTGTTCTGTTCTGTTCTGTTCTGTTCTGTTCTGTTCCGTTCTGTTCTGTTCTGATCATAGTAAATACTTGTATAGTTTCAGCGGTCGATGGTAATTGGACACAATGGTCCGGTTGGTCACAATGTGATGTGTCATGTGGTCACGGTAGGAACACTCGTACCCGATCTTGTTCGAACCCACAGCCGCAACACGGTGGACATGATTGTGTAGGTAGCAAACAAGAGATTCAGTCATGTCAGACGACTGTGTGTCCCGGTATGTACAAATTTCATAACCAAGGGGTGCTATAAATAAGTATGCATGGATGACACTTTTAAAAAAAATATTTGAGTTTCAATTTTGAACTGTTGCCAGAAAAAACGTACATTTTTTGTATTTTGTCTTTTGTCTCTTGTCCTTTGCTATTCAATGATTAAAATATCATTTTATTTTGTATTAAAAAAACATCTAAAAAATTACGCAAAATGACTCTTACCTTTTTTGTATTACACTAGAAATATTACAAATGTATATAATTGTACAACATTTCAATTTATACTGTGGCTACATTCCAATCATAACCGGACGTTCCGTCACCGATTTCATTTTCGCACTCGTTTTCAAATTAAATCCCATCAATTCATCAATCAGGTGCGAAATGCATGGTTTTAATATGACTGGCGTGGATAGAGTTTCAAGGCTTTGGTAAAATCGCGAAAAAGGACGCCGTAGTTTAATTGTAAAGTGCATGTAGGTTTGGTCCTGTAACAGTAAATGGTTCAATAAATTTAACTTTATTTTACTTGCGATCACAGAAAATTATATAGATTTCTATCATCAATCGGTGAAATAAAATTCACTACAGAGCGCCTTTATTCAGTTACCTTTCGTTCAATTTAATTATAGAAGGCATGAGTTACCTCCCGTTTAAAGATGTACATAGCGCCCCGCTGTGGCAACTGACACCAGTTGAGGGTAGTATTTAATATGGTATGAGTATAAGAGGATATTTTATACAGTTGTGTATTTGACCTTTGTAGTTGACGGCTCATGGAGTTCATGGTCTGGTTGGTCAAAATGTGATGTGTCATGTAACTCTGGTATGCAAACTCGTACCCGATCTTGCACGAACCCACAACCAGCAAATGGTGGACATGACTGTATAGGTAGTCAACAAGACACTCAGATTTGCCACACTACGTCAATTTGTCCGGGTGAGTATTCTACGCTTTTTTGGTCAAACGCAAGCGTTTTATAAGATCAAACGAATTTTTTTAGTAGTTATAATTATTCTATTAGTTTCCACGTATCCCTTAACATTTAACCTAAATTTGACTTAATTACTGCTGATCGGTCTATGAAGTCAAATCAATTTACTTGAAAAAAAACATTTTCATAAGATGCCACACATAGAGTCAGCCAATGTATTATTGGCATTTTGTTTTTGCTTATGTAAAGTTTGATATAGAGGATCTACCACGAGTTGTCAGTTGGTATAAATGGAATATCACTGCAATGTGCTGATTGGTCGGGCCATATACATTCAGGTTGCTTGGATAATGCCGTGTCTCGCGAGATCGTAAATTTACTATACGCTGATAATTCATAGATTATACTTTAATCAGTTGACGGCTCATGGAGCTCATGGTCTGGTTGGTCACAATGTGGTGTGTCATGTGGCTATGGTATGAAAACTCGTACCCGATCGTGTACGAACCCACAACCGGAACACGGTGGACATGCTTGTATAGGTAGCCAACAGGACAATCAGATTTGCCACACAGCGACTTTATGTCCGGGTTAGTAGGATTTTACACTTTTAGGGTCAATCAAAAATTGTACTATTGTATAAATAGTTCAAACTGTCCCTAATTTTAATCCGTATCCGGGACACTTTTTGTGACATTTTCAGCTCCAGAATTCAATAAAATTATTTAAAAAAGCATCTTGCCTACATTGCTTCACGAAGAGTAAAAGTATAAGATTCATTTCGCTTCTGTATGTGAAGGGTTGATAATGGAATCATCGGTATTCTATCATTTCTTGTAAAATTGGGTCATCCTGCATTTTGTCAGCGGGGACTTAGACTTTTAATTGTTTCTTTGGCTTATGTGTGGGCATTGCTCAGTGTAGTTTTGTTTTGATGTTGCTGATTTCAGTGCTCGACTGGTTAGGTTGAGTGCATTTAAATACATGTAATCGTTAGAATATAGTTTGTGTTCATTGTGGTGCATTGTATTTGTATAACGTACTGATGGCCGTTTTAATTTGTTTCATATTTCTACCTTATTTGGAAAAAATTGATAAAGCCATCTTAGCAAAACGTTGTGTTTTATAAAATGAACATTATGCAAGTTTTATTCCATGTGTATTGGTGGTTCATTACCATTCTTTATACCTCATTTGGTCTAATGATATTAGTCATACGTGCCAAGTACTCTTATTAAAGTGGAGTTACTCCTATTTTCGTTGTTAATTCCTAGTACTCCATGTTCATCTAACTTTGAATAAAGGTATATTTGATTCGTTTTATGATGTTCTCTCCCATATTGATAACCACAATAATAAATTAATAGTATATACATTCCTGTTTATGCATCTAAATCTCTTTTAATTCACATTTAAGTGCATCAAGTGTGACATATTTTGATTCATCACTCCTTTTTTGAATTTAATTATCTTGAGATGTATGCAATGAGTATAAGCTGAACATGTTTAGATGATATTTCATACAGTTGTGTATTCGTCCTATATAGTTAACGGCTTTTGGAGTACATGGTCGGTTTGGTCACAATGTGATGTATCATGTGGCTCTGGTATGAAAACTCGTACCCGAACTTGTACGAACCCACAACCAGCAAATGGTGGACACGACTGTATAGGTAGTCAACAAGACACTCAGATTTGCCACACTACGACAATTTGTCCGGGTCAGTATTCTACGCTTTTTTTGGTCAAACGCACGCGTTTTATAAGATCAAACGAAATTTTTTAGTAGTTTTAATTATTCTATTAGTTTCCACGTATCCCTTAACCTTTAACCTAAATTTGACTTAATTATTGCTGATCGGTCTATGAAGTCAAATCAATTTATTTGAAAAAAACAACATTTCCATAAAATGCCACACATAGAGTCAGCCAATGTATTATAGGTATTTCGCTTATGCTTATGTACAGTTTGATATAGAGGATCTACCACGAATTGTCAGTTGGTATAAATGGAACATCACTGTAATGCGTTGATTGGTCGGGCCATATAAATTCAGGTTGCTTCGATAATGCCGTGTCTCGCGAGATCGTAAATTTACTATACGCTGATAATTCATAGATTATACTTTAATCAGTTGACGTCTCATGGAGTTCATGGTATGGTTGGTCACAATGTGATGTGTCATGTGGCTATGGTAGGAAAACTCGTACCCGATCTTGTACGAACCCACAACCAGCACATGGCGGACATGATTGTGTAGGTAGCCAACAAGACACTCAGATTTGCCACACAGCGACTTTATGTCCGGGTTAGTAGGATTTTACACTTTTAGGGTCAATCAAAAATTGTACTATTGTATAAATAGTTCAAACTGTCCCTAATTTTAATCCGTATCCGGGACACTTTTTGTGACATTTTCAGCTCCAGAGTTCAATAAAATTATTTAAAAAAGCATCTTGCCTACATTGCTTCACGAAGAGGTAAAGGTATAAGATTCATTTCGCTTCTGTATGCGTAGGGTTTGATAATGGAATCATCGGTATTCTATCATTTCTTTGTAAAATTGGGTCATCCTGCATTTTGTCAGCGGGGACTTAGACTTTTAATTGTTTCTTTGGCTTATGTATGAGCATTGCTCAGTGTAGTTGTGTTTTGGCGTTACCTATTTTTGTGCTCGGTTGGTTAGGTTGAGTGTTGCCTTCCTCACCCGATTTCCTTATACCGTTTTTTGATATTACATTTTAATACATGTACATGTAATTGTGAGAATATAGTTTGTGTTCATTGTGTTGCATTGTATTTGTATAACGTACAGATGACCGCTTTAATTTGTTTCATATTCCTACCTTATTTGGAAAAAAATTGATAAAGCCATCTTAGCAAAACGTTGTGTTTTATTAAATGAACATAATGCAAGTTTTATTCCATGTGTAGTGGAGGTTTATTATCATTCTTTATACCTCATTTGGTCTAATGATATTAGTCATACGTGCCAAGTACTCCTATTAAAGTGGAGTTACTCCTATTTTCGTTGTTAATTCCTAGTATTCCATGTTCATCTAACTTTGAATAAAGGTATATTTGATTCGTTTTATGATGTTCTTTCCCATATTGATAACCACAATAATATATTAGTGTATATACATTCCTGTTTATGCATCTAAATCTCTTTTAAATCACATTTAAGTGCAACAAGTGTGACATATTTTGCTTCATCACTCCTATTTTGGATTAAACTTTATTGGAATGTATGAAATGAGTATAAGCTGAACATTCTTAGATGATACTTTATACAGTTGTGTATTCGTCCATTGTAGTTGACGGGTTTTGGAGTACATGGTCTGGTTGGTCACAATGTGATGTATCATGTGGCTCTGGTACGAGAACTCGTACCCGATCTTGTACGAACCCACAACCGGACCATGGTGGACATGATTGTGTAGGTCGCCAACAAGACACTCAGATTTGCCACATATCGACTATTTGTCCGGGTTAGTAGTCTTCGCTTTGTTTGCACATTTTTATGAAACAAAAATAGAATTATGGGTTTTGGTAACAATATACACAATACCGTTTAATTTTGCTTTTGCAACTGCCTTAAATATTGTTATTGAATTTGAATTTAAAGGGATGTCGGTCATTTTTCTCTTACTCTAAATATGTTATTGGCAGTTGACTTAAATCACATCAGATAAGCAAATGTACCTCATACACATGGTATGAATAAAACACCATGTTTTTCTTCTTACTGACCTTATATTTGCTCACTATTTTACCAGGGGTCTTATTCAACAACCGTGTAAGTCTTAAAGACAGACTTAGACTTTTCTTGGTCAAATGTTCTATTCGTTCCCAAATTGTTAGAAGTGTATTGATTTTGATAATTTTATAGAGGATCTATCACGAGTTGTCAATTGATATAAATTTATATTAAACGAGTTTTGAAAGAAATTGCTATGCGAGCGTCTGGTGAGCTTAATAATATTTCCTGAACGAGTTTAATATATTAAATATATCAATTGTCAACGAGTGATAGATTCTTTATATCACATGACACTAAAAACGCAGAATACGCATTGCTTTATTGGAAAAATCACCCATGCGTTTTAAATTAATACTATCCGTGTTACGTATTCGATTATACGTACTCGCTATACTAACCTAGATACAAGGAAAGTCATGTGGTATCGTCGGTGACCTTTTTGACGCGGTCCTAATTCTACGCCATGTTTGTTTTGATCTCGTTTTCGATTATCGGCTATCCCATGACGTCATTTTTCCCGCTGATTATATTTAGGGAAGACATTGGGAGTCGATTATGTCAAATGTGCATGTCAAAAAACTTCAACTTACTTTTTCTGATAGTTAATGGCTAGTTGATCAAAATAGCCTAACTTGTTACAACAAGCTCCCACCAAATACCGAGAAAAAATGAAAATATATTTCTGTTGTGTGCCAAAATAGTCACGAATTGTTTCCCTTTTACCTTATAATAATAATCACTGGAAGCCATTTATTATTATTGGTGATTTGAATATTTTTGACATTATAAGAACATTTTTGCGTACACTTTCCTCTGACAAATGATGATAATTGATAGTGCTTTGTACATTTAGCACATTTAATGTGTTAGTATATGTAGAGAAAAATATGCTAGTTATAGGGAATACCTCTATAAACTATTCTCTTTACTAGTTGATGGTAAATGGACACTATGGACAGGTTGGTCACAATGTGATGTATCATGTGGTCACGGTACGAACACTCGTACCCGATCTTGTACGAACCCACAACCGGATCATGGTGGACATGACTGTGTAGGTAGCAAGCAGGAGACACTTATTTGTCAGATGGCGACTATTTGTCCAGGTTTGTTTAATAACGTTTGTTAATCATGGAAAATAAAAATAAATCAAAATCCAGCACAATGTACCCGTATCAACACTAGCTTAAACGCCAATCGGTACCCCTCGGAGTTTTTCTAACGAAAGTGCCTCGGCCATAATAGGAAAGTCGCCATTATCACGGAATACTTTACAACATGGCTCATGAGAATAAAACAATGCAATCGAAGAAAACTAAAAGTTACTCACTCTTTGGAAGGTATCAACTCCTAAAATGAAAGTTGTAATTGTAGGGCTTCTTGATAGCATTGAAAAACTGATGATTGGACGTTACCGAAAACAGTATAACCAAAATGTGTAACCCTACACTTATGTTCGAGGTGTATTTACAAAAATGTATCAGTTACGGAAATGCCGAGTAGTTACGATTGCTTAAACACATCATCGATATGTGGCTAATACATTTGTAAATCATCACATATTAATAAAATAGTTTGGAACAAAAAATCAAAAATGGACCTTGCCTACCTATATTTTACTCTAAATTTGACCAGATCCATTAATTTGCTTGGACCGTTGTACAAATTGGCTTCGAAAGTTCATTTGGAAGCAAACAAGAATTCCTGTCGTGTCACTTTGCAACTTTTGGTCGAGTGGTACCAAGGTACATGTAATTAGTAACAATTAACTTTATTCGTCTGTGCAAAGGCTAATCATACGTTGGATGAAAAGTCCGAAAAGACCTACTCCGGATCTCCACAAATATGTAGGTACAAATAGATTTTGACCGTTATAATCATTGTGTCACTTGAATATTCATATCTGTACAATAGAGTTAGGGTCAGTTGTGTTTGCATATGAAAACCAAACCGTGATCATATTTGCTAATCACGTGATATTTTAGTTCATGGTGGATGGAGCAGTTGGAATTCATGGGGAACGTGCTCTAAATCATGCGACACCGGCACACAACACCACACCAGGACCTGTACTAATCCTTCCCCAGCGCATTCTGGAGATTCGTGTATTGGTAGAAATATTGGATACCGCCCATGTTCACAAGGAGCATGTGCTGGTAAGTCGCATTATACATTTTTGAGGCCGGGTGGTTAGGGCGACTGCATTGAAGGTCGGGGGTTGAAGGTTCGAATCTCAGCGGAATACGGGTTCATATAGTTAATCTGAAGCAATCGCATTAAAATCTGTTTGGGGCCTTCAACGCCCCATATCATACCTGTTCCTTTTACCGCTTAATCGGATGTCATTGTGGTCTCGGTTGTCGATTTTCGGTGTATCTACATGTATGTGGAACTTGGAATTTGTATTTCGTTTTTTGGGGTGGATTTTGTTATTTATTTTGTGAAGGTAACAGACAAATTCATTCATTCATTCTTTCATTCATTCATTCATTCATTCATTCATTCATTCATTCATTCATTCATTCATTCATATGTGAAATATAAATACATTTATAAAGTTAGACATATACTCATACATTATAACAACGAGGAATTACAGACACATTTGCGGACACAAACTAGGTTAACTAAAGTTTTGTCTGAACAGTTCGAAGATGA
This sequence comes from Spisula subtruncata, assembly GCA_963678985.1. NCBI lineage: Eukaryota > Metazoa > Mollusca > Bivalvia > Venerida > Mactridae > Spisula > Spisula subtruncata. Next base: position 6,893,381 of record OY787677.1, read on the forward strand.
AATTCTCAAAACAGGCAGCTCATACATGTATTATATGTTACGTGTACTCTATATTTTAGACTTAGTAATAAACGGCGGATGGTCAACGTGGTCATATGTGGGTGGGTGTAGTGTAACTTGTGGACAAGGCTATCGAACCCAGACCAGATCATGTACTAACCCAGTACCATCACTACATGGACAAGATTGTATCGGTTATCACTCACGTGTCGGTGATTGTACTCAACCAGCCTGCAGTAAGTTAATATATAACGTGAATTTCCATGTATCCGTGTTAGCATAACAAGTACGTATATAGAGGATCTTACATGAGCGACTTTTCATTTTGAGTATTTTATACCTTTTATCGAACGAGTTTAATAAATTTAATATGAAAAGACACGAATGTAAGATTCTTTTTATCACATAAACAAAATAAGCTATTTAAATGTCGAAAACTAAAAATAGTGGACCCGCTTCCCCTAAAGAGAGAATAGGATTGAGATGAGTAATGCGGTTAAGAATAAATGAGCATCTAAACATAGTGCAACACAGTGACTGTAGTTCAAGTACATTTAATTCAACGTTGAAAACAAATATGAGTCGATAGGGAATATATAAACAGTATTAATGTCACGGACAATTTAAGTAGGCCCTATCCGGTCTTAAAATTAGTTTGATAAGGGGGACATACTCGTACTAAAAACGGGAAACGTCATGTACTTTGTGACGTCATGTTTATGTCTTGACGTCATCACTACTTCGAATTTCAGGAATGTGATTGATGAATTTTAAAGCGATGCGATTTTGAAACTCAAAATGCATTAAAATTTTGCAGGAAGTGTTAGTCTATGCTTTATTTATTTATTTTATTTTAATTATTTATTATATTTGAATTGAAGTGCCTTTGTAAATTCTGGTTGAGATTTTCAGATTCACCTTTTCAATCGATCTGACCTGTACCACTGACGATAAAATCACCGTCGGCCAAGTTTTCTTTTTGACAACGCGTATGAATACATAAAAATAGTGATAAGCTCCCCTCATTTGCATACTTATGATATTATTGAGGAGTGTAATATCGTTTTTATGTAATGGGCTTTATGACACTCCCACACCGTGATTTATGTGATAAAACTTCATACATAAAGAGTGAAAATTAACGTTTGAATGACGTCTTTTATTCTCCTAAATGACGTCATTTAATCTCATAAATGACGTCATTTTATGCCGAAATGACGTTATATTTTGGCGTCGCTTATATAGCCTATAGAGTCTTTTTTTCCAGCTGAAAGGTGCATTTTTATGTTATTATCTTCCTATTATACATAGTATGTAGTACTCGTTGTCAATTAATATACACTTGTATCGAACTACTATTTTTAGGTTTTTTCTTAACATTTAAATGACATATTTTGTTTACGTGATAAATAAAATCTTACAGTTGTGTATTTCCATATCACAATTACTAAACTCGTTGGACCAAAAGTTATAAAATACTCGACAGAGCCTCGTTGTTAGCTCACCTTGTCACAAGGTAAGCTTTTGTGATCAATCTTCGTCCGTCGTCCGTCGTCCATCCGTCCGTCGTCTATCGTCTGTCAACAATTGGCTTGTGTACACCTAAAGGCAACAGTTTTTCTCCAATCTTCATCAAACTTCATCAGAATGTTGTTCTCTATACAATCTAGACAAAGTTTGAAACTGGGTCATGTGGGGTAAAAAACTAGGTCACTAGATCAAATCTAAGAAAAACATTGTGTACACTCTAGATGTCACCAAGTTGATCCAATCTTCATGAAACTTGGTCAGACTGTTGTTCTTCATGAATACCAGGTCAAGTTCGAAACTGGGCCATGTGGGGTCAAAAGCTAGGTCACGAGGCCAAATCTTTAAAAAAACCTTGTGTACACTCTAGAGGTCACCGTTTTGATTCAATATTCATGAAACCTGGTCAGAATGTTGTTCTCCATGAAATCTATGCCAAGTTCGAAACTGTGTCATGCGGGGTCAAACAACTAGGTAACTATGTTTAATCTTAGAAACACCTTGTGTACACTCTATATGTCAACGTTTTGATCAAATCTTCATTTTTCTTGGTCAGAGCGTTGTTCTCCATTAAATCTAGGCTAAGTTCGCAACTGGGTCAAGCGGGGTCAAAAACTAGGTCATAAGGTCAAACCTTAGAAAGACCCTGAGTACACTCTAAGAGGTCACCGTCTTGATCTATCTTCATTAAACTTGGTCAGTATATTGTTCTACATGAAATCTAGACGATGTTTGAAACTGGGCCGTGTGGGGTCAAAACTTGGTCACTAGGTCAAATCTTAGAAAAACCTTGTGTACACTCTTGATGTCACCAATTTGATCCAATCTTCTTGAAACTTGGTCAGAATGTTGTTCATCGTGAAATCAAGGCCAATGTGGAAAAGGGTCATGTGGGGTAAAAAACTAGGTTATTAAGTTAAATCTTAGAAACAAACCTTATGCTTTCAACAGTGTTCACAGTTTTGATCCAATCTTCATGAAACTTGGTCAGAATTCATACCATCTTCAAAACTGGGTTATGCGGGGTCCAAAAATAGGTGACAATGTCAAAACTTAGCAAAAACCTTTTGTACACTCCTGTGGTATCCGTTTTGATCCAATCTAAATGAAATATGGTCAGAATGTTAATTGTATTGATACCTAGACCAATGGACAACAGGTGAGCGACCTAGGGCTCTTTGGGCCCTCTAGTTATTACTTTTATCCAACTCGTTTAATAAATTCAATATCAAAAGTCACTCATGCAAGATCCTCCATGTACTCTATATTGTAGACTTGGTTGTAATAAACGGTGGATGGTCAGCGTGGTCATATTCGGGTAGGTGTAGTGTAACTTGTGGACAAGGCTATCGAACCCAGACCAGATCATGTACTAATCCTGTACCATCACGACATGGACAAGATTGTATCGGTTATCACTCACGTGCCGGTGATTGCACTCAACCAGCCTGCAGTAAGTTAATATACATCATGAATTGCCTTGTATCCGAGTTAGTATAACCTGTACGTATATAGAGGATCTTACGTGAGCGACGTTTCTTTTTGAATTTATTAAACGAGTTGGATAAACGTGATGAGATACGAGGCTCTGCCGAGTATTTTATACCTTTTATCGAACGATTTAAATAAATTTAATATGGAAATACACGAATGTAAGATTATTTTATCACATAAACAAAATAAGCTATTTAAATGTCGAAAACTAAAAATAGTAGACCCGCATCCCCTAAAGAGAGAATAAGATTGAGGTGAGTAATGCGGTTAAGCATAAATGAGCATCTAAACATAGTGCAACACAGTGACTGTATTTCAATTACATTTAATGCAACGTTGAAAACGAATATGAGTCGATAGGGAATATTTAAACAGTAATAACGTCACGGACAATTTTAGTAGGCCTTATCCAGTCTTAAAATTAGTTTGATAAGGGAACATACTAAATACGGGAAACGTGATCACTATCCGTCCGTCGTCCGTCGTCCGTCGTCCATCCGTCCGTCGTCTATCGTCAACAATTGGCTTGTGTACACTCTAGAGGCAACAGTTTTGATCTAATCTTCATGAAACTTGATCAGAATGGTGTTCTCTATAAAATCCATGCCAAGTTTGAAACTGGATCATGTGGGGTCAAAAACTAGGTCACTAGGTCAAATCTAAAATAAACAATGTGTACACTCTAGATGCCACCAAGTTGATCCAATCTTCATGAAACTTGGTCAGAATGTTGTTCTTCATGAGTACTAGGTCGAAACTGGGTCATGTGGAGTCAAAAACTAGGTCACTAGGTCTAATCTTTAAAAAACATTGTGTACACTCTAGAAGTCATCGTTTTGATCCAATATTCATGAAACTTGGTCAAAATGTTGTTCCCCATGAAATCTAGACCAAGTTCGAAACTGGGACATGCGGGGTCAAACAACTATGTTACTAGGTTTAATCTTAGGGAAAACCTTGTGGACACTCTAGATGTCACCGTTTTGATCCAATTTTCATGAATCTTGTTCAGAGCGTTGTTCTTAAGAAAATCTAGGCCAAGTTCGCAACTGCGTCATGCAGGGTCAAAAAGTAGGTCATAAGGTCAAATCTTAGAAAGATTTTGAGTACACTCTTAGTGGTCACCGTCTTGATATATGTTCATCAAACTTGGTCAGAATATTGTTCTACATGAAATCTAGACCATGTTTGAAACTTTGTCGTGTGGGGTCAAAACTAGGACACTAGGTCCAATCTTAGAAAAAAACCCTGTGTACACTCTAGATGTCACTAATTTGATCCAATCTTCATGAAACTTGGTCAGAATGTTGTTCCCTATAAAATCAGAGCCAATGTGGAAAAGGGTAATGTGGGGTCAAAAACTAGGTCATTTAGTTAAATCTTAGAAAAAAACCTTGTGCTTTCTCCAGAGGTCACAGTTTTGATCCAATCTTCATGAAAATTGGTCAGAATTCATACCATGTTCAAAACTGAGTTATGCGGGGTCCAAAAATAGGTCACACTGTCTAATCTTAAAAAACCCTTTTGTATACTCCAGTGGTATCCGTTTTGATTCAATCTTAATGAAATATGGTCAGAATGTTAATTGTATTGATACCTATACCAATGTACAACAGGTGAGCGACATAGGGCCCTTTAGGTCCTCTAGTTATTACTTTTATCCAACTCGTTTAATAAATTCAATATCAAAAGTCACTCATATAAGATCCTCCATGCACTTTATATTGTAGACTTGGTTGTAATAAACGGTGGATGGTCAGCGTGGTCATATTCGGGTAGGTGTAGTGTAACTTGTGGACAAGGCTATCGAACCCAGACCAGATCATGTACTAATCCTGTACCATCTCGACTTGGACAAGATTGTATCGGTCATCACTCACGTGCCGGGGATTGTACCCAACCAGCATGCGGTAAGTTATGTTAAAAAGTAACAAATTTTCTAGGGCTCTTTTCAGCTGTTAGGCCGCTCAAGCACCCTTTGACATTTCAACTTCCCTGGTCATTGGGCTACATATGGAAACCTACCCTCGTGTCTCCCGGGGGAGACTATTCCTGTCCTGTGGTGTGGTCGCAAACATCGATCTGCGGCGCCCAGGAATAGACACTGCCCTCACAGGTACCATTTTACACCATGGTGGAGTGGAGCTGTGGGTCTTGCTCAGAGACATTAATCAGTGTTCAAGAGGGGGATCGAACCCGGGACCTCTCGATCCCGAGGCGTGCGCCCTACCTCTAGGCCACCGCTCCCCATTGTTATTATATAGCATGAATTTTCTTGTACCCGTGTTAGTATAACCTGTACGTATAACTTTATTCGTAACTAGTGTAGTTCACGTTTAAATGACGTCTTTTATTCTCCTAAATGGCATAATTTTATGCCGAAAATTACGTTATTTTTGGCGTCGCCTATATAGCGGAGTCTTTTTTCCAGCTGAAAGGTGCATTTTTCCTGTTATCATCGTTGTCATGTGATATAAAGTATGTAGTACTCGTTGTCAATTGATAAACACTTATATTAAACTCGTTTAATGAAAGTTAAAATCAATTGACATCTCGTAATAGTTCCTCTATTTATCACATAAATAACGTGCTATCCCATGCGATAACAAATGACGGAACAAATCCGCGAAAACATAGCGAATACAAAATATTCGTTATTTCTGACGTTGTTTGGACATGTTTCTTAAATTCGTCACAAAAAAACAAATTATTAAGCTCGCCAAAAGCTCGCTCAATAAATTGTGTTTTCTAGACTCGTTTAAGAAATGTTGATCCCCAAAGACAACCCAATACGTATCTATCACCAGTTGTTAATTGAATGAAGTTATTCACGGTTCAAAGTTTTGTCTAATTATAGTTTGTTGTATAAATAACTGAAAATTCGTGTTTGGTCAAAAGTGGGAAGATTGCTCGTTCATGGTCATTGGTATATAAGGCGAAAATGGGGCGTTTCTCGCCACTCGAGGTTTTATTGGCAGAAAGTTTATATCAAAGTCCCAACCCACCCACCCATTTATGGGTATTTCAGTTTCTGTTAGAATTTTGATATATAATGAGTGCGTTTTATTTAAATCAGCTTATAACAAATACCACCACTTGTTAAGTGTAATAACACTCGATTCATTACCGACAAAACAATTTAATGGAGTTTTAGTTTCGTTTCAGAATAACAAGAAGGATTAAATGCACAAGGACATACGACAACCATAAGATATCTACACGTACATTTGCAAAAATAGTTCTACAAGAATATCAGCTTGTGTTATAAAGTATAAAATAGATGCCAATAATAGCCTTATTCCTATATATGTGTTTGTTGTTTTCTTGTTTGTGTTTACGGTTAGACAACAACGTTGGTGATAAGTGAATAATAAAGTTACTTACGAATGTATCGTGAGTAATATAAATTTATATTAAAGAGACATTCCCTAATACTAGCATATTTTTCTCTACTATCACATTAAATGAGCTGAATGTACAAAGCACTGTCAATTATTATAATTTGTCGGAAGAAGGTGTGAGCAAAAATGTCTCTATGATGTAAACAAATATATTTAAATCGCCAATATATTATTGATCCAGCGATTTATTATTATGTGGTCAAAGGGATACAATTCGTGACTATTTTCGCTCTTTACGGAAATGTGTTTGTATTCTTTTCTCGGTAATAAGTGGGAGCTTTTTGTTGAAAATTTGACGATTTTAAGCAATAATGATGCTCATTTAATGTATAATATCCCTGAATCGATTTAAACGATAAAAGCTGTAGGCAATGTCCCTTTAAAAGTGTTTTTGGAAATTTCTTTAAGCGAGCTTTCGGCGAGTCTTATAATATCTCCTGAGCTAGTTTAGTATCAATATGTCAATTGACAGTGTTTACTGCATGATACTGGAACCAGCTTTCATCTGGACGCTGCTGATTCATTTCAAGGACTTTCTGGTTATTTGACGTAGCAGTGTTTTATCATCAATTCAAAACCATTTCCATTTCTTCTATGTATTGTTAGAATAATTGGTTACTTGCCCTAGCTTAATTACTAAATTATGTATCGGTCATTCATGTATGACTCCGTTTCCTCTATTGTTATAAATATGAAATAGGTGTCCGTTGCCGAAGCAAAGCACTACCGAGCGCCTTCATTGAGTTAATCCCCATTTCAATTAAATACTAATTGCATGGATTACCTCCCGTGGAAAGCGCTACGTAGCGCTTTGCTAAGGCAACAGCCATCTGTGTTCAATGTTACATTGTATAGTATTAAATGACACAACACTTTTGTAAGGAATAAACTGTTTCTAGTTTTTCTGTCCGTTAGCCCGCCAGCCCATAGACGGATTCTTATGAACGCAACTTCTCCTGCAGTTTTTGCCGGATATCATTCAAACTTTCACACAAGTGGTAAATGTTTGTGAATGAACGATTTTGCGCTGCAATGATATTTGCCTGAATTACGATCCTTTGCCAACAGGGGTATATAAGTCTGTGCCCGTATTTATAAAGCATCCCAATTTTCCTTAAATGTATCAGCTAAACAGGAAAACTAATATAAACAATTATTAACATAGTTTAGAAGCATTACATAAAGAGATAAATAATCATATATAAAACATGGGCTATTTTTAATTTCTTGTGAAATATGGGCAGCTCAATATTTTAACTTAAGACAAAATATTTAAGATTTCACTTGAGATGCTTTATAAATACCGGCCCTGCGGAATAACGCCAGCTTAAGTTTCATTTAGTAAACATAGATGTAATAAAATACTAGGCATGGTGACCTGAATTCACAATGGCGGATGACAAAACTGTTTGATGACAATGATATTACTCCGCGCTTAACTTTGATAACTGTCAGTTATTTAGATTGCAATAAAACATTCAATTATTTTGTGTTCGATAAATATTATATTTGTTTTATTTATAAACTTCACACAAATCTTGTTTTATGTTTTGCAGAAAAATACAACAGCAAATAGATGCACTACTTTCAGTGGAACTTCTGTTAAAAACGTGAATCGATTAAAATCAATTTGGGGTGAGGCTTCAAGAGGGAATTGTCAAATACTAATAATATGATTAATTACGCATATAATAAACAGAAAACTAGTTGATTATCGTGTAAGACTGAATTTTATTTCACTTACTTGTCTGTACTACTAAACTCATGTTAAAATACGTTACTTCAATTACAATATTAATTCGTGCAATATTGTGTTTGTTAACCTTTCCCGGGGGTGGGGCCATGTATGCAACTGACAGGTACATAATGTTATGTGTGTATATTTCTTCCAGTAATTGTGTTTTGTTGTGCTGTTGCTGGTTTGGTCAACTGTGAAGCTGCCTTCTCTGTCGGGTTACCACATATCTGTTTATTTTTCATAAACAAAGACAAATAAAATATTCACATTTTACTTGTATTTACGTAATAAAATCATACACTGCACACAGTAAAATGATAACGGATATAAACATAAGCTCGTCAGCCAGATAACGTGTGTTTATCTAGGTTTAACTTGGTGTGATTCTTGTTAACGGTATTCACCATTATTCTTTCGAATGGGATAATTCCCTCATTATCGTAATTTTGGATATTTTGGACATGGTTTAATTTTGGCCTAATTCACCACCCTGTCCAAGTGGCGAAAATATAACTGTCCAAAACATAACCGTTCGAATTATGTAATAGTCAGTCCCGCCGTCTTACAGGTGGATACAAACACGTTACAAACATGAAGTTTTCTGTATATATACGATTCCAAAATGTGTTACATTTTCGCCACCTATGCCAATTTGCGAAAATCAAACGTACCAAAATAAAACCACTACGTTTTGGATGAAAGTGACAAAAATATGACCACACCAATATTCCCACAGTATGGTCGTATTACTAATTGAATCGATAGTAGTATTGATTTATTCTTTTGACAAAATGATAAAACACTTCAACCAATTGATAATGATAATTGGCAGTCCTGTAGAAATATATGCGGAAATCAAGCAGTGAAGGCAGAACTAGTCTACTTACATAACCGAGTACAGAAACATTATTTAAAGTGATATTACTGTTCAAAGTGACTATCGTTGTTTTATAAAACACAATAACCAAGTTCGAGTCATTAAAAAAAAATTATTCTTCTAGTTATAACTTAAGGGGACCTTACTACCTCATATTCATTAGATATAGTAAGGGGAATAACTGGCTTTGGTATTTCAGGGCCAGTAAGCCAGTTATTCCCCTTTCTATGTATGATGAATAGAGGATGATTTTAACCGTGTCGGGGCCCTATGGTTATAACTAAATAAATCAAGTGTAGATAACAGTTCTATTCCTATTGAACATAGTTTCAAAACAATAAAATATTGTTTGACCCACTGGGACATAAATTAATTTTACGTTAAATTTCCAATAGTTTTTGCATGATATTTGTCATGTATACCCTATAGAAAACATTTGTACAATTAAAGTAATTGTTAATTTCTAAATATTTTTCTTGTTTAAATGACTTTTCTTGACTTTAGTTTTTTATATTTATACATTTTTCTTGTTTACATGAATTTTCTTGACTGGGTCATAAATTAATTTTACGTTAAATGTTTTTGTATGATATTTGTCTTGTATACTGTACCCTAAAGAAAACATTTGTACAATTATGGTAATTGTTAATTTTCTATACATTTTTCTTGTTTAAACGACTTTTCTTGACTTTAATTCTTTAGATCAAATATAACATTATAATAACTGTAACACCATCACGTGACACAAATACACGGAAAAATGATAAAATATGATGTTATCATTTATTTCAAGACACTTTAGGCATTATTACCATGAGTTTACAGGCAATATACAAATACTATTACATGTTACATATTAAATCAATAAATTGGAAATAATGCTATTTTTCATTGTACACAGTAATTGATTAATATACAACAAAAACGACGCTAATACAAAACAAAATGTAATTACTAAAAATTCAACGATACGCGCAAATTAAATCACGATTTGGTAGAAATGTATTCTTAAAAATTTTATGTTATGAAAATGAGTATATCAGTGCGTAAGATCACGTGATCAAATGAATAACGTTTACACTCAACACTATTGCGATTTCGTCTGCTAACGCTGAGTTCTTTTTTTATTATAACGATTATAACTGATGCTCGACCAAATGCAGTTTTCAACCGAGTGTAATAATTTGGTCGAGCATCACCTAACAACAGCTAAAGAACAATTGGTAACTGTCTAGTTTTTTCTACATAAATTAGATGTACTTTTGGCTGTATAATATATTCATATAAAATGCACGATCGCTATAATCATGAAAAAACTCACCGTTAGCGGACGAAATGGCAAATGAGTGCGAATGTTATATCAATTTCAAATTATTTGATCAAGTGATTCTACACACTGTATATGGTCAGGCCCGGTGATTATAGAAGGCCAATCAGAAATACAGTATGGTTTTATGAAGTATAATTTATTCATTAAAACTGTCTTATACATGTAATTATATACAATAAATCAATAATAATATATAGATAATATTTTGAGCATTCTGTTATACCACTGTATTGCCACGTCATATGTTAAAACATATCATTTATGACGTCTTATATGTACATTGATAAATATGTCTTCAGTTTGATGTCAGAACAAAACATTGTGTTTTCAAAGACAACCGAAATTATCTTTCAAGCAATGTACGTAAACATGTATGCCAGACGTCTCATCTTACGCTTGTATAGAGTTTCCAGAAATTATTGAGAATCAAACTTACCATAATTGCACACATTTGAATCAAGAAATTATGTTTAATTTGTACATTACTTAATAGATCTTACCTTAACCTATTTGTAAAACATATGATTAGTGAGTTATGTTTGACACATTTTGTGTAAATGGTCATAAAGGTTCCAGAACGGGTTGGCGAACAAATTGCCTAATAATGAAGTAAGAGGGTACGGAGAAGAAAGCCATTATTATTTGCGCAAAATTAAGGGATATCAAATCAAATATACTTTGTTACATATCTGAACATGTCATTAATAAGCTTTTAACACATTTTGCTTGATTAAAAAACATGAACGATCGCAAAAATCTTATTGTTTGCCGATAAACAAGATTTTGTGAGAAAATAAACCAAACATATACCTATATCGGCGACATATCGAAATAATTGCCACACTAAGGACACAATATGAAGTTCCTTTCAATTTAATCATTTGTTTATTATAAATTAACCTATGGAGAATAAATTTAACATTAAAACAGTGCCCAACAATGACATTTTTAAACTTTACTTAGAGAATTTCCAAACACCAACCCCATATTGGGTGGCAGTAATTTGCTGCACCCCAGGTACAATTTGGAGCCCCAGTAAGTTTACAACATACATGTTCTCGTTTTATTTGCATTTTTTGTCAATAAATTGCTTCCTGTGTCAATTGTGAACTGTCTCTAAATAATTCCGCGTTAAATAAAGGGTCTTAATTAGGTTTTCTATGCCAAACTTGCAAAATTTACGACTTTAGGCTCAAAATTCCTGTTGCCATGACAACCATTGCACTGTTCGAGCTTAAGTCATTGGCAAATCATACAATATACTTGCATTCCTAACTTAAACAAATAAACAGTTGTTGTTTTTCAAATTAAATATTTACACAAATTGGGAAACACCTTAAACATTCTCAATAATTTAGTGGGAACACTATATCCTGCAATTTGTTGTGAACCATATGGATTCATGACGTCATAAAGTTTTCATTGATTTGTATCTTTTGTTGTCAATGCAACACATCGTCGATTGAATATTGTGCTTACTAGTGGCATGAACGTTTGAGAACACTGTATACGTATGTGTGACGTCATACATTGAAATTACATTGGAACTTGATAGTGCAACATGTTAACATTACCTAGTTGTGACGTCATCCATTTATTGATATTAATATTGTCGTGAAGTTGCTATTTTATCACGAACGTACACGTTTAATAGATCTACGGATTGACAACTATTCAGTGAAAGTTATTAAGGTTAACTATTGTCAGGTCTGATGCATATTCGCTGAGACTTGTTCTCGGTACGCAGGTGTATCACGTAAAAATTGTTCTCAGTACTCATGTGTATCCCGTGAAACTTCTTCTCAATACACATGCGCATTCATTGAAAGTTGTTCTCAGTACGCCTGCGTATCACGTGAAAGTTGTTCTCAGTACGCCCGCGTATCACGTGAAAGTTGTTCTCAGTACGCCTGTGTATCACGTGAAAGTTGTACTCAGTACGCATGCGTATCACGTGAAAGTTGTTCTTAGTACGCATGCGTATCCAGTGAAAGTTGTTCTCAATGCGAATGCGTATCAAGTCAACCTTGTTCTTAGTACGCATGCGTATTCAATGAAAGTTGTTCTCCGTTCGCCTGCGTATCACGTGAAAATTGTTCTCAGTACGCATGCGCATCACGTGAAAGTTGTTCTCAGTGCGCAAACGTATCCTGTAAAAGTTGCCCTCAGAACGCATGCGTATTTCTCTTCACTACATTCCAACGTTACTGTACGTGCTAAACTTTTCCATCTGAGTTGACATACACTCGTGTACAAATTTCAAGTGTTCCTGTATTTTAAAAAAAAGAACTAAATTTAACCATTCATAAATTAATGTTTTATAAAACCAGTCATTAATTTCGTTTGCATGATGATTAGATGGAAAGCAGTAGTGTTTTAGCCTTTGGCCAGTTCGAAGTTCGCCGTTAAACTTCAGATTTAATTTTACGATGAATATAAAAAAGGTATGAGAAAATCATATTTACTGTATAATATAACAATAAGATATCCCTGGCTTAGAATGATATGTCTTGTAAGACTTATTTGATATCTGCATTTCAAGCAGATTCTTATGAGTCTATTTTCATGACAATCGAAACTTGTATTTTTCTCTAAATATATAACGATCTCACTTAAAGATGAATTGATAGGTGAACACCGGAACTTTATAACGTCACATAGCAATTTCTAAAAGTCAAATGGGTACCTCTGTGACATCACTTAGCGATTTTTTAAAGATGAAAATGGGACCTATGTGATGTCACATAGCGATTTTCGACAACTCAACAAGGGAACTACGTGACGTCACTTAGCGTTTTTTGCAATATCAATGAGACGAGTTGACATCGGACATTTGTGAAGTCACTTTGCAAGTTTCAATAGCTCAACAAGGGAACTATGTGACGCCACAATGCGAGTTTCGAAAGATGGACACTGTTTTGTTCTCTTGTTACATCACTTTGTGATTTTTCAATTTTCAACACAGCACCTATATGACCCTACTTAAAGCGTTAATTTGAAGGGTGATAACTGGACCTTTGCGACGTCACTTGGAAATTTTCGAAAGGTTAACACGAACCTATACCACATCACTTAGCGATCTTTTCAAGATGATAACAGGACCTTCGTGACGTCACAAAGCAATTTATTTTCGAGAAGTGAAAATGGGATGTTTTGTGTTATTTTGAAGGGTGATCACTGGACTTTTGAGACATCACTTAGAAATTTTCGAAAGATCAATGTGGGACTATTGTGACGTGACTTAGCTATTATCGAAAGGAAAACACGAACCTATACGATTACGTTCTATGTCCTATACGACGTTACTTAGCGATCTTTGCAAGACGATAACGGGACCTTCGTGACGTGGCTTATTAATTATCGAAAAGAAAACACGAACCTATACCATGACGTCCTTTGTGCTTTGTGACGTCATTTAGCAAGAAGTGAAAATGGGATGCTTACCTTGTTGCTGATCACATTCGATCGTTGTAATCGTACTTGTCTGATGGTGTTAGCTACACTGATCTGTCGTAACAAGTCAGCTTTCTCTATCAACAATGACACAACACAGAAAAGCCCGCATCTCTCTCCACCCGTCCTGTATGGTATAAAACAGCATTATTGTTACTTTAGGTTAGTTTGCTTTTTGGCATCTTGCTCCAATCTCCCTTAAAGAAGCATTCCCTATAACTAGCATATTTTTCTCTACTATCACATAAAAGGAGCTCAGTGTACAAAGCACCATCAATTATGATAATTTGTCAGAGAGGAAAGTGTACACAAAAATGTCTCTATAATGACAAAAATATATTCAAATCACCAAATAATGATAAATGGCTTCCAGCGATTTATTATTATGTGGTCAAAGGGAAACAATTCGTGACTATTTTTGGTCACAACGGAACTATATTTTCATTTTTTCTCGGTAATTGGTGGGACCTTTTTGTTGAAGATTTTAGGAGTTTAGGCAATAATGATTCTCATTTAATGTATAATGTTTCTGAATCGATTGAAACGATCAAAGTTATAGGGAAAGCCTCTTTAACATCTCAAACTGGGCTGAACCTCATCTCAAATTATGTCTTGTGTGATTTAGATAATTTACGCTGGAATATGGACTAAAAATGACATCACAAAACGGAAAGCACTATTCATATTTTATGATAGTGACATTTTAAAAGCTTGAACTTAAGATTTATCTTAAAATCAGACTCTGGTTTGAACAAAATCTCAATGTGAGATGAGTTTCTACTTGATATGTTTCGGGTTATAGTCGCCTGAAACTTGGAAATTTAATTTTCTCATTCAATTATGTATGGATATTGTTTCGATTATTCGATTCGTGTTGGTGATTTTTTAAATGATATATGCACGGCTCGTACTGCCTTCCCTGTCCGATTTTCTGATGTGTCTTTTTACGTTTGTGATATTATTACAATAACGAAAAGAATCATCGATATCATAAGTATCCGTGTCAATAATTTTGACTTTGTCTGATTACATGAGACTATTGAGTTTTCTTGTACATAATTATTACTTATTTAAAAGGCAAATATTAAATTACACACAATATGGTTGTTGTATTTTGCTTATGCAAAAAATCGACGAATAATTTAATTTTCAATTGCGTTAGATAACATAGATTTTTAAAAAAAAAATCAAATTATCAACATTTACAAACGTTTGACGAGTAACATGACGATAAATAACATACAAACAATGCATCAGTATGGGAGACAACTCTTGATATGGTTATTATATTGCGCTTATGAAAGTTTGACAGGTAACAAGGAAGATAAGATAAGTTATAACATACAAACAATGTAACAAAATAGGAGACATGTCTTGGTCAGATTTAGCAAATTGTGACGTCACTTCCTGTATAAAATGAGCAAATTGTGAAGCATTTCCTGGCACTTTCTCTCCGCGTTTCCAGTCAGTATACTGGTAGTGATATACTGTTCTTTCACCAGTCGATTGCTGAAAGGGAAGAGAAGAACATATTCTTATTTTACATTAAGAGTTTCAATTGGGTATAGCTTTTCAGTTCGTTATATATTAATATTATTTGTTCCATGAATTTAACAAAATTATTGGAAAAATGTTCTTTCACCAGTTGATTCCTGAAAGGGAAGATATGAACATATTTTTTTTTAAATTAAGAGTTTCAATTGAATATAGTTTTTCAGTTCGTTATATACAAATATCATTTGTTCAATGAATTTAACAAAATTCCTGGGAAAATGTTCATTCACCAGTTGATTCCTGAAAGGGAATATAAGAAAATATTTTTCATTTAATTAAGAGTTTCAATTGGGTATAGCTTTTCAGACCGTTATATACATGTAAATATATTATTTGCTTGATAAATTTAACAAAATTCTTGGAAAAATGTTCTTTCACCAGTTGATTGCTGAAAGGGAAGATATGAACATATCTTTTTTTAAATTAAGAGTTTCAATTGAATATAGCTTTTCAGTTCGTTATATACAAATATCATTTGTTCGATGAATTTAACAACATTCCTGGAAAAAATGTTCTTTCACCGGTTGATTCATGAACGGGAATGTAAGAAAATATTTTTCATTTAATTAAGAGTTTCAATTAGGTATAGCTTTTCAGACCGTCATATACATGTAAATATATTATTTGCTTGATAAATTTAACAAAATTCTTGGAAAATTCTTCTTTCACCAGTAACATATTCTTTTTCGTAATTAAAAGTTTCAATTGGGTACATGTATAGCTTTTCAGATCGTTATATATTAATATTATTGGTTCCATGAATTTAACGAAATTCTTGGAAAAAAAGTTCTTTCACCAGTCGATTGCTGAAAGGGAAAATAAGAACATATTCCTTTTTAAATAAAGAGTTTGAATTGGGTATAGCTTTCAGATCATTATATTAATATTATTTGCACGATAAATTTAACAAAATTCTTTCGGAAAATGTTCTTTCACTAGTCGATTGCTCGAAGAGAGCATGCAAAAATATTTCTTGTTCGCAAAATATAGTAGATAAACATTTGGGTATAGATTTTCAGTTTGTTAAAAATAGGTATTATTTGCTCGATACATTTGACAACCTTCGTTGAAAAGCATAAATAAATGACTAAGAAATAAGCGTTAATTGGGGATTAAAATGAACTTGACACGGAGAATAATACTCCATAAATAAAGCTTTTCAATTTGTTATTTATAAATAGTATTCACTCAGACTAAGTAAGTAAGTAAATAAGTAAATAAGTAAGTAACGACTATTTTATAGTAGATAACATATTTGTTGATATACCAATTTTCAATACGGTCTACAATATTGAAAGACTATAAATGTACGGTCTTTTGTACCAAGACAAAGACTTTTGAAACACCAATAAACATTTTTCTCGGTTAAAGATAATCTCATTTAAATCAGATCCTAACAGTTGCTCCATTACTCTACGTTGTTATTGATCTGACAACATTCTGTAAGCAGTCACGTTTAAATTTATTTATTTATTTCCGTCTCATTATGTACGTACTTATACAATACATCATATAACAAAACAAATAAAATAAGGACACTTCAAACTTGAATTATAAGAGACTCTCGGTGAAAACTTTTAAAACAATCTGAATATAAGAAATTCATCATATGCATCATTATATACTAGTAACTGAAATAAAAAGAGTATTGCTAGTCACATCTAATAGGCGATATATACAAAGGTAATACTAAGACATTGGTGTCAATGCGTTGTATTAAAATAATGCTAAATAATTTGTTATTAAGAAACTTGAAATTTGTAAATAGGCACTAATGCGCTGATTAAAAAACAATGTTAATAAATCTTTTATCACCCGGTCAGACAGTAGGTATACTGTTTAACTACAGTCTCTTAGATGTCAGTAAAACTAGCAAGAATAAATAAGAAATACAAATACATTATTTACACAGATAAAAAAGGCGTCTTTGCAAAATCATAAAACAGGGTTGCCACAAATTCTTAAAACGTTTTCTCTGTAAAAAGAACCCTTAATTAATCAATACCATTCAATGACAAAAAATCTGGACGAACAGCTAGAACTTGGTCAAACAGGGTATTTCTCAAATCTGTATAGACATCACTATTTAAAAGAACAATAGCTTCATCTTCTGAAACCTGACAATTTTGACAGACTCGTTCCAACAAAGGTAAACTTTAAATGAACTCTCTACTGTATGTTATTTTATGGCTATTCAATTGTATGAATAAAGAGTGTACTGTGAACTCCTTCACTATGTATGAACATCCGGTTTATATATCACTGGTCAGCAGAGATTCTCTGCACTTTTAGATTTGTTAAAGAAGCGATTTGATTGGATGATGTAAAGTTAATATCGACATGATCCCATACGGAGTGTCATCAGATCCTATATCAGTATAAAGTAACGGAGTGAAATATAGGTCTGGGTGGTATTCACAAAGCATCTTAAGTGAAAACTTAAATATTTTGACTTAAGTTAAATTATTGAGTTGCACATAAATCCCAAGAAATTAAGAATAACATTTGTCTCCTATACTATTACTGTAGCTCTTTGCATAATGCTTCTAAACAATATAAACAACGGTTAGTGTCGAACTTCCTGTTTAGCTGATACACATAAGGAAAATTTGAGATTTGTAGAAAATTCTAAGTTTTCACTTAAGATTCTTTGTGAATACCGCGCTGATTTAAACGAGATTGGGTTGAATATATTATTACAAACAAACCTTCCCTGTATTTTCTGGGTTGAATATATTATTACAAACCAACCTTTCCTGTATTTTCTGGGTTGAATATATTACTACAAACCAACCTTTCCTGTATTTTCTGGGTTGAATAATTATATTATTACAAACCAACCTTTCCTGTATTTTCTGGGTTGAATATATTATTACAAACCAACCTTTCCTGTATCTTCTATCTTTAGTTTCCTAAGTTGATGGTTATATTTCGATTGACATTTTGTACTAGATACGATGAATGAACCGTATGTCAGCGTCTGATTATCAGGTGGAATATAATGTCCAACATCCTGAAATAAAGAAATAAAAAGAATTTGACATATCGAAGAAAAGCGAAATCAACGAATCGAAACTGATATTAACGAATCCAAACTGATTATAACGAATCGAAACTGATAATAATGAATCAAAACTGATAATTACAACGAATCAAAACTGATATTAATGAATCACAAAAAGGAAAAAAGAACTCGAAAACGATATTTACGAATCGGAAAAAAATAATATAACGAATCGGAATCGATATTAACGAATCGGAAAAGGGACAATTAATATCGAATCGAAAACCGATAATAACGAATTAATATCAAAACATAAAAGGCATAATAAAAAATGAATAATAATTTAGCAGAAGTTTATGAAAATTCTGTAAAACCATTAACGTTAATTTAATTACTAAACAACAAAACTGATGTAGAAAAGAACTAGAATAGCTACCGTATTGTTTCAATCAGTCTGAAACAAATTACACACGGCATGCCTTTTTTATGTGAAATAAACTTTGAGCGACTTCATAATACGAATAAGCTCTCACATTACACATGTGCACACCTAGAAGGTTCTATATCGTTTAATGGGTAAATGTACAAGGGGTGTTCTAAAAGGTATGTATGACTACCACTAGTGCAATGTATTGATTATTACTACTAATTTAATTCGTATGCTTTATATCAAATCCAAATTCATTTGAAACAATCCCTCGGTTTTTAACGCATAAAGTTTATAGACATCTCTTTTATGAATACATACAATCGTGGTCACAAATACAAAATGTAGAGACAGCACATCGGCAGTTAAATTATGCTACATAAAAGGATCGTGTCAAATTATTCAAGCTTAACCTCATTATGTTCGCCGACATCATCCATGGATACAATACAACAGCATCTCTCCTGATTAGCCATGCATATAAAATCTGTGACGGTAGTTGGTAATGGTGTCTGGGCTAGAATGAATTTGTTCTTTGTCTTGAAGCCCTGAAATATGTAAAAATAATAATAATTATTATAACAATAATAATAAAATTAATATAAACTAGTCATTAATTGGTGGATTGTGACACACCTTCATATAAACTAGTCAATAATTGGTGGATTGTTACACACCTCCATATAAACTAGTCATTAATTGGTGGATTGTGACACACCTTCATACAAACTAGTCACTAATTGGATGATTGTGACACACTTTCATATAAACTAGTCAATAATTGGTTCATTGTGTCACACCTTCATATAAACTAGTCACTAATTGGTTCATTGTGATACACCTTCATATAAACTAGTCAATAATTGGTTGCCTGTCACACACCTTCATATGAACTTGTCACTAATTGATTGCCTGACACTCACCTTCATATAAACTAGTCACTAATTGGTTGATAATGACACCCTTACATATAAACTTGTCACTAATTGGTTGAATTTAACACACTTTTCTACAATACGATAACTGATTTGTAAACTTCCGTAGCTTAGTGGTAGTCTTACCGTCTCATCCGGTGATCTAGGTTTAAATCTGTATAAATGCATTTATATTTCTGTCATTTTTCAGCAGAAAATTGAGTCGCAAATGAAGGATATGATCGGCTTTTTTATGACATGTTTGCAACACAAATTCATATAAGGCTTACTGAGTTGGTGGACGTATTATACACATTCCAATTATACGGTAACTGATTACTTAGTAGTTAGTTTCGACATTCATGTACGTATAACGATCACTTATTGGTTGATTGGGACAAACCTTCACATTTATTGTTCGCCGATTGGTTAATTGTGACACACCTTCAAATATTAAGCTCACCGATTGGTTCAATGCGACACACCTTGCATATAAACTGACTAATGATTGGCTGTTGTACTTACATTCACATACACGGCGTTGATATAACTTGACTCATTAAAGCTGCGATTTAAATACAATCTTGGTCTGTGATGATCGCCTGAAATAACATACAATGGATAGCAGTCAGCAGTGCTAGTTTCATATATATACAGTGCCCACCAAATATAAGTATACTCTGCTTGACAGATGCAACATTATGAATACCGAACACAGAAATTATAACAAATCGACACAGGCTACCATCACACAGTTCAATGCCAAAGTCATTTTGACCTAGAAAATGAAATAAAACCGCTGAAAGTGCTAGGTTTAAATGTCAAAACAGATCCAACCATGAACAATTCTAGCTATTAACGCATTAAAAATAGAGTCAACGTTGTGTAGCTTCGGATTGTGTTTAAATGCCGCTCAAAGCGGTTACGTGTACCTGATTTATGGACGGTTAAACATGTTCGGTATTTTTTCATGAATAGCGTCTTTGGTCGTTATCTCAATTTTAAGAATACTTCATGTATTCGTTAAACATAGTTTTGTGAAAAAAAAACGTCAGATTCTACAAAAACGTGTTTTTATTATCGAAATGGAGTTAAGTCCCTTTTAGACTATCCATCGAAATACATTTACCTGGTATATTAGATCCTGTTCTGTTCTTGTCTGTGAATGTAGCATTGGTGGCTACAGCTTGTTTGTCTTCTTCATTCACTTCCTCAATGACCGTCTCCAGCATCTGTTAAATATTATACAACACAATAGTAAGTTTAACCGCATAAAGTTTAAGCTTTTTATCGATCAAAAATGATGCTCCGCCATTTTCACTTGAACACGTGACGAGCACCTATATAAGCTTCAGTCAAATATAATACAACACAATCACATATTAACCTTACGACAAAACCAGTTTATAGATCATGTGGTACTAAAAATGTGTTTCTAATAACATTTGGTTCTAACAAGGCATGAGTCTAACACATTGTGGGCCTTACACCATGTTGGATCAAACAATATGTGTTTCCTATAACATGTGTTTCTAACATCATGTGGGTCTAACACCACGTGTGTCTATCAACATGTGGGTCTAATACCATGTGGGTCCAATACCATCCGGTCCTTATATCATGTGGTCCTAATACCACTAATAACACTTGTTTCTAATAACATGTTGTTCTAGTAACATGTGGGTCTAATGCCATGTGTGTCTAACAACATGTTGTCCTAATAAAATGTGATTCTAATAACATATGGTCCTGATAACATGTTGTCCTAATAACATATTTCGTCCTAATAACATATGGTCCTAATAACATTTGATCATAATAACAAATGTGTCTAATAACATGTTGTCCTAATTATATGTGGTCCTAATAACATATGGTCCTAATAACATATGGCCCTAATAACATATGTGTCTAATAACATGTGGTCATAATAACATGTGGGTCTAATAACATGTGGGTCTAATAAAATTTTGTCGAAATAACATGTGGTCCTAATAATATGTTGTTATAATAACATGTGGTCCTAATAGTATGTTGTTATAATAACATGTGGTCATAATAACATTTGCTTCTATTTACATATGGTTCTAATAACATTTGGTTCTAATAACATATCGTTCTTACAACATGTCGTTCTAATTAAATGCTGAAAAGAAATAGTAATAGGTCACTTTAATTTTAAAATAATTTTATTGATTTTATACAAGCAGCAAACTAACGAATTATTTCCAGAAATATGCTAATATAAAAGGTACGGACAGGAGCAGAGACGTGGTTAAAATATGACTACTACATGTTGAGCAACAATAATGTTTTGGTTTGACATCTCTTAGATATATATCCAAGTTGTTGACTTTTCAACAGCGCTATTATTGCACATCCAAACTAAAGATACAAATGGCAAATGAACCACGGAAGAAGAATGTTTACCATTTGCTTTCAATGGATAACGATGCTTTTCAGTGAAAATAACAGTGGCATATCGTTTAGTTATTTTCACTGTATTTGAACTGGTTCCCAGTATCTTGCAGATACTTGATGATATAAAAATTCGATCTTACCAAAATCAAAAAATATCCTGTATCACATACCCTCTAGTGATTCTACTAACCTCAAACATAGAGTTGTACATAGCGTGGCTGATAAATGAAACATGTTCATTAAATGTTTCCACTGGGTGATTGTCCGCATCAAACGTCAGGGTATGAACAATAGCTCGATGTACGTACATATACTGATCCTGTAATGTAGGACAATGTTGAAAGAGACATTCCCTGTAACTAGCATATTTTTCTCTACTATCACATTAAATGAGCTAAATGTACAAAACACTATCAATTATCATAATTTGTCGGAGGAAAGTGCATGCAAAAATGTCTCTATAATGTCAAAAACATATTCAAATCACCAATAATAATTAATTGCTTCCAGCGATTTATCATTATGTGGTCAAAGGGAAACAATTCGTGACTATTTTGTCTCGTTACGGAAATATATTTTCATTTTTTCTCGGTAATTGGTGGGAGATTTTTGTTGACAATTTGAGGAGTTAACATGTAGTCAATAATGATTCTCATTTAATGTATAATATTCCTGAATCAATTTTAACGATCAAAGTTATAGTGAACGCCTCTTTAATACTTTAGTTTCCAAGACATGTGAACAGTGGAATAGGTGCAGACTGAAAAATGTGTGCCTAAACATTAAAGGTAATTGGAAATTTGTTCAACAACAACACGTATTGTGTAGAATGATTATTATCATTTTTTTTTTTTTTTTTTTCTAAACATTAAAGGTAAATATCTAACATTTATAACTGTATTCGCTAAGACTCGTAAGGCTTATTTGAGTTTCATTATGATAATATCATATGAGTACAAATTTTAAAGTGGTCATCTACGTTTGTACCGCCCCTTGGTTTCTCCCAATTCTGTATGACCTTTGTCTGTGTAAGAACAATAATGGAACAAAATAGCATAAAATTATAAACAAAGTTATGACGTCATGATGATGACGTCATATAATGTTTAACAAAATTGCTCCATTTTTATACATGTTTGTCACAAGAAAATAGCATATAGTGTAATTGAGAAAAAATCTTTTTAATGTTTGACAAATCCCTCTGGTTGAAATATTAAAATAGAGTTAAACATAGAACAGCGTTAAAATAGCATAACCAAAAAAACATTTGGTATTTACATGCCCGGTGATTATAAACATTGGAGTATGTACTCCATGCTCCAACTTATACTCCATACTCCAATTGGACTATTTCTTAGCTACAAGTTAGTGTTGGTTTTGATACAAAATTCTAAAATAAATATTTTTTTCAAATTGGTGCATGGAGCATGGCGTATGAGTATGAGAATCAGAAATATTGAATCATCGGGCCTGATCCTTAAGATATAAAGACCTCTACCAACCAATACTAACACAATGCGTCAAACTAAGACAATAATGGCGTTCCATACTAACCAATACTAACACAATACGTCAAATTAAGACAATAAAAGCGTTCCATACTAACCAATACTAACACTATGTGTCAAACTAAGACAATAATGGCGTTCCATACATACCGATGTTTGCACCATGTAGACACGCTGGTCCCGCAGGTTACGTACACAAGCAAACACATCAACTGATCCCTCAGTGTTACCTTCTTCAGTTAACAGATCTATGGCAATATATGTCCCCGTCCTACCAACACCGGCGCTAGAAACAAATCAAATAAATACATGTACAAATGTCATGCATAATCGAAAACAAAAACAAGTGACTAAAATAATGAAGATTATTATCAATTAGTAAGCAGACTATTCCAAAACAAACGGAATCAATTCAAAACAATGTTGTCTTGATTGTCTTAAATTCCAGCATGTATCTTTATATGTTCCTATCTGCACATATAGTACAAATATTGAGCCAAGTGACAATACTCTTTCCTTTCTTGCTATTTAGTTTGAAATTTTGTAAATATTATTTTCAATTCGGAACGTAAACAGCTGTAAAATCCGCCGAAAAAAGCATTGTACTCCCTTACCTAGTACCTGCAATGGACGAGCATTGTGGTAAATTACATTGTTTTCAATTGGAAACATAGTCTATGAATCTCACATAACATAACATCCGCAGAAAAAAACACTGGTTCCTTACCTTCTATGAACGAGCATTGGCCCTTGTGACAATGTGAACGTTTATTTCACTCTCTGTATCATTTCTATGTAGCTAAACATTGTGCAAAATATAGTCCATGAATTTGCTATTAAATCCGCCGAAAAAACAGGTTCCTTACCTGTAATGTACGACTATCGGGCCTTGTGACATTGTTTACTCTTCACTCTCTGTCTGATTTTTATATTGCTGGTAAGTGTGCAAGAACATACACTGTTTTCAATTGGAAACATAGGCAATAGTCGGCTATCAATCAGCGAATAAAAAAACCTTATTCCTTGCCAACAATGTACAACATTGGGCCTTGTGATATTGTGGATCTCGTTTTCACTTTATGTGTCATTTCTATTTAGCTGAAAATTGTGTAAAATATACTTTTTTTTCAATTGGAAACATATGCCATGAATCTCACATAACATAACATCCGCAAAACCCCACTGGTTCCTTACCTTCTATGAACGAGAATTGGCCTTGTGACAATGTGAACGTTAATTTCACTCTCTGTATCATTTCTATGTAGCTTAACAGTATGTGAAATGTACTTTTTTTCAATTGGAAACATAGGCCATGAGTTTGGTATAAAATCCGCCGAATAAGAAACTCTGGTTTCCTACCTGCAAGGTATGCCATACGGGCTTTGTGACATTGTTCACTCTCTGTCTGGTTTTTTTTAGCTTGAGATTGTGCAAGAAGATACATTGTTTTCAATTGGAAACATAGGCCATAGTCGGCTATCAAAGCGAACAAAAATGAACAACTTATTCCTTGCCTACAATGTACGACTATTGACCCTTGTGACATTGTGCACGTTGATTTCACTCTCTGTATCATTTCTATGTAGCTTAACATTGTGTAAAATATATGTTTTTCAATCGGGAATATAGTCTTAAGCCGGCTATAAAATCTGCAAAAAAAACTGGTAATTTACCTGCAATGTACGACTATTGGCCCTTGTGACATTGTGGATGTTGATTTCACTCTTTGTCTGAATTCTATCATACATGTGACGTTATCAGGCACGCCTTTGTCTGGCCATGCGGTGAAATGTAACTGATTGATCGTCCGCCTGTCTTTATTCTAAACAAACAACAATAAACAAAATTTATTCCAGCATAAAAGGGACCTACACAGCTCGTTCATGGCCATGCCGGGTAGTGTAGCTGGCCGATTGTCCGTCTGTCTCTATTCTTAACAAAAAACAATAAACACAATTTATTCTAGCACAAAAGGGACCTATGCATCTCATTCTGGGAAGTGGGGAAGTGTAGCTGGTGGATTGTCCGTCTATACGTGTCCTTACCATACATACATAACAAAACATTTACTCTAGCATTAAAGGGACTTAACTCTTGAATTAAGCATGTCAGGAATCTCTTACTTGGCCTTGCTGGAAAGTGTAGCAGGTTGTGCCAAATTACATCCCTTATTAACAATTAAATCTAGACACTAAAATAGCTGATATCGGCTAATTTACGTTAATTGAAATATAGAAGTTCGCAGAAATCTTTGAGATCGCGAAAATATATGATTTTACAGTATGTGAAAATGACTCACCTTCATGAGTGTGAAAGTCCGCACAGTATACTCCGAGTATGTCTCAACACTGTCACATGTCAGTTCCATTCTGGGAAATGTCAGACTTTCTCCGAGGTTAGGCCAATATTGTTCACATTTCATTCCCTACAAAATATACAACATGGAATAGTTAATAGAATAACGCATAAAGAAATGTTAGAGTATCTCCATGTTTAGACCAACATATAATATTTTCGCTACAAAATGGACCATTCCATAATTATGATCAAAACGTAAATTATATTGTTGGAAAAGTATATCACCTGTCGACCACGAGAGAAAATAAGTTCTCAGGGTGTCGGAACACATCAATTGTGTGGATAATACACCAGAAACGCCCAGGTATTGAAGGAATGTAATATAATCTTGTATTGTCGATTCAAAGATGTCTATCAAAACGACCAGCGTGTTCCATTTCAGAATAGCTAAATGCAGTAAGTATAACCACAACGCTATATGACCATTAGCTTTTTAATCATATCAGTGTATTTATGATGGTAGATTTTAATCATGAGAAATATGTAATAATCGACTGGGTTGAATGTTTGTTTACGCGGTTGTGACAGAGATCTTTGAATCAACTATAACATGTTTTTATAATTTTACATAACACAACACTTACCGTTGCTTCCTGCAGATTGGTCAACATAACGATGACGTCAGACTTCTTGTACCACACCATTCTCCAAAACGAGGCATAATTATTCGTAGTCGCTTCTGTCGGACCTTTAACGTGATGCAACACAAAATAGAGAAAACTTATGCTAAGTTATGTTGTTTTGTGAAAATCAAAATAAACTAGCAATTTATTATACTAATTAATGCTATTAGCCAAAAAAACGATAAAATAACCATAGCGGTAGAAAAATAATGACGTCACGGGAAGCTCGGTTTCTATAAATAGATCAGCAAATTTCGCTCAAAATTCTAAAAATAAAACTATCCGTTTGTGTTTTCAAATTTTGATTGATCATGAAAGGTAACTGATTGATGTAAACAAACATCATAATAAAATGTCAAACATAAATTATAGAAGATCTATCACGAGTTGATAAATTGATATTAAACGAGTTTTTGAAATTTTAATAAGCGAACTTTTGGCGATCTTAATAATATTTCCTGAACGAGCTTAATATAAATATATCAATTGAAAACGAGTGTTATATTCTTTATATCATATGACACTAAAAGCGCAAATTAGACATCAATTAATAGAAAAACACGCCACCTTATATCACACATGTTACGTATCAGATTATACGTACTCGCTATGCTAACCTGATTACAAGAAAATTCATGTGATATAGTTGTATACGTTACCTAGCGATGCTATATAAGCCTGTTCTTTCATATAACCCTGTAATAAATAATAATTGGTTCAAATAATATATTCAACATCCTCGTAAATTGCATTATAAACGTCAAATAGTCTTTATACATCATTATATTTTTATAGTTTCAAATCATTGAGACATATTTTTTCTAATTTGTACTAATGTAAGATCTTACGACTTTAGCATCCTGTAGGCAAACAACTTTTCTGCGGTCACAGATATGTCCAATCCATTATGTTTGGTATTCAAGAACCATCAATATTTTGAATAAATAAAACTGTTATAGTTCAATTTTGAACCCTGAGCCATGACCTTTTAGACGAGTTTATTTGTGCGGGTAACCCGTGATTTATTGATTTTAATAGTCATGATTTAAAGATATGCTATAACTTATACTTACTAATGTGTGTTATACATATCTGAATAGTCAATCCCACGCCAATCTTTATCGGCGAATGGATTAAACTTTAAGAGTGCAGTCACGGCTCAATGCTCGAAATCGAACTATACAGTATTTCATTTAATTTAAAGTGACATTAGAGATGTGTATAACTCCAACGCGATATTTTGCAATGTCAATATAAACAGAAATCACTGACCATTACATCGATTTAGGGAGAGCAGAAGTTTATTTTACCTGCTAACTTCTATTCACCAAGTAAATTAAAATAACGGTATAGCTTGGCCACATTGACATGAGCCTGACCTATTAATAAGCATAATTTAACAGTCGATATATTGTCTACGTTTTCAACACCGGGTGTATGTTTTCATAATCGGGGAGTATCACGAAGACGCTCGAGATCTGAAATACCGATATTGCACGATTTGCTTGCGGAAATTGATATAATCAAAGCAAGAACCTTGTAATATATTCTTGCATAAAGGTCAGGTTCAGGTCAAAATAGCCAAGCTATACACATTGAAAAGATAATCCTTTTCCAATATCCTTATGTTTTTATACCTGATCTGCCTGTTTACTTTTAGTGACACAGGCCCCAATACCGCGTTAGAGATGTGTACACCCAGACAGATGTGATATTCTATATCAGTTAACGGTTAAATGTACTACAACTAGTGCAATGTAATGATTTACCATTAATACACATAATCAAAATCGTCTGCTTTATATTATATCCACATTAATTTGAGACAACCCCCCGGTTTTAAACGCTTAAAATTTACAGATATTATTATAGGTCTGGGTGTGCACATCTTTAGTAGTAAGCCGTTAACGACTATATTCAAAGGACAATAAGTAAGCGTGGTAACGTTACTACAGAATGATACATTTAGAGCACTTGAGTTGAGTTCCAAATATTGAAAACATCTTAGTATTGAGAAAAAGAAAAAAATAATACAGACTTTAGTTCGTTTGATGACAAAATGACGATTTGTGAATAATAAAAAAATATTATTCCAAGTCTACGGGAGGCAACTCTTGAAAGGTATTTTGTCATCGTTACATGTTACAAGATGTGAATTCGGACATATTTTTGACTGATATACGTTTTTAACATTCTTTCGTCCATTATGATGTGAAAAATGTCATTATGGTTACATAGACCTTGTATTCCCTTGATGATCAGACAAAGTGTAAACTTGAGCGACGATGTGGCTTTAAGATTTAAATGTCACCTTGGGCATCATTTTAGTTTATGCTGATGCACTAAGGAAAATTAATCTTTTGAAACATTGTCAACTAAAAAATTAAATTGTCAAAAATTGAGACTGTTTTTTTTTAATTTAAAGAAGCGTTCCCTATAACTATCATAGTTTACTCTACTATCACATTAATTGAGCTAAATTATCATAATTTGTCAGAGGAAGGTGTACGCAAATATGTCTCTATAATATCAAAAATAGATTCAAATCACCAATAATAATTTATCGCTTCCAGCGAGTTATTATTATATGGTCAAAGGGAAACAATTCGTGACTATTTTGGCTCGCTACGGAAATATATCTTCATTTTTTCTCGGTAATTGGTGAGAGCTTCTTGTTGGAGATTCGAGGAGTTTAGGCAATAATGATTCTTATTTAATGTATAATATTCCTGAATCGATTTAAACGATCAAACTTATAGGGAACGCCTCTTATAATAAAACCATAGATGGCTTCAAATGTCGCTTTTGTTTTACTCACATTTATGTAACACGCATTGATAAAGAAGCTTTTATCTTCATCAAGTTTGACTCTTGAATGGTCATCTGAAAAAACAGAAATAATGCTACATGTTAACATGTCTGGTTCCCGGTACCTAAATCTTATATTACATCACAGTTTAGGTCCGGCATAATCCACTTAAATGGACGCCTCTACGGGTAACACACGATGGCGGATTAATGTTAGTTTATACAAAGTCTCGCCAAAACGAAACCAACAGAGCACATTGTTTAGTGAGATCATCTAAAGTTGTCTATATTAACTAACTTACATCCGCCATTTTGACCACTGGAGATATATATTAATCAGATGCTACCAGACCCAAACTACTGTAAGATTTGGGACAGGGAGCCAGTCTACATTTCAACATTAACTGTCCTTTACAATATTTGTCACGATCAAAATAGAATCAACTTCTACATGTATCCAAGCAGTTAATACGCTTTTTGTTTTAGATTTTTTATTTAGATTTAAAAGTATTTCTTCTTGTGTATTTCGACACTAATTACAATGCTATGACAATGAATGGGAATTCAACATTATACAGTACTACTTACATGGATATATACTGTTGAATCGATTCTTTGCAACATTTTCACTCTTTCTGGCTACCGTACATGGATGTATCAGCGACTTTGGAAATCTCTGCATACGAGAAAAAAGTCCGACATTAAAGCAATAAAAACAACAACAACAACAATGTAAACAACAACAACAACAGCGCATTATGACGCATTTCTAGTATGTTAAAGTCATAAATGACGGCATTTGGAAATTTCGTCCTATGAAAAACTAGTTCCGAGGATGAATCAAGTAGCAACAACATCACTGTAAACAACAATGCCAATAGTAAAACTGTATAATGATACATGCTCAGGGTGTAAATGTTACATGCGATGTTTTGGTGTATACATGCAGCTAAACTAGGTTGTTGGCACACCATTTTCGTTGGGTTGGAACCCAAAAATAAGTTTTACATTTTGAAAACGAGAAAAATACCAGTCGCGGATTAATAATCAGAACAATAACTTTTATGACAAATGTAGCAAATTGAATTCATTTTGTGTTGATAATTAAAAAACACATGAAATATCTTGTTGTAAAAATGTAGCTTTACAAGAGCTGAATTATCTAGTTTCAGCTAAAATATAATGCGTCACAAAAAAGTGGATACCGCTACTGCACTAACGGGAAGTACCGACGGAAGAGGTTAAAGTAGTGTTATAAATTGCTTGACAATTTACCTGAAATTCCTTGTAAAAATAATCCTTCGGTTGGCTGGTGACGTAATAATACAGGTCAACTTTATTGATTCGGTTACTGAACTGATAGTATTCAGAGTCTCCTTCTACAACTTCCGGTTCAAGATTATCAACTTCCGGTATGTCATGAAACTCTTGTTTCTTAGTAGATTTCTTCTTTGGTTTGGTTGGCTTGATTGGTTTCTGATCAGCCACTAGAATAAAGTGATGCGGTAAATCAACAAATTTAGTGCGGTTTCATTGTGAACTATAAAAGTTGACGTCATGGTGGTGTGAAAATTGAAGAGCGACGCCTAAATATATACACATAAATGTCTTCTATATTCAGACATTAAATATCAGGTGCACAATAAATGGTGAAGTCATGTCTTTGAATATTGCTGTGAGACGTACCTTCAACTTGGATATTTCACAGTATAGACATTTAATTTAAAGTGCGCAATAAATGATGACGTCATGAATATTGCTGCGGGACGTACCCTCAACTTTGATATTTCACAATATAGACATTTAATTTTAAGTGCGCAATAAATGATGACGTCATGAATATTGCTGCGGGACGTACCTTCAACTTGGATAGTTCCATTTTCGTATATATAATTGTCCTCGTCTGGTTTAGATGTACCGGATGTATATGACTGTTTGCTTTGTGGTTGTAACCTCTTCCTACATAGCATAAATATGATTTAAAAAGATGTGCACACATAGAGGAATGTGAGGTTGTATATAAGTTAATCGTAAATGTAATAGGGGTTTTCTCAAACGTATGTGAGACTACTTTAGATGTACAACAAGCGTCGAGACGTGACCCATATAGAGATAAAATTCAATGTATTTACTAGTCACGCCTCGACGGATGTTGTAGATCTATACTATAGTTCGCTTTCGAGCATTGAGCCGTGGCTGCACTTTTAAAGTTTACTCCATTCGCCGATAAAGATTGGCGTGGGATTGACTATTCAGATATATGTATAACACACATTAGTAAGAAGCAAATCTTTAAATCATGACTACTGAAATCAATAAATCACGGTTACCCGCACAAATAGACGAGTTGTCAAAAGGTCATGGCTCAGGGTTCAAAATTCAACTATAGTATAGTGCATTAGCGACTAAGCTGGATCCACATTAACCTTAAATATCTTTAAACGTAATTATGCGATGTTATTGAAACTTGGCATAGTTCACTAAATTACCTTTACCAACTCTGTTTTGTTTTTAAATTTCACATGTTTTACTGTCTAATTAATGTTTTCCCAATTAGGTCAAATGTATTATTTTTGATATTTTAATCAACAAATGGACAAGGAGTAAAATTGGCTATTAAGATCAGCTAGTTAGTATTAAGGTTTCCTCATACATCCATATGTAGTGTTCCACAGTAAAACTAAAATACTTGTTCGGAAAGCTAAGGCAACGAACATACGGCGTAATACAAGTGCAAATGAATTAATCATGATGTAAAGAATATCGTATACAAATGCTTACCGCCTGTAGAGGAACACGACAACGAGTACAACAATAGCGACAACCACAAGACCGCCCACTGCCCCGCCCACTGCACCGCCTACTGGACTGGATTGTTGTGACGAGGAAGTCGCTAGAAATAAGGAAAATATATCGGATTAAACGCATGTACACCAGTATATATTCATAAATATATAAAGCATATAATATACATGTGTATACCGCTGGCGTAGAATCACAAATGTACTACTTTGTATCACTATTGCAAATTTAAAATCTACATCATAAGGCGGTTTTTGTGAGCCTGTTTTCACAACATGTAAACCGGAACTTTTCATGTTGACAAAACTGAAGTTTCAAAAGCTTGTTTTACAATAAGTAAAGCGCGATTGTCAGACTGTTTTTCTTGTTTTCTCAAAATAATGATTTTGTAGTTACGACCTTCTGATTCTAAGCCAGCGATATATTGTAGACCATTTTGAAAATTGGTCTAATAATATAATATAGACCGAATATAGTCGTTATGATATACACATAAAATGTACATGTGTGCAGTCCTTTCAAAGTCAAATGAGCACTGTTGTAAATATACTTATTATATCGTCCGGCAGGTAAACTAGGTTTATCTAGGTTTAACTGGGTATACATGAGTTAAATGACGTTCCCTACTATAACTTTGATCTTTTAAATCGATTAAGGAATATTATACATTAAATGAGAATCATTTCTTAAACTACTCAAATCTTCAACAAAAAACTCCCACAAATTACAGAGAAAAAAATGAAAATATAATTCCGTAACGAGCCAAAATAGTCACGAGTTGTTTCCCTTTGACCTTATAATAATAAATCGCTGGAAGCGATAAATTATTATTGGTGTTTTGACCATACTTTTGAAATTATAGAGACATATTTGCGCATACTTTCTTCTGACAAATTATGATAATTGATAGTGCTTTGTACACTTAGCTCATTTAATGTGATAGTAGAGAAAAATATGCTTGTTATAGGGAATGCCTCTTTAACGGTAACAACTGCTATTCTTTCGATTGGGATAGTATTACTTATTGAATCAGCTTTATAATGTATAAGTATAGGTAGACAGGTACGACAGGTACGACAGGTACGATTATACATTGTACATTCTCTATTAACAAAAAAGTATTTACATGGCCACGTAATTCCTACCATTTCACAAGTAATAAATCGATGGCTTAGAAAAAGAAGATTGTAAATACTACTTACAACCTTATAAGACTCATACATGTTTGACATCTCCAGTACCAGGCGCTTCTAATGAGCCTATTTTTATGAACATCGGAACTTGTCATGTTGACCAAAATGAAGCTAGTAAAGCTTGTTTTACCATAAGTAAAGACTAAATTGCAGACAGTTTTTTTCTCTCAAATTACCGGTTAACT
This sequence comes from Spisula subtruncata, assembly GCA_963678985.1. Lineage (NCBI taxonomy): Eukaryota > Metazoa > Mollusca > Bivalvia > Venerida > Mactridae > Spisula > Spisula subtruncata. Next base: position 6,926,998 of record OY787677.1, read on the forward strand.
GAGTTTATAGGCAAAAACTATATAATAAATCACCGCTACAATTTTTTTCTCTGAAATATGATGGTAGAAGCATATATCTAGGTCTAGATATTAAGGCAATTCTTCAAAACACTAAGAGATATATTGGAATTTGACTGATAAAACCCTAAAATGCCATATTTATTTGTGTATCAGAATCAAGCTTTATTTACCTTATGATCTCGTCTGTGTTAGTGATTATTTGTACTATTATGTTTTAAAATTGTAATTCACGTGTCACGTTATATGATCCATAATTGGCGATAAACTATTTTCTATACTATTCTATTTTATTCTATTCCAGTCATGTTATAATGAAGTTAGTTATAATGATATCAACATTGCGATCATATATCTATATGACCCATAGTTGGCAATAAACTTTATCCTTTTTTATTTTAGTCTATGTTACGATGAAGTTAATTGTGTCTATAATATGAACTAAGGCATTGCCTATATGGGTATTTAATAAATATTAGATAACCGCTAGGCTATATTTGTAGATATAGACACGGGCCCCAGTTGCTATGCATTATCCAAGGGAGATAACAAATGCATGCAATCATTGTGAATTGTTATCTTTATACAGCAGACAAGCCAATCAATTAAATTGTCATAATTTGATTCCAGTTCAATAAAATCAAAGACGTACCTTGTTGTACTGTATTGTAGTATTGTCGGCCTACTTTAAGATGGTTTATTTATATTATTTACAGCCTCCGATATTTGTCTTTCGTCCTTATCCGCTTGGAAAATTGAAGATGTTATTACATATAAGCAACAACGTATGGACCCTCCTAGTACACAAGTTTGTCCACCACAAATAATTAATGCACCAGTCAGTTGCATCCCCAGTTCCCCCGACCACAGGATCCATGGCGGATAGCCAGGGAGACAGCCATGTTTTTACCACCCAGCTTAACCCACAAGGCAGGGGAAATTTAGGACTTATTCTGCGAAAACCAATAGCCTAAAGACAATATTTACCGGTAGATGTCAGGGGAAATGCGGGAGATTTTACCATCAGCTTCCCCCGCTGGCCGTAAAAGGGCTGTTGATTTTGACAACTCAAAATTCCAGAGCGCCCTTCCCTCGGGGCTGTGGTGCTGTGGATGAAACTAACTGGTACATAAGTTTTATACACACTGACTGTAACAAAATATTCTCATAAACATTGCTTTGACAAGCTACACATTGAGACATAGAATTGTTGATTTGCATTGTTCAGTTGTTGACATGGAACGAATTGTAGCCTACTTACGTTCAAGCATCTGGTATGATCTGAGTGTTGATATCATTGTAAAACTACGTAAAAATGTCTATTAAAGACCAATTTCCTCGGAGATTGAGTACTGTCGTGATAAATGGGCTATTTAAATGAAAATTTCACCTTTATTTTTGATGATTCTTAAAACATCTTCCATGTGTAACGGGCGAATGGAAATCTCGCAAACGCTTGCAATGAATTGGCTACTGAAGTGACACGGTCCACGGTCATGGGGAGTAGAGGTATTTCTTACTTCCCTTTGTTTTTTAAAAATAGTTTGTTTTATGTATTACACATTTTTTTAAAAATAATAATTACTTGAAAGAGAACGATAGGCTCAACCGTTTACAGCTTACTATATTTTTTATATTCCAAGGACCATTCACCTCGGAAAACTGCCTGAAATTTTTGACCGGAAATAACTTTTTTTGAAAGCATTAGTACCTGCTGAGACTCAACGAAGATAAGCATGTCACCCGTATTACCGGTCTGGGTATTTTCAATAGCCTGCGCTACGCGCAGGCAATTTAATCCCCTATCAACATTGCAATCAAACTATGTTATATGTAAATGCAGATTGCAGGAAGTTATATCAGACGTACAAACAAATTGAATGTAAAGACCGTTTGGCTCCATATCTCGTTTTTTCAGTCTTAAGTGGCGTTTGTAATTAGAATTTTGTATTATTCCAAAGTTATAATAGTTTTGTTGTGTTACCTTAAAACGTATGTAATGACACTGCATTTACTATGAGGAAGTATTGTCCCAAAGTAGTTTAAGAAAAAAAACTGGAGGGGAGGTCATCATACAGCAAGACACAGTCGAGCTTAGAAAAAAGATATGAGGAAATTGGAGAGGGAAGTTAGCACTCAACTCAACCAGCCGAGCAAAGAAAACAGTTACAAATCAACATAAAAGAACTACACGCAGCAATGCCCATAAAAACCGCAACGAAATAGTTGAAAGCCCATGCCCTGTTGTAAAAATGCAGAATGACATAGTTTTACAAAGAAATGAAAAAAAAACCAGTGATCCCAAGTGACCGAATCAAACGTGGCTAAGACCCGACCTAATTCATCACGTCACCGATGCCGAATGACATAGTTTCACAACTACATGCCACTACATTGACCACAATGACCACAATCGACTTGCTTATTGTAGTTGCTAGGAATATGTAAAATTATTTCCCACCCCATTCCTACCTTGCCCATATTTTAACTAGGTCAAGTCTTAGTTGTGCCTCTGTAGATCGCATTAGAGCGTTAGTTCACTGTCCTGTTTTAACCTAGGTCAAGCCCCGGGGTTGTTGTGCCTAATTTGGTCGCCGTATTGGCATGTGGGCATTGCTCAGGGTAGTTGTGTCGTGGTGTTTCTGGTTTCTGTGCTCAGCTGGTTGGGTTGGTTGCTACCTTCCCTGTCGGATTTTCTCAAACCTTTTTAGTCAACAAACACCATGCCTAAAACCGCGAAATCCAAAGACACAAGGGACACAGAAAAACAAAATGTGCAGACTTCCTGAACCTGCCACAAAGCCCAACACAAAATTGAAAGGTCACGAAAAAAATAAACAAGCAGTTAAAATCTTTCATTCTTCAGGTGTCGAATCACTTAATTCCGTAATCGTATTAGTCATTATTGTTCGTTTTAAGCAAAACGCGTTTAAAGATTGAAAGTTCCCTAAGCCTCATAATACATTTACAGATGTTTATGAAAAGTGTTGTCAAATATTAGACGATTGGATTAAAGAATAAGAGAGTTATTAAAAAAAACTTAAAAAGTTGTCCATTTCTTACAGATCATTTGAATGAATTGAGTTCCACATTCAATTTGCTACTTTTCTGGTCTCACCCGCGGAGCATTACTGTATTCATACAGTAGTGAAACACACAGTCAGGTAACGGTATCTTTGAAAACTAAAAAAAACGAAAACAATTATGTTTTCGGAAAATTTATATTTTTCTTTTTTTTCAATTTTATTTTCAAATTGTCTTTATCAATGATACGGTTACCTGTGGTGAACCACGCTTAATCTCGCATACAGAAAACCAGTGATGCAAACCATGCGTCAAATTTATGTTATTGCATAGCGTAACGAAATGTAAGTTTTATATGACTGGCAATAAGTTTAATATTATACAATAAACCATCGTAAATTTCGAATGAAAATAAATGACATCCTTATCGGTGAAACCCCTATGAAAACCAGTTTTATTTCGTTGACATCTTTTTTCAGTCTACACTCAACGATCTTAAAAGTTACATATTTCAAAACCCACCACTTATTAAGTAAATGGAAACGTAAAGGAGATACAGAATTGACTAATTATACAGTTAAACTTCTTTAAGACTAGCATCGTTATTACGAGCACCCAGCTTATTTCGAGCAAATTTTAAGGTCCCGACGAATTAGCTAAATATATGTTGTTTACTTATATCATACCGCTATGTCGAGCTCCCGCTTCATTTCGATCATTTGGCTTATCTCAATTAGTCCTCGAGATAACGATGGTTTATTGTATAATATTATATGTACATAGGTGTAAACTAAATTTAATTACTGTAAAATCATTAATTTTCGTGGGGGATTAAATTTCGTGGATTTCGTGGTTCACCTCAACCACGAACTTTATTCCCAACGAACATCAATTTTGACCCTTGTTTATTACCTGAAATGCAAAATCCACGAATTCAAGTCCCAACGAAATTGTCTTTTTTACTAAAACCACGAACTTTTGTCCCAACGAAATTAAATGTTTTTGTGATTGTCCTGCTAGATGCGGTTTCTGCGGGATATACTGCCTATACCCGGTTAGATTTGTTAATTATAGTTTAATTAATACTTTCATTAGTTTGAGTTTTGGTAGATGACTTGAAAATCTTTGCTATTTATACTTTGGTCTACATACTTTACCATTTGCTTTAATGTGTTTATATGTTTTATGGCTTTAATAAAACCCATTTTTAACTCATCTACCTGTTTGTTATTGTTTTACCGGCTTCGCAAACTCTAGAAGTACTTTTACCCCCGGTTTAAAGTTAATTATATAGTTATATGTTATAACGCCTATTATCAGTGTCTGAATTTAAGATTATTAAACTATAATTAACAAATCTAACCGGGTATAGGCAGTATACCCCGCAAAAACCGCATCTAGCATGACAAGCACAAAAACATGTGTGCACATACCAGTTCTGCAAATCTTTGCATGTACAAAGTTTTAAACATAAAAAATATACTGATTTAATAGCAAATTTAGCACAAAAAAAGTTTTGTTTTATTTGTAATGTGTAGTTTAAGTCCGCTTTATACGGAAATAATAGGGAATTATATAAAATATTACATTGTCAGATTTCTGTGCGAAGTCCAAAAATAGATTACCTTTATACCCTGATTTTGAAATGATCGAAGTAACCTTGTTAGTTTTGTAATATGGTTTGAATGGGTAATTTTAACAAGTAACGACTTTTTAAAAATAAATTTTCGTTTAAAATCCAATTACAAATAATTAAAAACTAATCTCGATTGTGGAACCTTACTGTACACTTTTTTGTGTGGTTATGTTTTAAAATGTTTTGATGTTTTATACAAACAAGGAAGTCATATATAGTCGATTCAAAAAGTCATACCTATTAGGGAAAGGTCCCATTCGAAAGAATAGCGGTGAACACCGTTAACTCAGGTATACAAAGTTAAACCTAGATAAACAAAAATTACCTGCCGGACGATAGTATATTAACAACCGTTCTCATTTGACTTTGAAAGGACTGTTTATGGGCCATTGTGATAATCTTGACTAGATTAAACATTTACGTTCTCGTTTGACTTTGAAGGGACTATACTAGTTGATACCAAAAGGGGAATTATTTATTTTAATAATATTACGACACTATCCATTTTAATCAATCAGCTAGAGCTATATCACGTGACGACATAACGTGATGAAATAAAATTAATGTGATCAATCAGTTTTACCAATCACCATGATGATGATGGGGGTTGATCTCATTTAATTTCGATGGGAAGAAAATTCGTGGTTTTGGTAAAAAAGACCTTTCCGATGGGACGTTAATTCGTGGCTTTTGCATTTCAGGTATTAAACACAAGAGTCAAAAATATTATTCGATGGGATTAAATTTCGTGGTTTAAGATGAACTATGAAATCCACGAAATTAAATCACCCACGAAAATGAATGGTTTTACAGTTTATCACGTGACGACATTGCGTCACATATCACGTGGGATAAAATTAACGCAATTAATCATTTCAGCAAACTGTTTATCTAGATGGTAGCGACGATAAAGTGTAAAATCTTGCACGCATGGTAAGATCTACAGATATTATAGATTGTATTATGGCAATTGTCCAATAACACAAAAAAAATATATATTATATAGCTTGGCCAATTTGACACAAGCCTGACCTTTTGATAAGCATAATTTAACAGTCGATACATTGCCTTCGTTTACAACACCGACTGTATATTTTCATAATCGGTGAGTATCACGAAGACGCTCGAGATGTATACAAACTTGAAATACCGATATCACACGATTTGCTTGCGGAAATTGATATATTCAAAGCAAAAACCTTGTAATATATTCTTGCATAAAAGTCAGGTTCAGGTCAAAATAGCCAACCTATACCGAGGTTGCAGCTTATGATTCACGGTGACAATACAATGACGGCAATGTTCTAGTTTATACGTATTTTAAAGAATGTACGTAGATGCATTATAAACACAAAGCTTCTATTTAACGATAGCATTCAACAAGTCTCAATGCAGTATTATAGAACCAATTACAAAATTATTTAAATAATTATATAAATACAACAGACATGCTTCCTTACAGCTAGGCTATCACAGAAAACCGAAATTCCCAAAATACGGGAATATTCCATGATACGGTCTCAGGTTGCCATCCAATCAATCAAACATAAATAATTGGAACCAAATGAACTGAACTTTACATTTTAGTAACATCTAGCTGACATAAGTTTGGTAACTTTCACTTTAGATAGAAAAAGAAAATTTCAAATTGTTAACGTTAAACAAAACAATCTTTAATCGAATACTGACCTTCACATGTGATCAAATCAGAGTTCCCATTGTCACATCCAAACAAACAGGCTCCGGATTCCTGTACGCACGTTTCATTTACACAGAACGCTCCACAGTCTAGGTCACATGATCCTCCATGGTACCCAACCGTACATCCGCTACATTTCCCGCCATCTTGCTCACACGTATTGTCCACGCAATTTTCCGGACAGGTAATGTTACATACGTTTCCATAATAACCGTTGTTACATGCACTACACTGCCCGGATTGTTGGCTACATTTTGAGACCAGGCATTGTGCAGGGCATGTTTCATTACACTTATTGCCATGAAAACCATTCTTACATTCGGTGCAATCTCCCGATGTTTTATCGCATCCACCAGCACATTTACCAGGGCATGTTTGTCCACATGTGTTTCCGTAGAAACCAGTTTTACATTTGGAACAAGTTGAAACTGTGTCACATAGTTCACAATTATTGTTTCTTATGCAACATTTATCTCCTGAATAAGAATTCCAGCACCCATCTGTGCAGGTAGCATTGTATCGGTAGCATTTGTTATTCTTACATCCGATAGCACATGTGATATTACAATACTGTCCGTATTTACCACCAACACAGTTATCACAAACACCGGTGTTTCTATCACATTGTCCACTGAGGCAGTTAGAGCACCACTGATCACAATTCTCACCATAATAATTAGGCTTACACACTTCACACTTATCCCCGTCAAAGTTACCTATACACCCATTGGTACAAAAACCATCACTTCGTCCACATTCTCCATTGTTGCAGTTTGTTGGACACCTTTTATCGCAATTTTTGCCGTGTTTACCTGTTTGACATTGGTCACATTGTGTGCCTGTGAATTGTGGATCTTTACATCCATTCGTGCACTCACCATATCTTGAACCACATATATCATCCTTACAATATACCGGACAAGGAACACAGTTCCCGCCATAATGTCCACTAGCACAACTGTCGCACTTGTCCCCCGTCCATCCGTCACTCGTACATCCATCGAGACAACTCCCGGTACTCTTGTCACATCTATTGTTGTTGCAGTTTGCAGGACATGGTGTGCGACAATCTGTTACCCCTGTACCATTATAGTAACCTTCAGCACACAGGTAACATACCTTGTAATCGTTAGGGTAATTGTTTGAACCAAATTCACGAGCACATCTTGTACAATAGTCAGGACATTGATTGCGGCATTTATTTCCGTAATAACCATCTACACAGCCTTCACGACACCCTCCAGCTGAGTAACAATTTTTATTTATACAGCATGGACAGTTGTTGGCCTTACAGTTCAGAGCTTGTCCTGAAAATAATGTATTCACATACATCCTTTATTAAATCATGGTATCAAATTACGTTGTCTTATCATCTACACATAAACAATTCCTGGATATACATTCTATGTTAGTACCTACATACGTGTACTTATCTTTTCGTCTTCAATGGGACATTAGGCCGCAGAGAAACTTCAACAAAAAACCTGGATATAATTTCATACACTATCCCTATGTTCGAGGAAGGAAATGTTGGCTACAAATCCCTGGCCCTCAAGGTTGGAGTGTTTGACATGAGGTCAACTACCTAATCGAGTAAAAAGAACTAATTTTACAGAAACTGCAACGCATACAATTATTAAATGAATAAGGCACGTCGAATATATAAGTACACTGGCTGATATCCTCTAAAACGTTCCATAATCGATGCAATGGTCCTTAACTACAAGGTACCAAATTCCATTTGAACACAGCTGAACATTCGGTAGGTTCATGCTAACACTTGCACTTCTTACTCAGTTAATAGACTTTATGCCAGAGCAAACATCGCTCCACCTGGTTGTTTTTCTAAGGCTGAAGGTTTTCAATTAAGTTAACCCATTTGACCATTGTTTATTGCTGATTTTATTTACGAGAAGGCGTGTCTTGCATTCACTTATTGCAGTTTTCTATTTAGGGAAGGCGGGTGAACCATAATTTATTGCAGAGGGTGAGGCTTACGTCCACTCATTGCAGAGTTCGACACGGCATTTACCTTTGCTTGTTACGACGAAGACTTGGAAAGGGTGGGACTTACGTCACGTATTACCGAGTTAGATTTAGACGGGGTGGGCTTTCAATTACATATTCGATTTGAAAAGGGTGGGTCAAGAGACTTACCTTCACTTATCGCAGCAACAAGCAACATCGGTATGGTAGTCCAAAGTAACTTCATTCTTGATGCCTTATTATAGCATGATACCCAATACTGAAATACAAATGTAGTTTGACAAACATCACAATACATGCTCACTATAATATAAATTATATCGTATATTGAACCGACGATAATGCTGTTAACAAATAAGCACTATGACAGATAAACGCATTTCCATTGTTGATTTAGTTCAATCTTATTAATTATCCACTTTAAAGAGGCATTCCCTATAACTAGCATATTTTTTTCAACTCTCACGTTAAAAGAGCTAAATGTACACAGCACTATTAATTATCATAATTTGTCAGAAGAAAGTATGCGCAAATATGTCTCTATAATTTCAAAAGTATGGTCAAAACACCAATAATAATTTATCGCTTCCAGCGATTTATTATTATGAGGTCAAAGGAAAACAACTCGTGACTATTTTGGCACTTTACGGAAATATCTTTTCATTTTTTCTCGGTAATTAGTGGGAGCATTTTGTCGACGATTTGAGGCGTTTTAGCAATAATGATTCTCAATTAATGTATAATATTCCTGAATCGATTTAAACTACCAAAGTTATAGGGAACGCCTGTTTAAAGGATTCTAATGGGTACTAGTATTTTTCAGGCTACGTGTGAAGCTGACGTAAGACAACTGTAGTGTTTATACGTATTATCCTTGTTAACTTTGTACATAGCAACATGCACTATCTTAAATAAGCTTAAATTATAACACCAGTCTCTGTTTATGAACAAAAACAGGTGTAGTCTGAAAAAATACCCTTTAAAGTGATTGTACACGCACACAATCTCTTAAAGTGCATTAATTTTAATTTTATCTGTAGACAAAGGCCGAAGTTAATTATCTTCTTGTGACACATACATTTTGTACAACAATAGGTTAGTCGTCTGCGAGAAATGCCACATTATTACGTGAAAAAGCTTAAATTAATTAAAACAGCTTCATTTTTAGCAAAATTACAAATTAAGTAGTTCGGTTACTTTTGTCCCGAACAAATGCGACAAAGATAATTTATTACAAAATGAGCTCTGCTGTGCGATTTCCAACCACTTGATTTTGAAAAGGTATACCTTTTTAATACTTAAAATCATTACTCTACACAATCCTAGCAAAATGTGAAGATGAGAAATTTGACATCAGGTTGGAAATCCCACAAAACAGCTCATGTATATATTCTGAGCTGCAATCATATAACCATAAGTAGGACCGATGTTATATTATATAATTTCCTAGACATTTCGCTGGTTTAGAATGAGAAGGTCGTAACTACAAAATCAATATTTTGAGAAAACAAGAAAAACTGTCTGAGGATCACTCTTTACTTATGATAAAACAAGATTTTTAAACTGCAGGTTGGTTAACATGACAAGTTCCGACTTTCATGAAAATAGGCTCAAAGGAAGCGCCTAATGATGCAGATTTCAAATATGCAATAGTCTTATCAGGTAACTTACGACCTTCTCGTTCTTAGAAAGAGATTTAGTCAATGTGATCACCAAAGACGATTATTTTCTATTTTTTTAAAACAAATTGTTATGGTGGACATTGGATATCTTTAAATAGCCCGGCATCACACATTAAACACTATCAGTGACCTATCACATTGTGTTTACTGACCTTGTAATGATTTAAAGTGTATCGAGCTATATATGACGGTATTTTAAAAAGAATAATAAAAAACTGAAAAACAATTAGGCTTTGATATCCATTCGATTTGTTTCGCTTCAGCTTTAACAAAAACTCTCTCTGTGATTTATAGGACATGCAAAATGTCCGTTTTCAAAAACGCCCTATGGACTTATACGAATCGTCGATTTGTTCGACGATTGAATAAAAGTACACGGAACCCATCCAAAGTTTTAATTAGCAATTAAGGTAGTCTAGTAGCTTGTGTGTTATCATACTTAAAACGATGCAAGTCATTATGTTGACCTTTAATGACCGTTAGATATAGCTCTATACACTTTAAATACTTATAACCGGTAAGATAAAATACACGTATAACAGTGTATAAACGAGTCGACTTCCTTTCATCGCAATAAGGAATACACATGGTATCATATATCAATCAAATAAGTCATATAGTGATCAGAAGTTACATGTACTTTTAATCGCAATAAACCATACAAGTTGAATTATGTAGTAACCCAAAACGTCATACAGTGATTCTGTATACACGCTCTATATGATACCACATTTTATACTATAACTATTTTTACTATCAACATATCTACGCCAATAGTATGGTACTATTTAAAAAAACAATATAAAGATTAAAATTACTCACATAACTTGTTTGTCCTCTGTTATGGTTGGTTGATGAAAACACTATATTAATCTCCAGAATCGTCTTGTATTACATATAGTTCTATCACGTATAAAATGTCTTTATACAATTAGTTTAACCTCAGATTTGATCGAGCAAAATACTGCACTTTGATTTATAAGTCGCCAAGATACGGAACCTGGTATTGTCAAGCCAAAACTTCCTCATAACCGCGCATACATTTGCTTCGCTAAAAAAACAAAAATGCACTGTAAACAACTTAATCCGGAAAAAATAACACAACTTATATGTAACTGGGTATTTTATTACATTATTTTCTCATAACCGTACGACGCACTCATTTGTGCTGAGGATTTGAGAAAAGGATAACAACACTGCGCTAAAAACAAATAAATCCAAAAAGAAAAAAAACTTAAGATGGAAACTTACACATATTATTTGAATGTAACCTATGATATATTTCTCATAACCTCTGATCACGTGTATAACTATAAGTTACTAAATCCAAAAGAACCAACTAAATATATATGGGAACTAAAACTAAAACAAATATTTTCTGTAACATCTCTTGACCCTTATTCTGTTAATTTTATATATTTTTTCTTAGCCAATTTCTTCTCACAAATTTTACTTCACTGAACACCAGCACTTAACCGTTCGTACAAAAAAGAACTAGATATCACCGATTGGCCACTTAACCGTCCGTGTAAGTAAACGAACTAGACTGAACCGAATCCGAGGCAACCCGGGTGAGAACTGCCAACCAAAGTCCTCGTCGCCTAACCCGGAAGATTGAAAACTTACATATCTCAACAGATCAGTCAGTTCATTGAACAGAATCCAATTTAATATATGTGTATAACAATTTTATTTTAAGTGGTTTAACGCGTCTCTTAACAAGGCTTCATGTAGATCTATATAGTAGTATAAAGTACAGTATATCGAAGGCTTAAAATGAGAAGACCGTAACTACAAAATCAATATTTTGAGAAAACAATAAAAACTGTCTGACAATCACTCGTTACTTTTGGTAAAACAAGCCTTTTCATCTTCAGTTTGGTCAACATGACAACTTCCGATTTTCATGAAAATAGGCTCAAATGAAGCGCCGTATGATGTAGATTTTAAATATGTATTAGTATTATAAGGTCGTAAGTGACACATACGACCTTCTCATTCTAAGCCAGTGATATTTAGATATTTACAGTAGTATAAAAATACATTATGTCCGGCCCATTGAAAATACTCCAGGCGTACAATACACCGTACTATTGTAAACCCGAAATTGTTAGGTTATTTTTTTTGACAATACGATTTTAAACATTCATTTTAAAAGATAATGACGAATAGACGGATAAGCTATCTTTGGTTTATGAAGTAGACTGCGTTTGTAATATTTATTCGAAGTTGCATTTGTTTGTATACGTCAAAACCAAACTAAATAGTACTCTTTATACAGTTGTTTTTGAATGCATTTAGTTTAAACATCATAATAGTATTTCACTATTTGCATTCAACAAGCAATCCGTTTAAGTCTAAGTTTAAGTAAGAATGTACAATTTTGTATATGTCGTTGAAACGACTGCGGACATGTACTCCGAAACGTTGTTGAGCATTTATCATAAAAATTAACATAAAAGTTGGATTCAAGTACTGTAACTATTACTTATTGTGATAGTAACGAACTTTGATCGAGAACAATATAAATTTTTACTCAACTGGATTCTTAAATGAAAGAACAATCTTATGAGGATTTTTTTTAAATTATAGTTTTTGATCAAAGGCGTCTTCTAATACCCTAGTCACATTTGCCTACGAGCTCCGAACGAGCTCCGTTCTGAACTCGCACGACATCCGCACGGAGTCTGCACGGAGCTCGTACGGATATCGAGACTCGTACGAGCATCGTACGGATTTTCACAACTCGTAGAAGACTCGGTAATCTGGTGAAAACTATACATTCTGTACAACTCGTACAGATCCGTACGAGCTGTGACCAGATGCTAAGAACGTACAAATACTGTTAAGACTAAAATATTTCAGACTCGTACGAGTTGGTAAATCCGTACGGACATCGTACAAACATTGTGACCGTAGCATTACAAACGTTATTGCACAGTTTTGTAAGGTTAAAAATCAAATTATCCGAGGCGAAACGCGTGTTTCTTTTATACATATGTTCTGTCAGTTACAAAACGTGCATTCCTAAGTAAATCTCATCTCAAATTTTGTCATTTAGATATTATTCCTTAGAATAAAAAATTACATCACAAAACGAATAGTAATATTGTCAGTTTATAACAGTTAAATGTAGAGATCTTCAGCGACAGATTTATCTAAATCTAAATTACTGTCTCTGATTTGGGCACAATCGCAATTTGAGATGATATTTCGCTGGCTTAGGATGAGTAGAATGTAACTTCTACTTACGACCTTAAAAGACTGGTACATTTTTTGAAATCTGCATCATCAGGCGCTCCTTATGAGCCTACGTTCATGAAAATCGGAACTTGTCATGTTGACCAAACTGAAGTTGTAAACGCTTGTTTTACCATAATTAAAGAGTAAATTTCAGTTACTTTTTTCTCATCTTCTCAAAATGTCGATTTTGTAATTACGACCTTCTCATTCTAAGCTAGATTTTTCTACTCTATGGGCAACAAAATTATTAAATTGGTTTTTAAAAGGCCCAATTCTGTATTATTTTTTTTTACACAGAAGGTGTTTAATATTTTTAAAAAATCATAGAAACTAAATATAAGTTGGCTCTGAAGAATTTGTAGCACTTTAAAATTGAGATTACCACCACTGGCGGAAGTTCAAAGTTGGCGATTGGTCATGGTTTCAAATGGGGACTAATTCGTGACTCAAGACGCATGAAACTATATCTCCACACAGAGGTCTTATTTACCTCTGTCAGTGTGTAGAATCATGAGATCAAATGAATGCCGTTTTACATCCAAAACTTATTATATAATTGCGATTTCGTCTGCTAAAGGTGAGTTTTTTCTTGAAAATAACGATCGGACATTTAATATGGTTATATTATATAGCCTAAAGTACATTCCAATATTTGTAAAAATATCCGGCAAGTACCGAGTTCGCTCTATCTTTAGCTGTTTTTAATTGATGCTCGACCAAATTATTACACTCGGTTGGAAACTGCATTTGGTCGAGTATCAATTCAAAAGAGCTAAATATAGAGTGAACTCCGTACTTGCCGGGTATGCTTACATACACGGAATGTACTTCAGGCTATGACGTCGCGCACGATGTTCCGTCTTTTTACGTTTTTAGGGTATGCGCACTGGAAGAAAATTGGTAAAGAGCTTAATTTTTATCGGATTTCTTTCAAATTGTAACTAGGAGTAGCTTTTAAAATGTACTTTTCGGCCATTATTTCAAAATAGACGAACGCCTTACTGAAAATTTATAATAGGCATTTTTCTTGAGATTTTTGTTGAAAAACGTCCTGTAACTGCGTCACATTTGTCTTGATGCAGTGTGCGATATTTCACTTTAAAGAAGTCGATTTAAGGTCAAATTTTACGGGAAGATACCATATGTGTTCGCAAATGAATAACTAACAAGATGGTATATTACATTTGAACGTGCAACGTCAAACATAGCTGTTGGTAATTGTTAAATAGTTTGTAAAATTCTGTAACTTTGCCACTTTTTGCGTAAAATATATAAAACTTCTATATAAAAATTCCTCTAGTCATTTTCATTTTCCCTGCAAAATATTGATATTTTGTACACTTTAAGAGAAATAATATGACATCAACGCAGTAGTGTAAAAATGGTTAAGAAAACGCAATTTTAATAAATACAACAATTTAATAAAAATACAAAAAAGTGTCACAAATTATTTTGACGCGACAGTAAACACGGTGGGGAATCACGTGGTTTCGATGGTAAGAGCCACCACAAAAATGGCGGCCAAATAGCGTCGACTTAACCCATATTTTGAGGTAAATATATAACATCGATCCTCGTTTACTTATGGACACCCGGCCAGCACGCAATGGCCTCTCCACTGAATCTTTTGGTACCCTACTTTCCACGATTGATCCCGTAGTTTCCTCAAACACTTCGATATTGTTCCGTAAATAACAAAACACTAGCGGGGTAGACCTCACGATAATGACGATTTTGACCATAATATGACCATAATTTTTATTATCTCCTTTATATCATCCGTATTTCATGCCATTACAAAGTGCGAACATTTCGCCAACAATTTTCAAACAAAATTACAACCAGAATGTCATATACTTCGGTTTTCTGAAAAATAAAACAGTCAATTTGCATGAAAGATAGGATCCACGCTAAGGGTAGGACGCACGATTGAACCTGGGCAGTGCACATTCATCAGTGCGGTCGGCAGTTTTCTACGGTTCTATCGATCGACATATGCGGAACGGGCACATAGTGTTCATTTATACAGGAAGCTTTATAAGTATCAGTATATCAGTATATACGGTCCATGTACAAGTGCATGTACGTAATTAGTATGCTTTCTGGCATATTTTGTTTATAATTGAATTTTATAAGCTCACACAACACAGTTGTAGTGTGTATATTGTCTGTCCTTCAGTCAGTCTGTTCGAAAGACGAATTCTAGTGAACACAACTCGACCTACAGTAACTGTTGTTGCCGGAGTTTCCCAAAACATTCTCTTGACATTTAGAAATAATAAGTGATGGATTGATTTTGCAAATTTAATGTAATGTGGTCCTTTGTCAACGGGGTATGTTAGTCTGACAGCTATTTATTTAAACAAATGATGTTGATGCATAAACAATACACGTTAAGTTAAGTTACCAATTTTCTAGGGCTCTTTTCAGCTGTTAGGCCGCCTAAGCACCCTTTGACTATTCAACTTCCCCTGGTCATTGGGCTATATATGGAAACCTACACTCGTGTCTCCCTGGGGAGACTATTTCTCTCCTGTGGTGTGGCAGCCAACATCGATCTGCGGCGCCCAGGAATAGACACTGCCCTTACAGGTACCATTTTACACCATGTTGGAGTGGAGCATGTGGGTCTTGCTCAGAGATATTAACCAGTGGTCCAGAGGGGGGTCGAACCCGGGACCTCTCGATCCCAAAGCGCGCGCCCTACCACTAGGCCACCGCTCCCAACATAATTCGTGTATGTGTGTCGATCAATGTGTTGCAGCAATATGCTTCTAATGATAGTACTGTTTGGTGTTGTTAATAAGCCCGTGTGAAATAGCTTGACTCTCCAGTTAATCGTATATGAATCGGTTATATTTTAACACATATTGTCTAATAGTCTATGTAATATGTCATCACGTTGATTTTTTTCTTTCACTTCTTTCAGAGCAATGCGTTGAAAAAGTCCCACAAAGTTTCAGAAACAGCAATATTTTACTACCTAATAAGACCATGAACATTGACAAGTTATAGAGCTGCCTAAATGGCATAGAGTCAGCATCCATATTTGATCTATTTTTACTTTCATCCTTTGAATAATCATCGCCAATTTAGTAGTTTGTGTGGTGAACAAAATACCCCGTTGTTTACGATCTGAAATCGACGGTTCGTTCCGAGGACAGTTCGTAAATTTCCATTATAAATCGAGGACGCATATATCGATGACCAGTTTATGCGAGTATACACGTGTAACTAAAAGCTAAATACCGTTATCCTCCGGTACCAATAATCGCCGGTATTCTATTGCACTTTATTGTATGTGGTATTCTGTATACTATTTCACGGGTGAATTGAAGGCTAAGTTGTTTCCATTAGGTTATAATATATGTACAGTATGAATATATTGAGACAGAATTGAAGTGTAGATGTAATAATGTTTTAGACCTGCCGTCCACTTAGACCCTGATGCTATGCGGAAGGGATGCCGATTACAGACTGCTCGTTTCAGAAAACCTTCGGGATCATTTATTAATAAAAATGGGCGGAGCCTTGTCATCGTGGTTGTTCGGCAAGTATTCGCGGATCGGTATGCAAATTGTATTGTTGTGGTATACACGCAGTATGCATGCCATAGCCTATCCGAAATAGACGAATGGTAGAACCGATCGTGCGGAAAGCCGGGTTGTGGTTAGACCTCCCGTCCACTAGACCCCTATGCTACGCGGAAGGGATGCCGGTTACAATGTGCTCGTTTCGGGAACCCTTCGGGATCATGTATCAATAACAATATGCGGAGCCGTGTCATCGTGCTTTTTCGGGAAGTACGATATTCGCAGTTCGGGGTAAGAATGGTTGCTGTACTCATGTACACGCAGTATAAATGCCGAAGCCTATCCAAAGTAGCCGAACGTATCGCGACTAAATGCCGTCAGTTCAGGAGTAAGTACCGAATGTTTCCCCCGACCGCGTGATATGCGGAAGGGTTTACGAATCGATGCCGATAGGTTGCCGAAAGGTTGTCTAGCTCGACCTATAGGCACACTGACGGCATCGCTTCAGCTGTCATTCGGAATATACAACTGGGATAATGTCGCGTAAATTTACGATGGTATATTTACGCAAATTCGTAAGTTAGTTTTACTATAAATAAACTACAATCACTCGGGCGTAAATTTACTTTTAACATTGGAGTAATCCAGGTTAAAGGGGTATATTTACCCGGCATAAAACATACATTTAGAAATGGTTTTATCATGTAGTGCGCATAGCGCAGTTGCCTAAGCTACTATGAATACGAGTTCTTCCGAACTGAATGAATGGGTTAGATTCCCATTCCGGTATTTTGAACTTACACTGGAAATAAAAAATAGTCGGTTGAAAGCGATAACTACTGTACCACTGCATTACACAGTCAAGTTCATAACATGATCGGCATAGTTTCCGTGTGTTAATCTCATCACTTCGCCGTTTTCGGGAAGCGTTCGACTTTCCATATAGAACCATTCGGGATGGCTAATGAATTCGAAACCTCACAGAAGGCGATGATGCGGAGTGAATGCCGATGGTTTACTGAAACTCTCCCAAAGCACTTCCAAGCAAGACCTTCGGCGTCCATTTTTTAAACTTTAAATCGAAGATTTTCGGTCCCGAAGTGTACCAGAGGCATCACTCTCATGTTGTTATAGGTATCTAATTGGTATGATGACATGCCTATCCATCTCGATCCGGTGAATTTCTGTTTCGAGAACCCTTCGGGGTCCTGTGTCGCCCTTTGTAACTATTCATGAGTTCTAATTGGTTGAAAAGTAACAGACTCTTTAAATCCGGGATTCCGAGTGGTAAAAGTTGCTAAAAGAGAAAAGACTGAATTCTAGGCGTCAGTTATAGCAAACTACATCGCACAGCTAGCAGCAGCTTTCCACAACATTCCACCATTACAAAATTATAACTTCTCATATTCCAACTTTTAGCCGTCAAGCGGCAATGCAAAGACTATTTGGTTAAAATAATGGTACCATAAATATATAATATAATATTTCAATTATAATAAATTATTACCAAATATCTCACAGCGAACATTGATATATCTCAAACGATAAATTACGACTGGACTAGCTGTTCAATTCCACATATATGAATGTTCATGCTATTTGTCTAGTCCGCATCGTTATGAAATTCTTCGTGTAATACCTAATTAGATATATTAATTATAATCTGACATGTTTGTAGATGAATTAGTACAGAGTAGGCCGTCATGTCACGGTTACAGTCAACTAAGTGAACTAATCGGTAAGCGTTCCATGCGATCGATAGAAGCATAGAAAGCTGTCGACTAATAGCATACTTGTATAAATGAACATTATGTGTCCGATCGATAGAACCGTAAAAAACTACCAACCGCAATGATGGATGCGCTCTGCTTAGGTTCAATCGTGTGTCCTACCCATAGCGTGGATCCTATCTTTCATGCAAATTGACTGTTAAATTTTTCATTAAACCAAAATTCATGATATTCTGGTGGTAATTGTGTTGGAAAATGTTGGCGAAATGTTCGCACATTGGAATCGCTTGAAATAAGGATGATATAATGGAGATATGGTCATAATATGGTCAAAATCGCCATTATCGTGAGGTCTATCCCGCTAGTGTTTTGTTATTTACGGAACAATATCGAAGTGTTTGAAGAAACTACGGGATCAATCGTGGAAAGTAAGGTACCAAAAGATTCAGTGGAGAAGCCATTGCGTGCTGGCCGGGGTGTCCATAAATAAACGAGTCTCGATGTTATATATTTACCTCAAAATATGGGTTAAGTCGACGCTATTTGGCCGCCATTTTTGTGGTGGCTCCTACCATCGAAACCACGTGATTCCCCACCGTGGTAAAATCCGAAAAAAGATTTCATATACAAATATTTCTTTATGATAGTCACTTTTCTTTTTTCCCGTATCCACATGTTATAATTATGATCATCATGCAAAGTGTACAATAATTAAAAAATAACTAAACTATATTTTTTATGATTTTATAAGCATTCTTCGTTTGCCACCCGGCATGTCACAAAATAGAAAATGGCGTATTTTTCGTAGTTAGCGTCACAGAAGCTAATATTATGTCATTACTATTGGATGATGCAACATCATTTCATAAAAAAGAAAGGTACTGTCTCATTGATTGTTATACCTTTATCAAATTGTCAAAATTTCAAATAACTACGGTACTTAATTTTGTCCTTGAGGGGTTATATTCGGATGTAAGGCGTTTTGTAAACTTTTTCTAGAATGTTAAAATTCGAATCATGACTCTAATTATTCATTATTATTTGAACTACGGTGTTATTAGATTTTAATGAATACTGAAACAAAAATATGATATTCATATTCCGTTTTCATGTCAGATTAATCATGTAAAATTTCATAAGTTTCCAAGCATAAATGCTAAAATAATACCATATTTTACATCGGCATTATAGCTTGTAAACTTTTATAATTTACGCTCTAAACATGACGTCGGGCATAATTGACGTCCGCATGTTCTGGCACACAGATACATAATTTAAAACGCATCACAATGAAAACACACGTGTATGATATACATATATTTTATTCATAATTTATGTTTAACATTACCTTTGTTTTATGAATGAAATCTTATCAGGGGGGGGGGCAAATACGAACACAAACACATTAATTAAAAATATAAGAAATATTGATTTATTAAAACAATCTAGTTATCAAATACATGTTGCATGACAATCGCTAGCTTATAGAATGAGGAGATTGTAACTACATTTGCATTACTTACGACCTATATAAGACTGCTCCACAAGGCGATACTTATAGCCTACTTTCGTGAAAATACAAAATTGTCATGCTGAACAAACTGATGTTGAAACAGCGTGATTCACCATAAGTAAAGAGGTTTTTTATTTCTCTAAATATCGATTTTGTAGTTACGACATTCTCATTCTAAGCCAGCGCATTGTTTCCTATATAGAGTAATAAAACCTATAGAGGTTATTTACGAGTAATAAATTAAAGATGAAGATTACTACTAAATTAAAGATCTTATTGTTGAAGAAAGAACCGTAAAACATTATTTAACCCGTTCTTTTTGTAAATACAAAATACTTTTCCGACGTTCTTAACAAAAATTATTTAATAAAATTATAAGTTATATTCGTATTCTTTTCAGTATTATTATCGTTGATATATACTTGAACAATGTATTCGATTAAATACACGTCACTTAAGTAGTTTTTTCAAGACAACGCGATGAAAATGACTGCTCGAATATTTTGACGTTAAATTTTACGCTTTCCGTGTGACGCTTCCACGACGCAACACCGTGCGCGACGTCTATATAATATAACCGTATTAAATGCACGATCGTTATAATCAAGAAAAAATTCACCGATAGCAGACGAAATCGCAATAGCTTTGAGTGTAAAACTGCATTCATTTGATCACGTGATTCTACACACTGTCTGTGCTATATCTTATACAATGATTGTATGTTCCAATGACCTTACTTCACTTATCATCTAAAATTAGAATCAGTCGTCGGCAATCATCGGTCATTTTCGGTTATCATCGGCTATAATCGGCAATCCTCGTCAAAGTTCGGCAATAATCGGTCATTCCGGTTATCATAAGTTATAATCGGCAATCATCGACAAATTTCGACAAATTTCGACAATCATCGGTCATTCTCGGTTATCATTTGTTATAATCGGCAATGTTCGGTAATCATCGGTCATTTTCGGTTATCATAGGGTATAATCGGAAATCCTCGTCAATGTTCAGCAATAATCGGTCATTTTCGGTTACCATAGTTTATAATCGGCTATCCTCGTTAATGTTCGGCAATCATCGCTCATTTTCGGTTATCATTGGGTATAATCGGTAATCCTCGTCAGTGTTCGGCAATCATCCGTCATGTTCGGTTATCATAGGATAGTAATGTAATCAGTTATCCTCGTCAATGTTCGGCTAATATCGGCAAAATATGAACACATTGTAGAACAAGTGTTACTACGACATAAATGTAAATTTAAATGATAATGTTTTGTAAATATATTATCGTCCGGCAGCTAAACTTTTATTCCTCCAATTCAGAAGAGCTACAGGTAAACTTTGTTTTTCTAGGTTTAACTGGGTATACCTGAATTAACAGTATTCACCGTTATTCTTTCGAATGGGATAGTTCTTCCATTAGCACTACTTATTGACTCGACTATACTGACCTATAAGACAGTGTACATTCGAAACTATAACTTCGTAGTAGATCGCGGAAAATAACGAAAAGTTCACACGAAGATAAGTTAGGGTCAGTTTTTGCCTTACTATGTAGCTCCATTGATTCAGTGCTCTTATCTTGTGGTTTTAAAATAGGACCTTCTCTAGTGTAGCATAAGGAAATATGTATTTACTTTATGTGTTCTTCGCCCTGTTCCTTACGGGTAAGAGTTTTTGAAATACTTATCAACGAATCAACGAATTACTGTAGATAATCAATTGTTGTCGGGGATTAAATTTCACGAATTTCGCGATTCACCTTCAACCACCAAATCAAATCCCATCGACTGATACGTTTTACCCTTGTAATTATTACCTGAAATGCTAAATCCACGAATTAACGTCCCATCGAAATGGTCTTTTTTTACCAAAACCCTCGAAATTTTGTTCCATCGAAATTAAATGATTTTACAATATATACTGAGATGTATCAGCGAATATATTTGATTCAGTACTTAGTTTGCTCGTTGTTTTAGATGCATGGTCCTTTACCATACAGAAAAAGAAAGTTGGCGTCGTTATATAGCGGAGCCTGCTTGCGGCTATTAG
Organism: Spisula subtruncata; assembly: GCA_963678985.1. Lineage (NCBI taxonomy): Eukaryota > Metazoa > Mollusca > Bivalvia > Venerida > Mactridae > Spisula > Spisula subtruncata. The sequence goes on from OY787677.1 coordinate 6,949,114, forward strand.
AGTCATATGAAGAAAGATTTTAATACGCGTTGTCAATTTATATAAACTGATATTAGACTCGTTGAGGAAACACTTTGAAGTACGACAGAGGCTCGTTCTATATATTTTCCCAAACTCGTTTAGTATACATTTACATCAATTGGCAACTCGTGATATATCCTCTACATATACCGTCGATTCAATAAGAAATACTAATGAGGGAACTATTACATAGGCTACGAAAGAAAAGCGTGGCTAACTTTTACTCATGTATAGATTAACATAGTTTACCTCACGGACGAGCTGATGCTTACAGCCGTTATCATTTTACCTAGATAGAGCTGTAAACGGACAGTATAATTGATATTACGCCAGAGAATAGATCGCTGGCCTGGGCTGGCCGCTTCTTGGCGAAGGTTTTCAAGTTCAAGGAGGCGCTCCCTATAATTTTGGTAGTTTAAATCGATTCAGGAATATTATACATTAATTGAGAATCATTATTGCTTAAACTCATCAAATCTTCGACGAAAAGCTCCCACTAGTTACCGAGAAAAAAAATGAAAATAACGAGCCAAAAAAGTCACGAGTTGTTTCCCTTTGACCTCATAATAATAATAAATCGCTGGAAGCGATAAATTATTATTGGTGTTTTGACCATACTTTTGAAATTATAGAGACATATTTGCGCATACTTTCTTCTGACAAATTTTGATAATTAATAGTGCTTTGTACATTTAGCTCATTTAATGTGAGAGTTGAAAAAAATATGCTAGTTATAGGGAATGCCTCTTTAATCCATCAGGCCATGAGATTATAATTTACCGTAACGGAAACTGTTATAATTGATTTAAAGGGTATAAATATGAGCCGTTCTCCAGGAAAACCGGTCTTAGTGACAAAAATTGTGAAAATATTGATGAATATATGGTTCAAAAGAGGAGACTCTTGTGAACAGATTCTGAAAATTTAAACAAATTATTCCATACACTTACAAAGTTATAGACTTTTTTAACCAACCTCTACCGCGTACTTTTTTTAGTGACGTCGCGAACGTCATTCTCTACGTTTTTGACGTAACGCCAACTGGAATTTCTAACTGGATAATGTTTTGACGTAAACTTTTAAAATTGTGGCACAAAATGGAATCATATTCTTATTTCAATAAAACGTGTCCAATTTGTGGGTGTTTGCTTACAGAGAAAAAATGCAAGTGTTTTGAGCAAATTAACCCTTGTTTTTTTTTATATGAGTACTTTTTAGAAAACGATCACCATAGCAACGACAGAAGTTATTTTAACACAATTTTAAAGAAAACTTGAGGCTAATGGATAGTACTATACTATCCAATTACTAAAATATTAAATCAAAGGATATGAGTTTTTTCTCATTTTAGTCATTTTTCTAAATCTTGTTGCATAATTACAATACAATGTCATTAAGCCCGGTTTTCCTGGAGAACGGCTCATATTTTGACAACTGGCGAAATGTAAATTTTGCTGCATATAGAGGATCTACCACGAGTTGTCAATTTATATAAATTTATATTAAACGAGTTTTGAAAATTAATATATTACTGAGTTTAATATAAATATATCAATTGACAACGAGTGATAGATTATTTATATCATATAACACTAAAAACGCAAAATACGCATCAAATTATTGAAAAAACACGCACATGTAGTTTACCTTATATCACACATGTTACGTATAAGATCATACTGCTTATTATTACGTACTCGCTATATACTAACCCGGATACAAGGAAATGCATGTGATATACGTGGGTTGTCACAGAATACCGTATAATCCTGTAATAATTTAAAAACTATCAAGTACTGTATGCCCAAATTATAATCGTCTTTTAGAGAAATTATTTCTTGACATACTAGCAAAGTTTCATGATATATCTTCCAAAAAAAAAGATCAAATATGACATCATCACTATGAATCATTGTATAAAAACTCGCCAAAAGATGCCAATGATTCTTATATATATTATGGCGCGATGCGGCTAAACCTGCTTAAGTATTATTGTCATTAAATAATTAAATTCATTTTTGTGATACATACATTTTTCGTGCTGACCGTAAACCGTTACCATCGGTTACAAATACATCCATTTATCGAATACGACGTATACTGATATAAAATAATTTCGTCAAATACACGTGCTATGGATGTAGAAATGTCCATGCAAAATTATATAGAGGATATTTGTATTTTTCCGTGTATGATCGGCTGATAATTTACCGAGTGAGCAGCTGATGTAATATTTTCACGAGGGGCGTAGCCACGAGTGAAAATATAAGTCAGCTGCTCACGAGGTGAATTATCAAACGATCATACACGGAAAATTACTAATATTCTATTTATTTCATGCTTCAAATAGCTAAAATGATGGAAATACTCCACTATTTACCTGAAATGTTTTGCATGACGTCGTTTTCCGCCATGAACGCGTCGAGTTGCAATCAAATAGTTCTTCTGCAATGGCTTCAATTTCGTCCATTTGTTTTACATTTATGTACGTATAATGTTCTGTTATTTGTTAAAGATTAAGAGAGCAATTGCAAATGCTTATTATTTTATTTTTGGCGGCGGGGAAATTTGTTTTAAAAAAATAGTCCGTTTGCGTGAAATTGTGTACTGTGAAATTATGAACAGTGAAATTATCGGGGAATAATTCATCGTTATACCGCCGTAAACCACCGATAAGCATGACATAAAAAACAATATCATTATATTGGAGTTAAATCAAGAATTATACGCTATTCAGTGACAACCCTCGTATGTTGATATTTCAGGCTATTGTTATGGAGAGACGTGTCACACAGCACATGATTGTCATCAAACCTCGTGTACCCATAGTAATGATCTAGTGTGCGACCACCACAACTGTATATGCAACATACGTAAGTCTAAAGTTTTCGTCTAGAGCATATCGCTGGCTTAAGGTGCGTACACTCAGTACGTTTTAATGTATTAGTCAAGATGTACCGTGTAGTTACGTGTAGTAAGCCATTACCATACATTTTCTCGAGATGTACACCTTCATTGTATCCAAGCGGTATGAGGGAAATTTATGTACACGTTGTAAAATGTACATCCTCGACTTATAGACCAATACTTACAAAACTTACTGTGTGTACGCACCTTTAGAATGAAAAGGTCAGAAGTACTACTTTCGAACTTATAAGACTGATTCATATACATGTATTCAAAAACAGCATTACAAGGCCCTTCGTGTGAGCCCAGTTTGATAAAGATTGGAACATGTTGAAATAGCTAGTCGTACGGTAGGAAAAGAGTAGTTTTCGGACATTTTCTTCTTGTTTTCTCAAAATATCAATTATGTACTTACGACATTCTCTTTTTTCGCCAGTAATTTGCCCTAATTGTTGGAAATATACTGCGCAATAATAATGGTAAAAAAGACTTTTTCAAAATTTCTTTCAATAGTTTTGCTTTGTTCTGAACTACTGAAATATGATTTACTACATTTTGTATTTGCGTCGGGTAGTATTATTGTTTATGAAGCGTTACATATTGATAACCAATTGTTTTAAATCATTTTGACTGTTTCGAATCATTAGCAACGGGATATATGACTTACGACGGGTATAGTAAGAGCATTCACACAGTATAAATAACTAACCTTAAATATCACCGGTATTGTATTACAATAATATTTTTTTATAATATTTGTTAAAAGACCAGCAATCATCGACCATCAGTTCTGTATGTACAACAAAATGCTACAGAAAGCCATCACATCTTAATCACGGAGCCTGTCAACAGGCTAGTGCTGCATATTCTGTATCGCCAGCTTAGATGGAAAGGCATACAGAATAACAGGTAAGTGCCGTGGATGAGTAAGTTTATCTGGCAAGGCGGAGGAATTTATCGGGTGAATCGTAGGCGAATCCGTAAATTTCCGCAGCTGAGTCGGATATGTATCAACCGGCGACTCCGCTTTAAAAAGAAGTCCGTCAGATCACCTGGTCACATGGTTACTTGACGTTTTATCACAAAAATTTTGCCGGAAATGACTGGATAATGTAACAAAGTAAGTCCACTGAAAACCATCTTTATTTAACACTTTCTTCAAACAAAAATGCGTCATACCAAAGACGAAATAAAAATGGTACCAGAAATTCCCTTGCTAGACGCTCAGAATATAAGGGAAACTGGCTTTCTCTTCTCTCATACCCTCGTAATGATCGATAGCATCAGGAATGAAGTGTCGAGAGCGAATGATAAAAGTTGGAAAAACTTGTTGTACAATCGACCTTAAAGAAATTTGTATAAACTAAATAAAACCTCCATTACTAAATCACATCGCATATATTTTGTAGAAAGCGGGTGCTCAACTAATCCATGTGAAAACCACTCAACCTGTCAACCCACATCACACGCACCTTACTATAGCTGTCAATGCCGTGTCGGGTACACCGGCGTACATTGCGAGCGTGAGTATGTTTTCTATACTATCTAGATCTAGATCTCTAATGACATGGTCCCAAAGAGCATTTTGTTTACATCGGCGATGTACTTCCGACTTAAATAAATTAGCTTCAGGAGGCATCGAGTACAGGGATATCACACATTTTCTAATGATTATCCCGGAGCATCCCGTAGACCACGATGACCTTTTTCCGATGCCGTCCGATGCCCATTTATTAAAAAAGGTATCAGATCACGATGGCCTTTTTCCCGATGCCGTCCAATGCCCATTTATTAAAAAGGTATCAGAAAATCCGACAGGGAAGGAAGCACTCAACCTAACCAGCCGAGCACAGAAATCAGAAACAACACAACTACCCTGATCAATGCCCACACATTGACAAAATCGGGAGTACAAAAATATCAGTGGGACTAAGGCATACGATGGCGTAAGATGGCAGATTGTACGTTTAAAAATGAATAATACGAACATCAACTATTAACTTCTGTTGTGTGGTCATTCAATATATTCGAAGACAATCCTTCTCATTTTATCATATTTATGTTTAAACAATAATTTCTTTTATCATTATAAACATCTATCTATAACCTACCATAGATACAAAATTATCTTTGATTATGCAACACAGTAGCATGCCATCATCCGCTGTATTACCATAGTAACGCGCTAACACCCCCGACCGACGTAACGTGTCCTTTTCACTAGTTCAACTAGTTATAAATTCCAAACTAATTAATTTACATTCCAATTGCCAGATTATTGCAGGATAGTATCATAGTATTTGGTGAAATTATTTAGTTGTTTGGACTTTTGAGTTTCAATTGAGAAGTATTTGATCTGTGCTTGTCACGTTTTCGTTTACGTCAAAATGTCGATGAATTTACGCAAGGAAATTCATGCAACTATCATATCGTCGTATTTGTCTTGGAAATACACAACACACACACATAAGCTGCTAATGTGAGCAAACGGGGAACATTTAATATTCAGTGTCACTACGTTTTAGTGGCAAAATCACATTTTTGAAGAGCAGCACGGTGTTAAAAGGATACTGCACGTTTGAGGAACGCCAGTCAAAATGTGCGAGGCGTTTCAACTTAGCATAAAACACTGAGTCTAGCTTAATCCTTATTTTTGAATACATAAATTGTTTCGGTAGCTATATTTAATAATATATAATTAAATTTTTTATGTTTTTAATTCCACATGAATGATATAATGCAATTTCGGGTTTACCATTTGAGAACTAGCAAAACGTAAATAACGTCGCTGACGTCAGAATATGTTTGCGTTGTGTGGTGGTTGAGGTAAGGTGATAGTTTTGTTTTAGCCAAATTTTCCTTAAAAGTGTATCGTTTCGGGTAAAGTTTTCTGCACTTGTGTCAGAAAGGCTGTAGTTTAGTGTGATATTGTTAGTTATTATCTGTGTCAATGTGTATCTAAATGACGAGTCCAGTCCACGAATTATTGAATGACCCTCGTATTAGTATTTAAAGAAATGAAATTTCTTATCAAGACAAATTAAGCAGAATTTAGAAATATCGTTGTCGTGTTTTGCATGTTTCGCAAAACATTGTTATGAAGAAATCGACACAGTCTGTGGTACACAAGTTCTGGATAAACCCCAAAGAGTATAAAAATCTAGGCTGGTTTTAAGTTGAGTGCTGCCTCCCCTGTCCGGTTTTCCTCATTTCCCTTTTTTAATACAATTGTTCATTTCGACAATTCCATGGGAGTAATCGACGCTTAATTCAGATCCAAGCGTAAGGGTATACTTGTATCTAAGTAAGATTAAAATCAGAGATTTCCCCAGGGTGTTTTAATGTCTGAGCCAAGTGCGCTTGGATTCCAAAATCCAGTTTGCCAGTGCAATAACGCTTAAAAAGTCAAACCTGAGGCATTAATATGCCTTACAGACAATGCCTTACATTCAAGAATGTGTTAATTAGTCGGTATCTGATGGATTTTTTTTTCTCAAAATATTGGACGGGACACCCCTACGGTTCCCACCCTTATTGCGTTTGGAAAAAAATCTGGGGAAATCCCTGAAATTGTCATACATCTGTAAAATTGTCAAAGTAACGTTTGTTCATTTCTTTCTTATAGATACCTACTGTGACAGTAGTCCATGTCAAAATGGCGCACATTGTTCCAAGTTATTACACGCTCCATTTTACCATTGTAGATGTCCACATGAATACCAGGGAACAAATTGTGAACGTAAGTTAAATTTGATAGACACGTGATCATTAAAGGGACTAAACTCCACATGTCGTTTTGTAAACGTTTTAATCACAAAACTTTGTTGTACGACTACATTAATTATTCTTACCACTTACGTTACGATCAAAAGCGCTATTGGTGAAAACTAACGAGCATTTTTAACCGTACGTTAATTAGGTGACGGCTTTGCACGGCATGTATACACTCCTATGCTATAGAATAACGTTGAATATACGTGTATATTTTAATGCGTTGGTCATGTCATAGGTTTTAAAGGGTTTCAATGTAATAAACCGACGTTATGCGATTAATTTTCTTCGAGATGAATAAATCCAGATTCGTATATAATTTACCAACTGCAGTTGAACGGTAAAACATGTTTGTGAATTTTCATCAATAGCGCTATATGTATTCGTTAAACATAGTTTTGTGATATATAAACGTCTATAAAATGTATTTTTATCATCGGAATGGAGTTAAGTCCCTTTAAATACTAGTAAGCAAGTATAGATTTGTAATTGTTGGTGTCAAATCGAATGTATATTTCATCGAGTGAACGGCTAAAGCAAATGTTTTACAATATACACATGTACATGCATGACTTAAAGAGGCATTCCCTATAACTAGCATATTTTTCTTTACAATCACATTAAATAAGCTAAATGTACAAAGCACTATCAATTATCATAAATTGTCTGAAGAAAGTGTGCGCTAATATGCCTCTATAATGTCAAAAATGTATTCAAATCACCACTAATAATTTATCGCTACCAGCGATTTATTATTATGTGGACAAAGGGAAACAACTCGTGACTATTTTGGCTCGTTACGGAAATATATTTTCCTTTTTTTTCGGTAATTGGTAGGAGCTTTTTGTTGAAGATTTCAGGAGTGTTTAAGCAATAATGATTCTCATTTAATGTATAATATTCCTGAATCGATCTAAACGATCAAAGTTGTAGGGAACGCCTCTTTAATCAGACCCTGACTTGTTTCCTTTTACGTGTATCAAATAGTTATTGCCTGAGCTATGTTCAAATAAAATAACGACAGCACAAAAATATCATACTAAAAAATCAGTGGTTAGTCAAGTTTTTATATTTCAGATGAAAAAATACTCTGGTTGAAGGAGAATGAAAAATATCAATTTAAAGTAAATTATGTTTACCTGTACCTAATAGAATGACCATTTGTGTATTATATAGTCAAGCTATAGTGCACCCAGGACAACGCGATGTTTATACACATTAAATATGTGGCGTATTCCAAATTCCGCCTCTCTCGTTTTCATGGGCACACTTAACAATTTTGGTCCCTCAAGACTTCAAACATCACATTTGCCAATTAGAAACTCCTAAATGGACGGAAATAAAAAAAATATATTTTTGGAACAAAAGGGCAACAGTAAAATATTACACAATGTCAATACATGGTTGCATCGTGCAATAATACCAATTTTCTATTTTTGGACAAGATGAAAAATATAAACAAATTCCATATAGAATGTCAGATTGTTTTTGGATGTTTTCACAATGCCAATGTATACTTGCATCGTATAAAACTACCAATTTTCTTTCTGGACAAGACGGTAGATCTAAAACAAAGTCTGAATAGAATGTCATCTTTTAATAATAATAATAATAATAATAATAATAATAATAATAATAACGAATTTATTTTAAGAGGCAACACAGTTGGGCAAGCCCAGTCTTCCCTGTGAGCCTCTATGGCAAAACATATTTACAAAGATAGTATGACATATAAGTAATAACAGTCTGAAGTATAACAACACAATATAAAAGTATTATAGGTGGATTTTTCAACATGTCGCAAAGTATTTTGCTGCAAAGTATTTTGCCATTGAATACTATTTGGACGGATGAGATGAAGAGGTATAATAGGAGTTCAACAATTAAATTATTATTTGTTGACGTGATTTTCTGTTATAGAACACAACATGTGCTCTACTAACCCATGCGTTCACGAAAAATGTCATCCAAGTTCACATCCTCCATATTATAGCTGTCAATGCAATTCCGGTATTATTGGACTGACTTGTAATGGTAAGTGTACCTTTATATCACATGACTTTCCTTGTATACAGGTTAGTATAGCCAGTACGTATAAAGTTATACGTACCACGTGTAGTATAAGGTATTAATTTTCCCCAATAAATCGATGCGTATTTTGCGTTTTTAGTGTCATATAATATAAAGAATCTATCATTCGTTGTCAATTGATATATTTTTATTAAACTCGTTCCGGAAATATTATTAATAAAATTTCCAAAACTCGTTTAATATAAATTTATATCAATTGACAACTCGTGATAGATCCTCTATATAGCACATGACTTTCCCTGTATCCGGGTTAGCCAGGACACGTCCATACTGAACTGGTAAGACTGAATGACTGATAAGACCAACAACACCAAAGGGGTTTTGTCAAAGGATAATTATACCGTAACATATCTATCTGACCAAGTGTTTTAGTTGATAAAACCTAAAGGCGACTACCTAGTTTTTATGATAATTCATTCGATAGTATAAAGGCTGCTAACACGGTTAAAAGATACACAAAAATGTATATTCGATACGGTCGCCTGTGGTCAATCTAACGGTATTTTCTATACATGCCATAGCAAGTTTAAAGGATTATTTCCAAATATGTTAGGCAAACTAAATATAATTTTATGTTAATTAGTTAAACTTCTTTGTATGTTAGATGTCTTTATGTTGCATTTATAATGATATGTATATGCACATATAATTATGTCAATGGGTGAGACTATAGTAAATAACAAAAATAAGTATGAACATTCAAATTATAATTTGAGTAAACACATAAGCGAATTCGGCTACCCATAGACCGATGCAGTGCGCCTAAATCGGTTAATCGTATCAAAAATGGGGACAGAATTAATAAAAATTGTAACAGTGTTACTAAAGTGATTTAAATTTGTAAAAAGAGGCCCTTTACCTCACTATGAATATTGTTCATTCTAACTTCAGATACACACTGTAGCAGTGATCCATGCCAACATGGCGGACATTGTTCCGCGAACGCTCATCCACCGTATTACCATTGTTCCTGTCCACATAATTTCGTAGGAACTAATTGTGAACGTAAGTAGGTTGGGCTGTGTCTGTCCACGTAATTTCCTAGGAACTAATTGCGAACGTAAGTAGGTCGGGCATGGTTTGTCCACGTAATTTCCTAGGAATTTATTGCGAACGTAAGTAGGTCGGGCAGGGTGTGTCCACATACTTTCTTAGGAACTAATTGTGAACGTAAGTAGGTCGGGCAGGGTGTGTCCACGTAATTTCTTAGGAACTAATTGTGAACGTAAGTAGGTCGGACTGTGTCTGTCCACACACTTTCCTAGGAACTAATTGTGAACGTAAGTAGGTCGGGCAGGGTGTGTCCACGTAATTTCTTAGGAACTAATTGTGAACGTAAGTAGGTCTGACTGTGTCTGTCCACAAACTTTCCTAGGAACTAATTGTGAACGTAAGTAGGTCTGACTGTGTCTGTCTACACACTTTCCTAAGAACTAATTGTGAACGTAAGTAGGTCTGACTGTGTCTGTCCACATACTTTCCTAAGAACTAATTGTGAACGTAAGTAGGTCTGACTGTGTCTGTCCACATACTTTCCTAAGAACTAATTGCGAACGTAAGTAGGTCTGACTGTGTCTGTCCACATACTTTCCTAAGAACTAATTGCGAACGTAAGTAGGTCTGACTGTGTCTGTCCACATACTTTCCTAAGAACTAATTGTGAACGTAAGTAGGTCTGACTGTGTCTGTCCACATACTTTCCTAAGAACTAATTGCGAACGTAAGTAGGTCTGACTGTGTCTGTCCACAAACTTTCCTAGGAACTAATTGTGAACGTAAGTAGGTCTGACTGTGTCTGTCCACATACTTTCCTAAGAACTAATTGTGAACGTAAGTAGGTCTGACTGTGTCTGTCCACATACTTTCTTAGGAACTAATTGTGAACGTAAGTAGGTCTGACTGTGTCTGTCTACACATACTTTCCTAGGAACTAATTGCGAACGTAAGTAGGTCTGACTGTGTCTGTCCACATACTTTCCTAAGAACTAATTGTGAACGTAAGTAGGTCTGACTGTGTCTGTCCACATACTTTCCTAAGAACTAATTGTGAACGTAAGTAGGTCTGACTGTGTCTGTCCACATACTTTCTTAGGAACTAATTGTGAACGTAAGTAGGTCTGACTGTGTCTGTCTACACATACTTTCCTAGGAACTAATTGCGAACGTAAGTAGGTCTGACTGTGTCTGTCTACACACTTTCCTAAGAACTAATTGCGAACGTAAGTATGTCGGACTGTGTCTGTCCACACACTTTCCTAAGAACTAATTGCGAACGTAAGTAGGTCGGATAGGATCTGTACACATTATTTCGTAGGAACTAATTGCGAACGTAAGTAGGTCTGACTGTGTCTGTCTACACACTTTCCTAAGAACTAATTGCGAACGTAAGTAGGTCGGATAGGATCTGTACACATTATTTCGTAGGAACTAAGTGTGAACGTAAGTAGGTCGGATAGGGTCTGTACCAATAATTTCGTAAGAACTAAGCGTGAACGCAAGTAGGTCGAATAGGGTCTGTACCCATAATTTCGTAAGAACTAAGCGTGAACGTAAGTAGGTCGAATAGGGTCTGTACCCATAATTTCCTAGGAACTAATTGCGAATCTTTCATGCAAAATATGTTCATAAGAAGCGCCTTTAGATAAGTACGAGTCTTTAGCAATTCTTCCAAGCCAGCGATATAAGTTTGGAATATTTTGTAATTAGGCCATACCAAATCGTTTCTTCGTTTAGTGTTCGAGGACGGATAGGTTTCAGCATCTCGGGAAGTTTTAAAACAACAAGTTTCATATTTATCGTACTTGTTTACCATCATGTCCCAGACCCCTACACATGAGTACATGTAGTATTATGATTGACAATGCATTAAAGCTATATTTCGATGGCTTAGAATTAGAAGGTCGTAACTACGCAATCGATATTTTGAGAAAACACGGAAAAACTGTCTGACATTTAATCTTTACTTATGGTAAAAGAAACATTTACAACTTCATTTTGGTCAACATGACAAGTTTAGAATTTTATGAAAATGGGCTCATAAGAAGCGCCTTGTGATGCTTATTCTAAATGTGTATGAACCTTAAAAGGTCGTAAGTGGCACTTACGACCTTCTAATTCTAAGCCATCGATTTGTTAGCCATATAATGATGAGGAATCAGCATGACTTGATTTTTTTCGAGTGTTTTGTTTTTTGCCCCCGGCTAGCTAGATAAGTTTTCGAACTAAGGGCGGGGCTCAACGTAGAAATGATTTAGTACGACCTTACATGTGTATCACTGTATACGTTTATAGGAGACATGTGTTCCAACAATCCATGCTACAACCAAGGTACATGTCAACTGAGTACACATCAGCCATATTATACTTGCCAATGTCAGGATGGTTGGACTGGGCAGCACTGTCAGGGTGAGTATTATTTAATTTCACAGCGTGTAAACCAAATCACTGTATGACTTATCTGATTGCTATAAAGTTCAACTTGTATCATTTATTGCTATTGAAAACACATGTACAATCTGATCACTGTATGACTTATCTGATTGCTATAACGTTCAAATTGTATCATTTATTGCTATTAAAAACACATGCACAATCTGATCACTGTATGACTTATCTGATTGCTATAAAGTTCAACTTGTATCATTTATTGCTATTGAAAACACATGTACAATCTGATCACTGTATGACTTATCTGATTGCTATAAAGTTCAACTTGTATCATAAATTGCTATTGAAAGCACGTGTTAACCAAAACACTGTATGACTTATCGGATTACTACAAAATTCAACTTGTATCATTTATTGCTATCGTAAGCATATGTAAAATCTAATCACTGTATGACTTATTGCCGTACTATGTTATTCAACATGTACTCCTTGTTACAAATGCCGGAAATCGGCTCTCGTTTGTACACAGCGAATATGCAGTGCCCTACAAACAATAAATATGATGTAGCCAAATTTTAAAACGTTCATAAATTATTCAATATCTTTTTAACTAACGGCCTAACTTATACAAGTTACTTTAACTGCATTTAATAAAGTGCGCCTACGATAACAAGAAAGCGGGAAACTTTGGAATAGTCATCAAATGTGGTAAAACCAAGCATGCACGATTTTCAGTGTTATTTTAGTTAATAATGGACCTGATGTGATTATTTAAGTAACCAACTTTGCAACAGAGGACCAATCCGGGCAATGGTTGTGAACATCACATTATCCTGAGCGCACTATATATTGTCGATTCAAAGATGTCTGTCATAACCGCAAAAATGTTCCATCTCTTAATAGCTAAATCCAGTAAGTATAACCGCTATGCTATAGGACCATTAGAGTTGTAATCCTATAAGTGTATTTATGAGGGTAAAATTCAATCCTGAGAAACCTGTAATAATCGACCTGGTTGAATGTTTGTTTACGCGGTTGTGACAGAGATCAACTATAAGTCTAACGCGATATTCTGCAATGTCAATATAAACAGAAATCACTGATCATTACATCGATTTAGGGAGAGCGGAAGTTTATTTTACTTGCTCACTTATATTCACCAAGTAAATTAAAATAACGGTAAAGCTTGGCAACATTGACATGAGCCTGACCGATTAGCATAATTTAACCGTCGATATATTGTCTACGTTTACAACACCGAGTGTATGTTTTCATAATCGGGGAGTATCACGAAGACGCTCGAGATGTAATACAAACACAAATCTGAAATGCCGATATTGCACGATTTGCTTGCGGTTATAGATATATATTTAAAGCAAAAACCTTGTAATATATTCTTGCATAAAGGTTAGGCTCAGGTCAAAATAGCCAAGCTATACACATAATCCCTTTTCCAATACCCTTATGTTGTCATACCTGATTCGCCTGTTTACTTTAAGTGGCACAGGTCCCAATACCGCGTTAGAGTTATACAGTATAGTTGATTCAAAGATCTCTGTCACAACCGTGTAAACAAACATTCAACCCGGTCAATTATTAAAGGTGTGTCAGGATGAAATTCTACCATCAATAATACACTTGAATGAAAACTCTAATGGTCCTATAGCTAAGTGGTTATACTTACTGCAATTAGCTATTTAGAAATGGAACATTCTAGCGGTTTTGACAGACATCTTTGAATCGACAATACATGAGTACACAGTCAACATTTTGCTTGTAGACTTGGACCAAAACTTCACGTGTAATTTCCACCCTTCGTTATGATAACTATAATGCTGACTTTATTTGCAGAAAATATGTGCTACAGTAAACCGTGTCAAAATAAAGGTACATGTCACCAAACTGCACATGCACCATACTACCAGTGTAGCTGTCACTTTGCTTGGAATGGACTCAATTGTACCCGTGAGTTTGTTTACTACTATATTGTTTGATTTGATATATCGACGGTACCGAACCAAAACCCGGCGAAAACTTTTTTTACAGCATCTGCTAAACGTCCCGCGCATTTCTGTCTTGTCGCCATTTAAATTGCCAATCGCGTTACTTAGATGGCGACAAGACAGAAATGCGCGGGACGTCTAGCAGATGCGAATGCTGCAAAAAACGTCGATATGTTTCACGTGTATAAAGTAGAGTAACAGAATGTATTCAGGCCGTAACACACATATATCACTGGCTTAGTCCGACTTTCAACCTTATAAGACTAATGTACATTTGGCATCTACACCATAAGGCGCTCCTAATGAGCATATTTCCATAAAAAAACCGTTACTTTTCATGTTTATACTAAACTTAAGTTGAAAAAGCTTGTTACACCATAAGTTAAGAATAATAATTGTCAGATTGTCTTTCTGTATTCTCAAAATATTGATTTTGTACAGACGACCTTCTCATTTTAAGCTACCGACATGTAAGACAAGATTGACTTGTTGAAAAAATGTCAATTAATGGTCCTCCGTAGTAAGTGGATGGAACGGTTGACGTCTAATCTGGTGTCCGTTGCCTATGGAAAGCGCTACCGAGCGACTGCATTCAGTTACTTCCCGTTCAATTAAATACAGATGACATGGATACCCTCCGTGGAAAGTGCTACTTAGCGCTTTGCTTAGGCAATCGACACCTGATATAGTTCAATTTTGAACCCTGAGCCATGACCTTTTCTAAAGACGATTCTTTTTGGGCGGGTAACCCGTGATTTATTGATTTCAATAGTCATTGTTTAAAGATATGATAGTTACAAATTTGATAATTTATCAATTGGCAATTTAACACAGTCAGTCAATGTCGTAACAAGCTTTATCGGCGAATTGATTAAACTTTAAAAGTGCAGTCACGGCTCAATGCTCGAAATCGAACTATAATAGTTTAACATTTAGTTTGACGTCTAATCTGTAAATACTTGAACCTAAAGTCCAGTAATGTAATTTTGACAGTGACGTAGCCGCTTACTGTGTAGCCACATGATTACAACCATGTCACGAACACGTAGAGCTTAGTTGAGAATTGAAATTAGCATAGGCCTCTATAATTGGTTTCACTCCATTATATTTGAATCAGACAAAATATCTTTACGATCACACTCAAACCACACACTGTATGTCCCAAAACCACGTCTGGAATTTTGTAGAAAATCACTAGCATATTCAGGACCAGTTATATGGAATAATATTCCATTGAATATTCGCCAGTCAAATTCTGTAATTGCTTTCAAAAGGTTATACCTATCATGGTTCTACTCTGGTGGTCAAATTTATTTAAATGTATCCGATAGTTTGTAAATAATGTGACTGTATTTCTGTATACATTTGATTTTGTGTTGTATTCCCAATGTATAGCTGGAATTTTCTGACTTGTCGCATGTCACCTTTTAGACCATAAGTAAACATAACAGCCTTACGGGTATTGTGCCTGAAATAAATGGTTCAGTTGTAACCATTAGGAGAGAATTTACTGTTAATTGTTGACCTCCTATTATACCTCTTCATCTCATCCATCCAAATAGTATTAAATGGTAAAATACCTTGCAACAAAATACTTTGCGACATGTTGAAAAATCCACCTATAATACTTTTATACTGTGTTGTTATACTTCAGACTGTTTATTACTTATGTCATACTATTGTTGTAAATATGTTTTGTCATAGAGGCTCACAGGGAAGACTGGGCTTGCCCAACTGTGATGCCTCTTAATATAAAGACGTTATTATTATTATTATACATGTAAAAATACGTACACACAGTAAGTTTTGATGTATACATCGTGACCTATAAGTCAAAATGATCTTTGTAGTTAAGTGTAGTACGCCTCTACCTTACATTTCTTCGAGACATACACCTTCATTGTAACCAAGTGATATGACGGAAATGCATGGGCTTGATGCACATATTGAAAAATGTACATACTCGACTTATACACTAAAACTTACTGTGTGTACGTACCTTAAACTGGACAACTTGACTGTATATTGTAACGTTATATCAACCATATTATTACTCTGCCTACAGAAACATTGTGTGACACTAACCCGTGTGCACGTGGATCCACGTGTGTTACTTTACACGATCAGCCATACTACCGTTGCGAATGTCCTCACAACCACTTCGGAACACATTGTGAACGTAAGTACATTATCGACAGTGCCAAACCAAAACCCCGTAACTCAATTTTTGCGGGAAACCTTTTTTGCAGGAACCGCATCTGCTAGACGTCCCGCCCATTTCTGTCTTGTCGCCATGTAAGTAACGCGAAGGTTTTCAAGTTAATCCATTGGACCATGTGCTTATAATTCTCCGTTGAAATTTATTTAAAGGGTATTGATTGACAACTGGGGCCTTATTCACCAACGTAGTAAGTCTAAAACATAGACTAAGACTTTAGGTTGTCAAATGTTCTATCGCTTATATGTTGTTATAAATGTTCCATTTTTGATATAAATTGGTAAACATATTCAGTGGATAACAACAAATTGTCACATAAAATTTCACATAGTTAAATCTAATTTCAAAGAAATGCCATTGATTATGAATAATGACATTTTTAAATCTAAGTCTGATTTTTAGACTTACAACGTTGGTGAATAAGGCCCCTGGCATAATGTCATTTATGTCCGCTGAAGTATGTCATTCACGTCTCAAATATCAATGATCCCCGATCTGAGAAAAAAGGGCCCTTAATGACATTGACATCAAATTGAGAAAATTCAGTTTAAAGTTACGTCATCATTTTCTGCGATGTAAAGAATTCGATAAAACACGTATTTTTTAAAAGTTATATTTTTATACAATCACGTATCGGCAGTTCGCCATCAAAATTTTTCAGAGTAATAATATCATACAACAATAAATGATTACGGATTTGACGCCATGACGTTAAAGTGTATACATTTTTGTAGACCTATATCTAACGGTCATTTAATGTCAAAATAATTACTTGCATCGTTTTTAGTATGATACTAGACTACCTTAATTGCAAATTAAAACTTTGAATGGGCTCCGTGTACTTTTATTCAATCGTCGAAAAATAAACAATTCGTATAATTTCATAGGGTGATCTAGAACACTTTCATATGAAAACGGACAATTCTCATGTCCAATAAATCACAGTGATAGTTTCTATTTAAGCTGAAGCGAAAATTATCTTATGGACATGAAAGCAAACTTTTTTTCAGTTTCTAATTTAAAAAAAAATATCGTCAAATATAGCTCTATACACTTTAATGTAACATACAGTGCCATAGATTATTCTTTTGTAAGCATAGTCAGGTCGGGGACTTGGATTTTTAATTGTTTCTTTGGCTTATGTGTAGGCAATGCTCCGTGTAGTTGTTTTGTGGTGTTTCTGATTTCTGTGCTAGGCTGGTTTGGTTGATTGCTACCTTCCCTGTCTGATTTCCTCATACATTTTTTAAGATAATTACTTCATAAAGAAGGTTCGAGCTAACTTCTGAGCATGCGTTTACAGTATGTACTCATATGTCAGGGGTATTGAAAGGGCTGGTTTGGTCGCTATGGTTACCAAGCATATAATTTTTAGGGTCACATTTGGCTGTGGTGTGTTGTGTTGTCTTTCCCTTTTTGCTGTTGTGGTTTGTTCAGTTTGCTGGATGGGAACTTGTAAAAATTGGTCACTGTGCGGTAATGCCTCGTTTGGTTGCTAGGGTCATGGTGTTTGCATATTTTAGAGCTGCATGTTTCGAGAAATATGCTATGTTATTGCCCGTCCCCTTCCCTTTTTCTCTTGTCCAGTTTACTAGGGAAGAAGTTGTTAACGTTATGTCTTTGCGCATGGTGTTCGATATTATTAACGTTAGGTTACTTTCAACGGTGTTTTTAATTAGGTCACCTTGTGGTTATACCCCATTTGATTGTTTGAGTGACCTTTTTGGCATATATTTGTGAAACTAGGTCGTCCTGTGACGGGGACTTGGTCAAATTGTTGTTCTCTATGGAATCTAGACCAAGTTCAAAACTGGGTCATGTGTGGTCAAAAACTAGTTCACTAGGTCAAATCTTAGAAAAACCTTGTATTCACTCCAGAGGTCGTGGTTTTCATCCAATCATCATTAAACTTGATCAGAATGTTGTTCTCTATAAAATCAAGGCCTAGTTTGAAACCGGGTCATGTGGGGTCAAAAACGAGGTTACTAATTCAAATCTTAGAAAAACCTAGTGTTCACTCCAGAGGTCACCATTTTGATCCAATCTTCATGAAACTTGGTCAGAATGTTGTTCTTTATGAAATTTAGACCAAGCTTGAAACTGGGTCATGTGAGATCAAAAACTAGGTCACTAGGTCAAATCTTAGAAAAAACATTGTGTTCACTCCAGGGGTCACTGTTTTGATCCAATCTTCATGAAATAAGGTCATAATGTAGGTTGTTCTGATACCTAGACCAATGTACAACAGGTGAGCGACCTAGGGCCTTTCGGGCCCTCTTGTTTTGGTATCTTGGGATCACAGCTATTGTTTTTTTTATTGCGTCAGATAATGACGTCATGTTCACATTCATTTACAGACAGAATATGTTCAGGTCATTCGTGTTATAATGGAGGAACGTGTGTTCCAAACAGTCAGACCAACAAATACACGTGTACATGTTCTATAGGATACAGTGGTGATCGTTGTCAAGGTAGTATTGACTTACGTATCTTCTACTACTGTAAAATCATTCATTTTCGTAGGTAGTTAAATTTAGTGGATTTTGTAGTTCAGAATCAACCACGAAATCAAATCCCATTGAATAATTCTTTTAACTTCTATATTTATCACATGAAATGCAAATTCCACGAAGTAACGTTACATCGAAATGGTTTTTATCAAACCAACGAAATATCGTCTCACCAAAATAGTCTTTATTATCACACAAAGAAATTGTTTCCTATCGAATTAATGATTTTACCGCATATTATGGTAAATAATTGATGATATTATTTACCGACTTACCCTCTTAAAATATGACAAATTATTTCATGGTGGAAATATATTGCTGATACATAGGTCCCGGAATGATACTTCTTTACAGTTAGTTTTGGGTGATTAAGTCGAGGATGTACATTTTACTATGCTCAGTACATCTAGAAACGCAACGTTTTCATCCTTGATTTTTTCTTACTTTGGCTATTGTCCGCATTTTATCGATCGGGTTACGTAACTTCCGTGCGTCAAGAAAATCACAAAACGCATGAATACCACGTGCACCATTTACGCATGGCATTGATAACTTTTGGTGTAAATTGCTTCGAATCCTTTGTAAGGTTTGCCAATGGAAAGAAAATCACAAAAGAAAAGTTCTAGGCTTCGGAATAAAAACGGCAGGATAGTCAGAACATGGGTGAAAACGGGCGATTCTGATGCCTATGACGGGGACGTCAAATGGGAGGTTTCACTTCGGCTAAATTATCATGAACCGGCAATGTTTCATCTGGGAGACACTCTACTAGCACGTTGGCACCCCTTACAACCACCTGCCTCCAGGTGTACCATCTCTATGCAAAGTTCACAACTGATCCATACACTTCTAAATTACTTGTTGGTCGTCATGAATATGTAATCAATCAATAATTAATCAATATTTAAAAAAAATACGTAAAACAACGATTCTGAAAAAAAATAGGATTTTACCAATTTGTGTGTCGTTACCTATTAGGCGCTCTATACACACAAGCACTGTGTAGCAACGTTAAATGTCGCATCGACGCTAAATGTCGCACTTGACGTTAAATGTCGCAAGGCTGACGCTAAATGTCGCAACCGACGCTAAATGTCGCAATTCCCCCTGACGCTAAATGTCGCATCTGTGACGTTAAATGTCGCAACAAACTGGCCTGACGTTAAATGTCGCAACACTAACGCTAAATGTCGCAATCCTTTATATACACTATTTTGTAGTATTACTGTTCTAGTTTTGGTTCAGACGTATCCACAGTTATTAGGGGTTTACTCAAAGGGGTTCGACACTTAAGCCTGCAGTGATTAAAAACTTAAAAAAAAATATTTTTTTTTACTTCTACTGTGTATATTGTATGAAATATAGACATTAGAAATTAATAAAAAAAATTGAAAACAGTTTTTAATTACTGCAGGTTTATGTGTCGAACCCCTTTAGGTTTACCGGATGAACCATTTTTTACTCGTTATACCCGGTTCAGTGAACTCTCGTACAACCGTAACAACACTGGATCGGCAAGACGAACCGTGGTGAACCGTGATACTGTAATCAAACTGGCAAAAGAGGCCTGTTTTAAGCCTTGTTGAGTCATCAGGAGATACCGGGAGGAATGGTCAATATTTCAACAGAATCGAAATATGGAGTCAAAACTGGGTTACAACCGGGGTTACACCTTAGCTGTACCGCGATGTTGCATTCCGGTACATGTATCAGTACGGATTATCTCGGTGTATCCCGGTTCTGAGCTGACAGCAGAGACCTATTATCACTGTGCCGGTTTGGCATTCCCGGTTTGTCCCGTTGTATGAACCTTTGAGACATCGTGAACTTCTTAGTCGTTTTAGGCTAACCTTGACGAACTGTGTTGATCCGACCGTATGACAGCGTACAGTATGGGTTCGATATCCACTTCAGGTGCAAACCAAGTCTGATATTTTTTATTATATGTATTTATTACCTGCGAGCCTTGAGCGAGCAGGTATATTGGATTGCCTTAAGTAAAAAGGCAGGGAAGAACCTAGTATATACCCGAATTATGGTTATATACGGTAATGCTCGGTAGAACCCCGTTTCGTTACGGATGATACATAATTATACTTGTTTCATCACGACCAAGGTGTGTGAAGTTGCAGTAACCGAGTATTTGTCGAACAATGCCAAATACAGTAAATAATTATGTAAATCGTAGTTGAAATTCTGTTCAAATCAGTTTATTTGTATTTACAAAAAGTAGTAATCAAACACACACGAAGAGTTACTTAGAGGATAATGCACGGCTGATTAGGGCGGGGTCTAGATTATCAGCCCGCAGGAAGCATAATGGCCCGAGTGGCTTTAGCCCGAGGGTCGTTATCAATCGGAACGGTCCGTACGGCATTTTTACGGGATGATTCATAAGATTGTCCGAAGTTTTCCGATTGGGTGATAATGCGAACCGAGGGCCGATTATCAGGACCCGCCCTCTACACCGTGTATTTAGAGGTTAATCATGACACTAAACAGCCGATCAGGGAGGCGATACTCCGACCGGAAAATCAGTAATCACCTCGTGTGCTTCAGCCCGAGAGCGATTATTCATTCCAGGCGGCTATCAACTCCTGGCCAGGCTCTGAAGTGTATTCAAGACTTTAATTAAATTGTTCGATTTCATAATATCTATGGATAACAACTAACGTAAATATTACTGATTGAGATAAACAATAAGGTTGTAACCAAGCCTTTTTTGAAAATGCGCTAAGAGTAAATAAAATTGGCAAAGAAATCTTGCAAATAAGCAACGTATTGTCATTTTTTGTTCCAACGTGACGTCATGTTAACTTGGATAACGTAACGTGCACCCGTTCAACCGGTCCGATTACGATTATGAGATTGCGGACCGGGCGGATAGGCGATAATCAATCACGTGATGGTCATAATCAGTCTGAAATAGTCTCATTTTTGTTATTATATATAGTAACAAGTGTATTAATTAGAGGTTAATACACGACACAGCCGGGCAGGGAGGCGTTAATCCGCCCGGAAAATGAATAATCACATCGAGGGCTTCAGCCCGAGGGTGATTATTCATACCGGGCGGATTATCAACTTCCGGCCAGGCTCTGAAGTGTATTAAAGTATTTAATACAATTGTTCGATTTCAGAATATCTATGAAGAACAAATAACGTAGATATTACTAATGTAGATATATAATAATCTTGTAACCAATAAAATGCACTTAGTGTGAATAAAATTGGCAAAGAAATCTTGCATAAGAGCAACGTAACGTCATTTTGGCTCCAACGTGACTTCATGTTAACATGGATAACGTAATGTGCGCTCGTTCAACCGGTCCAATTATGATAATGAGATTGCGGACCGGGCGGATAGGCGATAATCAATCACGTGATGGCAATAATCAGCCTCAAAAAGACTTATTTTTGTTACTATATATAGTAACCAGTGTATTAATGCCGTTTATAATACATATTTTACTTCTAGGTCAAGGTTTTAAATTCCCAAACCACACATAGTATGTTTTGTTTCTATTTTCGTGTTTCCTTTTGCTTTAGAAACGTGTTATTCGTTCTTCATCTTGGAATCAAATTATAGCGACGTCACTTACGCGCCATTTTACGTAACGTAATTCTGTTGTGCGGGCCGTTATCTGTAATCGGCCCTCACGTTAGGGCCAGTTACGTTATATTGACACACATCATTTGATCAAAATGTAAGTCATGTTGGCAACTCCATTATTATCTTTTCAGACAATCTTATATCAGGACCTGTTCTATGAATATACGTATCTAAACTCCCTGCGTATATGTTAGACAAAGTGTGTCAACAGCTTTTATCACATAAACCATGGTGTGGGAGTGTAATAAAGCCCATTACATAAAAACGATATTACACTACTGAATAATTAATGATAACTATGCAAATGAGGCGTATTCATACGCACTGTCAAAAAAATAAACAAATATGGCCGACCATGATTTTATCGTCAGCTGTACAGGTAAGATCGATAGACAAGGCAAATCTGAAAATCATGCAAAATTTACAAACTTAAAGGCAATTCAATTCAAATATAATAAATAAACACAAACCTACATTTATTTATTGAACATAGCATACTAGGCTAATTGTTCCTGCACGATTTTAATGCATTTTGAGTTTCAAAATCGCATCTCTTTAAAATTCATCAATCTCATCCCGGATATTCGAAGTAGTTATGACGTCACAAAACATAAACATGACGTCACAATGTACGTGACGTTTCCCGTTTTTAGTACGAGTATGTTCCCCTTACCTAACAAATTTCAAGACTGGATAGGGCCTAGTAAAAAGGTCTGTGACGTTATTACCGTTTAAATATACCCGTCTTGGCTCATTTTCATTTTCAACATTGAATTAAATGTCATTGAAATAAAGTCACTGTGTTGCACTATGTTTAGATGCTCATTTATTCATAACCGCATTACTCACCTCAATATTCTTCTTTCTTAAGGGGAAGCGGGTCTACTATTTTTAGTTTTCTACATTTAAATGGCTTATTTTGTTTATGTGATAAAAAGAATCTTACATTCGTGTCTTTCCATATTGAATTTATAAAACTCGTTGGATAAAAGTAATAAAATACTCGGCAGAGCCTCGTATTTTATCACTTTTATCCAACTCGTTTAATAAATTCAATATGAAAAGTCACTCATGTAAGATCCTCTATATATATTCTATATTTCCAAGCTTAAAGAACGTAAACCAACACGAACACTGATCGACTAACTTTTTACTCCGTTTAAAGGAATATCACGTTCAGGGGCAGTTTAAAAGAATATAACGTTAAGGAGCTGAACGGACAAATAACAGTGTAGCAATACCACGTGACTTTTGGGTAATATGAAACCTTTTTCATCGGCTTGACCGTTTTTTCAGCACCTTGTGAAACCTATATTTTTCCACGGTTTCACAGGTTCCTGGACAAAACAGCACAGTCGCTGAAAAAGATTTTATATTCATGGAAAGCAAATAATATTCCCTTTAGCGTGGTGAATATTTCATTGAAATCGATAAATAGAATAAAATAAGTATGGCATAATTTTGTTTTTCACTGTTGACAAATTTCGCCTTGAAACTGTAGCCAAAAGACACGTGGTATTGCTATCCTGAATAATGCGACAAAGAATTGCAACAATAAACAACGTGTAAAGAACGAAAAATTTTATACTAATTATACCTTTATTTTTACATAAAGCTTTGTTTCTACACGAATGGAAATAAAAATTAGTAAACATAACTTCAATACCGTGTGTGTTGCCACAAAAGAATACAAAATTACCAAATCATTCTGGTTAAATGTAATAGTCCAGACGAGAGTCACCTAAACCTTGCTATATAGTATTAAGTTTTTTTTATTTTTGTTCTGAGTTGTCCAGATATTGAAGGTCTTAAAACCGTTTGATGACACTCTGTCATCATTGGGGAACTTTTTTTATTTGGGGTTAAATATAGCCTCTGAAATGGCGATTTTAACGATTAAATACGGACAATAATTTCATATAACATTTGTACTACAGTCAAAATATCTGCACATGCGTGTTTATATTGAAAGGGTTTAAACACGAATAATAAAGGAACTGTATAAATTAGCTGGGTTTCAATAAAATGCATAATTTCAGCTGTTTATTTGTAATTTACGTGACCAAAATGATAAAATACAAGAACAATCGGTACAAATAAATGTTTAATGTGATATCAAACATGGTTTTTACAATGAAGTAGGTTTTAAGGAATTTTAAGTAATATTCAACCTAAAAAATGTCCAAGACATCATTGCATGTAGAAAAGTACGTGTAATATACGTTACCATTAAATTATTTTTATGCAAAGTATGAACTATTATGTTTCCTGCTTGTTCTGGGTTATCAACATGATTTGATTGATGTTTTTTCTTGGAACACATCTTTTACATTGGGCAGGTCATTTAACTTCTTAATCAAACTGTGATTTACGTGACCATATGTTACCAAATAGAAAAATGCATACTATTATGTAATATATTATGCCGTTAAAGTATTTAAGCAATTTACGTCTGGAATTTTATGCTTTTACTCATTCTGTGTTATAAGTTTTCTTTCGCTAAATCTGTTTTAAACTATCACAAAGCATTATGGTAAATTGATTTCTGATTGAAATAGTGATTTACGTGACATAATGCAAAACTTCACAGTTAACCGTATAATCAAGATGTATCCATCCAGTTTGTCAATATTTTAAAATTTACTATGACATCATGATAATGACAAACTAGATGTATGTCTGAACTTATTATAACAGTAAGTAATATTTGTAATCAATTACCACATGTTTGTATTCCCCATACCGGTACATGTTTACATATAGACTTGACACAAATCACCACGGTTTGATGAGCTATTAAAATCAATATCCGCCAAGATTGATTAAAATGATAATTATGCTTTCAAAAAATAATCACATAAACGTCTCCACAGTTTGACTAGATACTAGTAATTTTCAAGCATGTAGCCGTTTACATACATCTTCGTATCAGGATTATAATAAGCAATAGAATACTAGTACATGCAAGCACAAATAAAGGTACACTAAATTAGAGTTAGACATTATTGTCACAACCACATTTTGTGTAAAAAGTTTTCTAACTTACATCAATCATTCTCAACACCTAATTACTGGTATCATTTATCACCACGAGGTTATGAGAGAATAGAAGCCAGTAGATTTCCTTTAATGCTCTGCGTCAAACAAGGGAATTACAGTAAACACCATTTTTGTTTCGTCTTTAGTATATATGCGAACGCCCTACGACATGGCTATCGAGGAGGCAATTCAAGTGTTTTATATTGATGCCATAGTAACATTGTCGGCTATCATGACTAGACAGAAGGACATTGCTGATTCTGCCTCTACCCATTGCTAGATCCTTTGGGACTTGGTTCTAATTAGCTTTTCCACATTAATGTATGTATGTGTGCCCGCTTTACATTCTATCGAAATACCTCATATGTGGGGTTATTTTGAAACTCTTGGCGTGGTAGCAGAAGACTCCCCTACCTTTTTTCCTCAAACAGGCTGGTGGACGGTTGAAGTATCACCACCGTTTCCATATCTCTTGTCATGGTATCAAAATCGACACACAGTACGGTTACCAAGCGTGGTTTCAAAATGTAACGGAGCAGACCTGGACCGTAATACTTTTAGAGTAGTAGCTTTACCTACCCATAAATAGGCAGAGGCGGTGTCCCAACTTAACAAAGCATGTGACGCTAGAATATCTGGAGTTTAAAATATGACTACATTTTGTAATGTTGTTTCTCTTATGTCGACTGAAGCACTATATTTGACTTGGAAGCGACGCGTGGTAATAGGGCGAAACAATTACATACTTTTTATAATTAGGTAAATTCATCTGTTGTCAATAACGATGCTACTACCAAACAAAAAGCAACCATGACTGTAGATGGCAACAAGAAACAATTGTTGAACAGTAAGAAGTACAAACACTGTCAAATGAAGCACTACATCTTGATTTGGTGAAACTGCACAAAACCATATACCCATTAAATTGGACAATAACATCAGAATACTACACCACGATCTCAAACCATCTGACGACGTTTTTAACAAAATATGGTTTCTTACGCGCATGAGGGGAAAACTGACTAAATATGATAATACATAGTAACATTGTCTCTATATACACAATTAACTAACTCGCTAGTCAGACATCGCCCTTCAGTTGACATTAGAGAAACAGCATTACAGAATGCAGTCATAATTAGAGATCTTCTAGCGCAAATTCAGAGATAGGTAAATGTATGTAAGAATTACTGCTCTCAATGTATTACTGTCTAGTCAGGTCAACCACATTAGGCTACCCTACAGTCAATGTTGATGCAATTATGAAGGAAAGCACTTATGATGACAACAGACAATGTGACTATGTTACTACCAGACTCGAGCTGATCAAGTGTACAGTCATGTCTAACTGGTCATTGTAGATGTTACCGTGCTCAAATGTACTGCACATTATTTTGTGCGTGTATGGGTCTATCACTTGTAATAATTCCGAACCTAAGTTGTTGTTAAACAGCTAGATGCTTGAAAATTATCTTGTCAAGCTGTAGTGATGGTCCCGTGAGTTTCACTCGAAACTATAATTATAAAAAAAAAGTTTAGTTCAGATATATATTGATTCAAATAACTAGTCAAACTGTGGTGATTTGTGTCAAGTATACGTCAAACATGTATGTGGAAATGAAACATGTGTTTACGTTTTACAAATATCACTTACTATAGTTATAAGAAGTTCCGATATACATCAAGTTTGCTATTGATACGGTGTCGTTGACAATCTTGATTGATTCTTCTTGGTTATACAGTGAAGATTGGAGTTTTGCATAATGTCGCGTAAATCACTATATTTGTATTTCAAAAAGAAATCAAGTTACAGTATTGCTATGCGATAGTTTAAAACAGATCTATCATAATAAAGCATCGATCATCTCACTCAAATTCAGAATTAGTAAGAGAATAATATTCAAGACTTAAATTACTTAAACACTTTGATGGGAACATATATTACATTACTCTATGTATTTTCAATGTACTTTCTATGTGGTAACATATGGTCACGTAAATCACATTTTGTGTAAGAAGTTCAATTACATGTCAAATATTTTTAAAAGATGTCTACCAAGAGAAAACATTGATCATATCAGTTTGATAACCCAGAATTAATAGAAAACATAGTCGAACATACTTTGCATATAAATAATTTAATGGTAACGTATATTACACATACTGTTCTACATTCAACGTTGTTGTGTACATTGTTTATCACTAACCATTCCTTTAAACCTCCTTTATGTTAATGTTCATGTTTGCTATAACATTAAACAGCTATTAGTACCGATTATTCTTGTATGTTATCATTTTAGTCACGTAAATTACACATAAACTGTTGAAAATGTGTATTTTTTTTAAATCCCGCTAATGTATACAGTTCCTTTAGTAATCATGTTTATTCCATTTCGACTAAAACCATAGATGTGCTGATATTTAGACGGTAGTACAAATGTTATATGGAATTATAGCCCGGATTTAATTGTTAAAATCGCCATTTTGGAGGCCATCTTTAACCCCAAATAAAAAAAGTTCCCCATTGATGACAGAGTGTCATCAAACGGTTTTGAGACCTTCAATACCTTGACAACACAGAACAACAATAAAAAAAACTTAATACTATATAGCAAGGTTAAGCGAAAAATCACCAATCCTCGTCCAGACTATAAGACAAGAATAATGAACGTAGTAATAAACCAAGTAATGGTACAGGGTATATATCTATATTCGGCTAGTCAGTGCTTTCTGTGGATAGCCCGATGTTGCTCTGGTAGTTGACGAAAAGTATTAACATGTACATACACACGAAGAAAGCCAATAGTGCCGTAAACTGTAGAAATATATGCACATGTACGTGTTACAACGTATGTCCTTTCGCATGCATATACCTAAATAGCAATGCTTTCTATGGATAGCCACATATTATAACTGGTATACAATTCTCACGTGTGTCACAAAATTTGTGAGAAAAATACCTACGCATGTAGAACAATAGTGCTAGAATAACGAGGGTATCTGCCACAGTATAATTAAATCATATTTGGTTATTTCTTAACGTACATATAAATTGGATACATGAGCACAATAACTAATACCGTGGACGCCTATACCATATTCCGTTGATTGTATACCAGCCATAAAATGTGGCCATCCGCAGGAAGAGCCAGGCATTAGCCCATGAGGAATGTGTTATCACGTCACGGATTGCTAGCACTAACCCACTGCCAGGCCCAGCGATTCTCATAATTCTTCTGACACTAATAGGTGACAGGGACAAAGGCAAATGATGGAACCGGTCAGGGTTGAGATACAACCGCGGAAGTGGTGTCTTGCTCACAATATCTTTAATCAATCTATTATGTAGACCCCGCCCTAATCAGCCGTGCATTATCCTCTAAGTAACTCATCGTGTGGGGTTGAATACAACTTTTCGTAAATACAAATACTAGTAAACTGATTTGAACAGAATTTCAACTACGATTTACATAATTATTTACTGTATTTGGCATTGTTCGACAAATACTCGGTAACAGCAACTTCACACACCTTGGTCGTGATGAAACGAGTATATTTATGTATCATCCGTAACGAAACGGGGTTCTACCGAGCATTACCGTATATAACCATAATTCGGGTATATACTAGGTTCTTCCCTGCCTTTTTACTTAAGGCAATCCAATATACCTGCTCGCTCAAGGCTCGCAGGTAATAAATACATAAAATAAAAAATACCAGACTTGGTTTGCACCTGAAGTGGATATCGAACCCATACTGCACGCTGTCATACGGTCGGATCAACACAGTTCGTCAAGGTTAGCCTAAAACGACTAAGAAGTTCACGATGTCTCAAAGGTTCATACAACGGGACAAACCGGGAATGCCAAACCGGCACAGTGATAATAGGTCTCTGCTGTCAGCTCAGAACCGGGATACACCGAGATAATCCGTACTGATACATGTACCGGAATGCAACATCGCGGTACAGCTAAGGTGTAACCCCGGTTGTAACCCAGTTTTGACTCCATATTTCGATTCTGTTGAAATATTGACCATTCCTCCCGGTATCTCCTGATGACTCCACAAGGCTTAAAACAGGCCTCTTTTGCCAGTTTGATTACAGTATCACGGTTCACCACGGTTCGTCTTGCCGATCCAGTGTTGTTACGGTTGTACGAGAGTTCACTGAACCGGGTATAACGAGTAAAATATGGTTCATCCGGTAAACCTAAAGGGGTTCGACACATAAACCTGCAGTAATTAAAAACTGTTTTCAATTTTTTTTATTAATTTCTAATGTCTATATTTCATACAATATACACAGTAGAAGTAAAAAAAAATATTTTTTTTTAAGTTTTTAATCACTGCAGGCTTAAGTGTCGAACCCCTTTGAGTAAACCCCTAATAACTGTGGATACGTCTGAACCAAAACTAGAACAGTAATACTACAAAATAGTGTATATAAAGGATTGCGACATTTAGCGTTAGTGTTGCGACATTTAACGTCAGGCCAGTTTGTTGCGACATTTAACGTCACAGATGCGACATTTAGCGTCAGGGGGAATTGCGACATTTAGCGTCGGTTGCGACATTTAGCGTCAGCCTTGCGACATTTAACGTCAAGTGCGACATTTAGCGTCGATGCGACATTTAACGTTGCTACACACTGTTCAATCGCATCGATTGCACTTTATTAAAACAATGTTGCAATTCAATTGTTCATGGAATAAAATATCATCAAGGAAATACAGTTTGGTTGTCAATCATAAAAAGTTTGAACAAATGTTGACAGTAACCCCAGTGTTGCGTTTCTAGATGTACTCAGTATATATATACATCATGCCCATACATTTCCCTCATATCACTTGGTAACAATGAAGGTGTACATTTCGTGAAAATGTATGGTAGAGGCGTACTGCATGTACCTACAGTACTACACGTAACTCCACAGTACATCTTGACTTATAGGTCAAGAGGTATACATCAAAACTTGCTGTGTGTACGCACCTTAACTTGCGTATATTTCAGATAGCAACGTGCAAGTGACGTCTACACCAACGACGCCATTGACGCCTACACAGAGTACCACCAAACCACCACCACGTGTTCATATCACCGATGTACCGTATGATCCTAACCACGGTACGTACTAGCACGTAGTAGGTTAATTTTTTTGGAGGTTTGGAGGTGTTTTTGTTTTAATTATGTGGATTTGTACATTAACTGCGTTTTGATGCTGGCTCCCACGAATAATTACGGTAAATGCACTACTTATTGAATCGACAGTGAGTGAAACGCTCTCAAACATATTTCAAAAATCGCTTCAGTGTGAACAATTATCTAACAGGATTATGACGTCATCCTAGTGACGTAAAATAAAACTTAAAATACTAAAATTAAATTTTGTAAATTGGAAAACGGCGCTGGGGCGATTTTGTATTATGTTACTAATACTAATAGTAACCTTTCAAATTTTTAATTTAGGGCCCTATTGTCTTACATGCGATGACGTGGTTTCACCACACACCTGTGAATACGTAGCCAGATGTGGTCCACACGAGGTAAGATAAACAATATTAACTTAAGGTTTTACAAAATGTTTGTGGCAATCGGACAGGGAAGACAGAACTCAACCCAATCTCAATACTTACTTGTACTTTACGTAGATTCTAAATAGAGTTTTCAACACATAAACTGACTGAGGTTAGAAATTCAGAACAAACTGGAAACTTTTATATTGTACACATTATGGCATTAAGTCTAATTGTGTGCACACATAAAAGTGACTAGTCGTTTCATCATAAACACAATCCAACAACACTAGTTACTAAACAGGACAGACAACTTCAAGTTTCGGATAAAAACATTAAAATGTCCAAACTGACATACACAGTACTGGTAACTTTAGTTCTTTTGCAGATATGTTTTATAAGCTAAGCTTGTTACCTACATGTACCAGACTAAAGAAAATCAAAGGCTTTATTTGCCAGTCAGTTTTCTGCTGAAATATGACAGGCATATATAGGAGTGCCTCCACCCTGATTTGAGCCCGGGTCGCCCGATTAGAAATCAAGCGTACTAACCATTAAGCTACGGAGGACTGTAGAATTATACGAAAACCATTAAAATGACTACTTGTACCTATAAATTACTGGTTACCTTAATGCAATTGCAGATACGTTTTCTAGACACGTTATCACGTGTATCATACAGCAGTATTAGTCTCACGGTGGGGAATCACGTGGTTTCGATGGTAGGAGCCACCACAAAAATGGCGGCCAAATAGCGTCGACTTAACCCATATTTTGAGGTAAATATATAACATCGAGACTCGTTTATTTATGGACACCCCGGCCAGCACGCAATGGCTTCTCCGCTGAATCTTTTGGTACCCTACTTTCCACGATTGATCCCGTAGTTTCCTCAAACACTTCGATATTGTTCCGTAAATAACAAAACAGTAGCGGGGTAGACCTCACGATAATGACGATTTTGACCATAATATGACCATAATTTTTATCATCTCCTTTATACCATCCGTATTTCATGCGATTACAAAGTGCGAACATTTCGCCAACAAAATTACAAACAGAATATCATATATTTTGGTTTTCTGAAAAATAAAACAGTCAATTTGCATGAAAGATAGGATCCACGCTATGGGTAGGACACACGATTGAACATGAGCAGAGCGCATCCATCATTGCGGTCGGTAGTTTTCTACGGTTCTATCGATCGACATGACGGCCTACTCGATCTTAACTAATTCATCTACAAACATGTCAGATTATAATCAATATATCTTATTAGGTATTACACGAAGAATTTCATAACGATGCGGACTAGACAAATAGCATGAACATTCATATATGTGGATTGAACAGCTAGTCCAGTCGTAATTTATCGTTTGAGATATATCAATGTTCGCTGTGAGATATTTGGAAATATTTTATTATAATTGAAATATTATATTATATATTTATGGTACCATTATTTTAACAAAATAGTATTTGCATTGCCGCTGGAAGGATAAAAGTAGGAATATGGGAAGTTATAATTCCATAATGGTGGAATGTTGTGGAAAGCTGCTGCTAGCTGTGCGATTTAGTTTACTATAACTGACGCCTTAAATTTAGCCTTTTCTCTTTAAGCAACTGTTACCACTCGGAATCCCGGATTTAAAGAGTATGTTACTTTTCAACTAATTAGAACTCATAAATAGTTACAAAGGGCGACACAATTTAACATCTGCTAAAGCCAACGCTCCTTTGCGACAGTTTTTAAACAATATTGGCAGAAATAAAATATTTACATATTTATAAGACCTGACGTCCACTAGGACCCCGAATGGTTCTCGAAGCAGAAATTCACCAGATCGAGATGGTTCGGCATGTCATCACGATGTTATGGAATCCTTCCGTATAATTCCGCAACGCCTCTGGTACCCTTCGACACCGAAAACCTTCGTTTTAAAGTTTTAAAAAAATGGACGCCGAAGGTCTTGCATGGAAGTGCTTCGGGAGAGTTTCAGTAAACCATCGGCATTCACTCCGCATCTTCGAGACGCCTTCTGTGAGGTTTTGTATTCATTAGCCATCCCGAATGGTTCTAGATGGAAAGTCGAATCGATGCCGAACGCTTCCCGAAAACGGCGAAGTGATGAGATTAACACACGGAGACTATGCCGATCATGTTATGAACTTGACTGTGTGGTGCTGTGGTACATTGTTATCGCTTTCAACCGACTCATCTTGAAGTTTTTTTTATTTCCAGTGTAAGTTCAAAATACCAGAATGGGAATCGAACACATTCATTCAGTTCTGAAGAACTCGTATTCACAGTAGCTTAGCCATCTGCGCTATGCGCACTACATGATAAAACCATTTCTAAATGTATGTTTTATGAGTAAATACACCCTTATAACCTGAATTACTCCAATGTTAAAAGTATATTTACGCCCGAGTGATTGTGGTTTATCTAAAGTAAAACTAACTTTAAGTAAGGTAGATATATAAGCGTAAATTTTGCGACATTATCCCAGTTGTATATCCCGAATGACAGCTGAAGCGATGCCGTCAGTTTGCCTCTAGGTCGAGCTAGACAATCTTTCGGCAACCTATCGGCATCGATTCGTAAACCCTTCCACATATCACACGGTCGGGGACACATTCGGGACTAACTCCTGAACTGACGGCATTTAGTCGCGATACGTTCGGCTACTTTGGATAGGCTTCGGCATTTATACTGCGTGTGCATGTATACAGCAACCATTCTTACCCCGAACTGCGAATATCGTACTTCCCGAACAAGCACGATGACACGGCTCCGCATATTGTTATTGATACATAATCCCGAAGGGTTCCGAAACGAGCACATTGTAACCGGCATCCCTTCCGCGCACATCGGTGTCTAGTGGACGGCATGTCTAACTGCAACCCGGCTTTCCGCACGATCTACCATTCGGCTATTTCGGATAGGCTATGGCATGCATATTGCGTATATACCACAACAATACAATTTGTATACCGATCCGAGAATACTTGCCGAACAACCACGATGACAAAGCTCCGCCCATTTTAACAATAAATGACCCCGAAGCTTTTCCGAAACGAGCAGTCTGTAATCGGCATCCCTTCTGCATATCATCGGGGTCTAAGTGGACGGCAGGTCTAAAACATTATTACATCTACACTTCAATTCTGTCTCAATATATTCATACTGTACATATATTATAACCTAATGGAAACAACTTAGCCTTAACTTCACCCGTGAAATAGTATACTAGATTACCACATACAATATAGTGCAATAGAATACCGGCGATTATCGGTACCGGAGGATAACGGTATTTAACTTTTAGTTACACGTATATAGTCGCATAAATTGGTCATCAATATATGTGTCCTCGATTTATAATGGAAATTTACGAACTGTCATCGGAACGAACCGTCGATTTCAGATTGTAAACAACGGGGTATTTTGTTCACCACACAAACTACTAAATTGGCGACTTGCGGAGACGATTATTCTATAGATGAAAGTAAAAATATATCAAATATGGATGCTGATTCTATGCCATTTAGGGAGCTCTATAACCTGTCAAATTTCATGGTCTTATTAGGTAGTAAATTAAAATATTGCTGTTTCTGAAACTTTGTGAGACTTTAAGCTAAGGTGAGACTTTTTCAACGCATTGCTTTGAAAGAAGTGTAAGAAAAATATCAACGTGATGACCTATTACATAGAATATGTGTTAAAATATAATATCATATACGATGAACTGGAGAATCAAGCTATTTCACACGGGCTTATTAACACCAAACAGAACTATCATTAGAAGCATATTTTTGCAACACATTGATCGACACACATACACGAATTACGTGTATTGTTTATGCATCAACATTATTTGTTTAAAAAATAGCTGTCAGACTAACATACCCCGTCGACAAAGGACCACATTACATTTGTATTTGCAAAATCAATCCATCACTTATTATTTCTAAATGTCAAGGTTGTTCATAAGAGAAAGTTTTAGGAAACTCCATCAACAACAGTTACTATAGGTCGAGTTGAGTTCACTAGAATGCGTCTTTCGAACAGACTGACTGAAGGACAGACAGTATACACCCTACAACTGTGTTGTGTGAGCTTATAAAATTCAATTATAAACAAAATAATTATGCCAGGAAGCGTACTAATTACATACATGCACTTGTACATGGACCTTATATACTGATATACTGATACTTATATAGTTTCCTGTATAAATGAACACTATGTGCCCGTTCCGCATATTTCGATCGATAGAACCGTAGAAAACTGCCGACCGCACTGATGAATGTGCACTGCCCAGGTCCAATCGTGCGTCCTACCCTTAGCGTGGATCCTATCTTTCATGCAAATTGACTGTTTTATTTTTCAGAAAACCAAAATATATGATATTCTGTTTGTAATTTTGTTGAAAATGTTGGCGAAATGTTCGCACTTTGTAATCGCATAAAAATACGGATGATATAAAGGAGATAATAAAAATTATGGTCATAATATGGTCAAAATCGTCATTATCGTGAGTTCTACCCCGCTACTGTTTTGTTATTTACGGAACAATATCGAAGTGTTTGAGGAAACTACGGGATCAATCGTAAAAAGTAGGGTACCAAAAGATTCAGTGGAGAAGCCATTGCGTGCTGGCCGGGGTGTCCATAAATAAACGAGTCTCGATGTTATATATTTACCTCAAAATATGGGTTAAGTCGACGCTATTTGGCCGCCATTTTTGTGGTGGATCCTACCATCGAAACCACGTGATTCCCCACCGTGAGTCTATAAATTTCATTAAATGACTAATAGTACCTATAAATTACTGGTTATTTTGATTTTATTGTAGATTTGTTCTGTGGACTCGTTTGTTACCAGCTCTGGTGTAGTACGCTACAACCTTGGATGTAAGGATGCCCAGGTACACAATTGTGAAATAATTACACGTGGGTTAAGGTTGAACTACATTTAAAAATGGATTTTTTATGATTGGTGTGATGGAAAACGATTTTTCAACCACTTTGGTTAAGTTTCTATAACTTCAGTTGTCCACTTTTGGCAATTTCACAGTGTCACGATGCATGCATGTCATCATGTCATTTAAATGAGTAAACATATAAGAAAATGGCATACACGGTTGGTCCTTTATATCGATATACGTACATCCGTACAGCCATATATCACATGACTTTCCGTGTATCCGGGTTAGTATAGGCAGTACGTATAACCTTTTACTACAGATCTACAACGACCTTAGAAATATGACCCCTGGACCAGTCCATATACTAAGGTTGAAACGATATTTACCGTTATTTTATGAACAAATACGGATAGGTTTGAGAAAATCTCCCTTCACTTCTAGTTTGCAACGTGGCTTAGTGGATAAACTGTTCTCTTGTCAGGAACATACTTTTATACAGACTGTGGGTTCGAGTCCTCTGGTATATACTCATTTTCAATAATTAAATTTCTATTTCAATTTTTTTTATCGTTTTACGTTTATATTTTAATTCTTAATATTTGATTAATTCTACGTTTTATAACTAATAAAAAAACGCTTTATTTCAATTACATTAATTTAGTCTGGATATTGTATATATTGCGTCATTAGCTTCGCTGCAATCGCCATTTTAAGAGTTTTCAGTAGAAACGTCAGAATTAGCTAATGGTGTATGTTGTCAGTTGTCTATGTGGTGCAGCGGTCATAGTACATCGCTATCAATCGTCTAATTCGTTCTTTCCAGTGTGAGTTCGGACCCACTAACGAACCGTTTTTTATTTAATAAACTTATACTTACATTAATGCTATATGCATACATTGTGACGTCGCGCACGATGTTCCGTGTTTTTACGTTTTTAGGGTATGCGCACTGGAAGAAAATTGGTAAAGAGCTTATTTTTTATCGGATTTCTTTTAAATTTTAACTAGGAGTAGCTTTTAAAATGTTCTTTTCGGCCATACTTTCAAAAAAGATGAAAACCTTCCTGAAAATTTATAATAGGCATTTTTCTTGAGATTTTTGTTGAAAAACGTCGTGTAACTGCGTCACATTTGTCTTGATGCAGTGTGCGATATTTCACCTTAAAGAAGTCGATTTAAGGTCAAATTGTACGGGAAGATACCATATGTGTTCGCAAATGAATAACGAACAAGATGGCATATTACATTTGAACGTGAGACGTCAAACATAGCTGTTGGTTATTTTTAAATAGTTTGTAAAATTCTGTAACTTTGCCATTTTTTGCGTAAAATATATAAAACTTCTACATAAAAATTCCTCCAGTTATTTTCATTTTCCCTGCAAAATATTGATAATTTGTACACTTTAAGAGAAATAATATGACATCAAACTAGTAGTGAAGAAATGGTTGAGAAAACGCAATTTTAGAAAATACAACAGTTTTACAAAAATACAAAAAAGTGTCACAAATTATTTTGACGCGACAGTAAAATCCGAAAAAAGATTTCATACACAAATATTTCTTTATGATCGTCACTTTTCTTTTTTCCCGTATCCACATGTTATAATTATGATCATCATGCAAAGTGTACAATAATTAAAAAATAACTGAACTATAATTTTAATGATTTTATAAGCATTCTTCGTTTGCCACCCGGCGTGTCACAAAATAGAAAATGGCGTATTTTTCGTAGTTAGCGTCCCATTAGCTTATATTATGTCAATACTATTGGATGATGCAACATAATTTCATAAAAAAGAAAGGTACTGTTTCATTGATTGTTATACCTTCATCAAATTGTCAAAATTTCAAATAGTTAGGGTACTTAATTTTGTCCTTGAGATGTTATATTCGGATGTAAGGCGTTTTGTAAACTTTTTCTAAAATGTTAAAATTCGAATCATGACTCTAATTATTCATTATTATTTGAACTACGGTGTAAGTAGATTTTAATGAATACTGAAACAAAAATATGATATTCATAATCTGTTTTCATGGCAGATTTATCATGTAAAATTTCATAATTTTCCCAGCATAAATGCTAAAATAATACAACATTTGACATCGGCATTATAGCTTGTAAACTTTTATAAATTTACGCTCTAAACATGACGTCGGATATAACCGTAACGTCCGCATGTTCTGACACACATATACATAATTTCAATACACATCACAATGAAAACACACGTGTATGCTATACATATGTTTCATTTATGATTGATGTTAAACATTACCTATGTTTTGTGAATGAAATCTTATTGGGGGAGGGGGGGGGAATGCGAACACATTAATTAAAAATATAAGAAATATTGATTTATTAAAACAATCTAGTTATCAATTACATGTTGCATGACATTCGCTAGCTTATAGAATGAGAAGATTGTAACTACATTTGTATTACTTACGACCTGTATAAGACTGCTTCACAAGGCGTTTATATAATGAGCTTATTTTCGTGAAAATACGAATTTGTCATGCTGAACAAACTGATGTTGAAACAGCTTGATTTACCATAAGTAAAGAGTTTTTTTCTTGATATACCTCAATATCGATTTTGTAGTTACGTACGACCTTCTCATTCTTAGCCAGCGCATTGTTTCCTACAAAGAGTAATTAAACATATAGAGGTCATTTACGAGTAATGAAATTAAAGATGAAGATTACTACTAAATTAAAGATCTTATTGTTGAAGAAAGAACTGTAAAACATTATTAAACCCGTTCTTTTTGTAATACAAAATACTTTTCCGACGTTCTTTATAAAAATTATTTAATAAAATTATAAGTTATACTCGTATTCTTTTCAGTATTGTTATTGTTGATATATACTTGAACAATGTATTGGATTTAATACAGATCACTATAATAGTTTTTCCAAAACAACGCGATGAAAATGACTGCTCGGTTATTTTGACGTTAAATTTTACGCTTTCCGTGTGACGCTTCCACGACGCAACACCGTGCGCGACGTCTGTATTAACTGATTATGATCACATATCATTATATTTTTTCTATTCATAGTTTGCCGAGCAAAACTTTAAAAAAAATATATAGTGGAATGGGATTCAAAGCTTTCGTTCAGTTTTGAAGTATACGTATTCACAGTAGCTTAGCCGACTGCGCTATTCACTTTACTAGATTTGTCAATTCTTAATGCACCCTTTATTACTAAATACACCCCTATAACCTGGATTACTCGAAAGTTAAAAGTACCTTTACGCCCGAGTGATTGTTGTAGATCTATACACATGTGACGTATAAGTTATCAATCGGGTTTGTTGTTTCCCCAATAAAACTGTGTGTAGTGTGTGTTTGTAGTGTCATATGATATATATAACCTCTTACTCGTGGTCTATTGATATATTTATATTAAACTCGTTCAGGAAACATTATTGACCGCGTTAGAGGCTCTCTTAATAAAATTTCAAAAGCTCGTTTAATATAAATTTGTATCAATTGATAACTCGTAGTACTCTATATATTTTCCAGCAATGCCCGACCACTAAGCGTACTGGGAACAGTGGTGAATCAGAAGATGCGTCTACAATCACAGTATGCTCTGAATGTTGTAAGGAACATTTGTGTAACAGTGGAGGATGTGGTGTTACTGGTACAATATTTAATCTGTCATAAATGTGTTCAAGTTAGTTTTGTCCAATCTCACTTTAATCCGACCTATACTACACTTCACTACTTTACGTTCATATAGGCATATCAGGATCTGATTTTAATGAGATTGGCGCAGGACAAACTGGTGACAAAGAACAATGGAATGGAAAAAACGAATGAAACAAAACTAGTAAACTCACTCCATTTATCAGCTTTCAAAAGGGAATAATATTGATTATGTGTATTTTGTCTACTGTCAATGGATCAAGTTATCAATTATTTTATAATTTGTTTTCGATCGGCCAAAATTGGTTGATATAAATTTCGTACATGTTTAATTTTTAACTTTAATATTTTTACTGTTTACCAGTATCTCATCAAATCGTTTAGGTTATACACAATTAACAGTGGCCGACAGAGGACCAATATGTTTCCATTGCGATCAAGAAAATAGTCCGGGAGAATGTTCAACAATAGCTGTTTGTGGTCGAGACGAGGTATACATGTAGTTATATACATTAGTCAACTTTGACGATTTGTTGGTATTTGTATTCGGTAGTGCAAATAGGGGAGGGAACCAATCATTGTTTTGTCAATATGTGTGAACAGTCTTAATAGTTGCTTTCAGCAGTTCAATTGTTGAGTCACCCTTTGGTTTTTTGACTTCCCATTGGCATAATGTTGGCTATGGAAAGCTGTGGTCTCTGTGACTTGTTCTATCCTGTTGCCAAATTCGAGGTACAACGCCAGGAAATATCGCGACCATAAATGACTAAAATGAGGTGATTCTTGCTGCGACTTGACAAAGTTGCCCGAATCCCCCATTTAAAATGCTGAATAAACTTTTTTCCAAATTTTATGCCAAAAATGGTGACGCAATTGGCCATCCTGTGACGTTTCTACTAAACCGTGGTATCGGGATATGCGTTATTTAGGTATTGCTTGGCGAATTTGGCACAAACCTGGCCCTTTGATTAACATTATTTAACAGTCGATCTCTTTTCTGTATTTAAAACATCGGTTGTATGTTTTCATAGTTGGGAATTATCACGAAGACGCTCAAGATATACTAAAAACACAAATTTGAAATACCGATAGTGCACGATTTGCTTGCGGAAATTGATATATTCGATGCAAGAACCTTGTAATATATTCGTATGCATAAAGGTCAGGTTCGTGTCAAATTCTCTTAGCTATACCAGTCTAGCGTCATACGTTCATATTTACATTTCCAGGTTTGTGCCGTGACTCATACCAAGGTAGCAACAACCCAACAGACACTGTGGAAGTCCTGGTGTATGCATACATCGGTAAGTGTACCATTATTTCACGAGATTCAAAACCATGTCTTGTCGTCTTTCGTATCTGTTTACATTTCCATGGCTTAGAATGAGAATGTCGTGACTACAAAATCAATATTTTGATAAAACGAGAAATACTGTCTGACAAGTACTCTTTACTTGTAGTAAACCAGGCTTTTTAAACTTTATTTTGGTCAACATGACAAGTTCTGATTTCCTTAAAAAAAGTCTCATAGGAAGCGCCTTATGATGTAGATTGCAAATATTCAATAGTCTTATTTAGTCGTAAGTTGCACTTCCTACCTTTTCATTCTTAGGTAGCAATGTTTATTTTGATAAACAACTGATTGGCTTAAGGATATCCGGGTCTATTAAAGAATCTCCTCTTGAAGAGTTCTCAATTTCAGTAATTTTATGACAAATTGGCTGATTTCCTGTAGGTCGTGGGTTCAACCCCCACTAGAGCCAAAATATTTTTTTTTCTTTTTTTATTTAATTTTTAGTTATGAGACAATGTTTTGGCTTCGTAACATCACTTTATAGTGTAATTTGGAGAAAAATATTTTTTTTCTATTTTTTTTCTTTATTTTTTTAAGAATTAATATGTGGTAAACAGATGAAAATCGGGTTACTAAGGATTTCTGAAATGTATATTTTCAAAACCGCTCGGTAAAACCTTTAAAAATTGTGTTAAAACATTACACACACATTGAAGTTATTTTTGAAAAAAATTCAATGGTGCCAATTATTTAGATCATATTTTATTTCCATTTATCTATAGGGTACTTATTGGCAATATGCAAAAAAATGCCTTAATTTCGAGGAGAGTGGGGTTACATTTTTATTTTTTATCTACTTCATTATTAGACCAAACATCATTTTTACACTTTTGATTGAAGAAATAATCATTATCATTAGATTTAAATACACTTTTGTTTTTATTGTGTTATCTGTTGGAGATTTATTTTATTTATCATGCGGTTGTCCCCATTAAAATTTTGTTTGTGCAGTACGTTCTTAGGCTGGGTGTAGGGAAATTAAAATAGAAATTACTCTCTTAAATGACAATACATGTGTTTTAAAATTCACATGCAGTTGTCTTAATGGGTATACAATAGAATAAAAATAATTAAAATGCATTGCTCAAAATTAAAAAAAAAAGTTTTTACACCCGGACATCGTTAAAGGCCGAACCCAACCCAAATGCTAACGCATCTTGATAGCAATTCAGTTGCTAGTATTCGAATGATACACACAATGAGAGCGAAAAAAATAGGCAATATGTATTTATTATACTTATTCAGTGTAGCAATAAGTTTGGCTACAGTGTCAAGACTAAATTGTCGTCACATTGAAAACAATAATAGCCATA
Organism: Spisula subtruncata; assembly: GCA_963678985.1. Lineage (NCBI taxonomy): Eukaryota > Metazoa > Mollusca > Bivalvia > Venerida > Mactridae > Spisula > Spisula subtruncata. The sequence continues at coordinate 6,991,443 of OY787677.1, forward strand.
TTCTATATTCTGATATCTGCATCCGTTAGATTGCGGAGCACACCTCTTCTAAGGTTATTCAGTAATATTCTTCACTGTTGAACAAATCATATTAAAAATAGCATCTTTAGCAATAACATTTTTACATAACAATATAATATATGACATTTTACATATCATACAAACTTGTATATATGCAGAATATAGGTATGTTATTCTGTATGAAATATACGTCAAGCTAAGAGGAAAATATCACCTTTCCGCAAACATCCTGTTAAAACTGCAGAGTTTCAGTTTACAGTAACTGTTATGTTTCTGTACAGTTAACTGAATATAGTTAAATATAGTCGAAATGTTGGAAACATCTGGAATTTGTTTTGTTTTCTTAAACACTGTACAGTTATAGATCGCCGACGATAACTCTGGCTTTGTATACAAACATAAAATGTCGAAAAACAACACAATCAGGTCGTCAGGTCCCTTGTTTTTAGTATAGATTGAAATAATTAAATGTATAAAAAGTAATTGCTTACAAGAGTGTACAAAAATGGTCACCGAAAAATCGTTTCATTTCATATTTTTACTGTAAGGAAAGGCTGGAGTTATCACCGGCGGACTATATGAAGAATGGGCACGAATATTGATATAATTGCATATCATTAAGCATAGCTATGTCAACTGTGTGTACATGTTTATTATTGGGAAGCCTTTATTCGAATGTGCTGATCTTGCATGGTAAAAGAAAATCTCAAAATGAACAACATATATGTAAGTATGTATTATTGTTTTATCTATTTAGGAGTGTATCCATGAATTGCAGCAAAATATGAATAACACGGTTATTGATGTATTTAATGTTAACAACAAATACGGTGGTTTAAGATGTAAGTATCACTCTGTGGATGACATGGTCACCGTTGCCTAAGCACCGCGCTATGTAGTGCTTTCCATGGGAGGTAATCCATTCATTCTATATTTAATTGAACGGAAAATAAGCGAATGAAAGCATTACTGAGAGCTTTGCTTAGGAAACAGATCCCAAATCCCGTAATTATAAACATTACACATTCCATGCTCAGGCGTATACATTAGAGTATGTCCTTAGTTACAAAAAACTGCTGTAACCTATTTATTCAGAAAGATCATTCGCTACAAGTTGGTGTTGGTTCTAATACAAAATTCTAAGAAGCTGGTTTTCACGTTTGAGCCTGTGGTATGGAGTTTTAGTATGATAATGAGAACATGTTTCCATATATCGGGCCTGTTTTATTTAGTCTACTTTAGTATTAGCACCATTTTGTAGCAAATTGCTAATTAACATTGTATGCAATGAGTATAAAATGTAGTTTAGTTGTAACGCTATGCAACTTAAGAAATGAAATTCAACGTTTGTGAAACAAGGGTACAATGTAATTAAGTACATAATGCTTGGTAAAATTGACATGTTTTACATCCGGGTGAAGGCACTCATATGCCCGTCATATTCAGCATACAGATGACTAGTAAATGACGGCCATTCTCGGCATTTTGTAACGTACGTTTCGTATGATAGCAACATCTTCAGTGATTTCAATATGACACGGTTAGGGGAGTAGCATTGACCTGGCCACCATTTGCACATACGTCTTAAAGAGATGCGTATTCGTTATAAAGCTATCTTGAATGCTTGTAAATGCACATTATGTGGTTTGAAACGATAACCGAGTCGTATAAACAGAACAGAATGGGAACATATTTACCAATTTCCGATGATTACTTTTATTGCTTTGATTTCTAACAGCTGGTGGTCACTGCTTGTTTATGTGTTGTCTACATGATCTGTGTAACAGACGATGTGCAGGTTTGTCATGTTTTCTTCTTGTTGTACATTGGGCTTCTGCTACAGCTCGTCAGCGGACTCGGTCTTAATCCTTGATATGTGGTGAACGTGAGGTCCCGGGTTCACCCCTTCTTGTACATTAACACCTACCACATCTCACCAGAGGGCTCGGTCTTAGCTTAGTCCTTGTGATATGCTCAACGGTGGTCTAGAGGTAAAGCGCCTTCGTCGGGATCGTGAGGTCCCGGGCTCAACCCTCGTCTGGGCCACTGTTCAATTTCTCTCAGCAAGACTGACCAACATGCGCCGCTCCATTAAGGTGTAAATTGGTACCTGTGAGGACAGTGTCTATTACTGGGCGCTGCAGATCGATGTTGGCAGTCACACCCACAGGAGATGAATATTCCTCCCATGAAAACTTGAATATATGTTTCTGTAATTTGCCCAATAACTAGGGGAGTTGACAGTTCAAACGGTACTTGAGCGGCGTACCAGCTGAAAAGAGCCCAAGAAAATAAGTCACTTAATTTATAATGATATCTTTATCTAAACAGTTTTTTTCAAAACAAATTTACTACATGTATGAAAATCTTAACATTGTTTTAAAGACAATTGTTGAAACAATTTAATGATGCTAATTCAACAACAACACGTACACATATTGTCTTTATTGTATTAAGATACTAACGTTTCGGTCGAAGCCTTATTTTTTGCAAACAATTTCCCAAACATTGAATATTTCGTTTTTGCCAACATCATAATAAAACAAGACCTTTAAATGTTTCGTCATAAGTCTTTTTCCAGAACTTTGCCCTTGATCTATGTTTCAGATACTAGTGCCCCATTGTATACAAGTCTGATTGGATAAAACGTCATCACGTGACAGCACATCTGTATCTCGATTATTTATACCTGGAATATAATACGGATTATTAAACTATAGTATTGCTTTTACATGTATACTCTTTTTATGAATCATCAGGGCTCCAGTGACAATTGGAAGTTAGTGTAGATTGTAATACAAATTTATACCACCATATAAAAAGAACAACAAAATTTTTAGCCAAGATTGTGTTGTTAATGGGCTTTCAATATAGCCAAATACAAACACATGTTTATTAAGTAACGTATAAACAAGCAAAGAACATACATTTCGTAACTAGATAAACAGTAACACTAAGTATTTTATATTTGTCAGTCGCAAATTATATTTGTATTTGTATTATATTTTATTTAAAAACCAAACGTTGGTATAATTGTTTTCTATTTATATAACAAACTAATATTCCAAACAAAAAAGGAAAATTATGAGGAAATCGGACAGGGGATGCAGCACTAAGCTTAAGCAACCGAGCGCAGAACAGATAAACAACGTTACATAGCACAAAAACACGACACAAGCTCACACGCAACCCAACGAGGTAACGAAACGTCCAAGTCCCAACCGAAAAAAATCGAATAACATGCACAAAGAGATGCCAAAACTTCGACCATGCCAGGCTTAACTAAATCAGTCGCATGGATTGTTTATTATGATGTTGTTTTATTTAAAAACAAACGTTGGTATATAATGCACAGGATAACAAGAAATGTTGTAAAATTTGGAAATTCAAGCGTGCACGATTTATCAGTGATATTTTGCTACAAACTGTATATAATTGACCGTATGTGTTTATTTAAGTAACCAATTTTGCAACAGTAGACCCACGGTATTAAATAGGAACAATGATGCTCTTTCTTCTGGCTAAGTTCAGATCTATTGTGATGGCAATTTTATGCAATGTCTTTAAAATCGCTGAGCTGTCTAAACTACGAAGGAAACATATTGTGTCAGTTCCTCGTATATGTTCAAAGTTCAGGTGCAGGGTAAGAAACATATTGATACATATGAGTATACGATTCCCAGCCTACTGGGTCAAGTAGGAAACTACTGCCTTATAGTTAGTCGTTGGATCGACAAAGGCTAAGGTCGAGGTAACCTCCTCAGAAACCCAGGGAGCTGAAATCAGCGATGTTGGCCCAATTGGCACTCCCTAATATACCACAACATCATGTGAAACCGTCATGACTACACGATATATAATGCGCCCAGGATAACGAGAAACGCGGGAAAATATGGTATAGGCCAGATAAGTGAAAAAAGCAAATGTGCACGATTCATCAGTGTTATTTTAGTTTAAACTTGACCATACATCGATCGCTAAGAATGAGAAGGTCGTAACTACCAAATCGATATTTTGAGAAAACACGGAAAAACTGTCTGACATTTTCTCTTTACTTATGGTAAAACAAACTTTTACAACTTCATTTTGGTCAATATGACAAGTTCAATATGTATATAAATTGTTTATTTCTGTCTCATCCACATTTACAATTATGCAAACAACATCATATAAAACAACTAAAATATGTGGTCATTCTGATTAGAATTATAAGAGACCAGCATCATAAACCAATAAAAATATCTATTTTACAACAATAAATGAAAGTTATCTAACAAGTCCATAGCTTAATATTTTTAGATACTTGGTTTAGGTAAGTAAAAAGCTGTATAATGACACCAAAACCCAAATCAGGTTACATTAACTAGAAAAAAGTTAGAAGAAAGAGCATTTGCTTTCAATACTATGGACTTATTAGATGGCTTTCATACAATATACATTATGTATCACAATAACTTGCATATGACATTTAAAACATTACATAATTGATAAAGAAAAAGATAAATTAAAAAGGAAATATGATCAATTATATAGAAAATAATTTCTACTTTTAAAAATATTAAAACAGGTTTTGGCACTGACTTTAATCATGTTCATATTGGACAATACAAATATTAACTTATCTTGATCTGCAAGATTTAAGTAATTGGCATTTAACTCACAAGCTTTTAACGTAAGTGTGTTTCTAATATTTTGATATGCATTGCAGTGAAACAAAACATGTATTTCATTTTCAACATTATTTTTACAGACCGGACATACACGCAGATTTTCTGGAATATTTTCGTATCTTCCTGTCTCTAATCTCGAAGGAGCTATACCACATCTAAATTTTGCTAAGGCAGATTTATGTTTTAAAGAAATTTGACATTCTATATAATTTTCAAGTGAGAACTCTTGCTTAAATAATGTATATGTCCTAAGTTTATTACGTCCCTTTCCTGAACATCCAACTTCTTTATTTATATTATCTCTCCATATTGGAATTAAATGTTGCATTGTGTATGTTAAAACTTTATCACAGAAATACTTAGATGACAAGACGCCACAGCCAGTTGCCAAAGGTGCCAGACCAATTTTGGTCATATGGCTTTTAAATTCATATTGCCAATTTTTGCAACGATTATTACTTTTAACATCACAATATTTAAAAATCTTATAATTTACTCTATCGTGTCTCATTCTTAAAGTCCTATGCCACTGTTGTGCGACAGATCACTTCTTGACATGAGGCGGCCGCCAAGCAAACTCACCATAAAGCGCATTATTGGGTGTATACCGACCAACAGCCAGAAAAAAGCGCATAGCTCTACTCTCAACAGCATTTATACAAGAAAATGACTTTGTGCCCCAGATAGCGGCACCATATGATATAACAGGCCAAACTGTACTTTCATATAGCTTACTGAATGTTCTATATGGCATACCGCCAATTGATTTACACTTTGCAATAAGCAGACCTAATGCTCTACTTGCACTTTGAGCAACACATGTATGAATCTTAAAAGATCATAAGTGGCACTTATGACCTTCTAATTATAAGCCATCGACATGTTTATTAAAGCAACATATTTCGCGACAGTAGACCAATCCAGTCAAGGTTTGTAAATATCACCTTATCCTGGACGCACGTGAACATAATAAGTATCAAATATACAATGTCGGACACTTTGGTTTTAAATATCCCTCTGTATTACGTCAAGAAGTAGTCTTCAGTTTGTGGTGTCAGCTACCATGTTTTACGTCAAACCTGTGCTGAGGTAACTACTATAACATTAGTGCATCATCCCATGTACTGATTTAATTATTGCTTTCAACAAAACAATTCTATTATTACCGAAAGAAATGTGAAATAACTATGCGAATGGTGGCGGGCATTCCTTGCTTAAAGTGAATCATAACACAAAACACAGTTTTAAGCATTCAGTTTACAAACTGATCACACTATTCTATAAATAAAGTTTTCTTCTATATTTAGTTTAAAGTTTATCATGTTTTTGGATTCCATGTTTATCGGTCCAATTCTTCGTGACCTAAAAAAGTGTGAAAACGAGATATAATACAAACGTGTAATGCCAATGACCTTATCTTGGTAATTATTGGTAGTCGCCGTTGACCGTCGGAACATGACGGTTATCTTCGGTAATTGTCGGTAAACATCGACAATCATCGTTTATCATCGGCTGTCATCAGCTATCATCGGTTTAGGGAAGGGAATATTTTAGATAACGATAGAATAGTAAAGCGTATTACTTAAACTACATATTGCACCACGTTTGTTATTACTCCTCACGGAAGCTCACGGAAACTCACGGAAATTCACGGAAGCTCACGGGAATTCATGGAATCTCATGGGAACTGACGGGAACTCATGGAAACTCGAGGGAAGCTCACGGGAATTCACGGAAGCTTACTGGAACTGACGGAAACTCACGGAACCTCACGGAAACTCACGGAAACTCACGGGAACTCACGGAAGCTCACGGGAACTCACGGAAGGAAACTCGAGGGAAGCTCATGGGAATTCACAGAAAATCACGGAAACTCACGGAAATTCTGTTTTAACATCACCATGTGTGATCTATTGATAGCATGCCCTTATCAAGTCGATTAGAACACGAAATCTTACAACGAGTGAACATGTATTTACTTCGAGTATTCTTCTTGTTTCTCACTGCAGGTAACATTCTATTCTATTTCCTTCTCTATCTTTTTTTCACTGTTTCCCATTTTCTTCAATGGTGGCTATAATCTATTTTTTATAAATTTTTTTCATTTCATGTAATTTTCTTTTTTCTTTCTTTTCTATTTTTTTCATTTTTCATTTCCAGCCATTTTAATTTTTTCCCATTTGTTTCACTTGTGGCCGATTGCTATCCTTTTTCCATTTTATTCCCTTCAGTCCATTTTGTTTGTTTTCTTATTTTTCTTGTTTCTCACTGCAGGTAATATTCTATTCTATTCCATTCTCTATTCTTCTTTATATTTTTTCATTTGAAGTCATTTTGTAATCTGTTTCCTTTTTGTTCAATTGTTCAATTGTAGCTATATTCTATTCTTTTTTCCAGTTGTTTTCCTTTGAAGCCATGTATTTTTCATTTGATGTCATTTAATTATTATTCGTTTTTTCTTTCATTTTTCCATTTGAGGCCATTTTTCTATTTCTTTTTCTTTTTTCAAGTAAGTCCATTTCTTTTTTCTGATGTCGGCCATATCCTATTCGTTTTCATTATTTTTTTTTCATTTGAGCCCATGTTCTATTCTTTGCCCTTTTTCAGTTAAGATCATATTATAGTACATGTATATTGTTTTCTTCTTTTTTCAGTTGGGACCATTTTCTGTTCTTTGCTCGAGTCGGGTTCGATTTGAATATTATGTCGCGGATAGTTATGCTTTTCAGTGAAAAGTTATCCATATGTGGATAAGTTGTCAGTTGATTGTGAAAGATTCATTTCTGGATTGTTGATATAGAGAGTAGATTTAGAGGTGGTTGCTCTACAGAAGTTGAATAAAGAAATATTGCCACCGAAGGGAAATTTTGATGCTGTAATTGTAGAGGGGTTGTGCCTCTTAAGAGGGTCGCATTGGAAGGGTTGCACTATATTACACATCTTAGAAGCAAAGATATCAAAACTAGAGCTATTAATCAGTATACAAAGTTTTAACGTGTACCGCATTATTGGGGCCATGTCGTAGAAGGGACTGCGACGTCATATATAAAATACATTAATATGAGTAGAATATGGAACGCCAAAGCTGTATAACACAGTGTATTTAGAAGTTCACAGGTTCTGTTGACAAAATAAACCGTTGCTTTCCCAATGTAACATGGCCTATAGACAAGTTTAAATTACATTTTCACAATTTAACAATGTGACTTGACATTTTTACACACTGCATTGACAAGTTCACATATACTATAACTTGGCGAATTTGACCTGAACCCTGACCTTTATGCATGAATGTATTACAAGGTTCTTGCTTTGAATATAAATTTCCGCAAGAAAATCGAGCACAATCTGTATTTTAAAGTTTTTTTTGGATAACACCTCCAGTGTCTTAGTGATACTCCCCGAACACGAAAACTTACATCCGGAGTAAAAATATGGGCAATATTTCGGCTCTTAACTTATACAAATGAAAAGGTCAGGACCGTGCCAAATTCGTTAAGCTATACCGACAAGCCAATATGACAAATGGCAACAAATGACAGTTATGGCCTCCCATACTTATCTGTATTTCAGGAATTTGTTATGGAGAGTACTGCCAAAGATCGGGTGATTGTCAACTAACAACTTGTACCGGACATGGTCACATATCCTGCTTCGATAACAATTGTGTATGTTTAATGGGTAAGTATAGCTTGACCAGATTTATCTGACACTCATTAAAGTCCGTAAAGCTAATGTCCGGCCATGCTTGGTTGTATTCGATTTGTATGTTAATTTACTATATACTGTTATCTCCGGACTTTTACGTATTATGCATTGAGTCTCAGTTTAATCTGGTATGGCTATATAATTATATGGTATTTACACCAGAGCCGAGATCGCTCCTCCTGATTGTTTGTCAAAGGTTGCTGGGCGATGATATGCAAGTTAATCCATTGGACCATGTGGTTATAATTTACCGTTAAAATTGATTTAAATGTAACAGTTATTTGTAACTGGTGTAATGTCAATTGTAAGTCTTCGTCAACTTTCTTTAATGTGAATTAGATAAGTAGTGACGTCATATATGACGTCATATATTCGATGCCATTCAACTAGCGAATTGTTGTTAGAATTTATTCGGATACATAAAACATGTGTCTCAATGGCCAAAGAAGATTGCCCTTTCCCTAGGGGGTAAGATCATGCATAACTGTAAATTAATTGTATTTCAATGGGACTACATTTTGGGGTTTTGGTGAAATAGATTATTTCGAGGGACGTAATGTCAACGCTATCTTATCCACTGAGTCCTATACTATAAACACTTTTAATATTTGTAGGGATTTAATTTCGTGATTAAGATCAATCATAAAATCCATGAAATTAAACCCCTCTCGAATAGCAATGATCAATGACTTTACAGTATAGTAAATATGTTATCTTAATATTACATAGTTCAGGATCCTTGCACGTACAACCCATGTCCGGCTGGTTACACATGTGCAGCCACGGGTTATAATACCAGACAATGTCACTGTGGTACCACGGCAACCTGTCATAATGGTAAGTTATATACTGAACAATCTTTTAATTTCAATGGGACGAAATGTCGTCGTTTTTGGTAAAAAAAGACCATTTCGATGGAACGTTAATTCGTGGATTTTGAATATCATGTATTTATAAACAATGGTCACAAATTTTGTTCAATGGGATTTAACTTCGTGGTAAAAAGTGAACCACGGAATCCATCAAAATTAATCCCTTATGAAAATTAATGATTTTACAGCATATTAAACATCATAATATTATCCATGCACTTTTAATTGATGCGGAAAAGAAATGGTTTTGTGTGAAATATCGTCATTTTCGGGACAAAAAGGCAAAATTTTTCGAATATTTCCAAGTTTCGAAAGTTGAAAAGAGAACTTACATGTACATGAATGCTTGCTCGAATATTTTAGATCAAATTTCGTTCTAATAGACCTCGCAAACCCAAAAGTGCATAAATATCATTTTGCCTTACATATGTGTCCATAGTATGCATATAAATTTGGCGAATCGGGTAGTTATCCCATTAGCAAGTAGTCAAATATATGGGCTGATAACCATGTGTCCTATATTTATTGAGTTGCCTGCCCTTGTTGATATCATCATCATCGTGAAAGTCGATAGTTCAGCACTCGTAGGCGATACTCTTGTTATATGTAAGTTTAGCTTTCTAATACATGTAACAATGTAATGTAAATTGCACATTATTGTAGCAAAGTCTGGTGAATTTCCAATGCAATATGTGTATTCTCTAGTGCGCTCAGGATAATGTGGTATTTCCACTACTGACCGGATTGGTCTACTGTTGCAAAAATTATTACTTAGATAAAAACAAATGTTCAACTGTATACCAAAATAAAACTGTAAAATCGTACACGTTTGATATTTCCGACTAGTCCATTCAATAAGTAATGCTAATGAGGAAACAATCCCGTTCTAAAAAATAGCGGGAATACCGTTAAATCAGGTATACCCAGTTAAACCTAGATAGACAAAGTTTATCTGCCGGACGATAGCATATTTACAACCGTTTACATTTGACTTTGAAAGGACTATACATAGGTGGTAATAATAACTATAATGCTTATTATATTTCTAGAACACATGTGCAACAGTAGACCTTGTCATAACAACGGGATATGTCATCAAACAACACACCAACCATACTATACCTGTTCCTGTAATTTCGGTTGGACTGGACAGAATTGCACTGGTAGGTAATCTTGGTATACATTTGCATGTACGTGGTAGGGGAATCAAATTAATATATCAATATCGATGGCTTAGAATGAGAAGGTCGTAAGTGCCACTTACGACCTCTTACGATTCATACATATTTTGAATAAGCATCACAAGGCACTTCTTATGAGTCCATTTTCATAAAAATCGGAACGTGTCATGTTGACCAAAATGAAGTTGTAAAAGATTGCTTTACCATAGGTAAAGAGTAAATGTCAGACAGTTTTTTCTTGTTTTCTCAAAATATCGGTTTGGTAGTTACGACCTTCTCATTCTAAGCCATCGATATAAGAATGAGAAGGTCATAACTTCTACTTACGACCTTATAAGTCTGATACATATTGGACATTAGCATCATAAGGCGCTTCTAATGAGCCTATTTTCATGAAAATCAGAACGTGTCATGTTGACCAAAATGAAGTTACAAAAGCTTGTTTTTTTATTAGTAAAGAGAAAAAATCAGACAGTTGTTTTCATGTTTTCTTAATATATTGATCTTGTAGTTACGGCATTCTCATTCTACACCAGCGATATATGTATATTAATTTTTATTAGTTGATAAATTAGCAGTATGGAGAATCACGTGACCAAATGGATATCGTTCGTAGTCACAACAATGCCGTTTTCGTGCACATAATTTTTCTTGATTATAACGACCATACAATCAATATGATTATATTACATAGCCGAAAGTTAGTATTCGCGCGAGTGAAATGGTTTACAGTACACAATGTATTATATCGTTGAATTTACCATACACAAAATCTAATTTCAGAAACACATTGCGCAAGTAATCCGTGCAGAAATGGCGGAAGTTGTGTTCGTTTACCCGACGCACCGTATTTCCACTGCACGTGCCCACACAATTACAATGGAATTCGCTGTGAACGTAAGTAGACACTCGTAACTACTCGGGCATTTCCGTAACTTAGAAATACGCATCATACACAAGTGTACAGTCCAGTTAGGGTATGAATAGAGTGACGCAGTGGAACAATCCACTATTACGGTGTAAACACAAGGACAAATGCTTATACCAACAGTTCAAAACCAAACTAAACTCTACCTGTTAAAGTCATGGTTTTAATATTTTAGGTACACATAAACGATGACGTCACGGTCAAAATATCCTAACTTGACTATAGGGTTACAAATTCTAGTTTGATACGGGTATATACTGGAAAACAACATAGCAAATTGGCACATAGCAAAGGGAAAGGTAGTACCCTTAAGTCAGTATAAATATGTTTAAAGTTTAATCCACTGTATATAATACATACTAGGTTGTGTACTCTGCATTTATGATTGGATGATGTAATATAGGTCTGATTTTGTAGAAGCATTCACTATAACTATAAGTCTAACGCGATATTCAGCAATGTCAATACAAAAAGAAATCACTGACCATTACATCGATTTAGGGGGAGCGGAAGTGTATTTTACCTGATCACGTCTATTCACCAAGTAAATTGAAATAACGGTAAAGCTTGGCCACATTGAAATGAGTCTGACCTATTGATTAGCATAATTTAACAGTTGATATATTGTCTACGTTTACAACTCCGAGTGTATGTTTTCATAATCGGGGAGTATCACGAAGACGCTCGAGATGTAATACAAACACAAATCTGAAATACCGATATTGCACGATTTGCTTGCGGAAATTGATATAATCAAAGCAAAAATCTTGAAATATATTCTTGCATACAGGTCAGGGTCAGGTCACAATAGCCAAGTTATACACATTGAAAAAGATAATCCCTTTTCCAATATCCTTATATGTTGTTGTTCCTGATCTGCCTGTTTACTTTAAGTGGCACAGGTCCCAATACCGCGTTAGAGTTATAGCATATTTTTCTCTATTATCATATTAAATCAGTTAAATGTACAAAGCACTATCAATTATCATTATTTGTCAGAAGAAAGTGTGCGCTAATATGCCTCTATAATATCAAAAATATATTCAAATCACCAATATTAATTTATCGCTTCGAGCGAGTTATGATTATGTGGTCAAAGGGAAACAACTCGTGACTATTTTGACTCGTTACGGAAATATGTTTTCATTTTTCTCGGTAATTTGTGGGAGCTTTTTGTTGAAAATTTGAGGAGTTTAAGCAATAATGATTCTCATTTAATGTATAATATTCCTGAATCGAGTTAAACGATCGACATTATAGGAACGCCTCTTTAATAGTATTGGTAGTCTCGTTGGAGTGCTGTTGTCTAGCCTTGTATTTACCGTCAATGTCTTTGGTGTTGTAAACTAGTTCACGGGGGTGTTGAGTCTCATTTGGTCGCCATTTTGGCTTGGGTTTGTGTGGTTGGGTGGTCGTGCAGTGGGGTCTTGGGGGAACTTGGTTTGGTCTTGGCTGCGTTTCATTCGGTCTCATGCAATAACCGCTATTTTATAATTTCTTGTGAAATTTGGTCATCCTGCATGTTTTCGGCGGGGACTTTCACTTTTAATTGTTTCTTTGGATTATGTGTAGGCTTTTCTCAGTGTAGTTGTATTGTGTTGTTTCAGATTTCTATGCTCGGCTGGTTTGGTTGAGTGCTACTTTCCCTGTCTGATTTCTGTGTTCGGCTGGTTGCGTTGAGTGCTACCTTCTATGTCTGATTTCTGTGCTCGGCTGGTTGGGATGAGAGCTGCCTTCCTATTACCGATCTGATTTCTGTGCTTGGCTGGCTGAGTTGAGTGCTATCACCCTGTCTGATTTCCTCAAACATTTTTACAGATCAGATATGTAAATCTTCATCATGCCACAACAGAGGAACATGTACACCAAACGCCCAGACTGGACACTTAACATGCTCTTGTAATCCTGGCTATAGTGGTACTACCTGTCAAGGTAATATGAACTTAAATATATTAATCATTCGTTATTACCTCCCTTTAAAGCGCGTTATTTATCCACAGTAACAGCTCGTTTTCTCGAGTACTAATCGGGACAAACCAAATGATCGAAATAAACCGGGAGCTCGACATACCGGTGTGATATAAGTATACAACCGTTATTTAGCAAATTCGCATGGACTTTGACATTTGCTCGAAATAAGCCGGTTGCTCGTAATATCGATGCTCGTCTTTAGCCAAGTTTTGCTGTATTATTGTGACGTATGATGACGTCACTCGCATGCTACATGAATGCATTTAGCGCCATTATATTATATTTTCCACTGTACGTCCGCTAAATTTAAATACCACAATGTGCCATTTTCATAGGCTAGTAAAACTTCGTAATGAAAAGCACCAACGTTACGCCAATGTCGAACAAATTTTGTATATGATAATTAGTGTTATCGGTTTTTATATGCTAATAGTACATAATTCAGTACATTTATTGAGCACACGGCCTATGTCGAGATAATTTCGAAAATTACTGTATATGGTGTTATTGCTTTATATGCTTTTAGTACATAACTCAGTTCATTTTTCGAGCACCTGGCCTATGTCCAGCCAATTTCGAATACATGCATTTCTGAATCAGTTATGATTTTTGATGTTTTAGTTCATAACACAGTACACGTAACGACCACCCGACCAACAACACCAGCATCGGTACATCAGACGACAACACCAGTATCGGTACATCAGACAACAACACCAGCATCCGTACACCAGCCGACAACACATACTACAGGAACAAATCATCCGCCCCGTTTACACATGACAGATGTCCCACGGGATCCTAAATATGGTATGTACTAAATAACAGTAGTCACGTGATCAATGCGTAATAATTTGTATTATAGCGCCAATTTAATGACGTCACGCTAACACCATCCGTCTCGTTTACCCATCACATATGTATCACGGGATCCTAAATATGGTATGTACTCAGTAGCAGCAGTCACATGATCAATGCGTAATGTTTTGTATCATGACGTCATATTGTGACGTCACGCTCACGGTATATGAATGTATTTAGCGCCAATATATCAAATTCTCCACTGTACGTCACCTGCGTAGTCGGATGGTGCCAGACGGTAAAACTGTAAGATTTTGATATATTATACCATATAAAAGCCAATGGCCACTGAAATTTCAGAAAGTGTTTCAAAAAGTAGATAAAAATTAATGTTCTTAGATCTACTTCAAAAATTCATTGCGCAATAAATTCTTGTGTCATAATGTACAGCTTATATTTTGTATACAGGTCCTTACTGTCTAACATGCGATGATGTGGTCTCACCTAACACCTGTGAATATGTAGCCAGATGCGGACCACATGAGGTACCACATTTATATGAGTGTTTCTGTATTTTCGATTTTGAAGACTCACGTTGGTGAATCAAAAAGATCGTAGAATTTTGCCATAACCTTTTTAATGTTATTTTCTTTACATAGACAGATTTATAGCGACCTGATGATAACTGTTTTAAAAATATTTATATTTTTAATAAGGGTGATTACGTATACCTGAGCACACGTATAATTTGAAACACATTTTACTAAATTTTCATGTACATGTATCTATGATTTTGGTTAATAACAAAACTTGCGATTATTTCAAGTCAATCAATCAATTTTGTGACTGCTACACTTAAATAATATTGAACTACATACTATTGTTTCTATTAAAGAGGCGTTCCCTATAACTTTGATCGTTTAAATCGACTCAGGAATATTATACATTAAATGAGAATCATTATTGCTTAAACTCCTCAAATTTTCAACAAAAAGCTTCCACTAATTACCGAGAAAAGAATGAAAACATATTGCCATAACGAGTCAAATTAGTCACAAATTGTTTCCCTTTGACCACATAATAATAAATCGCTGGAAGCGATTAATTATTATTGGTGATTTAAATATATTTTTGACATTATAGAGACATATTTTCGCACACGTTCTTCTGACAAATTATGATAATTTATAATGCTTTGTACATTTAGCTTATTAAATGTTATAGTAGAGAAAAATATGCTCGTTATAGGGAATGCCTCTTTAACTATAATTCTATTGCAGATTTGTTCTGTGGACTCGTTTGTAACCAGCTCCGGGATAATACGATATAACCTTGGATGTAAGGATTCAGAGGTAAATGTTGTAAACTTAACTTGCGTGGCTCAGATCGATTTAGAGAACAATCTTAAACTGTTAAGGTAGTTATGGTGGAAGGCCACGTGAGAAGCTCCTCGAGAGGAAAACATTATGTTATAATAAAGTGCATGATACAGTCCATCTAGGTGCATTTGTATTGCCAAGAGCCCACTACGCACCATGCAACTTTTCCGAGGATAATTTAGTAAACAAGCAGGAAATCGAATTGGCAAGTAATGATATGCCAATTGTGTGCACTACCACTGGACTTATAACCCTATAACATCTATTATAGAATGGAATGTTTTGTAAAATGGGGAAAGTTATAGTAAAATTAAGTAATTGATTATATTTTGATGGCTTAGAATGGGAAGGTCATAAGTGCAAAATCAATGTTTTGAGAAAACAAGAAAAACTGTCTAAACTTTACTCTTTACTTTTGGCAAAAACAAGCTTTTTCAACATCAAATTGGTCAACATGTCGAGTTCTGATTTTATGAAATAGGCTCAGAAGATGAGCATTGCGATGCATGAGTCTAAGTACATACAACCTTCTCTTTCTAAGCCAGCGATATGATAAAAATTAGTTGTAGCATTAAAGCGTTTTTGAGACTGTCCGGAACTAGGACCGTCCGGTTTGTAGGTTCGCTACCAGTACCGTGAAATATATATTTCAGCAATGTCCGAGTACAAAGCGTACTGTGAACGGTGGTGAATCAGAGGACGCGTCTACAATCACAGTATGCTCTGAATGTTGTAAGGATCATTTGTGTAACAGTGGAGGATGTGGTGTCACAGGTAAATTATTTTAAATAAGTCATATTACCTGTATCAATGTTTTGTGGGGTTTTATGTTATTCAGCTTTCTTTTATGTGCATTCAATTGTTTCGTTCGGTTATAATTATGTAGGCATTTTGCCGTGATTGTGTCCTGTATGTTGTTTTGTGTTCTTTGTTCTGGCTATGTTGAGTGCTGCCTCCCCTGTTCTATTTTCTAAAATAAGTTGGATATTGGTGATATGTGAGCTACAATAGATATTGTAACGCGATGCACATGTACACGTATATAGGTTAAGCCGCTCAAGCACCCTTTGACATTTCAACTTCCCCTGGTCATTGGGCTACATATGGAAACCTACACTCGTGTCTCCCTGGGGAGACTATTTTTCTCCTGTGGTGTGGCAGCCAACATCGATCTGCGGCGCCTAGGAATAGTCACTGCCCTCACAGGTACCATTTTACACCATGGTGGAGTGGAGCTGTGGGTCTTGCTCAGAGAAATTAACCAGTGGTCTAGAGGGGGGTCGAACCCGGGACCTCTCGATCCCGAAGCGTGCGTCCTACCTCTAGGCCACCGCTCCCAACAAGGTTATGCAAGGGTAGGTACTTTTATCGATTTAATTTTCATAGTAACTCCATCGTGTATTCTAGTTGTGTTTTTTTTCACAAATAATTATTATTCATTGATCAATTTTAGGATACACACATATGACATTCGCCGACAGAGGACCAGTTTGCTTCCATTGCGATCAGGAGAATAGTCCGGCTGAATGTTCTAAACTCGCCGTGTGCGGGAGAGACGAGGTATGAAGTTGATATTTACTTAAAGAGGCGTTCCTTATAACTTTGGTAGTTGAAATCGCTTCAGGAATATTAGACATTAAATGAGAATCATTATTGCTTAAACTCCTCAAATTTTCAACAAAAAGCTCCCACTAATAACCGAGGAAAGAATGAAAACATATTGCCGTACCAAGTCAAATTAGTCACAAATTGTTTCCCTCTGACCACATAATAATAAATCGCTGGAAGCGATTAATTATTATTGGTGTTTTGACCATACTTTTGAAATTATAGAGACACATTTGCGCATACTTTCTTCTGACAAATTATGATAATTAATAGTGCTTTGTACATTTAGCTCATTTAATGTGAGAGTTGAGAAAAATATGCTAGTTATAGGGAATGCCTCTTTAAGACCGATTTAAAAATTCATTGTATGTACGTGTATTGTTATTGCTTTGTATTCCGATTCCCCAAATTGCTGTAGTTGCGACCAATATTCTTCTTGATGAATTTAAATTTGATTGCAATAGCAATTCAAATTACTTATGCATGTTGGTACCACCCAAGAAAAAATAGTTAAAGTGTATAGAGCTATATCTGACGATATTTTTTTTTTAAATTCAAAAACTGAAAAACAATTATTCTTTCATATCCATTTGATCATTTTTCGCTTCAGTTGTAACAGAAACTCTCTCTGTAGTTTATTGGACATGCGAATTGTTCGTTTTCATACTTAAGTGTTCTAGAACACCTTGTGAAATTATAAGAATCGTCTATTTTTTCGACGACTGAATCAAAGTACACAGAACCCATCCAAAGTTTTAATTTGCAATTAAGGTAGTCTAGTATCATACTAAATACGATCCAAGTTATTATTTTGACATTAAATGACCTGTCAGATATAGCTATATACACTTTAATTCCAACCGATCGTCGTGAAATGTATTACCAATCGTACGCTAATGGAAACTAGCGTTGAATCTTAAATTCAACAACGGTGTCACGTGGCAAGTGAAATAATTAATATTTTAAGTAAGCTTTATGCACGTACATACACAATGCGTAATATTATAAATAGACATAGATTTTGCTACGCATTGAACTGGTTATATTATAGAAAAGGCAAAATGAATTTCAAAACAAATGTGTGACTTCAATATTTCATTAGACTTATTATTTGTATGCGGACATATTGCAGTGTATATTTGTTATGTTATGTTGTCTGTGATTTCCTCATATCTTTTTACATCTCTAGGTTTGTGCCGTAGCTCATACACAGGTGGCTACCACACAACAAACTATTTGGAAGTCATGGTGCATACACGTATCGGTAGGTTGATTTTACAATGCAATATCGAGTAAAGGCGAGAAACCCGTGATTTATTGATTTCAATAGTCATGGTTTAAAGATATAATAGTTACTAATATGTGTAATTTATCAATTGGCAATTTAGCGCAGTTAGTCAATGCCGCAACAAGCTTTATCGGCGAATTTTTTAAACTTTAAAAGTGCAGTCACGGCTCAATGCTCGAAATCGAACTATAGCTTAGCAATTTTGACCTGAGTCTGACCTTTATGCAAGAATATATTACGCGATTCTTGCTTTGAATATATCAATTTTCGCAAGCAAATCGTGCAATATCGGTATTTCAGATTTGTGTTTGTATTACATCTCGAGCGTCTTCGTGATACTCCCCGATTATGAAAACATACAATCGGTGTTGTAAACGTAGGCAATATATCGACTGTTAAATTATGCTAATCAAAAGGTCAAGTTTGTGTCAATGTGGGCAAGCTATATCCATCAAAACTAGATGGATCGATACTCTTATTTTAAAGGGACTCAACTCCAGTTTGTAAATTGCGAAAATTATCAAAAAGTTCTCTTAAAATCGCATTATTTTGTCTTTACCTATCTAATACATCTATATACAACTCTGGAATTATTCATATATAGATATATTATACTCTTTATTTCGACTGTTAGGTGATTTACAAACAACATTGAACATATTCATATATACAGTACATGCACATTTACAACATATAATTACAATATAGAATACAAGGGTTTAAGGAAGACATATCGTTATTTACATGACTGTATATATACTATATAGACGTAGAAATAGTTGTCTGGGTATTGATAATGAAGCAATGCACACCATTTTGTATACTTGTACTTTGTCATAGTCTACAGTTGATTGCGTCAAATGTACATTCAAAAGGCCATATTGTATTACAACACTTGTCGAAACGAAATACAAGTAATTGATTACAATTTTGACCGCTGGAATCATAACTTGCTATAGCAATTCATAGTGTCATGAATGTATTTCATTTGCTCAGTTTGGTCTATTGAGAAGGTGGGCGGTATATTCAACGAGAACATATTCAGCGTCAGATGAGTCAAGGAATAGTGATGGCCAAGTGTTCACTCATTCATTAGATAAAAGAACAGGTTTGAAACGCTCTCGGTCCGCCCATATATGAATTTACCATTTAAGGTATAAACGTGTGAGAAAATGATTTTGGTCGGGTCTAATTATGTCTAGAGCTACCACACAAAAAATCAAAATATAGACCTTTAATAGTATTTACAATGAAAGTTATGAGATCAGGTCCGGTGAAAATAAACATTTCTCATTCTTATACTCAAACTCCATACTCAATGGTCCAACTTAAAACACACTTTTTTTAGATTTTTTTAACAAAACCAACACCAACTTGTAGCAAATGATCTAATTAAGAGAATCAACCCCATACTATCTGTTTCCGTTCAGTAATAAAGAAGTTAAAGCAGTTTTTTGTAACTAAGAAATGGAGAACTTTCTCCAATGTTTATAATCACCGGGCCAGGTACTTTCGGCGATGAGCCATTACGGTTTCGCAGGCATTGTCACTCGTTGTTTTGAACGCTAATTGCAGTATCGATGTTTGCTAAAAACCACAATCTACTGCGATATATTTAGGATTTGTTCTAAAGTAACCCTTATAACCGTTTAATTTGAATTTAGTGCGGACTAGCAGTTTATGGTACAGGCTTTTGTCTGTAGCGTAACCCTACTCGAAACGTTGCAAACCTGTCTAATATTTACTATATTGAATGGATAAAAACTTGGGGAAGTAAAAACTGTAGTTTGTGGTATAATTTCTAAGGCATGTGGTACATTTCATACATTACAGGAGTGCGTCAGTGATATACAACGCTATCAGAATAACACAAATGTCGAGGTATTCGATGCTGCCCACAAATACGCAGGTTTGAGAGGTAAGTATCCGATATATATCACACGGTATATCCAGGTTAGTATAGCCAGTACGTATAAAGTTATACGTACCACGTGTAGTATAAGTTATTGAGATTTTCCAATAAATCGATGCGAATTTTGCGTTTTTAGTGTTATATGATATACAGAATCTATCACTCGTTGTCAATTTATATATTTATATTAAACTCGTTCAGGAAATATTATGAAGCTCGTCAGAGGCTCGCTTAATACATTTTCCAAAACTCGTTAAATATAAATTTATATCAATTGACAACTCATGATAGATCCTCTATATGTATAAAAGTGATTTATTATTAAATCATTTAATTTCCATGGGACAAAATTTCGTGGTTTTGGTAAAAAAGACGTTTCGATGGGAAGTTAATTCGTGGATTTCGCATTTAAGGTAATAAATACAAGGGAAAAGTTAAGTTACCAATTTTCTAGGGCTCTTTTCAGCTGTTAGGCCGCTCATGCACCCTTTGACATTTTAACTCCCCTGGTCATTGGGCTACATATGGAAACCTACACTCGTGTCTCCCTGGGGAGACTATTTCTCTTCTGTGGTGTGGCAGCCAACATCGATCTGCGGCGCCCAGGAATAGACACTGCCCTCACAGGTACCATTTTACACCATGGTGGAGTGGAGCTGTGGGTCTTGCTCAGAGATTTTGACCAGTGGTCCAGAGGGGGATCGAACCCGGGACCTCTCGATCCCGAAGCGCGCGCCCTACCTCTAGGCCACCGCTCCCCACAAAACATTATTGTTCGATGGGATTTAATTTCGTATTTGAAGGAGAACCACGAAATCCACGAAATTTAATCCCACACAAAAATTAATGATTTTACAGCATTCAAAAATTTTGTTAAGATAATATGTTACTTTAATTTCATACAAAAGACGAAATAAAAATGGTACCAGAAATTTCTTTGCTAGACGCTCAGCATGATAAGGAAACTGGCTTATCTTACCCTCGTGGCGATGGATATCCGATATACCATCAGGAATGTGTTGTCGAGAGTGTTTAATATAAGTTGAAAAATCTTGTTTCACAATAGACCTTAAATAAATTAGTATAACGATATACTTTCATTGAAACGCGCAACGTGGTTGGTTCAATTCTTTTAAACTGTTATTGCAATTAATATGCACGAAGGAATTGGACACATGCTCTGTAAAATTGGACGTTATCTAGTAGTATTATACTAACAAGAAGCCTTTCACGGGCAAAGAAAAAACATAACATTGTCGACAGTGGTTTTCTGGTCGTGTTTGAATTTTCTTGATACTCGTTGTAGCTTATCATTGTTGTGCTGTGTTGCCTTTTGTAATTTCTGTCGAAAGCTGTTTGCACCCAGGAAGTTACTGAAATTGATGTGGTGAAAATGTGATACTATATTTGTACCATTGACTTTGTTTGTAAAATTTAACTTTACTACGCGTATTAACGATAGTACACTTGACATGGATGCGTGAGACACCCAGCAAAGATCATTACGGTATTCATGTGTAGGACAAAATAATGCAACTGAGAAAGCAAAACTGAAATGTTTTACATTCAATAACAACACGTACAAAATTAATATGGTTTTTATTGTACTGACGTTTCGACCGAAGCCTTCCTTATAATAATTATCACAATTATAATCAAAGCAACGAATGTGGCCTCATATTTTTAATGCAAAACTATGAAGTACCTGCTTGAAAAAAATCCGGAATAACTTTCAGTCCTTTGATTTTTATCATAACTTTCAGTCCTTTGATTTTTATCATTACTTTCAGTCTTTTGATTTTAGTCATCACTTTCAGTCCTTTGATTTTAGTCATCACTTTCAGTCCTTTGATTTTAATCATCACTTTCAGTACTTTGATTTTTAATTATTACTTTCAGTCCTTTGATTTTAATCATCAATTTCAGCCCTTTGATTTTTATAACTTCTTTCAGTGCTTTGATTTTAATCATCACTTTAAGTACTTTGTTTTATTACAGCTGGTGGTCACTGTTGGTTTATGTGCTGTGTTGACGATCTGTGTAATAGACAATGTCCAGGTATAGTTTTACAAAATCGTTGACGCTATGTTGATTTTAACGTGGCTTAAAATGTCTTTAGGTCGATGTTCAAAGAACACTAATATATACCAGGGGTTTCATTTTTCGTGGTTGGGAGTTGGGAGACATTATATTTTCGATTTGAGGCCTTTTTGTGTTATTCGCTTATTTATGGTTCATGATACATGTGGACTCGATGCTTCATAACAATAAAGCAATCATAAGGAAATAAAATGAATTATTACGAGTAGATGCGCACTGTTTTAACTACAACTTGGTCAACATTACAAGTTCCTATTTTCATGCAAATAGGCTCATATGAAGCGACTTGTAGGGCAGATTTCAAATATGTATCAGTCTTATACGGACGGAAGTAGTTGTTACGACCTCTTCATTCTACACCAGCTATTAGGTTTTAATCGTTGTTCTATATTTCAGACACGACTGCCGCATTATATACCAATCTGATTGGATAAAACATCGTCACGTGACAGAACATCTGCAATAGTATTATATGTACCTGGAATATGTTATGGATTTAATCATTAAAACGTCACTGTATTGATCTTTACAAAATAAATGAGAAAATCAGACAGGGAAGGTAGCACTCAACTTAACCTGCCGATCACAGACAGCTGTAACACTACACAAAAATCGTTCACGCACAACCCAAAGAAATGATTAAAGGTCCAAGTCACCGTCACAGAAATGCAAAGAGACCGAATGAAATGCAGCTAAGATCCAACCAAGTTCCCTGAGTCCCCGTTTTAGGACGACCCGGTGTCACAAATATATGCCAGCTCTTTGAATTGAGTTCAGCAAACTGAATATGTATACAGTCATAGCAGCATTACATGCAAAACATGACATTGCCATTCTCGTTCAACTAGCGTGTTTTTCCGTTTTAAAGTTAACATAGCTAGTCTGGGGACTTTACTAACCACTGATGTATGAGAATGGCCATTGACATTACGCCAGTTGTCAATCAATATCCTTTAAATTCTAATCACATGGTCCAATGATTTAACTTGAACATCTTCGCCAAGCAGCCTTCGACAAGCAACAATGTGGAGCGATCTCTTCTCTGGCGTGATGTCAATTATGCACAATGACAGGAAATGTTTATTTTCTGAAAATGTTATAGTAGATATATTACTAGTAGTAAATTGCGTTAACCTGGTAGACATAGCAGAATAAAACAAGAGCACCGCCTTGCGGATGCAGACGCTCATCTGATATCTGTCACTGTCAAAAGAGGTTATGTGTCCTGTTTTACAGAGTAAGGTATTGATGGTGAATAAGTAATGAAACAAGTTGACATAAAAATTATGTTGTGATTGTATGGTGGTTACATGTTAATACACATTACTGCTGGGCAGATAGATGCCAGGACTACAGGGTGTTAAAAAAGTTCGTAGACATTTTATTTTATCTGTCATTTTATTTTCAAATAACATTTTCACATTTTTCTGACACATTACTAACTACAATGACCTCCTTTGTTAATTTAATCTTATTTTAGTCGATCTGACATATGATGTATGAGATATGCAAGGGTTAAATAGACCCACGTGACGATTCAAAATGTGGAAGACGTCAAAATGACGTCACAATTTTAGGTACTCGATCTTTGCAAATGTGAGAGTCCATAATACTGATAAGTTTTCAATTTAATTTATGTCGAGTGAGTTGCCTGGTCATTCTTCTTTGTGTATAAGGTGGTAAACAGTATCACAAATGTATTACCGGGTACTGGCAGGGGTATGTAACAGGCAACATTCTGCACAAACTCAGTCCAATTTTGGTACCAAATGACACGCATGTTTTTAATATCACCATGGTAACCTCTTCTGGCCAGGGAAGTTTTAGATGTATTTCGAAAGTATTAGTCCTCACTATAGTCAGATGTAACGATTTCACCAACAGAAATGATATTGAACTTTTGAGGTCACATATGACAATTGCTCACCAAAAACAACGTTTTGAACTCTTATTGGCGTCGATCACTTATGGAACGTTACATTCCGAAGATTCCCATACTAAATAATTTTGTTTGTTTAGCTCATGGAACAAATATTTAATTCACTTACCTAAGAAGACAATTTTCGTCCAGTCATTTTCAAAAAGGTTCTTATATCTTCGAGCAAAACCCAGTTATTCCTTATACTATCTCACAGTCAGATTCGGGTGGGTTGTGTGGGGTATTTGTGAAAATACCATTTCTGTGTCTTTGTGAAGGTAAATCCGTTAAATAACATGACTTAATTCGTTTCCAGCATTTGCCGGTGCTTTTACAACATTTCTAATATATTTACATAGTTTATATTTAATATTGTTAGTTATCGTATACCCCTTGCTCAGATCCCGTTAGGACGTTCAAAGTGCGTACCTCCCGAAGCGCTATCCTCTTTCCTATATTTAGCATTTCCCGTATCAATCAAACCACAAGAACCACCGAGAATGCTGGATATTTATTTTATTAAATAACCCGAAACTCAGAAAAAAAACATTAAGCCCTTGTGGAGAAATTCATAATTTTTCAACACCACAACCTTTCGATAAAACTGCATGTTTAATCGCTGTTTACAAAATTACCAATGATAACGTCATGACGTCACGTGCAAATATTCTTGCAGACAATATCATTTAATTCACACAACATGAAGATAATGTATAGTTCTACATTCCTTCCAAGTTTTGAAACTGTACGTTGAATGGTTTTGGATTTATTGAACAAATTCAAGTGTCTACGAACTTTTTTAACACCCTGTATATAGAAGTGTTCAATATAATACAATTATTCATTGTGACAACACATTGAGAGTATAACAACTAACGCTGTTTCAAAGTTATGGTTCTTGCTTGACATGGTCAGATATTGATAATGAACAAGTGTTAATAATTTCAAAGCAATAGCCCACAAAGTGTATGAGAAAAATGAAAAAAAAAAAAAAAAAAAACTTGAACAAGGAATTTACTAAGTCCAATAAGGGGCAATAACTCATGCAAAATGCAGATCAGAGTAATGGGTCTTGCTTGACATGGTCAAGTATTGATGGTGAACGAGTGATGAAAGTTTCAAAGCAATAGGCCACATACTGTATGAGAAAATTGGACCTTAACACCAAACTTAACCAAGGAATTTACTATGATCAATAAGGGGCAATAACTCATGCAAATGCAGCTCAAAGTAATGGGTCTTGCTTGACATGTTCAAGTATTGATGGTGAACAAGTGTTGAAAGTTTCAAAGCAATAGCCCACATACTGTATGAGAAAATTGGACCATAACACCAAACTTAACCAAGGAATTTACTATGACCAATAAGGGGCAATAACTCATGCAAAATGCAGCTCATAGTAATGGGTCTTGCTTGACATGGTCAAGTATTGATGGTGAACAAGTGTTGAAAGTTTCAAAGCAATAGCCCACATACTGTATGAGAAAATTGGACCATAACACCAAACTTAACCAAGGAATTTACTATGACCAATAAGGGGCAATAACTCATGCAAAATGCAGCTCAGAGTAATGGGTCTTGCTTGACATGGTCAAGTATTGATGGTGAACAAGTGTTGAAAGTTTCAAAGGAATAGCCCACATAGTGTATGAGAAAAATGGAACTAAACACAAAAATTAACCAAGGCATTTTTTTCTAAGTCCAAAAAGGGGCAATAATTCTTACCAAATGCAGATCAGAGCTATGGGTCTTTTTTGCAGGCGCAGGTATTGATGTTGAACAAGTGTTGCAAGTTTCAAAGCAATAGCCTTGATATTTTATACCGACGCCGACGCCAACGACGATCAAATGATGACAATAACTTATCTTTTTTCAAAAATCAGATCAGCTAAAAAGATATGAGGAAATCGGACAAGGAAGGTAGAACGCAACTTAATCAGCCGAGCACAGTTAGCTCCCTTAATGAGATAGTTTAACCAAGTCCGAGTTCACAGTATCTTATTTTAATCGATGAGAGCATATGGCTTAGAACCAGAAGGTCGTAACTACCAAATCGATATATTGAGAAAACAAGAGAAAACTGCCTGTAATTTACTCTTTACCTATGGGAAAACACGTTTTTAAAACTTCATTTTGGTCAACATGACAAGTAGGAGTTACGACCTTCTGGATCTAAGCCATCGATGTAGTAGGTATGGTAAACATAACAAACAGCAAGGGGTATAACCTAAAGCATGGAGAATGGTGGTTTAAGTAAGACTTTGCATGGAGATTGGTGCCAATGGCCGATATTTTGATGTTTTTTGTCACTTGGCGGACACATTTCCACCCAAGTAAGTTCATTTTCTTGTTTAATATGTGGTGTGTACAGGGTGTCCAAAAAGAAAGTATACAGTTTCGGGGTATTTTTATAAACTCTTAATGTTCTGCTATCGCAAAGAATTTTGCACATGGTTAGAAAAAAGATGTAAGTTTTTTCTAGTACCAGTTTGAAAATTGTTACTCGGATAATTTTTAAAAAAATGTCACTTTTCAAAAAATACTTCATTTTGACCGTGACGTCATTTTGACGTAATTTACGACGTTTTCACAATTTCTGTCTGTCGCATGTTTCCCGGTTTGGACACATTCTTTAAAAGTGTTGCTTACATTTACACAGATTTCTACTAAATAGTCTTCTTAAATATCATTTTGATGTTGATCGTAAGAAAACTTGTGTATATTCGCATTGGATTGTACATTAGCGATCTCGGATAGCCCAAAAGAAAAAAATCACACGAATTAAGACCCGGGCTGTGGGCGTGCCATTCCATTCTGCAGTGGAATTTGTTATAAATTATTTTGACACCAAATGTTTCTTGTAATTCCCCAACATCGTGTATTGCAATGTGTGACTCTGGCTCCACTTGCATGAACCATACAACATTCAAAACAAAGTATTCGCTGCAGAGTTCCGAATGAACTTGCTTAACAAAGGCACGTAACACAATATGTTTACTTCTTTCTTTTTAGTTGTCGAAATCGCAAGTGAATAGCCTATTCGAAGCCAACGATCATGTACATGCTCGTGAAACACATCATATATATATAGTATCAGTTTAGTCATTTGTGAAATACAATGCAAATTTTCCAAGAATGCATGCAAGACAGGAAACACCAGAAATACAAAAAATGTGAAAGCGTCGTAAATAACGTCAAAATAACGCCACGGACAGAATACGGTAATTTTAGAAAATTTACATTTTTAAAAAAAATATCTAATTTACAAGTTTTAAATTGATGACCGACAACAATTTCATCTTTTGTCTAACCATGTGCTGAATTTCTTTGCAATAGCAATACGTCAAGATTTTATTAAAATGCACTGAAACTGTATACTTTCTTTTTGGACACCCTGTATGCGATAACCACCTAGCCATAAGTTTAAGCCACCTATCGGCGGTCTGTTTTAGTCCGTTAGTGCAGCGATAAAAGCCTGAAAGAAGGGATTGTGACATCGGGTGTCCGTAGTCAGCATTGATTTCTATTAATTCTGAGGTATCCGGGGCATTCTGTATGGTTTAACTGTGTTTGTTAGGTACTTCATGCATGATTTTATGGTTAAAATACTGTTCCTGCTTATTTAGGAGACTCCGTGTGCATATTTTAACGTTTAAGACGATTTCATGGAGAATCGTCCACTTTAAGACCCGAACTGTGGAGAATTAAATCAATGTTGATCTAAGCATTCTGTTCTTAAATGTTTTGCAACATAGTGTGTTACCTTCATTGATTAAAAATATGGTTTCTATTTTTTTTTTTAGACTCCTGGTTTGAAGAATACGTACCAAAAAGACGTTACTTCATTCAAGGAGGAAGTGACATAAAAGAAAACGAAAGAGAAATTTTAATGAAATCTCATTGCCTAATAAAAGTGTAACTAAGAAGCTTCGTGTCGCAAATTAAACACTAAATACACCGTCACCATTTAGATATTCGTCATCAAACAGAAAACAATTAACTTCAGCACCACCTTGTCATTTGTATCGACCCGAAGAACCCCAGGGAAAAGCCAGAAAATAAAAGAAAATAAATATCGAGTAAAGTCTCATGAAAACACTTTATTCACGTATTTTAATACATGTTCAAGGTTATGATTCTATAAAATAATAAAAGAACATGAAATAATGTGTCTATTTTGTTTTGTTGGAAAGGTCCAATAGCACAGATTTTGGTTGTATTCTTTATTTCTATTTACTTTTAAATTAATGTTATTGTTCAAAACCGGTTGCTGAATACGTTAAGATACTGCCTGGAACATTTTGTTTCACAAAGCATCAGATCACACTGCCTTTATAACATAGGTCATCTGCGCTAATGAAACTAACTACACTTTGTAAATAAAAACATCAAACAAATTTACGTAATTATTACTATATTGATTGCACAAAAAGTGACCATCGGTCTACCATGACCTCTCGGCAATGACCCCTTTATAAATAGAATAAATAGTATTTACATGTACTAGGGTGGCACTGTGGTTGAGCGGATAACCCGCTTGACTGCTGATCAATAGGTCCCTGGTTCGAACCTCGGCCTGTGCACTTGGTTATTCCTAGAACGCTTTTTCATGTTTCCCACCAAACTAGAAATGATCTATTTGGTAGGTAACCCAGAGCTAGTCTCGCATGTATCAGTGCTGTACACCAGGTACGTTACAGAACCAATGTCTGTAGGGCAGTGCGCCCATATACATGGTAGCACCATACTGTGTTCTCTACTTGCTGCCTCTTCAGCAAAATCACAGGACCCATTTGAAATAAGTGTATATAGAACGATGCATTTAACAAGATGAATGCATTATAGAGAAGAAGGCGAATATTGAATTTCACTCTTATGAGTGTAACAAACAGAAAAACTTAAAGACCACCTCAAAATTAAAACTTGTCCATAATAAACAGAGCACACAGTAATATGTTACTCGCCAAGCCAAGACCCTCTATAAGACGATAGCCCTGAAATTGGTACAAAATAGAGAGTACTTCCATGTTCAAAATACTAGTACATATGGGTTACAAAATAATAACAAGTCTCCATGGAGAGGGTCTTAAAGTTGACGAGTCTCCATCAAATCGTCTTAATATGCACATGGAGTCTCCTAAATAAGCAGAAACAGTATTTTAACCGATAAATCTTGCATGAAGTACCTAACAAACACAGAAAAAAACCAATCAGAATGCCCCGGATACCTCAGAATTAATAAAAATCAATGCGGACTACGGACATCCGATGTCACCATCCCTTCTTTCAGGCTTTTATCGCTGCACTGTCAGACTAAAAGATACCGTCGATAAGTGGCTTAAACTTATGGCTATGTGGTTATCACATACACACCACATATAAAACAAGAAAATGAACTTACTTTGCTGAAAATGTATCCGTCAAGTGACTAAAAACATCGAAATATCGGCCATTGGCACCAATCTCCATGGAAAGTCTTTCAGGGAAATATAGTGCGCCCAGGATAACATGACGTTTACAAACATTGGCCGGATTGGTCTACCTTTGCAAAAATGATTACTTAAATAAACACATACGGTCATAGGTATACTTAATTAACACTGTTAATCGTGCACGCCTGATTTTCCAACCAGGTGGATTATTCCAAAGTTTTCCCCGTTTCTTGTTTTCCTGGGCGCAGTATATCACCAGCACAGATGCAATTCTATATTGCAGACATATCAAAATTGCACTGTAATCTTGTTCCAATGACATTTCGTTTAAATGTACAAACAAACCAGTATAGCTTGACCAGATTTTATTAACACTCATCGTCACATCAAAGTCCGTAAAGTTCGTCCGGCCATGCTCGGTTGTATTCGATTTGTATGTTAATTTACTGTAATAATACCGTTCTAGTATAGACAAGGAAATAATTTGATATTGAAAATTCATACGAAATAAAGAAAAGTTTCATTCTAAAGGCACGAATGATGAAGGTCGTTTTCTTTTCCGTGAAATGTATTTTTGTAAACATAATTGTAAAAGATAAGCATTGTTATTTTACAAATCATTGTGACGTCACAAAATAAACGAAAGACAATGTTCTAATTTCTTGTTTGATTTTAAGATAACATACCAGTACAAAAATGTAGTGCGGTGCTATAAATCTGGCCTACTTTATCAAGTAAAGGGTCATATACCATTATACGTGCCTCAGGCTGCTCAATCAGTTCTCTTCCAAATGGACCACCATGTTTCATTTGTTATATTATACTGAATCTAAATATAAGAGATTCTTTCATATTGCTTGGTGCATAAAGCGCATAGTCACTCAGAGCAGAGAAACACTACTGTCACAGTCATATCGGATAAAACCAGACGAGTCATTTTCCCTTGGGCAATACACGTTTAATGGACTGGGACTTCTTTGGACCTACTGTCCATTTCAATTAGAAGGGAATATGAAAATGAGACATACTAATCAAAAAATAATAATTGATCGCAATGTTGTGGATTATATTAAAAAGTTATGTATCAATATTTGTCGGTTATTTAATAACAATATTTGGAATACATCGTATTTGGTAAAATCCATGGTGATAAAAATACTTATTTTGCGAGCTTTTAATCTAGCAATTATTGTTTACAAATAGTCTGTATCTTTTATTACATTTTCGTCCATCCTATGGAGTTTTCCACATCCATCTGGGAATCAACTTAACTGTGCAAGTTGCATCATTCTGCAGTATAGCTAATTAAAGAGCAGTTTAAGGCTTTTTAAGTGTGACTTTTAAAAGCACACACCAATGATTTCGGTTTTCACGTATTGGTGAGTGGGATTACGGCCAGTGACTTTTGTTTCATTATTTTCTTCTATTTAATTCTTCATTAATTGTGTCTTTGAGTCCGTTATATAACCAATGCACTGTCGAGCACTTTAGGTAAAAAAACCCACTAAAGCCATACGAGACCCAAAATCGGATACACTAAAGTAGTCCTTTCGAAAACGTCTGTTTGCATTGTCCCGCTACCTGTGGTTAGTTTTTGGCGATAGCATACCGTTTCTTAGCGCTTTGTATAGCTAGCTGTATTTCGTTTGTAGTCGCTTTCTTTTGCAATGAACCACTTCGATAGCGCTCTGTAGCGATTTGTTACGCATCGGTCAACTATCCACCAGCGTATTTTTTTTTCTTTTTTTTTCTTTTTTTTTTCTTTATCAATTATACAGTTACCTATGGTGTTAGGGGGTTAAATTGTGCAATAGTTATCAATAACATTATAACTGGGAACGGCAATCATGACTATATACTTATATAAAGATATGCTTGACCTTCTGTGACCTAATTCTATGTCATCAGTACATGAGTATCCATTGTTCTATGTAAGTAAGATTAACCAGTGCTGTGTACAATATGGTATGGTTATTACAATGCATAGGAGCTCTGGGATTATTTACTTTAGGTAAGCGAGATGTGTGTTGTTTGCTTGCTTGTTTGTTTGTTTATTCAATTCAAATTTGCTTATGTACTCCAGTGAGGCGGTTGTCGTTACGCCTGGTCATATTTAAACCGTTAAGTTACCAATTTCCTAGCCTAAGGACTCTTTTCGACTGTTAAGCCGCTCAAGCGCCCTTTGACATTTTAACTTCATTGGGCTACCTATGAACACCTACATTCGTCTCTCCCTTGGGAGACTACTAGTAATTCTCTACCCTGTGGGATTGACAGCCAATATCGGTCTGTGGTGCCCAGGATTAGACACTGTCCTCACAGGCACCAATGTACACCATTGTGGAGTGGAGAATGTGGGTTATTTTTGCTCAAAGAAATTATCTAGTGATCCAGACGGGGGTTAAACCCGGGACCTCTGGATCCAGAAGCGCGCGCCCTACCCATAGGTCACATATTCGTCACAACGATATTTTTCTAGGGGAAAACAACGTAGTGGGTCTTGTATACCACCTTCGACATCATTCATTTCGGGGTTACCATTTAAGAAATAGCAAAACGTCAATAACGTCGCTGACGTCAGAAGATAATATCACTGTGTGGTGGTTGCATTGAGGTGGTACTTTTTAGCCATATTTTCTTTCAAAATAAGTTGTTTTTCCCTTGTATTAAAATGAGTTGTTTTTCCCTTTGTATTAAAATGATGGACCCAGTTTCAACGAATTAATTGAATGACTCTCGTAAACTTTTTGTTGTCCTTTCAATTTTATTCATTTATAAATACATTTACATTTATGCCATACATTATAAACATATAAACACATAGTATAAAAATAACTTGCATAAAACTAACTAGTGTAAAATCATTAATTGTCTTGGGGATTAAATTTCGTGGTTCACATACAACCACGAAATCAAACCCCATCGAAAAAAATAATTTTGACCCTTGTATTTATTACCTGAAATATAAAATCCACGAATAAACTTCCCATCGAAATGGGCTTTTTATATACCACAAACCACGAAATTTTGTCCCATCTATTTTACAGTTTGCTATTACAGTTTTAGGTTCACCATGTGACCAGCCGGTCTGCCTTCATGGGGGAGTATGTCACGTGTACAATACGACGTCAACTACAGAATTCAGGTGTCACTGTATCAATGGATACTCCGGAGAAACGTGCGATCGTAAGTTATTATATATATTTTAATTGCAAAGTACTCCTTTTAAAGTGGAGGTACTCCTATTTTTGTTGTTAATTACTGATTTTCAAAGTTCACCTAACTTTGAACTAAGGCACATTTGATTCATGTTATAATCTTCTGTCCCATATTTATAACCACTAGAATTAATACATTTTTTTTGTTTATGCGACTTAATCCCTTTTAAGTCACATTTTAGTGCATCTTGTGACATGTTTTGCTATATCACTCATATTTTGGATTTATCTAGCTTGGCAGGTATGGTTATTAAGGTAGTGTCGATAAGCCTTTTGGGTTGTGTTCATTAGTTATTTTGGTAGTGTTGATAAGTTCTTTTGTCAGTGTTCATTAGTTATTTTTGAAATGTTAATTAGTTCTTTTGGTAGTGTTCATTTGGTTATTTTGGTAGTGTTGATAAGTTGTTTTGATAGTTTTCATTAGTTATTTTGGTAGTGTTCATAAGTTATTTTGGTAATGTTCATTAGTTATTTTGGTAGTGTTCATTAGTTATTTTGGTAGTGTTCATAAGTTTTTTTGGTAGCGTTCATTAGTTATTTCGATAGTGTTCATTTGGTTATTTTGGAAGTGTTAATTAGTTATTATGGTAGTGTTCATTAGTTATTTTGGTAGTGTTCATTTGGTTATATTGGTAGTGTTCATTAGTTATTTTGGTAGTGTTCATTTGGTTATTTTGATAGTGTTCATTTGGTTATTTTGGTAATGTTCATTTTATTTAGTTATTTTGGTAGTGTTCATTTGGTTATTTTGGTTGTGTTCATAAGTTATTTTGGTAGTGTTCATTAGTTATTTTGGTAGTGCTCATTAGTTATTTTGGTAGTGTTCATAAGTTATTTTGGTAGTGTTCATTAGTTATTTTGATAGTGTTCATTTGGTTATTTTGGTAGTATTCATTAGTTATTTTGGTAGTGTGCATTAGTTATTTTGGTAGTGTTCATTTGGTTATTTTGGTAGTGTGCATTAGATATTTTGGTAGTGTTCATTAGTTATTTTGGTAGTGTTCATTAGTTATTTTGGTAGTGTTCATTTGGTTATTTTGGTAATGTTCATTAGTTATTTTGGTAGTGTTCATTAGTTATTTTGGTAGTGTGCATTAGTTATTTTGGTAGTGTTCATAAGTTATTTTGGTAGTGTTCATTAGTTATTTTGGTAGTGTTCATAAGTTATTTTGGTAGTGTTCATTTGGTTATTTTGGTAGTGTTCATAAGTTATTTTGGTAGTATTCATTAGTTATTTTGGTAGTGTTCATTTGGTTATTTTGGTAGTGTTCATAAGTTATTTTGGTAGTGTTCATTAGTTATTTTGGTAGTGTTCATTTGGTTATTTTGGTAGTGTTCATTAGTTATTTTGGTAGTGTTCATTAGTTATTTTGGTAGTGTGCATTAGTTATTTTGGTAGTGTGCATTAGTTATTTTGGTAGTGTTCATTTGGTTATTTTAGTAATGTTCATTAGTTATTTTGGTAGTGTTCATAAGTTATTTTGGTAGTATTCATTAGTAATTTTGGTAGTGTTCATTTGGTCATTTTGGTAATGTTCATTAGTTATTTTGGTAGTGTTCATAAGTTATTTTGGTAGTATTCATTAGTTATTTTGGTAGTGTTCATTTGGTTATTTTGGTTGTGTTCATTAGTTATTTTGGTAGTGTTCATTAGTTATTTTGGTAGTGTGCATTAGTTATTTTGGTAGTGTTCATAAGTTATTTTGGTAGTGTTCATTAGTTATTTTGGTTGTGTTCATAAGTTATTTTGGTAGTGTTCATTTGGTTATTTTGGTAGTGTTCATAAGTTATTTTGGTAGTATTCATTAGTTATTTTGGTAGTGTTCATTTGGTTATTTTGGTAGTGTTCATTAGTTATTTTGGTAGTGTTCATTAGTTATTTTTGAAATGTTAATTAGTTATTTTGGTAGTGTTCATTAGTTATTTTGGTAGTGTTCATTAGTTATTTCGATAGTGTTCATTTGGTTATTTTGGAAGTGTTAATTAGTTATTTTGGCAGTGTTCATTAGTTATTTTGGTAGTGTTGATAAGTTCTTTTAACAGTGTTCATTAGTTATTTTTGAAATGTTAATTAGTTCTTTTGGTAGTGTTCATTAGTTATTTTGGTAGTGTTCATTAGTTATTTTGGTAGTGTTCATTAGTTATTTTGATAGTGTTCATTTGGTTATTTTGGTAGTGTTCATTAGTTATTTTGGTAGTGTTCATTAGTTATTTTGGAAGTGTTCATTAGTTATTTTGGAAGTGTTCATTAGTTATTTTGGTAGTGTTCATTAGTTATTTTGGTAATGTTCATTTGTTATTTTGGTAGTGTTCATTTGGTTATTTTGGTAGTGTTCATTTGGTTATTTTGGTAGTGTTTTTTTGTCATTTTGGTAGTGTTCATGTGGTCATTTTGGTAGTTTTCATTTGGTTATTTTGGTAGTTTTCATTTGGTTATTTTGGTAGTGTTTATTGGTCATTTTGGTAGTGTTCATTTGGTTATTTTGGTAGTTTTCATTTGGTTATTTTGGTAGAGTTTATTGGTCATTTTGGTAGTGTTCATTTGGTTATTTTGGTAGTGTTTATTGGTCATTTTGGTTGTGTTTATTTGGTTATTTTGGTAGTGTTTATTGGTCATTTTGGTAGTGTTCATTTGGTTATTTTGGTAGTGTTCATTTGGTTATTTTGGTAGTTTTTCATTTGGTTATTTTGGTAGTGTTTATTGGTCATTTTGGTAGTGTTCATTTGGTTATTTTGGTAGTGTTCATTTGGTTATTTTGGTAGTGTTTATTTGGTTATTTTGGTAGTGTTCATTTGGTTATTTTGGTAGTTTTCATTTGGTTATTTTTGTTGAAAACAATTTTAATTGGTGTGATATGTATAAAATATGTGCTAGGGTTGTATATTTTGGGTTGGTGGTGGTACCTGGGTAGTATTGGGGTCTACAGGGGGGTGGGGGCATAACATGACGGGTGCCTGTGATTTTGGTAGTGTTCATTTAGTTATTTTGGTAATGTTCATTTTATTTAGTTATTTTGGTAGTGTTCATTTGGTTATTTTGGTTGTGTTCATAAGTTATTTTGGTAGTGTTCATTAGTTATTTTGGAAGTGTTCATTAGTTATTTTGGAAGTGTTCATTAGTTATTTTGGTAGTGTTCATTAGTTATTTTTGTAGTGTTCATTAGTTATTTTGGTAGTGTTCATTAGTTATTTTGGTAGTGTTCATTTGGTTATTTTGGTAGTGTTCATTTGGTTATTTTGGTAGTGTTTATTTGGTCATTTTGGTAATGTTCATTAGTTATTTTGGTAGTGCCTGTGATTTTGGTAGTGTTCATTTAGTTATTTTGGTAATGTTCATTTTATTTAGTTATTTTGGTAGTGTTCATTTGGTTATTTTGGTTGTGTTCATAAGTTATTTTGGTAGTGTTCATTAGTTATTTTTGTAGTGTTCATTAGTTATTTTGGTAGTGTTCATTAGTTATTTTGGTAGTGTTCATTTGGTTATTTTGGTAGTGTTCATTTGGTTATTTTGGTAGTGTTTATTTGGTTATTTTGGTAGTGTTTATTTGGTTATTTTGGTAGTTTTCATTTGGTTATTTTTGTTGAAAACAATTTTATTTGGTGTGATATGTATTAAATATGTGCTAGTGTTGTATATTTTGGGTTGGTGGTGGTACCTGGGTAGTATTGGGGTCTACAGGGGGGTGGGGGCATAACATGACGGGTGCCTGTGATTTTGGTAGTGTTCATTTAGTTATTTTGGTAATGTTCATTTTATTTAGTTCTTTTGGTAGTGTTCATTTAGTTATTTTGGAAATGTTCATTAGTTCTTTTGGTAGTGTTCATTTAGTTATTTTGGAAATGTTCATTAGTTATTTTGGTAGTGTTCATTTAGTTATTTTGGTAGTATTCATAAGTTATTTCGGTAGTATTCATAAGTTATTTCGCTAGCGTTCACAAGTTATTTCGTTAGTGTTCATAAGATATTTCGGTTTTCCTGTAGAACGAGTCATTGAACAGTTATTAAATTATGAGCACATATTTACGGTGCCATGTAAGTGCCATTGTGGCATAGCTATAAAAAGTCGCTAGTACGATGATAAAAAGTGGATAGTACGATCATGGTGAAAACTGGAAAATACTATGGTGAAAATTCCTTAGTACGATAACACGATGATACGATGTTTAAAACTCGAAACAACGATACTACTGTAGTGAAAAGTCGATGTTATATATATTAATTACCATTGTACATTTTGTATCATCGCGTTTTCATTATCGTACTATCGTTGGTTCGTGCTACTGACTTTTCACTATCGTATTATCGACTTTTTGCTATAGTAATATCGATTTTTCACTATCTTAATATCGATTTTTCACTATCGTAATATCGATTTTTCCCTATCGTAATATTGACTTTTCACTATCGTAATATTGACTTTTCACTATCGTAATATCGACTTTTCACTATCGTAATATCGATTTTTCACTATATAACTTTCAACTTTGGTATTTTGGCTTTCATGTATGCAACGATGGCCCTAACGGGACACCGTACACCTTTCATATTAAAATTTTCACCATGAATCATCTTCTTTACAGAACATACCCACTGCGATCCAAAACCATGCGGGGATAATGGAATCTGTATAAAGGCGTATACACATCCATATTTTAGATGTCATTGTCATACAGGATACACGGGGAGCACGTGTCAATGTAATATCTGTTAACTCACTAATATTCGTGACGGACTTAATTTCGTGCATTTCGAGGTTTACTTCAACCACGAAATCAAATCCCATCGAAAAAAATTGACACTTGTATTTATAACCCGAAGTACAAAATCCACGAATTATCGTCCCATTGAAATGTTTTTTTACCAAAACCACGAAATTTTGTCCCATCAAAATTAAATGATTTAACAGTATCTATATTTACATATTTCTTAAAGCACTATTATCAGGCTGGACATACCATGTGGCTTTTTAGACTACAATGTCTAACCATCTTTATAATACCATTTAGCCTCATAACGTCATTTGGCATCTTCTGACGTTGCTATGTCTGATTAGTTTTAAATATTAATTTAAATTAATCAAATTGCTTAAAATATAGTATATCGCTAAAAATAGATTAAATTGCTAAAAGAGTCTACTCAGTATAATAGAATTAATTTCTAGAAATAGATTTAATTTTTAAAAATGCATTAAATTGCCGAAAAAATACATTAAATTGCTAAAAATACATTAAATTGCTACAAATATAATATTTTTCTAATTTTAGATATAGACGGTTGCGCATCCAGCCCCTGTCCACATGGAAGTGTTTGTCACAGAGTTGGTAACTCTCACACTTGTTCAACAACACAAGTGTCAAATACAGGTAATACTTTCATACTGATCGCTTACCCTACTTCTTTGTCCAATCAAAAGCCAGGAAATTTCACATTTTTGGACCACATATTTATTTATTTGTGCAATGGACATAATAACTATTAAGTTAAACTCGATATAATATCGATATGTTGCCTGCCACACCAACAGCAGAGAAACAGTCTCCACAGAGAGTTTTTAATATAGGTTTCATTGGGTATCCCAATGACAAGGGGAAGCTTAAATGTCTGAACAGCTGAAAAATTAACATCCCTCGAAAACGAGTAACTTGTTCATGATAAAATTGTACGGACAAACCGCTTTTAATAAAGATCGATCAAATTTTACATAATTATCAAAAAAGTCATCGCTTCGCTTTATTTAATGCTAAGCACCTAGTAAACCTTCGTCAGAGTTTATACATGACAAAATACAAATATATAGTTTTAGTTACATGACGTCATGCTGCCGTCAGATGATGTTTTACATGACATGTATAGTGTGTCTACCCTCCTACCTATCATCTTCATCCCCTGTGGAACATAAGGCCGCATATCGATGTCTTAGCATTAGAAGGTCGTAACTACAAAATCGATATTTTGAGAAAACACGGAAAAACTGTCTGACATTTACTCTTTACTTATGGTTAAACAAACTTTTACAACTTCAATTTGGTCAACATGACAAGTTCAGATTTTTATGAAAATGGGCTCATAAGAAGCGCCTTGTGATGATGCTTATTCTAAATATGTATTATATTAAAAGGTCGTAAGTGACATTTACGACCTTCTAATTCTAAGCCATCGATATATTAAGTGTCTGATTACTTCCAAATATAGGCAATACATTGCCAAAAGCATATTCAGTACCACAGATAAAATGAATTTATAAATTTCTTGATCAAGGCGAGTGTGCATTAAGTTCCTGTCCACACGGAAGTGTTTGTCACAATCTTGGAACCTCCCACTTTTGTTCCCCAACGCAAGTCACAACTACAGGTAATAATGCGAACGTTGACAATCAATCTCATTTTAATCACCAGACCCGGTATATAAAGCATCTTAAGGATTAGAACTTAGAATTTTCTACAAATCTCAAGTGTATCAGCTGAACAGGAAAACTAGTTATAACAATTTTTTACATTACAGTTTAGAAGCTTTATGTAAAGAGCTACGGTTATCATATAGAAATCATGGGCTATGTTTCGTTTGTTGTGAAATATTGACAGCTCAATATTTTAACTTAAATAAAAATATTTCAGTTTTTACTTTAATATGCTTTATAAATACCGACCCTATACTACCTTCCACTACTAGGATCTGACCTCACTCTGTATTGGGTAATGTTCATATGAACTATACATTATCCAATCAAATCGCAGCTTTCACAACTGTGAAAGTACTGAATGGTAAGAGATAATTATGGATTCGTATTTAAACCCTGAAGTTTTACCTCGAGATTAAAGCTAGACTGACTTTTTTCACTGTACATTCTCTAAACATACACAGTATAGGCAATTTAAACGTGACCTCTTACATAATGTTGTCAGATTCATCGAAGCGCAAAGAAAATGAGCTTATGATAGGCTCTGATTTTAATGAGATTGGTTGACAATCATAATTACTGTTTTTTACAAATTTTAAGGTTTTAATTAATATGTAAAGAACTTTGTACAGTATAATCACAGTAGGCTTGATCTGGTGTCCGTTGCCTAAGCCAAGCGCTGCCGAGCGCTTTCATTTCACTAACCTCCCTTTCTACTAAATATAGAACACATGAATTACCTCCCGCAGAAAGTGCTACATAGCGCTTTGCTTAGGTAACGCGCACCAGCTGTTACATATATGTTTTATTACTTAGATGCGTGTAGCAGTCACCCATGTCAGAACCTCGGTACGTGTACAAATGTCGGTGATACCTTCCACTGTAGATGCCGGCCTGGATTCTCTGGAGATACTTGTGAAGGTAAAATAATTGAAAAAAATCAATAAAACCTAGGTCTCATTGACCGCTATTACCTCGGCAATGTACTCCCGATTTAAATACACATATCGGGAGGCATCGGGAACATGGATATCTCACATTTTCTAATGACTTCGGTGAAAACTTCTATAAAACACAAGTACCATTTACCCAATGCCTTCCGATGCCAATGTATTACTAGTAAATCTGGACTACATCGACGACGCAAAAATGATCATTGAAACCTGGGAATAAACCATGTTCTTAATAGATCCTATAGGAACAAAATCACGAGTTTTTGGAATAAACTAATTAAAATTATTTGCTTCACTATCGAACAAAAAAAAGAAACAAAAATACAAAAAGTGTTCATGTTTTGTGTAATTATAATTCACAATCGACCCCCAAACAATGAATAAAATTACTTTTATTGCTCAAAATGCCTATGATTTTATTTTCAGTAAACCATATGTAGTGTGTATAACCCGCGTCACTCCCATGGAATATGCACGCATATCGCACACACTCCGGGTCCATACTAACCTTATAGAATTAATGTTCCTGTCTTTCATTGTATTTTCAGTAAACCATATAGCTATGTAGTGTGTAAACTCCATGTCACACCCATGGAATATGTACGCAGATCTCATCCCCGTCCGTACATTAATGTTACTGTCTGGGATTTTGTTTTCAGTAAAACATATTTGTAGTATTTTAAGACTATGTCACACCCATGGAATATGTACGCAGATATCACCCTGTCCGTACATTAATATGTTCCTGTCTGGAATTTTGTTTTCAGTAAAACATATTTGTAGTATTTTAAGACTGTGTCACACCCATGGAATATGTACGCAGATATCACCCCGTCCGTACATTAATATGTTCCTGTCTGGGATTTATGTTTCAGTAAACCATGTATGTAGTGTGTATAAACCGTGTCACAACCATGGAACGTGTACGGAGACTTCACGCAGTCCGTACTATAAATGCACCTGTCTGTGATTTATGTTTCAGTAAACCATGTATGTAGTGCGTATAAACCGTGTCACAACCATGGAACGTGTACGGAGACTTCACGCAGTCCGTACTATAAATGCACGTGTCACACTGGATACTATGGTATAACGTGTCATTGTAAGTATAACTCCACTATTATAGATGATATCCGGAACTCTGTGCAAGGTGGTTTTCCCCTTAATTTACATGTAGGTACAAACGAATCCTGCCTAGTTAGACTGGTTTTGTATTAATATGCAAAAACAACTGACCAAAACTATATTGTACAGATGTGAACATTCAAGTGACACAAGGATTATAACGGTATAAATATATCTGCTCCTACAGATTAGTGTAGATCCGGAAGAGGGCTATTGTTGAGTCCGCTGCATAGCCCAAGGCGCTATCGAGCGCTTTTTGTTAGCGATTTACTACGCCTCAGCAACGACATGCTACCAGCGAACATGTTCACCCGCCGATAGCACACCGCTTCTCGATACATTGCTAGCGCTTTCTTATGCAACGGACCTCTGTCCTTTGTCTTCATTTAGCCAACTTCTCCACTGTTCCCCAGGAAGATCCCATATAGGTCTTTTAAGTTCTGGTTCTATACATGTACTGTGCTACATCCATTTTACGCTTTCTTTCGGACGTATGAATTTAATGCTACTTTCGGAAAGGTGTTGGTTTCTTTTCTGATGACATGTCCTAGCCTTCCTCCTAGCATTTCCACCTTCTCCTGATTGATATACTAGCCATATCTACTTGATGGTATACATGTACATTGTAGTAAGTTTTTATTTGAAATACAGTTACTTCGTTAGCTCGATGTGTAATCGGAACATACACAATTCTAGAAATAAGCGGGTGTTCGTCATAACCAAAGTGCATGCATTGATGATACAAACGGATATTGGTTTAAGACTTGCTCGAGATAGACCGGGTACTCGTAATATTGATGCTGTAATTTTATTTGAAGTTTAACAGTAGTATTTGGCTCAAAATATGTTATAAATAATTATTATTTTTTGTTTCAGATGTTGATTACTGTCTAGATTCGCCCTGTCCTCCCGGCTATCATTGTTTAGATTCTGCGCATTCGCTACGCGGTTACAAATGTGTATGTCAACATCCGCCCTGTGCAGGTAAACCATATATCGCTAACCGTTCTCATTTAACTTTGAACAGACTATACAAACGAACCATGTCGCTGGCTTAGAACGAGGTCATAAGTAAAAAATAAGTAAAAATACTACTTACGACCTTATCAGACTAATACATATTTACGATAAGCATCACAAGTCGCTTCTTAAGGGGTTAGTTTCGTGAAGATCAGAACCTGTCATATTTTCCAATCTGAAGTTGAAACAGCTTTATTTATCATAATTAAAGAGTAACTTCCGGACATTTTTGTCTTGTTTTTCCAAAATATCTCATTCTAAGCCATCGACTTGATTCCTTAGTATAGTCCATAGTTCAAAGTTAAATGAAATCGGTTATAAGCATTAGTTCGTCCGTCAGTTAAACTATATATTTTATCTGGCTTAACTGTGTGTACCTGATTGAACGGTATTCACCACTATTCTTTCATATGGGATAGTTCCCTCATTATTGACTATATAAGTTACAAATTTTGCAACAGTAGACAAATCCAGTCATTGTTTGTAAACATACCATTATCCTGTGTTTGCAATAATGCCATGTACAGTCCGTTCAAAGTTAATTGATAATGGTTGTTAACAGGTAAACTTTATTTATCCAGGTTTAACTAAGTATACTTGACTGGTTAACTGAAATCCACGTTATTCTTTCGAATGGGATAGTTAACTCATTAGTATTACTTAATGAATCGTCCCGCAGGTAAACTATGTTAGGTTTAACTGGGTATACCCGAGTTAACGGTTTTCACTTGAGTTAACGGTAGTCCCCGCTAGTCTTTCAAATAGGATAGTTTCCTCATAAGTATAGTTTGGCAATTATGACCTGACCTGCCCTTCATGCAAGAATATATTACAAGGTTCTTGCGTTGAATATATCAATTTCCGCAAGCAAATCGTGCGATATCGGTATTTCAGAGTTGTGTTTGTATTACAAGTCGTCGTCTTCGTGATACTCCCCGATTATGAAAACATACAATCGGTGTTATAAACGTAGATAATATATCGACTGATAAATTATGCTAATCAATAGGTCAGGCTCAAGTCAATGTGAACAAGCTATATTACTTAGTAAATCGACTATGCTAAGTTTTTTATCGACAGATACCTGCGACCACAACCCGTGCCTAAACAATGGACACTGTGCAACTACGGACACTGAACCATTATATAAATGCACGTGCCCTACTGGATACTCTGGTGATAAATGTGAAAGTAAGTACAATCATTAACAACGGAGACGATCCGATTTCCGGTAAAACTTATACGAGTATTCGCCAGAGTTTAAATTCACTGTTTTCACTCGTGAAAGCTCGGCAATTTGCGTTTGTCTCCGGTAAGTATATCTATTGCAATGCATATAGGCCGATGCGAAGTGTTCAAATTCACTGTTGTAAATCGTGAACGCTCGGCAAGTTCCGTTTGTCTCCGGAAAATATGTCTATTGTAATGCATATTGGTCAAAGTGAAGAGTTTAAATTCGCTGTTGTCACTCGTGAAAGCTCGGCAATTTCCGTTTCTCTCCGATATGTCTATTGCAATGCATAATGGCCGAAGTGATCAGATTGGTTATTTTGTGTAAATAAATGTGAAAGTAAGTAGAACTGTTTCCGATAACACGTGTCG
Organism: Spisula subtruncata; assembly: GCA_963678985.1. NCBI lineage: Eukaryota > Metazoa > Mollusca > Bivalvia > Venerida > Mactridae > Spisula > Spisula subtruncata. The sequence continues at coordinate 7,035,548 of OY787677.1, forward strand.
TCAGAATTTAAGCATGTTGCAAATGCCACGTGACTTTTGGCTAAGTCGGCAAGTAATGAATTATCAAGATAATAAAAAGGTATAAACAACCGCAAGCATCTTATTTTTATCTATCCATGCAGTTTAGCCGGTTTCGTGCATAAACATTTTTCACGCAATTGTTAGGTTGCGTGGGTAGTGCCAATTGTCGACTAGATCGTCGAACATATCTCAAGAACATCGGTTAAAGAATAAAATACATTTTTTTGTTTTTTGCGACTTGGCCAAAAATGTCACGTAGTATGTGCACCCTGTTTAAATTCTGACAAAAATACACAGTCACGTGTTATCCTAAATAGTTCTACTGTTAAATTCACTATCAATTTCGATAATTTGCGTTACAGAGTTTTGATATGAACGACTACTGTAGAATAAGAATCGTTGTCGTCGTGTGTACGATTTCATTACGATGCGTCTGACTCTCGTAAGGCCTGGTAGTGTACTGGTTGGCGAGTAGTTTCCAACAGCAAGCAGAATCCGATATTTGACATTTATTCGTATTAAGCGTAGCTCCTAAATTGAAAAGTAAAATTTATTGAAGAACTAGACCATAGCAAAAAGTGTGTGCCCGAAAATACACAATTCATGCGATTGAAAAGAATAAATCGGGAATCACATGCAAGGTAGTGAAAATTGTCACCTGTTTTGGTCGGTTTAAGAAAAATACGCTTGCAAATTGTAGCTTAAAAGCATCAAGTTTTCGAGAAATTACGAAAAAAAAACATACTTATTGAATGTTCAATCTATAATCCGCACATTACAGAGGGTGGCACAACCTATGATACGAATTGCTTCGCAATCCAGAGGTCGGATCTTGGGTATCGGTGCTTTTAAAGAACCAATCAGTTTGTTTAGAAATAGTAACGGCAGCGTGTCCGGATCTCTTGTAACTTACCATTGTCTCTTTTACTTGAAGTTTGTTCATCAAAACAAAAGACCCCATTGGAAACTAGTGACCGAAATTTAAAAATATTTTCACAAACATTGCAGAGGACGCGTGCGATCCAGACCCGTGTCATCATGGTTCATGCCGTAGATCTTCTGCTGGAACCACGCACATGTGTCGCTGTGATGCCGGGTACCATGGATATACATGTTCGAGTATGTATTCATATCACATAACTTTCCTTTTATCCGGGTTTGTATAGCGAGTACGTAAATTCTTATACCAAACATGTGTAGTATAACGTAATCAAGAGAATTTGTGTTCAATAGAACGTTGTGTATTTTGCGTTATTAGTGTCATATGATATAAATAATCGCTCACTGGGTGTCTATTTATATATTTATATTTAACTCGATCTAGAAATATTTTAAGCTCGGCAGAGGCTCGTTTACTGAAATTTCCAGAACTCGTTTGATATGATTTGATATCAATTGCCAACTCGAGATAGATCCATTGTATAATTGTCTGTTATGTTAAAGTTATTGAACACAGATAATGGTGGGCGTGGTTTATTTCTGAAAAACTTCAGACAGCAATTCCAAATTCCGAACATAGGCAACAAATGGAAACATTTTCTAAATGCTAACCAGCCAATAAAACTGTCTATATTAAAGGCAACCAATGAAAACAGGATTAACAAACATGTCAGCCAATGAAAGTCAGTTTTTACAAAATGTTGAAGCGATGGAAACATATTTTACAAACACAAATGTACGTCAGCCAAAGAAAACACATTTTACAAATACCTAGCCAATAAAACACGTTTTACAAATACGTCAGTCAATGAAAACACGTTTCACAAATACGTCAGCCAATGGAAACACGTTTAACAAATACGTAAGCCAACGAAAACACGTTTTTTTACAAATTCCTCAGCCAAAGAAAACACGTTTAACAAATACGTCAGCCAATGAAAACACGTTTCACAAATACGTCAGCCAATGAAAACACGTTTTACAAATAAGTCAGCCAACGAAAACATGTTTTACAAATGAAGATGCCAGTCAAAGAAAACACGTTTTACAAATACTCCTGCCAATAAAAACGGGTTTTACAAGTACTTGTATTTGTGTATTTGTATATTTTAGCACCGAGCTGTACTGCTAGCACGTGTAGGAATGACGGGGTGTGTCAACCACAAACACATTATCCTTACTATCAGTGCAAATGTCCTAGTGGATTTAAAGGAACACATTGCGAAAGTAAGTACAGTAGAACTAAAGGTGTGTCTGTATCAGCCAATCAGAGAGCTTTTAAACTAAAGTTGTGTCTGCACCAGCCGATCAGAGAGCTCTAAAACTAAAGTTGTATCTGCATCAGCCAATCAGAGAGCTCTAGAACTAAAGGTTTGTCTGCATCAGCCAATCAGAGAGCTCTAGAACTTTAGGTGTATCTGTATCAGCCAATCCGGTAGCTCTTAACAAATGTGTGTTTTCATTAGTCAAGCATAGGAACTAGAACCGAAGGTATGTCAGCATCAGCCAATCAGAGAGCTCTAGAACTAAAGGTGTGTCTGCATCAGCCAATCAGAGAGCTCTAGAACTAAAGGTTTGCCTGCATCAGCCAATCAGAGAGCTCTAGAACTAAAGGTGGGTCTGCATCAGCCAATCAGAGAGCTCTAGAACTAAAGGTTTGTCTGCATCAGCCAATCAGAGAGCTCTAGAACTCTAAGTGTATCTGTATCAGCCAATCCGGTAGCTCTTAAGCAAAGGTGTGTTTTCATTTGTCAAGCATAGGGACTAGAACCGAAGGTATGTCAGCATCAGCCAATCAGAGAGCTCTAGAACTAAATGTTTGTCTGCATACGCCAATCTGAGAGCTCTAAAACTCAAGGTGTGCCTGCATCAGCCAATCAGAGAGCTCTAAACTAAATGTAAGTCTGTATCAGCCAATCAGATAGCTCGAAAAATAGAGGTGTGTCTGTATCAGCCAATCAGATAGTTCTAAAACTCTGTAGAGAGCTGCAAATATTGACCGTTGCACAAAGGCTGCTGCTATTCAGATTTTAAGATGAGATTTATTTTTTATTATTATCCAGGCATCGACCACTGTGTGGAGAACCCGTGTCCAAGTCCGTTAACTTGTGTACCCACAACTAACGACAGGCCTGGGTACCAGTGCGAGTGCATACATTCGTGTATAGGTATATATAACCTCATTTCTAGTCATACCGAACAAATCTTAATTACTTTCAGAATGAATGATGCAGTTTTTTTGAATGGTTAGGTTAAATGCAACTAAATTATTATTTATCCAGAATTGGATAACTTTTGGATAACTTTTAGATAACTTTAACCAAGTTGGATAACTTATCCAAGTGGATAACTTTATCCAACGTTTATACAATTATAATGATTCACAGTGAATAAACCAGTCTACTTCCGGTCAATCTCATAAAAAACAGACCTATATTAAATACGCTCCATTACTTTACGCTTATAAAGGATCTGACTATACCCCATATTGGGTCATGTCGATGTGAACTTTACACCATCCAATCAAATTACTACTTTCACAATTATGAAAGCGAGAGTATAACTCTCTACTGTCAGCCTAGTCAATAAACTATTATGTTTAAAATTGAGAACAATAATTAAAAGAGTAAGTGGAACTACACGACTAAACAATAGGGGAGTTTTTCATTTTAGTATAACCTACGTGTCGGCTTAACATTTAAGCCTTCATCAGGGTTTATACATAACAAATACAACAATATTCTGCCCTAAGTACTAAAAAGAGGTGATTTTGTCACATGACGTCATGTTGCCATCACATGGTTGCACTTACTCCTTTAATTATTGTTCTCAATATTATTTTTAAAGTTTACATTACTGAATACTGGGTGATAAATATATATGACCTCCAATGCAGTGTTGTCAGATCTGACTTAACGTAATGGAAAGGAGCAAAGGTTAGGATCTAATTTAATTAGATTGCTATTTTACATTCATTATAAAGTTCAGACTATACTGGTGGGCGATTGATACTGGTTAATATATAGGCTTTGCTTTCACAGCTTGAAAGTTTTAACTGAATGATGGAAAGATCAGTTGCTTGATGACATGAGTATTATGCATGTTTGCCATTTTGAAGAGCATTTGATGTAACATATAATGATTACGTAGCTGTGCTTTATTTTGCAATAAAATATAGGCTCGGGTTTGGATACGCGTAGTAATAAATCGAATTTAATTTTAGATATGTACCAAAGAAAGGCCAATAACACGTGCTTTGTTATATATAATTCATATTAATATGATGTCTTGATTGAACATTTCGCGTGACGTTTCAATTTAATATGACGTCACTTATTTTTCACATGACGTCTCTTCAGCGCATGGCTGTTCACCTGATCCTTGTGGAGACGGTGGAATTTGCGGCGTTACAAACGATGGGTACACATGTTTGTGCAAGATAGGATACTCTGGGACACAGTGCAGAGGTTTGTACACTTTATTTATTGAATAATAATTATTCTGAAGTTCGTTAGAATATCACATGTATGCTCTTTACAAACGAGTTCTGTCAAACGAATGGACACAAAAATATAACTAGAGGCTTTAATTAGAACTCGTAGCTAATGAGTATAGCTTGGCCAATTTGACACGAGCCTGACCTTTTGATTAGCATAATTTAACGTTCGATATATTGCCTACGTTTACAAAACCGATTGTATGTTTTCTTAATCGGGGAGTATTACGAAGACGCTCGAGATGTTTCATATACATTTAAGCCCTTCTCCAGGACAACCGGGCTTAATGACATTGTACTGTAATTATGCAATAAGATTTAGAAAAATGTCTAAAATGAGAAAAAAATGGTGTCCATTGATTACATTGTAGCAACGTTAAATGTCGCATCGACGCTAAATGTCGCACTTGACGTTAAATGTCGCAAGGCTGACGCTAAATGTCGGAACCGACGCTAAATGTCGCAATTCCCCCTGACGCTAAATGTCGCATCTGTGACGTTAAATGTCGCAACAAACTGGCCTGACGTTAAATGTCGCAACACTAACGCTAAATGTCGCAATCCTTTATATACACTATTTTGTAGTATTACTGTTCTAGTTTTGGTCCAGACGTATCCACAGTTATTAGGGGTTTACTCAAAGGGGTTCGACACTTAAGCCTGCAGTGATTAAAAACTTTAAAAAAATTTTTTTTTTACTTCTACTGTGTATATTGTATGAAATATAGACATTAGAAATTAATAAAAAAAATTGAAAACAGTTTTTAATCACTGCAGGTTTATGTGTCGAACCCCTATAGGTTTACCGGATGAACCATATTTTACTCGTTATACCCGGTTCAGTGAACTCTCGTACAACCGTAACAACACTGGATCGGCAAGACGAACCGTGGTGAACCGTGATACTGTAATCAAACTGGAAAAAGAGTCCTGTTTTAAGCCTTGTGGAGTCATCGTGGGGATACCGGGAGGAATGGTCAATATTTCAACAGAATCGAAATATGGAGTCAAAACTGGGTTACAACCTTAGCTGTACCGCGATGTTGCATTCCGGTACATGTATCAGTACGGATTATCTCGGTGTATCCCGGTTCTGAGCTGACAGCAGAGACCTATTATCACTGTGCCGGTTTGGCATTCCCGGTTTGTCCCGTTGTATGAACCTTTGAGACATCGTGAACTTCTTAGTCGTTTTAGGCTAACATTGACGAACTGTGTTGATCCGACCGTATGACAGCGTACAGTATGGGTTCGACATCCACTTCAGGTGCAAACCAAGTCTGGTATTTTTTATTTTATGTATTTATTACCTGCGAGCCTTGAGCGAGCAGGTATATTGGATTGCCTTAAGTAAAAAGGCAGGGAAGAACCTAGTATATATACCCGAATTATGGTTATATACGGTAATGCTCGGTAGAACCCCGTTTCATTACGGATGATACATAAATATACTCGTTTCATCACGACAAAGGTGTGTGAAGTTGCAGTTACCGAGTATTTGTCGAACAATGCCAAATACAGTAAATAATTATGTAAATCGTAGTTGAAATTCTGTTCAAATCAGTTAACTAGTATCTGTATTTACGAAAAGTTGTATTCAACCCCACACGATGAGTTACTTAGAGGATAATGCACGGCTGATTAGGGCGGGGTCTACATAATCGGCCCGCAGGAAGCATAATGGCCCGAGTGGCTTTAGTCCGAGGATGATTATCAGTCGGAGCAGTCCGTACGGCGTTTTTACGGGATGATTCATAAGATTGTCCGAGGTGTCCCGATTGGGTGATTATGCGAACCGAGGCCCGATTGTCAGGACCCCGCCCTCTACACCGTGTATTTAAGGTTAATACACGACAATGCCGTGCAGGGAGGCGATAATCCGCCTGGAAAATGAATAATCACATCGAGGGCTTCAGTCACCCTGATTTTCAAAACAGATAAATATGTTGTTACTCTCCCCATTCATTGAGTCTCTGTAGATCTACCACTGTTACAAAATGTGTTACAGTGATGTTAGAAATTGCTTTCACCTTGAAGCGTCTATCAGTGTACGAACGGTGTCTATCAACGTCAAACTACTTTTTCTGTGACCTGACATGTATTCACTTATTAGCTCATATCTCCGCGATCTGTGAACAATTTGAACCAACAGAACACATATTATTTAAAGCAAATCGGCATATAAATAACCTTTAGTCATTTACATACATAAATCAGAAAATATATGGTCTGGGTTAACATAGATGCATACATAGTTACATCAAAGTTTCGTACATATAAAACAAAATCAAACGTGTGAATCTTACGAAGCAGCTCGGTTTCATAGAACGGAAAATAAAAGTTGCAATATTTACAAGTACCTTCTTGTTTTAGAAGAATGAATATCAATTTTGCCAACTTATTTACCATGATATGTTTTTGAAGTACTAAGATCTCATTTATCTATAAAAAGAACAACATAATGAAAAGTTGTATTCTGGCACAACAACGTTTTGGTAACAAACACAAATGGCTGCCTAATATCTGTAATCACTACATTCTGCTCATGTAATTATTCTAATGGGTCGTATTGTTGTTTTTCCAATTTATACCATTATTTTATAATCGCGCATTTTCTAGTGTATTGGCGCTGAAGTCGTTTCTTCCATGTCACTCTTGGATACATACACATGTGCGTAAAGTTGGCAGCCTAGCAGCCTAGCAGCCTAGCAGCCTAGCAGCCTACACTTGTATTATCGCTTATGATCGTAACCTATGTTCGATTGCTTTATAAGTTTGCATGCACATTTCATTGACATCCACATAATGCCGTACAATTAGGCGCTATGATATATCTAGTGGTTACTCTGATACATGTATACACATTTTTAATAAGGATAGTAATGTAAAATAACTGTGTCACCCGCCTCCGCATTACATGGTTTCTATGACAAAGCTTTGCACGAGAATCACCAACAAGAACGCAACTATGTTGCAGCCAGTATCAAGAGCATAACTTACTTTGCTTACGAGACAAATTTTTAAGTGTAAGTATATAGCGAGAAGTTATGAGAAAAATCCTATTCTTTCTGGATCACCCTTTGTACATACATAAATGTTAAATAAAATATTAAAGAGGCGGTCCGGACACCAGAAAAATTAAAACTTGCCACATTCATGTGCATTTTGGCGCGTACAACAGGTAAAGAGGGGTAATGATAAACGCTGTCAATGACGCCATTTGCATAGGCCAAACATTAGGACTTCTTTCGTAAGTAAGGTTCAAGGAAGTATCGTCATTTCCGTCTGTTTTCTGCTACTTTTGAATCGTGTATACTATACAGATTAAGAGGGGGTCTCTAAAAAACATAAATTGTGTTATAACTTATCTATATTGAACTTTTAATACACCAAAATGATTAATATTGTTAAACATGAAATCGTCAACGACTCTTCTGGTATGTGTGATGAGTATGATACTATTTCTCTTACCCACCCATCCACACGCTCATACACACACGAACCAGCCAGCAATAAATTGTTACGGTCTGGACGGACTGGAGTAATTTAACCGTCACGGTGTAGGCCCTGGTAAAGAAAGCAACCAAATCGAAATGATCCGGGCCGTTTTCCCAACGAAAGTAGTTGCGTTCTCAATAGCGATGTTCCTCTGGTGTAACCACATGCCGGACGGGACATAAAGATCAGACTAAATGCATGATGTACGTTGTTAGGACATATCTAATGCAATCATTACAGTCGGTTTTGTGTTATGATAAATCAGATACTACATAATATTATGTAAGTTGAGGAGGTGTTTTCCTCTGATTATAACATATATTTAGCCAGGCGGTTATAACGTAACTGGCCCTAACGTGAGGGCCGATTACAGATAACGGCCCGCACAACAGAATTACGTTACGTAAAATGGCGCGTAAGTGACGTCGCTATAATTTGATTCCAAGATGAAGAACGAATAACACGTTCCTAAAGCAAAAGGAAACACGAAAATAGAAACAAAACATACTATGTGTGGTTTGGGAATTTAAAACCTTGACCTAGAAGTAAAATATGTATTTTAAACGACATTAATACACTGGTTACTATATATAGTAACAAAAATAAGTCTTTTTGAGGCTGATTATGGCCATCACGTGATTGATTATCGCCTATCCACCCGGTCCGCAATCTCATTATAATAATTGGACCGGTTGAACGAGCGCACGTTACGTTATCCATGTTAACATGAAGTCACGTTGGAGCCAAAATGACGTTACGTTGCTCTTATGCAAGATTTCTTTGCCAATTTTATTCACACTAAGTGCATTTTATTGGTTACAAGATTATTATATATCTACATCAGTAATATCTACGTTATTTGTTCTTCATAGATATTCTGAAATCGAACAATTGTATTAAATACTTTAATACACTTCAGAGCCTGGCCGGAAGTTGATAATCCGCCCGGTATGAATAATCACCCTCGGTCTGAAGCCCTCGATGTGATTATTCATTTTCCGGGCGGATTATCGCCTCCCTGCCCGGCTGTGTCGTGTATTAACCTCTAATTAATACACTTGTTACTATATATAGTAACAAAAATGAGCCTATCTGTGGCTGATTATGACCATCACGTGATTGATTATCGGATATCCGTCCGGTCCGCAATCTCATTATCATAATCGGACCGGTTGAACGGGCGCACGTTACGTTATCCATGTTAACATGACGTCACGTTGGAACAAAAAATGACAATACGTTGCTTATTTGCAAGATTTCTTTGCCAATTTTATTAACTCTTAGCGCATTTTCAAAAAAGGCTTGGTTACAACCTTATTGTTTATCTCAATCAGTAATATTTACGTTAGTTGTTATCCATAGATATTATGAAATCGAACAATTTAATTAAAGTCTTGAATACACTTCAGAGCCTGGCCAGGAGTTGATAGTCCGCCTGGAATGAATAATCGCCCTCGGGCTGAAGCACACGAGGTGATTACTGATTTTCCGGTCGGAGTATCGCCTCCCTGATAGGCTGTTTAGTGTCATGATTAACCTCTAAATACACGGTGTAGAGGGCGGGTCCTGATAATCGGCCCTCGGTTCGCATTATCACCCGATCGGAAAACTTCGGATAATCTTATGAATCATCCCGTAAAAATGTAACTGCAACTTCACACACCTTGGTCGTGATGAAACGAGTATAATTATGTATCATCCGTAACGAAACGGGGTTCTACCGAGCATTACCGTATATAACCATAATTCGGGTATATATACTAGGTTCTTCCCTGCCTTTTTACTTAAGGCAATCCAATATACCTGCTCGCTCAAGGCTCGCAGGTAATAAATACATAAAATAAAAAATACCAGACTTGGTTTGCACCTGAAGTGGATATCGAACCCATACTGTACGCTGCCATACGGTCGGATCAACACAGTTCGTCAAGGTTAGCCTAAAACGACTAAGAAGTTCACGATGTCTCAAAGGTTCATACAACGGGACAAACCGGGAATGCCAAACCGGCACAGTGATAATAGGTCTCTGCTGTCAGCTCAGAACCGGGATACACCGAGATAATCCGTACTGATACATGTACCGGAATGCAACATCGCGGTACAGCTAAGGTGTAACCCCGGTTGTAACCCAGTTTTTACTCCATATTTCGATTCTGTTGAAATATTGACCATTCCTCCCGGTATCTCCTGATGACTCCACAAGGCTTAAAACAGGCCTCTTTTGCCAGTTTGATTACAGTATCACGGTTCACCACGGTTCGTCTTGCCGATCCAGTGTTGTTACGGTTGTACGAGAGTTCACTGAACCGGGTATAACGAGTAAAATATGGTTCATCCGGTAAACCTAAAGGGGTTCGACACATAAACCTGCAGTAATTAAAAACTGTTTTCAATTTTTTTTATTAATTAGGGCCCTGCAAATTTTTTGCAGGTGCCCTATAGTAATCACCCTGTCCGTCTGTCCGTCTGTCTGTCCGTCTGTCCGTCCGTCCGTCTGTCCGTCCACATTTTTCATGTTTTTTCTTAATAACTTGCAAACCGTTAAAGGTATTGACTTCAAACTTTAAACATAAGGTCACATCAACAATACACTATTGTATGCAAAGTTATGTTACTCCAGCTACAATATTATTAGAATTATGGCCCTTTGTAAAATTACAATTTTCCTCATTTTTCATCTTTTTTTCTACATTACTTCAAAACCGTTACAGATATTCAAATGAAACTTGCTATACATATTGACAGTGACAATACGCACATGTGTAGCAAAGGGCAACAACTCTAGCTTTAATAAATTTTGACTTGTGCCCCTTTTTCTACTTCAAAACTTTAACATTGGCCATAGTTCAAAATGTTTTTTCTTAATAACTTGCAAACTGTTAAAGGTATCGACTTCAACCTTTAAACATAAGGTCACAGCAACAATACACTATTGTATGCAAAGTTATGTTACTCCAGCTACAATATTGTAAGAATTATGGCCCTTTGTAAAATTATAATTTTCCTCATTTTTCATCTTTTTTTTCTACATTACTTCAAAACCATTACAGATATTCAAATAAAACTTGCTATACATATTGACAGTGACAATACGCACATGTGTAGCAAAGGGCAACAACTCTAGCTTTAATAAATTTTGGCTTGTGCCCCTTTTTTGACTTCAAAACTTCTACATTGGCCATAGTTCAAAAACTTTTCAAGATATTCAAATGAAACTTGCAATACTTATTGACAATGATAACAACAGGGCCCTGATCACGACAGTGATGGTTCTAGTTTCTAATGTCTATATTTCATACAAAATACACAGTAGAAGTAAAAAAAATATTTTTTTTTAAAGTTTTTAATCAGTGCAGGCTTAAGTGTCGAACCCCTTTGAGTAAACCCCTAATAACTGCACAGGTAACTGTATCGTTGAAAACGAAAAAAAAACTTTTTGGAAAATTTATATTTTTCTATAAAGGTTTATTTGTTCTAGATGAACCAGAATTTCAATCAATCAAAAACAAAATTTGACAATCAATATCTTCATAAACTGATCATATTCTTATACAGCAATGTTTAAAGTATTTACATGCCAGATCTTATCAGAATTGATCAAATAGTTAAAAAGTTATACTATAAAATGTAGATACAGTTTCACAGCTGATTCATATGGTGCAGTCAATACAAATCCATATGGCCGTCCCTCACAATTTGTTACACCAGTGACAGTTAAAGTATACCTTTAAGCAATGGATTGTATGATATGAAGTTAATTTTTGGTTTATATTCATCCCATAACATTGTTTGTGTAAGCACGCATCCTTTTATAGATAATAGGTATGCATAAAGCAGTTTTCTTATTAAAAACAAACTGCACCTCTCGAACCGGCTCGTGGATTTCTGTACAAATTGACCTTGATAGAAAAATATAAATTTTCAAAAAAAATATTCAAAAAATATTTTTTTTTCGTTTTTGTTTTCTTTTTCAACGATACAGTTACCTGTGAATAACTGTGGATACGTCTGAACCAAAACTAGAACAGTAATACTACAAAATAGTGTATATAAAGGATTGCGACATTTAGCGTTAGTGTTGCGACATTTTACGTCATGCCAGTTTGTTGCGACATTTAACGTCACAGATGCGACATTTAGCGTCAGGGGGAATTGCGACATTTAGCGTCGGTTCCGACATTTAGCGTCAGCCTTGCGACATTTAACGTCAAGTGCGACATTAAGCGTCGATGCGACATTTAACGTTGCTACATACATATTTAAGTAATTGGATAGTATAGTACAATCCATTAACTTCAAGTTTTCTTTAAAATTGTGGTAAAATAACTTCTGTTGTTACTTTGGTGATCAGTTTCTGAAAAGTACTCATATGAAGGAAAACAAGGATTAAGTGACTAAAACACTTGCTATTTTTCCCTCGAAGCAAATACTCTCAAACTGGACACGTTTTATCAAAATAAGAATATGATTCTAAAATGTGCCAAAATTTTAAAACTTTACGTAAAGAATTTATCAGATACTGGATCATTGAAATGCCAGTTAACGTTACGTCAAAAACGCAGATAATGACGTTCTCGACGCCACTCATCAAAAGGCGGTACAGTGATTGGATTAAAAAGTCTATAGCATTGTAAGTTTATGGAATATTTAGTTCAAATTTTCAGAAACTGTTCACAAGATTCTACTCTTTCTAACCATATAATTATCAACATTTTCACAATTTTGTCAATAAGCCCGGTTTTCCTGGAGAACGGCTCATATATATACAAACACAAATTTGAAATACCGATATCGCACGATTTGCTTGCGGAAATTGATATATTCAAAGCAAGCACCTTGTAACATATTCTTGCATAAAGGTCAGGCTCAGGTCAAAATAGCCAAGCTATACGAATGTAAGATTCTATATGTCAGTGAACGACCGATATCTTTGGAAATTTTGATAGAAATGCTGCATACGATCCAACTATTATTTGTGGTACTTGGAGCGTGACGCCCATACTGTAGATCTACTGTGAAAATCGATTTAGTAATGGAAATAGCGAACGTCGCTTCAAACTAATTTGCACATTTATGTAACATTATGGGCACAGCTTTACTGCATTCCCAGACGGCAGGTTACGAGACACTCCGCTTTATGCTTAGTATAAACTATTGTGTACATCTATGACGTCAATATATTACGTATACACATCGAACTGTCTATATAAATTACTTCAAAAAAGCGTTAAATTTGGAGCGAAGCGGAATTATTCATTTTCCAGATATATTTGTAACAGTTTAAAGGTCAACAGACAGCGTTAATGCCATGTACCCGGGGTGTTTCACAATTAATAGGACTTTTTCATAGCAGCAAGGCAAATCTGAAATTAAGAAAACTAAGTCTATATAATTATTTTTTATCTTTCATTGACAAACATGCAAAACATCAAAGAAATTGATTGGAAAATAAGAAATATATTAAACATTAAATATGCTATGTATCAAGGAGGTGGGTCGCACTGTGACGTTATTATGACGTCGCATTTCAAGCACAGTATTGTAACATAAAGAAACATTTAATAATTTTATTTATAGTCATCCTGACTTTCTAAACATATCTTATACCACTGTTCCGATTGTTTAAATGTGTTTCCGTACCCCTGTTCACAAAAATGTCTTGCAATGATGTTAGAAATTGCTCAAACCTTGGAGCGTCCATCAGGGTACAAACAGTGCTATTAACGTCAACTTAATTTCCAATGACCCCACCTGTGCTTATTTGTAAGTTTATAAATTCGCGATCTGTAAACAATTTGAGCCAACAGAACACTAGTGGCTGCGTAATGCCACTACATTACATGCATTTCATTATTTCAATGGTTAGCACTGTTAGTTTTCCAAATGTATACCATTATTTGATAATCGCGCAGTTTCTGTTTATTGACGTTCACGTCATTTTCACCCATGACGCACTTAGATACATGCCCATGATTACTGACTTATGGTAACGAACACGGGTCAATTTCTTGGAAATTTTGCATGCGCATGTCAAAGTCATCCACGTAATGACAAACAATTAGGCGTTAATATTTATCAAGTGGTTATTGAGATATTCACATTTTTGATAAAGATGGTAATGACAAATAAAAGTGTGACCCGCCTTGGCGTTACATGGTTTCTATGACAACGCTTTGTATGAGCATCATCAGCAACAGTGTATTTCTGTTGCTACCAGTATATAGAGCATACATTGCTAAGCATATGAGACAAATTTCATTGAAATGTAAGCGTTGAGTTAAAAGTTATGAGAAAAGTCCTATTATTTCTGGAACACCCCTCGAATGTGTCTTATAAACGTATACACGTGTGTACACGTATCATGTATATGTGTATTACGAGTTATATCATAAGTCATTGACGTTACGTAACATGACCTAAATTTGTTTATAATTACATTTGATGTATGGACGCTGTGCACTACTTAATAATAAAGTCATATAATTTAGTATTGCATAAGACAACGATTGCCTTGCAGAATGCACATAATACAGAGTTAATATCGACGGTGCCGAACTAAAACCCCGTAACTCAATTCTGGCGCAAAACCTTTTTTGCAGCATCCGCATCTGCTAGACGTCCCGCGCATATTTCTGTCTTGTTGCCATCTAAATAGCCAATCGCGTTACTTAGATGGCGACAAGACAGAAATGCTCGGGACGTCTAGCAGATACGGGTGCTGCAAAAAAAGTTTTCGCGCCAAAATTGAGTTACGGGGTTTTGGTTCGGCACCGTCGATATGCAATTGAAAGCTAAAACAAAATGGATGGACCTTAACATGGAGATTCGTTGTTTCAGTATGAACCAGCATGTACGAGGGTTGTCCCAGTAAATCGTGGACTTTGCTAATATTTTTCTTATTTGACGTCACACGATTATGATTTTTTGCAGTTATTTTTATGAATCCATTGTTTATCGAAATTCCGTGTGAAAAGTATACGCATATAAGTATAATGTACAACATCCGTGATTAAACAACCCCATGTACGCAAATGAGGCGCAACCCATAAAACCCGCCGTGATTGATTCATTTGATTTTCAATAAACTTGTAACTTTCATCTTTTTAAATAGTTATTACGCAAAATTTTCACGTCGGCATTTATGGGTGTGTCTGTTAGGTGTCACCATAGTAAATTTCAATTGAAAACGATAATGTGTGCAAAAAATACGCATGTTTAAATAGCCACACTTAAATATAAACGTGCGAGAATTGCGACGTCAGGCGAGGAAAAAACAGTAGAATATCCGTGAACGTTATAGTTTTGACTGGTTTGTTGTCGAAATATAGTTTAAGACTCTAAACTACACAGACGGATATAACGTAATGTGTCTAGAACACGCATGGATGAGTGTCGGGGAATATATAATGCTGTATTGGACATCAGTGGGTTTTACATCCACCTTATCAACAGTACCATGCATTACAGGGGTTTATTCTTCTGGCAATGGAAGACATATGCTCCCCATAGGTGTTTCCCAACATGTGGGTTGGTTGTTAAGACCAAGAGGGTTTTCTATGGTGCATTGGACTGAAATTAGTCGCAATTCTGTATCAGAATTTTTTTTAATGATATCGTACGCATTTTGAATACAATGAACAATAATTAAAGATAGAGAAAATGTTCCGCGCTATGACGTTATCACTTTGACGTCACTGTGCACCGCACTTTTATACGATGCGTACTAGTATTGTAAACTGAAATTGTATTTCTTGGCATATTTTTTTGAAATTCCGGATAACTGCTCAGAACATGTTTATTAATAATCACTGGAAATTTGAAACGAATACTGTGGGTACTTTTTGTGTAATGAGCAAAGTACACGATTTACTGGGACAACCCTCGTATATTAAGGGCTATATGGCGGACGTTTCGATATTAAATCGCGCCAAATAATTTATTGATTTTACCGGCTTTACAGTAGTCACGTGACTTACTATTTCGTTTTTTACAGTTAATGCATGTGATCCCAACCCGTGTCAACATGGCCGCTGTACCAGAAGAGCTCATACATCGTCAATACCATCGTTTGCTTGTACCTGTGACTATGGTTACCATGGACTCAGATGTGAATGTACGTATGCTAGGATAATAGTCTCGGGATTAGAGGTTCTTACCCTAAAATGTTCAAAAAATTCCGAAGGTTTCCCGCAAGACTCAAAATTATGGGTTCTCACCCTAAAATGTGCCCAAAATTTCGAAGGTTGCCCGCAAAACTCAAAATTAGGGGTTCTGACCCTAACATGTTCCCAAAACTTTGAAGGTTTCAAAGATTGCCCACAAGACTCAAAATTAGGGGTTCTGATCCAAGAAATTACTAGTAAACAATAATTCGTAGTTTAACCCCTATGACCATGGTTTTTGGTTATTGTTATTTTTCTCTTTAATTCAAAGGTTGTTTGCCCTCAAATTCTGAGGCTAGTGGAGCCCTGTGACAATGTTTTTATTTCATGTAGATGTTCTAGATCTAATAGTTTGTACATACACAGGAATTTCACCCGTGCGATACCACCCCGTGTACCCCGATAATATGTATTAGACAGAGTACTGCTGTTTAGACAGAGCGGAAAATGTCGACGCTTGAGAGGTAATGTATTTTGTGCCTGTTACAATTATTTCGTGTCCATACCAGCAAATCGATGAACATGTATGTATGCAGTGGTTCTTCCTCGACATGTAGATGTATTTTTTCCGACCAGAAACGTAAGATTCGATTTTAAACGTTATAAATGCGTCCAAAAGTCCAAAGTTTAGTCTATAAAAAATAATTAAAAATACTTCTAGACGGCGGAGAATACACAAATTTCGTGAATATGTAGCGAAATAATAGTACCATATTCTTTCACAATGATATATTCACTGACGTAAGTATCTTTCTAAAAATAACAGTTTTTCTACACTCAGTGTCGCCAAAATGGTACTGCTTATGTTATATGGTGAAATTGTCACGATACTGCTTATGTTGTAAACAGATACTGCTTATGTTTATTATAGTTTCAATGATTTAAACCCGAAAGCAACCTTGTCATGACACATTTTAGCCTCAGCAACTATTTTCTGTCAATGTTGATTATGTATTTAGCTCTTACTGGGTTGATCTCTTGAATTAAAGTAGCATACACTAATATATCTCTTAATACCGCCTATCATGTTCTCAGTAATCCTTATATACTTAGCAACTTTTCTAAGTCCTCGCTTATATTTTCATAGATAGCTTTGTCAACCATGTTTATATCTCCACGCAATTTGGCTATGATACGCGTCAATTATATGTTTGCAAAATTGTATAACAAACATTTGACTTTGAAATGCATATATAAAAATAAAACAAGTTTAACATATCAACCAAGGGAGGTAAAAGTCACATATTCGTATTTTTGTACATGTGATGACCTCCATGTTATCTGATTTTTCCACTTGCAGTCATCGACACGAGTCATGAACATTGTTGAATGTATCGTCTCAGTGATGTTAGCGTCTGAACGCTAATTACAGTCACGTCTCCGAATAGCGCGATTTTACGTCAAAACGTCACTTCAATACCAAAATCTCTCACAACCACCATTATAAATCTGACAAACAATATAATTTAATCTTTCATTGTATACTCATGAATAAGTTTACGTTAAAAATCAATCAACCAGTGATATATTGGGTATTTTTTCTTACACGTCGGCAGAAAATAAAACTTTGCATCATACAAACGTCACGTGACGTCTTGGTTCTGACATCATAATTGTGACAGCATGATTGATTTTCGAATGTTTTTCAAAAGTGACGAGTCTTTGGACATAAATTCGAAGTGTTTGGAACAAATTTCATGCATGTGTAAATGCTTAGAGACAGAAAAACGAAAAACGCACGCGC
Source organism: Spisula subtruncata (assembly GCA_963678985.1). NCBI lineage: Eukaryota > Metazoa > Mollusca > Bivalvia > Venerida > Mactridae > Spisula > Spisula subtruncata. The sequence goes on from OY787677.1 coordinate 7,053,408, forward strand.
ATCACGGATCGAACAAACCATGTGACATATGGCCAGTTTTTGACACGGATTATTTTGACTGTCATGTATAAACTTCACTTGAGAAATTTTGTCACTTTACTATTGATAACAAAAAAGTTACTAATCATTGAAAATGAGGACTTAGAAAAGTTGTTAAGTATATATATGTACAACTAAACTTTCTGCAGTTTTCTAAAAGTCCTTGGCCATATTGAAAAAGGTTGTTTCAGTAGCGTTATTAGCACTTTTCGCGTTTATGTAGTATATCAACCGATCTGTAGTATGCCTACGTAACGACACGCTACCGGCGAACAGTGCTAGTCGATAGCATATCGTTTCTAAGCACGAATGCGTATTTCTTTTATTTACCTGTCGCCAACGGACACGTTTTGGGGATAGTGCATGATACAGAAGATGCCCTAATTCCAGATGCATCCTTTGTGTTTTTTACATGCCAGGGTACTGACTTCTCAAATCATTTATGATAATCGTAAACTTACATACCAATATAAAATTATCCTTTATAATTTTAAACAATATTTTCACCTCTTTTATAGAAGAAAACGTAATAGACTCACTAAGGAATTTAAGTTTCAGCGTAAATTTAAAGATTTTCGTAAGTTCCTTGATAAAAGAGTATCCAGGTGTAAAGCACCCATACTTACTATAATTAAATTTAGTTGGCCAGTCGGAGATGCGAACCAACAACCCCGAAGTCAGAAATCGCGTGCTCTACCCTTCTTCTTCTTCTTCTTCCTGTTTAGTACAGATCCCACTCTTGGGCGATGTCGTACTACTAAAATCGTGTGAGCGGTGCAGCAGTATTTACAGAGTGATAGTTTAAAAAAACGTTTAAAAACAGCATATTCTTTATTCGCTGGTCAGACCCCTCTTGAAGGCCTCAACACCGTCGACGATAGTGGCGTGCTCAGGGAGCTGGTTCCAGAGTCGGATGGTGGAGGGGAAGAAGGAGTACAGGAACACATCTGTACGACAAAAGGGAGGCAAGTACCTGGTGGAGTGGCCCCTGGTGTTGATTGATGTTGGGTGGAAAAATGCCTTGGCTGGGATGTCGACGAGTCCGTGGTGATTCTGTAGACCATCACTAGCTTGGTGTTGGAACGGCGTTCGGCGTCTGATAGCATTGTGCCTTGATCTGTTGGGGACAGCTTGTCAGGTTTCTTCTCAGGAAAGCGAGACTGTTGTTTGCTTTCTTCGCTGTGGTAGCAACATGGGTGTTGAAGGAGAGCTTCTCGTCTATGTAAACCCCCAAGTACTTGCCCCCTGCCACAACTTGCAGTTCGCTGCCGTGGATGAAGTATGTCGCCTTGATGGGGATTCTCTTCCTGGTAATACGGATAACCTCACATTTGGATAGGTTGAATGACATCAACCAGTCACACTCCCACTGCTGTAACCTGTCCAGGTCTTCTTGTAGGGCTTTGGCATCTTCTGTAGAGCGAATTATCCTGTACAATAGACTTTCGTCAGCAAACAAGCGGGATGTAGATGTTGCCCGAAGTGGGAGGTCATTAATATACAGCAGAAAGAGGAGGGTTCCAATGACTGATCCCTGGGGTACGCCGGAGGTGACTGGTGCTGTGTTGGATGACTGCCCTTCGACCAGTACTTGCTGGGTTCTGTGTTCCAGGAAGCTACTTATCCAAAGCAGCAGGTTTCCTCTTATGCCGTAGTACTGTAGCTTGAGTGCTAGTCTCTCGTAGGGAACCTTGTCGAAGGCTTTGCTGTAGTCCAGAAGGACGGCGTCGATCTGTACTTGAATATTCGGTAAAAATAAGGCAAATTCACAATATTTCATATATATACCTATTTCTAGTAAGGACTCTAGAGTATATTTAATCCCAAAAAGTATTTGATTATCAATAGTGTGCCAGCATTTACCCATGAAATAAAAACAACACAAGCAGTATCTTATTAAATTTACACTGAACATAAGCAGTATCAGCCATATAACATAAGCAGTACCATTTTGGCGACACTAAGTGTAGAAAAACTGTTATTTTTAGAAAGATACTTACGTCAGTGAATATATCATTGTGAAAGAATATGGTACTATTATTTCGCTACATATTCACGAAATTTGTGTATTCTCCGCCGTCTAGAAGTATTTTTAATTATTTTTTATAGACTAAACTTTGGACTTTTGGACGCATTTATAACGTTTAAAATCGAATCTTACGTTTCTGGTCGGAAAAAAATACATCTACATGTCGAGGAAGAACCACTGCATACATACATGTTCATCGATTTGCTGGTATGGACACGAAATAATTGTAACAGGCACAAAATACATTACCTCTCAAGCGTCGACATTTTCCGCTCTGTCTAAACAGCAGTACTCTGTCTAATACATATTATCGGGGTACACGGGGTGGATACTGTACCATTGTCTAGAAATATAACAAGCTGGTAGCGGCGATACTGTGCCATAGTCTAGAAATATAACAAGCTGGTAGCGGCGATACTGTGCCATTGTCTAGAAATATAACAAGCTGGTAGCGGCGATACTGTGCCATAGTCTAGAAATATAACAAGCTGGTAGCGGCGATACTGTGCCATTGTCTAGAAATATAACAAGCTGGTAGCGGCGATACTGTGCCATAGTCTAGAAATATAACAAGCTGGTAGCGGCGATACTGTGCCATTGTCTAGAAATATAACAAGCTGGTAGCGGCGATACTGTGCCATAGTCTAGAAATATAACAAGCTGGTAGTGGCGATACTGTGCCATAGTCTAGAAATATAACAATCTGGTAGTGGCGATACTGTGCCATAGTCTAGATATATAACAATCTGGTAGTGGCGATACTGTGCCATAGTCTAGAAATATAACAATCTGGTAGTGGCGATACTGTGCCATAGTCTAGATATATAACAAGCTGGTAGCGGCGATACTGTGCCATAGTCTAGAAATATAACAAGCTGGTAGCGGCGATACTGTGCCATTGTCTAGAAATATAACAATCTGGTAGTGGCGATACTGTGCCATTGTCTAGAAATATAACAATCTGGTAGTGGCGATACTGTGCCATTGTCTAGAAATATAACAATCTGGTAGTGGCGATACTGTGCCATTGTCTAGAAATATAACAAGCTGGTAGCGGCGATACTGTGCCATTGTCTAGAAATATAACAAGCTGGTAGCGGCGATACTGAGCCATAGTCTAGAAATATAACAAGCTGGTAGCGGCGATACTGTGCCATAGTCTAGAAATATAACAAGCTGGTAGCGGCGATACTGTGCCATTGTCTAGAAATATAACAAGCTGGTAGCGGACTAGTATCCGAACGATCGTTATTTCTCCTCTCCTGTGTTTCTTAAGAAAGGGATTATTAAATGTTTTTGAACTCTATTACATGAGTAGTAAAAAATTAAGAAATGCTAAGTTCGATATTATATTACCCATCCCACCTTCTGTAAGATAATAACGAGTTCGAACTAAGAGTTCTCTTTCCATCTGTAGGATTTCGAAAGACCCTCTCAGGCCTGAGCAAACTTGCTCCATTATCGCCTTTTCACCAGACAACCTCTTGAAAATGTCTAAAATCTTAAAGCATGCATCTAAAGCCTATGTTAAATAAAAAAAAATTAAAACATGAATAAACCATTAATTTTACCTTTGGAAACGAATCAAATTGACGATACCAGTCGGCTTTCTTAAAAATGTTATGAAAATACATTCAAAAATGTAGTACTTGTACTAATGCAACCTCACCACAGGTCTGTGTAGTTGGCAGTTAGTTTCTCATCCAGAATGGTTTCAAACCAGAACAACTGAAATTTTCCAATTTTTATCATTTTTCTTCTGAATTCTCTTCGATTCTTCTCGAAATGAAAGTATATTGATAATTTGTGCATTTTTTACACAGCATTTTTTGTGTCCTTTTACAGCACAAAGTTGCCCAGCAAACACGTGCAAGAACGGGGGCACGTGTCGACCTTCCTCCAGACATCCTTATTACTACTGCACGTGTCCGGTAGGATATACTGGAACCAGGTGTGAAAGTGAGTACAACAATAAAATGTGGAATATTTTCACTTGTCAAAATGTTCGCACATTTTGAATTGCTGACACTTGGGGGGGGGGGGGGGGCAGAAATGTTAGGATTTTTTCACGGATAAAATGCATTTATCTGGCAGCAACATCAGCGATTTCTCGCGGGACAAAATGTTAGCAAAGTTTTCAATTTTGGGCGAATTTGTTAGCTGAATTTTAATGTTTTCGTGTACATTATATTAAAGAGGCATCACCTATAACTTTGATAGTTTAAATCGATTCAGGAATATTATACATTACATGGGAATCAGTATTGCTTAAACTCCTAAAATTGTCAACAAAAAGCTCCCACTAATACCCGAGAAAAGAATGAAAACATATTGCCGTAACAAGTCAAATTAGTCACAAATTGTTTCCCTTTGACCATATAATAATAAATCGCTGGAAGCGATAAATTATTATTGGTGATTTGACCATATTTTTACATTATAGAGACATATTTGCGCACACGTTCTTCTGACAAAATATCGCCCTTGGGTAACAGTACTTTCCTCAGGCTGACATTTTTACTGTCACCCTCAATGCTATGTGTTATTTATTTTATTACCCCGAACTTTTTTCGTCCACAATCTATCTTTGGTAGATATATTTACAGGGTACGAACAGTTACAGGTACGAATGAACTTACTTTTATTTCAATGTGTTGACTTTACATGTCATTCATTGAGTCTATTGCATGGTATAACACATGAATTATAAGAGTTAAAGACTATTATGAAATCGTGTGTAATTAGTTAATTACCTGATTATTCAACGGATTCAACTTTCATCACGTACGCACGTCGACCAGAAAATAAACAACTCCAATCAACCCAAAGGAACCTTTGTAGCGAAAAGCATCAATGTGTTAGATATACCTAACTCTTAGAATATTTTGCGGATCAAAATACTAGGCTGGATATAAAGAACCCGAACTAAAACATGGTTATGCGGTAGGAATACGCCGCCATGTTTGTTTTTCCATAAACATACCACGTGACATGAAAAGTACTGTCAAAAAAGTACTATCACCCTGCTGACACTAAAAAAATGTTCAATCACGTGGTGTATTGATCCGCTTGATCGTAATAGTAAGAATACTACCTGTTTGTTTTTGGAAATTAACATTACGAAAAAAGTGAGGGGTAATAATCAGACATATCGCTGGCTTAGAATGAGAAGGTCGTTTGTGCCACTTATGACTTTTAGACTAATGCATATTTGAAATTTGCGTCATGAGGCGCTTCTTATGAACCTACTTTCGTGTAAATCGAATGGAGTTGTAAAAGCTTGTTTTACCAAAAGTAAACAGTGATTGTCAGACAGTTTTTTCTTCTTTTCTCAAAATAACGACCTTCCCAATCTAAGCCAGCGATATATACTGTCATGTGCCACAACAGTTTTACTTGAGACGAGTTATTATTCTATAACACATGTGTTGTGACCAGGATGCGCATGTTAACATTTCATACATTACACGTGTATGTCAAAAAATAATGTGACACATGTTGTTAATGAGTCTGTTTATTTGGTGTTATCACTCGTTAAAGATGCGTTCCCTTTAACTTTGGTAGTTTAAATCGATTCAGAAATATTTTACATTAATTGAGAATCATTATTACTTAAACTCCTCAAATCTTCGACGAAAAGCTCCCACTAGATATCGAGAAAAAATGAAAATATATTTCCGTAACGAGCCAAAATAGTCATGAGTTGTTTCCCTTTGACCTCATAATAATAAATCGCTGGAAGCGATAAATTATTATTGGTTTTTGATCATACTTTTGAAATTATAGAGACAAATTTGCGCATACTTTCTTCTGACAAATTATGATAATTAATAGTGCTTTGTACATTTAGCTCATTTAATGTGAGAGTGAGAAAAATATGCTAGTTATAGGGAATGCCTCTTTAAAGTGTATAGAGCTATATCAGACGATATTTAAAAAAGCAACATAATCTGAAAAACAATTATGCTTTCATATCTATTAGATCATTTTTCGCTTCAGCTTTAACAGAATCTCTCTCTTTCATTTATTGGGCATGCGAATTGTCTGTTTTTATACGAAAGTCTTCTAGAACACTCTAAGTTGACGGTTGAAATTATAAGATTCGTCTCTTTTTTCGACGATTGAATCGGTACACGGAACCTATCGAAAGTTTTAATTTGCAATAAAGGTAGTCTAGTACCATACTAAAAACGACGCAAGTAATTATTTTGATATCAAATGACCATTAGATATATAGAGGATCAATCACGAGTTGTCAATTGGTATAAATTTGTATTTAACGAGTTTTGGAAATGTTTTTATGCAAGCCTTTGGCGAGTTTAATAATATTTCCTGAACGAATTTAATATAAATATATATCAATTGACAACGAGTGATAGATTCTTTATATCATACGACACTAAAAAACGCAAAATACGCATCAAATTATTGGAAAAACACGCCCATGTAGTATAAAAAAGTACGTAAAAGATTATACGTACTCGCTATACTAACCCGGTTACAAGGAAATTCATGTGATATAACTATGTACACTTTAAAGATTTCTCAGGTAATTATGGTGGGGGTTTTTTTGTTTGTTTTTTCCGTATTCAGGTATAGACCATTGTGTGTCAAACCCATGCCCAGATGGTTTGCGCTGTGATCACGCGACACACACAGTAGCAGGATACCAATGTCAACATACACATTTCACAAGTAAGTAGAGTCCGTTCACAGTTAGATAAAAACGGTTATAAACAAATTGCTCGTCCGACAGGTAATTAGAGGATATTTGTATTTTTTCCGTGTATGATCAGCTGATAATTCACCAAGTGAGCAGCTGATGTAATATTTTCACGAGTGGCGTAGCCAGGTACGAATTTTCACCAATTCGCATGCTGAAAATATAAGTCAGCTGCTCACGAGGTGAATTATCAGACGATCATACACGGTAAAATACTAATATCCTATTTATTTCATGCTTCAAATAGCTTAAATGATGGAAATACTCCACAATATACCTGAAATGTTTTGCGTGACGTCGTTTTCCCGCCATGCACGCGTCGAGTTGCAGTCAAATATTTCTTCTGCAATGGCTTCAATTTCGTCCAGTTGCTTTACATTTATGTACATATAATGTTCTGTTATTTGTTAAAGATTAAAAGAGCAAGTGAAAATGCTTATTATTTTATTTTTAGCGGCGGGGAAATTTGATTTTAAAAAAAATAGTCCGTTTGCGTGAAATTATGAACAGTGAAATTATGAACTGTGAAATTATCGGGGAATAATCCACTGTTATTCCGCCGTAAACCACCGGTAAGCATGAAATAAACTAAGTTTATGTAGGTTTACTGAGTGTTAAAGAGTTTAATGTCGTTATTGGGAGAGTGGAGTAGCCGTTTTTGTGTACCAATCAGATTTGTTTTATGTAAACAAGTGTATATTGTTATGTACAGTCCTTTCAAAGTTAAATGATAACGGTTTGTAAACATCGAGTCGTCTATCATTATCTGGTTCCAACTGTGTATACCCGAGTTTACGGTAATTTCCGCTATGCTTCCGAATAGTTTTTTTTATTTAATGAGTTTCTTTATCCTCGCCACCGGATAATCAATATGGGTGAGGCCCCCAGAAGAGTTTTAGTATTTTTAGTTTATGGGGGATAGTGCATGATACAGGAGATGCCCCAATTCCAGAAGCATCCCTGGTTCTTTTACATGCTAGTGTATAGCACCATACACGGGACCTCGGTTTTAAGTCTCATCCGAAAGACTATTTGTAATTTTAGTTGACCAGCCCGGGATGGGAACCCACTACCCCGAGATCAGTAGTGACTACTAATCTCGCGCTCTACCGACTGAGCTAAGCGGGCTGATCTTTCGAATAGGATAGCTCCCCCATTAATACGACTTATTGAATCGTACAAACTTTACCGAAATAAATATATCTGAATTTAAAATGGCGAAGCTTTTTATGTGTACATATCAGAGTTTTGCTACCATGTTTAGTTATCAAGTGGATATTGTGATAGTGACATATTTCATCAGACTAACATATGTGTACACATCAGATTTTTACTATCTAGTTATGCAGAAAAGTGACTGATAGATAGATTTTAATATATATTCAGCGACATTTAAGAAACGGTTTCTTAATTCTTGATTTCGGTACTTTGAGTGAATACGACTCGTTTGTATGTAACTACACTTTGCTAGTTGGTGATTCAATTTACTGTAGGGTTGATTCACAATTATCCCACTATTAGTATTTGGGCTTAAGTATTTAAAAAACAATTTCGATGAAACATTCGATAGTCTAGAGGGACAGTACATGCTTACCATGGAATATAGCATCACTAATAGAAACTGAGACGCTTACTCCATCACCATGTGCTGTATGTGAGTTTCAGTCAGTATCTTTTTTAAACGTTTCAAAGATTGATTGGAAATAGGACCCGACGGTCATGCTGTTGAAAAAATTTGTCTTGGATTTGACGCCTTTTGTGACGTCAGAATAACGTGTAATAATTTATTACTGCATGGAATGTTAAAACCAGTTAATGACGTACCATGTGTTATTTTAATCTTTTAAACCCCTGTGGTTATGGTTCACAATGTACTATAGCAACCATTTCGTCTTGACTTTGACATCTTTTGTGCCGTCAGTATCATAAGGTATTGCTATACGATTATTATGTAATAACGAGAAAGAATTAACGTATCATGTGTTATTTTAGATAACTACTGTTCGCCAAACCCTTGTGGTAATGGTGCACAATGCACACCATTGTCTCAATCTCCGCATTATCACTGTGCATGTACAACTGGATACCAGGGCCCACAGTGTCGAGGTATGTACTTCATTATGTTTTTCGGGCAAAGACCCTTTCCTATAGTTCTGGCGGCTATAGTTCAGTCTGGCGGCTACAGTCCATGTAGCTTTTTAGCAGTCGTCTATAGCTACAGCAGAAGCGATGTTAGGTTAAGTTTAGAGGTTTAGGCTAGAGTAAGGGTTCGGGTAACGTTAAGGGCTTTAAGGCAAGGGTTATTTTGGAGTTAGGGTTTGTGTTAGGGGCGATGTTAAGGGTTTTGGTAAGATTTAACGGTTAGGGTTTGAGTTAGGGGTTAGGATTATGGTTTGGGTAAGGTTTAGGGCTCAGGTATTTTGTGGTATATGCCTAGGAACATAGACAAAGTGTGGACAATACTGTGGACTATAGAAAAGAGTCGGACCCTGTTTGTCCAGCGGTATAATTTTTTATCACATGACTTTCCTTGTATCCAGGTTAGTATAGCCAGTACGTATAAAGTTATACGTACCACGTGTAGTATAAGGTATTGAGTTTTTCCATAAAGCAATGCGTATTTTGTTTTTTAGTGTCATATGATAAAAAGAATCCATAACTCGTTGTCAATTGGTATATTTATATGAAACTCGTTCAGGAAATATTATCAAGCTCGCCACAGGCTCGCTTAATAAAATTTCCAAAACTCGTTTAATATGAATTTATATCAATTGACAACTCGTGATAGATCCGCTATACATCGTTTGTTTTAGTAGACATATGCATTTATATAGAGGATCTAGAATGAGTGGTCAGGAATGATTATATTTTTCGTAAAATCAGTTAACGCTAAATACATGTCGATTGCTTAGAATAAGAAGGTCGTAACTACTACTTACGACCTTTTAAGACGCATATATATTTGAAATCTGCATCATAAGGCGCTTCTTATGAGCCTATTTTCATGAAAATTGGAACTAAATTGTCATGTTCACCAAAATACAGTAAAAGTAAAAACTTGTTTTACCCTCGATAAGTAAAGAGTAACTTAACAAAATATGAATTTAAAGTGTGAATTTTCGAAATCGGTACACTACAATGTCATAAATCATTATTTTTGAAAATTAAGTGCTGTGTTGGGTGCATAGTAACCCAAAGCCTAAGTTATACAAATTCTAGGGTCAGATTTGTATGAAAATGAGTTTATTTTAGGGTAAAAACCACAAAATAATAAATAAAGTGTGATTTTTTGGAATCTGTACCCTGCAATGTCATTCAATATTTTATGTGATAATGAATACTCATTGTGGTTGCATAGTAACCCCAAGTCTAAGTTAGATAAATAACTGATTCAGATCTTTCTTCAAACAATGTGTATTTTGGGGTAAAATTAACAAAATATTAAATAAAAGTGAGATTTTTTGGAATTGACACACTGTAATGTTAATAATAATGTTAGTTGATGATTAATCAATGAAAAAGATGCATGGTAAGTTACAGTTTATTTAAGCCAAACTCAAATGTTTCACTATAATTTAAAGAGGAATATTTTGGGGATAAAATAACAAAATATGAATCAAAAGTGTATGAATAATAAATTAACTTTCAATGTAAATCGTATATTTTTGCATATTTATTAATTTGTGTTAATGGTTGCTTTGGCAACAAAAGCACAGAAAATGGTAATAACAGTACAAATATATCACACACATATGGTATATGTCATATATTGAATAATACTTCAGAAAAAATAGATGGAAATACAAATTATTGCATATTTAGTAAAAGTAAAAAATGATTGCCATGGAAACAAAAACTTTTTAAATTAAAATGTAGAAATCGTGATATTCAAGTATGTGACTTCCAATGATCACTTTTTCGTTCAAATTAGAAGAAAAACACAGATTATTGCATATTTAAGAAACTATAAGAAACGGTTGCTATTGCAACATACAGTGAACAGATAATATTTAAAATACCAAAATCGTTTACAGGAGGGTATATATCTTTCATTTAGAGAAATTTCATTTAAATCGTGCATTGGGCCAAAAACACCCCTTGTAGTACCTGCTCCTTTCAGACAGTTTTTCTTATGTTCTCAAAATTTCGATTTTGTAGTTACGACCTTCTCGATCTAAGCCATCGATGTATCTTTGAAAATGATGACGTATGCTTCATAGGTTCATGACGTGTCAAACATAGTTTAGTGGTACTTGGAGCGTGACGCACGGACTTCGTGGGACGACCAAGTCATGGATTGGTTAACGTTGCTTCGAGCTAATTTGCATATTTATGGGAGGCTGGGAGTGCTTTAATGCACTCCCACACCGCACATTATGTGATAAATTCTATTATTATACCTATATGAACTCACGATTGCAAACTAGTACCAAACTTCCGTTCGTTTGTTGATCTAACCTAGACGTGTGTTTTTCTAACTTTTCCAGCGGATGTTTGCGAACCGAATCCATGTACACATGGTCAGTGCAACCACAAAGTGTCCAGTCATGTATCACCGTTGTCTTACATGTGTTCATGTATCTCCGGGTACCATGGTTCACGCTGTCAGAGTAAGTATATATTGTCTGTGACGTCAAAGTAAGCTTTCGTGACCCGTGACGTCACAGTAAGCTTTCATGACCCGCGACTTCAAAGTAAATATCTACGGTCCGCGACATCAAAGTAGGTTTCCATGATTCGTGACGTCCAAGAATGCTTCCGTGAGAATTGACATCATAGTAAGCTTCCATGGCCCAAGACGTCAAAGAAGCTTTCATCACCCGTGACGTCAAAGTAAGCTTTCAACACCCGTGACGTCAAAGTAAGCTTCTATCGTCCGCGACTTCAAAGTAAATATCTACGGTCCGCGACAACAAAGTAGGTTTCCATGATTCGTGACGTCAAAGAATGCTTCCGTGAGAAATGACATCATAGTAAGCTTCCGTGGCCCAAGACGTCAAAGAAGCTTTCATGATCCATGACGTCAAAGTAAGGTTTAATTGCTTGCGAACGAAATATATATTTCAAACTGTTCAAAGTAGCAGACCCTTTCACTTTAACACTACAACTATAAAATGAGTCGATACAAAACAATCTGCTGGTTGTATTCGGCGTTTGGACTTTTATGTTAAGTATAATTAATATGTTAAGTGTGAAAATTATTCGAAAAATAAAAACATCATTAGTTATGACGTCATACAAGTAAAAACTAACCATTCCCATGAGTTATGGCATCATATAAAATAAGTAACCATTCACATGACCTGTGGCATCATAAAGATAAGTAACCATTCAAATGATCTATGAAGTCATTAAGATAAGTAACCATTCAAATGATCTATGAAGTCATAAAGATAAGTAACCATTCACATGATCTATGACGTCATAAAGATAAGTAACCATGCACATGATCCATGACGTCACAAAAATAATTTACCATTTACATGAGTTGTGACGTCACAAAAACGAAACACAAATCTATTTTTTCAGCACCAAGTTGTACATCAAGATCATGCTATCACGGTGGAAAATGTACCCCTATCACCCAGTCACCCTACTTCCGGTGTACGTGCCCTTATGGTTACTCCGGAACACAGTGTCAAAGTAAAATATAACTTTCATGCTTTTTTGCACATTTTATTGAAAGAAGAATCTTAGCTTATTAGCTGCTTTAAATGAATACGGCGATAACAGTGACAGACAAAAAGCAGTGAAATTATCATTTTGTTATTATCACTGTTTTGGAGATGGTTCTAGTATTGTGCAGTAAAAGAAACGCAACGTCAACAGCGCCGGGCTTCAAAATATGAGCTACGTCATGATGACGTCATTATTGTCACGTCGTGATGTTCTAAGCGATTAATAACACAAAAATAATGTTTCCAAATTGATAAACAACAGTGTACAAGTTAGAAAACTTGATTCACATATGACCTAAAATAGATTAGTATAAAATAACGTATAGTATTAATAAATAAATGAGCTTCGGGAAGCATAATAACAGATATTTTACAACATTTCTAATGACGTTTCGGAAGCTTTACGTAGACCACGATAACCTGTGTATTGATGTGTTCCGATGCTCATTAATAAAATCGTGAGTACTTCGCGGAGGAACAAGTGCTCAGCGGGGCCTAATATTTATGGAGCATTTTTGAACCAAACAAAACATTTCGTCCTTTACAGCTGTGGCACCAACAACGCGAAAGACAACAACAACAACGACAACAACAACGACACCGAAGCCCACACCTAAACCGACAACCAAGGCGACAACAACAACACAAAAGCCAACAACAACAGTGCGGACTACGCACGCTCCAACAAATGGTATGTTTCAACTGTATATTGTTGTGTTTGTGTAACATATGTACAACCCGTTGTTTTGTTTACTAAGAATATTCTTATTCATTTAGTCGAGAATATACCCCAATCCACGACTGTACATGTTTCATGGCTAGATTTCGCGGTTTTGGGGCATGGTGTTTATTAACTATGTCAAGTCGCAGTAACGCGTCATTTGGTCACCGTTTTCAGAAAATATTTGTGAAACTAGGTCAACCTGTTCTCTTGCAACGGGGACTTGGTGAATTAGGCCGGGTCTTAGCTGCGTTTCATTTTGGTCACTTAGGATCACCAATTGTGATTTTGATTTCTCTGTAAAACAAGACCATCCTGCTATCTTACAACGGGAACTTGGCCTTTTATTTATTTCGTTGGGTTATGTGTGGGCATTGCTCCGCGTAGTTTTGTTATGTTGTGTTGTTACTATTTTCTGTGCTTGGCTGGTTAAGTTAAGTGCTGCCTTCCGCGTCCGATTTCCTCAAATATTTTGTCTATACCTAACATTACCTTTTATTTATATAAGAGCTGTTCTCCAGAAAAACCGGGCTTCATGACATTGTATCGTAATTATGCAATACGATTTTTAAAAAATGTCTAAAATGAGAGAAAAACTCGAGTCTTTTGATTTAATATTTGAGTAATTGGATAGTATAGTACTATCCATTTGCTTCCAGTTTTCTTTCAAATTGTGTTAAAACAACTTCTGTGGTTGCTATGGTGATCGTTTTCTAAAAAGTAATCATATCATGGAAAACAAGGATTAAGTGGCTAAAAACACTTGCTATTTTCTCCCGTAATCATACACCCAAAATTTTGAAACGTTTTATTAAAAAAGAATAATATTATGATACTAAAATGTGCCGTAATTTTAAAAGTCTACGTCAAAAATTTATCAGGAACTGGATCTTTGAAAAGCCAGTTGACGTTACGCCAAAAGCGTAGACAATGACGTTCGCGACGTCACTCAAATAGTAGGCGGTATTGGTTGGTTTAAAAAGTCTATAACTTTGTAAGTGTATGGAATAATTTGTTCAAAATTTCAGAAATGTTCATAAGAGTCTCGTTTTGCTTACCGTATATTATCAACATTTTTACAATTTTGTCAATAAGCCCGGTTTTCCTTGAGAACGCCTCAAATATATTATAATGGCCTAAAATCTTGAAATAATGTGTAAACTGTATTATTAGCCACAACGGCGAGCCAATAAGGCGAAACTTGTTTGTGCATATCATATATATTAAAATACAGAAAATAAAGCGAGTGTAAGAAATCACTTTTTAATTTCACAATATCTAACGTAATATAATTATATTTTCTAGGACCATATTGTCTAACGTGTAGTGAGGTTATATCACCTGATACCTGCGAATATGTGTCTCTGTGTGGACTACATGAGGTTAGTACAGGTAGAATAAGGGAGTTTATTTATAGAGAAGATCCTAGTAGAATTAGGCCCCGTTCTCTAGAAAATAATGCAAGAAGAAAGTTTAACTCAAATTGAGATTTTGTCAAAATCTAAGTCTGGCTTTGAGATATAGCAGGGGTCTTATTTATCAACGCTGTAAGTCTAAAACTCTGATTTAGACTTCATATTGCCAAATTTTCTATTTGCTCTCATGTTGTTACAATATACTGATTTTGATATAAATTGGTATACATGTTATGTGGGTACAACAAATAACCAGATAAGAGTTCACATAGTTAGATCTAATTGCAAAGAAATGGCGGTGATCATAAATGTTGTCAATTCTAAGTCTAAGTTTGAGTTTCAGTCTTACAATGTTGGTGCATTAGGTCCCTGAAGTTAGAACGCGTTAATATTTACTATTACCAACTTCTAGACTCAAATTTTGAGTCCATACTCCCATGGAAAGTATCTAAGGAACACATGGTAATCACACCGTTCAACCCGATACATAGAAAACAGTTGGCACATAGAAGACAGTTGTCAGTGTTTATGTACGCAAAACTCGCGGAAGTAAGTATTGCTTGTTTTTATATTCCTTTTGCAGGGTCTGAACAAAACAAAGTGTGTACATTTATTCGCAGTTAAAAGAGGTATCAGTACACAAAATTCTGAGCAAAACCGTGAATTATTTAGGGAGAAATCATGAAAAATGTATGCGATTTTTAACAAAAAACGCGTTATTTGAAACTTTGATCCCCAAAAAGGTATTTTTTGACAAATTCTTACCCTTTGACTTATACCATGACGAAATTACATCCATCCCCAGTCTATATGCAGATTTACACACTTTTATTCGTCCTTTTCGCCGAGATTTACGAGTTTAAACATGACATGGTGTCATATTTTTGAGAACAATGGAGACAGTTGATGATTAAAAAAGATCACATAGAAATCAGTCGCAAGGGTATATATGATAACAATGAAGACAGCCTGAACGCATCGTTTTTGGAGCGCAATAACATTGAAATAATTACGGTATACTTAAGTGCCAATGTGTATAACTGGAGTTTTATAATGCGCTACCAAAGTACCAATGATTTTTTTTATAAATGCCATTCACACTCATCACAGACTTGACTCAACGTATGAATCGGGACGCAATATATATGCTTGTTTTGAATATTGTTAAAATAAACGTGGTAAGTTCGGAGAGCTTCCTGACCAACGCACTTCCGTCACGTTTTTTCCACGTTCACAAATATCCTCTCCGCTTGACAACGATTTGTCATGATTTGGACATTTTTAGATCTATGAAGAAGCGTATGTAAATTTGACCTTTAAATATATCAAAAACGTCTATCGGACATGAAAGTCGAACCCCTTGAGGAACATTTTTCATACATGGCACCATGAACAAGAGTGCGTGTTTTCCTATGTCGCTGTTGGAAAGAAGCCTGTGTTTTCGCCTGTGTATTTAACGTTATGATAGCATGTACAGCATACGTATTACCCTAGAGAACACGACAAAGAAGTTAAATAATGGTTGTGTTATTTTTTTTAACTCCAGTACTACATATTTACACAAACCAACTCTCCAAAAACAATATACTATCAATACATTTATGAAACCGGTATGTACATCATAACATGTTATTTCGTTTATACTATATTTTACTTTTATATATCTTAAATCATTTTTGAATTAGAAGTAGAAAAGCGTGTGGGTATTTATTGTTACTGTCACCAATCTGACTAGGAACCTATGACACTACCTTATAATTTGACATACGCATCTAAATAAAACCCGGCTAAATATACATGTGTTGGTACATGCATTGTACTGACGTGTTCGTCACGTAAAATACGAAAGCAAGTTATCCATAAATACAATAATAAAATGCTACAAGTTGTGCAGTAGAGACAATTCTGACCTCATGTTATTACAGTTTTTGGTAAACAATTTACAAAAAACAAAATCAATGCATATAGTGATTATATGGATAAGATTACGTGTGGAATGAAATATTGTCACGTAAAATACTATTGTAGGGGTGAAATAGCATGAAAGACTAATTCGGAACAAAACTAATGCTAACTAAAGGTTGTTTAAGCATCTAAGAACGATTTATCTGTTAAAATTACAGCTTAAAATGCTAAGCATGGCTTATAGCTTCACCATTGAACATCTATATACTGTCATGTAAAATACTAGTCTTGAAACATATTTTTCAACAGCAATTAACAAGCGTCAAGCCTTTATTCTGGAAGCAAAACTTGTGTTCACATAACTCAGTTTAAATCACACATTATTTCTGAAATATATCCAGTAACTAATTCTGGTTATTTTTCTTTTTAGGTGCTTCCATGAAAGTCATGTGCAGTCGTCTGGGAAGTTGAAAAAATCCATTTGTTTCCAACGAGCTCTTCCAAATTGTACAGTGAATATTTCGTTTTTATTAATATTAAATAAAGCATTGCCAGCATGCCAATAATCAATTGTCATATTGGCTCTAATAACTCTGGATTTTTATTTGTATTTTATGTGACGAAAGTTATACGGTTATCAAACACATGATTGCTGTCATAATTTACGCTTTTTTGCCAAGTTGTGAAAGCTAATAACTTAATTTATATTTTATAAATGTAACCGATAGCATTGCTTCTCATCAACATTAATAATTGCAGTAATTTAGTACACTTTATGTTACTGCACAGACACAAAAAATTAAACACATTTTTACTCTTCAAATATCAAAAGTCAAATAGTTAGCTTGATTTCCATGTAGATTGCACAAATACTAGTTGTTTAAAGGTAATACACTTTAAAACCATGTTATGAGTCATCAAATGTAAAAGTCAAACGTAGGTTCATTAAGAAATCAAAATATTGAAATTAAATTTTACGTGACACTAAATTGTATTTTACGTGACGAACAAGATTATGCTGACCAAGCAATAGAATACACTATCGGAATAATTCTAGAATATAAATTGAGGTACACCAATGTCTTTCAAGAGTAAATATTTATTATGCCCCATATGTCAAAGGTTGACCATTTCTGTTGATGAGCAAATAATAGACCATTCGTGGTATATGTACCGTAAAAATTCAATGTCATTATAATTATGTGGCATTTCCATGAATATATTGACTGTAAACATCAAATGTGTCACAATGGCACAGAATAAGATATATTCCTTATAATTTTTATCGTTGTAATCACGTTTTTTTAAAATCCGTCACGTAAGAATACAGTCACGTAAAACTTTTTTTCGCACTAAGATGCATTTTTTCTTCATTCATTGTTAAATCCGACATGTGCCAGACATATTACAAGGAATAAATGACCATTCCTTAATAAATAAGCGAGTTGTGGCTCTCACGTAAGAGTACAACATAAATGTCCCGGTAAGGTACAGGCTTGAAATAGACTGACGTATAGTTTTTGTTCGGGTATTTTGGTAAAAAATATGTGTATTTATCGACAGTGCTTATATTAATAAACAAACTGGTTCAAATACTTTATAAATTACCACAAGCGTAAGCGTTGCTATCGCATCCACAAAACAGTGTCACGTAAAATACTTCTTGTTGGCGAAACGAACTCTGTCGAAAAGTCAAAGCAGCAAGTGCATAGCACTCTCGCGCATTTATGGGTTCATTTTCCAAATTATTTGCTTACATATAAACAACACATTTAAGATGTTTTGACTAGTTACTAATTATGAAAAGCATTTAAATTATATATTTTGTGTGGGTGACAGCCGATTTTGAGTAGGGTGTCATAACTTGTATATTTTTTCAATTCATTATTTCTAATATCATTTGTATTTATTTTTGAGGAACTATATAGTATTAGTGATAGAAATTGATTTAAGACTTCTCATACTCGATCATTCGTTTTTATAAACATTATTATAGTTAGCAGTTGGCTCAAATTTTGAGAATGCGCGAAGAGTGTGAATGGCATTTATAAAAAAGAACATTGGTAGTTTGGTAGCGCATTATAAAACTCCAGTTATACACATTGGCACTTAAGTATACCGTAATTATTTCAATGTTATTGCGCTCCAATAACATTGCGTTCAGACTGTCTTCATTGTTATCATCTATACCCTTGCGACTGATTTCTATGTGGTCTTTTTTAATCATCAACTGTCTCCATTGTTCTCAAAAATATGACACCATGTCATGTTTAAACTCTTATATCTCGGCCAAAAGGACGAATAAAAGTGTGTAAATCTGCATATAGACGGGGGATAGATGTAATTTCGTCATGGTATAAGTCAAAGGGTAAGAATTTGTCAAAAAATACCTTTTTGGGGATCAAAGTTTCAAATAACGCGTTTTTTGTTAAAAATCGCATACATTTTTCATGATTTCTCCCTAAATAATTCACGGTTTTGCTCAGAATTTTGTATACTGACACCTCTTTTAACTGCGAATAAATGTACAAACTTTGTTTTGTTCAGACCCTGCAAAAGGAATATAAAAACAAGCAATACTTACTTCCGCGAGTTTTGCGTACATAAACACTGACAACTGTCTTCTATGTGCCAACTGTTTTCTATGTATCGGGTTGAACGGTGTGGTAATATTTGAGATGATATTTAGCTCAGAATGAGATGATTTGGGAGACCTCTGAACCGTGACCTCATGGTATTCACTATATCGATGGCTAAGAATGAGAATGTCGTAAGCACAAAAAAGCTAATTTGAGAAAACAAGAAAAAACTTCCGACAATATTTCTTTACTTTATATGGTAAAACATGTTGTTTCAGCTTCAAGTATAGTTAACCTGCCAAGCTCTTATTTTCATGAAAATATGCTCTTAAGAAAGACAATGCAAAAAGTAATAGAAACGACAAACTACATTAACGATGATGCACTATGATTTCATTTCTAATACACATGGAAAACACATTGAATGTGTTTATTCATATTAAACTATAAAGAGCTTACATTAGCTACGAGCTTACGGCGGAGTAATCGTTTTGATACACACAAGCACTTATAATTATTATATGAACTTTGACTGCAACATGAAAATTGACATAACATGATACTTTATGACGTCATTCAGTACAAAATTTGCATTGTGATAATATAATAATGTAAGTTATATTGACAGGAATGCTATGTTGATCAACACGTAACCTCATTTGGAAGTGTTCGGTACAATCTTGGATGTCGTGATTCAAACGTAAGTACAGTTAACCTTCGTTATCTCGAGGAGTCGTCGGGACATATAAAATGCTTGACACAAACCAGGTGCTCGTAATAATGATACTCGACACAAACCAAGTGCTCGTAAAAATGATGCTCGACATAGACCGGGTGCTCGTAATAATGATGCTTGACATAGACCGGGTACTCGTAATAATGATGCTTGACATTAACCATGTGCTCGTTATATCGAAACTCGTCATAATTGAGCAAATCTATTGACATATACCATACAGAAATTTGCTCCACATACACGGGGCGCTCATCGTAACGCAGTTTTACTGTATCTCGAAGTGACCGCATGGAAATACACGGAAGACATGACTATGCGCTGAGGTACAGTCCAGTTAGGATAAAAATCAAGTGACGCAGTGGAACAATTCACTAGTACGGTGTTAAACAAGTATAAAGGATTATACTAACAGTTCAATACCAAACTAAACTCTACAAATTTAAGTAATTATGATTTTAATTTTTTGGGTACGCATAAACGATGACGTCACTGTCATTTATCCTAACTGGACTATAGCTTTCTTTCTACGGTGAACACGTGTATCTTTGATAAACAATACATTTTACTTTGTAAAAATGAAAAGCTATATAATATTGAATTGATGTATATTCCAAAAAAAATTACGAGATGGAGCTACATTATTGTCTGACCAGATTAAATTGAGGCTCTGGAAAATGTATGCTTATACAATTATAAAAAGTCTCAGTTTTGTGTGATTTGCTTGTATAGATAAACAATGTTTTTGAGCCGTGACGGAAGGTTAAACTTCATAGTCATGATATGTGAATATACCTGGTTAAAATCTCTTTGGGCCATGGATTGGTTAGTATCATTGATCACATATATTGCTTAATCCTGAAAACATACCCTATATCTATACTTTGAGGGCAAATCAACCTTCCTGCATAAATTAGTCTCGGCTAAAAAAACATGGTTTATCTATACAGTGCGTTTGTCACTCGCAAACAAACATTGCAATATCATAACATTGTAGATATATTTTATGTTTGTTAGAAGAGCATCAGACTTGTTTTTTTTCATGCGAAGTATATGACGTCTTTATGACGTCATCATTAAAATTAAAAATTATAATTTGATCTGATTACTAGTATCACATGTTAATTTATAATAAGTTAATGTGTGAACAATGATCTTAGGCCAATTTTTAAATTGTTCCTTCAGCAATGTAGAGCAAAGAAACGTGACGCACATGTGACGTCATCAGATCACGTGGTGAACGATGAAGCTGAAGATGGCTCTACAGATATACTCACGTGTTCCACGTGTTGCAACAAACATTTATGTAACAGCGGAGGATGTGGTAGCGTGGGTAGGTAACATTTTCCTCGAGTCGACATAAATTATCAACTAGTCTATAAATATAATCAATTTGTTGACCGACGGATTTAGCGAATACTTGTCGTAGCTGTGTCTTATCGTATAGTATTACTTGACTATTTTGACGTGAACCTGACCTTTATTCAAGAATAAATAACAAGGTGCATACTTTGAATATATCAATTTCCGCAAGCAAATCGTGCACTATCTGTATTTAAGATTTGTGTTTGTATTACATCTCGAGCGTCTTCGTGATACTCCCCGATTATGAAAACATACAATCGGTGTTGTTAACGTAGACAATATATCGACTGTTAAATTATGCTAATCAAAAGGTCAGGCTCGTGTCAAATTAGCCAAGCTGTATAACACAGTTAGGCGTTGTACTATATCAGGATGGACAAACCACGGGACCTTACGGCTAAGTCTACAAGTAAAAACATGTTCTATCTGACTTATTCTCTGTCCGATTTTCATGACATTTGTTCGACGCTCGTGTGAGAGAACTACCTGCACAACTTTAATATGTTTCGACATAATGCCACGGTGTTTGCCCGAAACCACATCAACCGCATGTATAGTTTTAAGCATAAACTGTGAACTGTATCACAATAGTATTAAGTTGGTGAGGGGGTAATACTCATTCTAGGCTTCAGCGTCGAACATGCGTCATGAAAGTCGGTCAAATTATTTGTAAGATAGATTTGTTTTGTCGACTTGGCCAAAACGTCACGTGGTATGTCCACCCTCCTATCAGCATAGTGAAATCTAGTTGTAATGTTACATACGTTACCGATAAAACACAACAACTGCAAGTAATTTCCAATTTCCATAAAATAACTCGGTAACGTTAGCGTTTTGTTCAAGAAGTTAGTGCACCGATTATCAAGTATTGATGTGTTGTTAATTTTGGAATGTTGGCCATGTTCGAATCGATATAATACGATGTAATGGTTACGAATTATTTAATTTCAATGGGACAAAATTTCGTGTTGTTTCCCCCATTTTGTGGGAGATGTAATTTCATGAATTCATTATCCACTAAGTCAGATAGGCCTACTATAGATCCATAAATATTTGTGATGGAATTTTATTTTGTGGTTCAGATCAACCACGAAATTTAATCTCCATGATGAATATAAATGATTTTACAATAATACTATGTACCAGGGGTGTTTCTTCAATAATAAAGGATATTTCGATGGCTTAGAATTAGAAGGTCGTAACTACCAAATCGATATTTTGAGAAAACACGGAAAAACTGTCTGACATTTACTCTTTACTTTTAGTAAAACAAACTTTTACAACTTCATTTTGGTCAACATGACAAGTTCAGATTTTTATGAAAATGGGCTCTTAGAAGCGCCGTGTGGTGTTTATTCTAAATATGTATGAAACTTAAAAGGTCGTAAGTGGCACTTACGACCTTCTTATTCTAAGCCATCGATTTGTTCACTTGCTCGGGTAGAACCAATGCCATTTAATTCACTCTCTCTCGTACGTCTTCAAGGTGTGACCGTGTCCTTTTATATTTCATCTGGAAACTTGATCTACATGAACGTTTTGTCCACATAATAGATTTATACATATGAACATACATACGTTTATATTTTTTGAATTGTAGGTTTTCCACCTGTGGATCAGCGGGGCAGTATATGTTTTCATTGTGATCAACAAACCATGCCCCACACGTGTGAGAAAATAAAACTCTGTGGTCGCGATCAGGTAAGTATGGAATATGGATACCTTGGCACGGAATACCCCAGATTGAAATAAGACCATCTCCAAATAGAATTAAACTCCTATCTGGTACCATCTATCAAAACAACGACCGTGGCCGAGTGGTTAGGGTGTCCACCATTGAGTGGGGTCGAAGGTTCTGATCCCGGCGATAGCTTGGTAAAAATTGATGTGGCCGGTTGGTGAGTCGCTACCTAGTTAAAGAATGATTACCGTACGCCCATCTCTATCAGGCGTCCGGCAATCCGAAAAGGGATTCGGGAGTTACTGTGTGCATGAAAAATAGGTGTCTTATAAGCCTAAATTGACTGAGGGCCAATTACCACAACACTGCACTAGTTGAGACTTACTTACATTTATGACCTAAATGAGATTGTAAAGCAAACGTGAAAGAAATGAAACTTCCAGTCCTCTTCAAAATAACATCACAATAAGCAACACTGTACTCCTTTGTGTTTTTCGTTCTCTTATGGTTGGGTTGAACATTGCGTTCTCAGGCCGATCTGGGTTTTTAAAAATATTTAAGAGCGCACTACCAAATGTATTTAACACTATAAATAATACTTGGAAGGCATGGATCATATTCTTTCAACAAGTGTGTTCCTTCGTCTGAAACACAAATGTCTGTGGTCTTGAATGACTAACCACTTATGTATGAGGATGGCCCGAATAAGACGTTTCAATAATTGTATTGTAAATTATAAAATATCGAAATGACTTTTAACTGTTTTAGTACTGTTCGGTACAAATCTACGATGTAGGTACGAGTAATCGTACTGTATGGACGTCTGGATGCCAGGCTAGATCGGTAAGTACAGGTTTGATTCCAGTGTATGCATACATTGTTGTTAATCACACAGCGCATTAATCAAATCACTCTATGAGTTCTGCTTTAGTATTGTAAGTTGGCATTTATATTTGCCATTTCTTAGGGTGTAATCCTATACATATTAGAGCACATGTACAGTGTGCGTTACTCATGAAGTTGTTCTCCGTCCTTGATTTAATTGCATATACAAAGACATTTATTGTACGTTTAACGACAATCGTATTCAGCTGAAATAACGGCGTTTTGACGTTACGCAAAATAGCTCCAACTTGGGACGCGATGTCATTACTACGCTCCTCTTTATATTAATCGGATCATTCAATATCCAATTTTTCATTTTTGCCGATTGATATTATACATGATACTATACAACGTCTTTGTATGGAAACTTTCTGGATACATGAACTTAAAACTATGTATCCAGATGGTATGAACGCTAAGATTATCTACAACATATAGATTAAGCACCTTTAACATGTGTTCTACACTATACAAATATAGCTGAAATCGTTAGTTCCTATCTTTCTGTTTGATAAATTCAATGTCTTTGTCAGGTAAATTTAAAATAAAAACAATATAAACAGGAAGTGACGTCATCAACCCTATGTCATAATATTTTGCAGGAATGCCTACATGAACAGAGTAATATTGGCCGAAATCTTGTGTTTTATTTTTACAACATTTTGACAAATCCAATGTCTTCGTCAGGTAAATTAAAAATAAAAAACAATATAAACAGGAAGTGACGTCATCAACATTATGTCATAATATTTTTGCAGGAATGCCTTCATGAACAGAGTAACATTGGTGATACAGTTGACGGCGCTGAACCCTCTCGCCGACGTTATATATCTTCATATCAAAGTACGTACTACGAGTATAATACATATACATTGACCTGATTCTGTACCTTCTTTTAGTATAAGTTCAAAGCTGATATCTACTTTATATTTATAATAATAATAATAATAATAAAGACTTTATTTATAGAGGCAACATAGTTAGGCATTTGCCCAATCTTCCCTACGAGCCTCTGAAATTAAACACATTCACATAATATATACAACAACAATAGTAACATATATATATTTATAACCCCGGGTGTATGATTTTCTAAAAGCGGTGCGTATCACGAAGACGTCAGATGCACAGTACCAACAAAAATAAGTCTCAATGACCTATATTGCACGGTTTGCCGGAGGAAAATGACAAATGTTTTCTATTCGTAGCGGAAAATTCCAAGTTGATACAAATCAACATCTCTAGATATGTCTGAAAATGATCTACCTCTTGTGGAAAGGGTCGAATTAATACGAATGTGTGGCAGAAAGTGCCGAATTGTCACGAATGCATGGCGAAAAGTGCCGAATTGTCACGTATGCATGGCGGAAAGTGCCGAATTGTCACAAATGCATGGCGGAAATTGCCGAACTGTCACGAATACATGGCGGAAAGTGCCGAACTGTCACGAATACATGGCGGATATTGCCGAATTGTCTCGAATGCATGGCGGAAAATGCCGAACTGTCACGAATGCATGGCGGAAAGTGCCGAACTGTCACGAATGTGTATTTTCTGTTACAGATGACGGTAAATGTAAGATGTCATGTTGCCAGAGTGATTTGTGTAACCGAGTATGCAGAGGTAAAAAGCATGAGTCTTCTATGAATATATGATTAAATTTTATGCGAGGGGATATATTCAAATTGCTTTGCACATGTCCGTCGGTCTGTCTGTCTGTATACCAAAATGGCTTCCGTTCAATATCTCGAGAACGCTTGCCCTTTGATATTCAAAAAACTTAACATGGTGGTTGGCTGGTAGCAGTCGATGACCTTGTTATATTTGGTGATAAATAGAAAATAAATATTTCCTTAGGATAACAATTTATATATCACAATGGGTACATCGTCGATTTTTAGAAATGGAAAACCCGTTAGTTGGAACGGCTGTTTTTCGTTTCGACAAAGTAGACATTTGATTTTATTTATACCACAATTGTGATCCATAAAAGTCATGTAGCACAGAGTAAGCATTTACGGGTTCAGGTTCAAGGGTGGAGTCATTTTTTCTGAACAGATTCCTCAATTTAACAAATTAGCCGGGTACCATTTTTTAATTTGTTACTGAAAATTGCACCGGCTATTTTGTTTCAAATGTTAACCACCTGAACGTGGCAACCATAAATGCTATTTGATTTGTATTAATCACAATGTGGTAGAAAAAATCAAATATTTACCGGAAAAGACAGCCGTCTCAAGTAAAGGTTTTTCCAGTTCTAAAATAGACGGTGTATCCAATGCATCATATCATATAATAATATGTAACTTTCTTGTTTACTCGTAAGCAAATTTAATTTACTGTTTATTTCATTCTTGATTCAAATGCTTTTTATTTCATTCCAGATAGCACACATACTGGATGAGTGGTGCATGAGTGACATTGCCGTGCCTAACTTTTATGAATATTTATGTATTTTTATGCTAACTTATTTCAATAATGATAATAGTGAATTAAATGATTTGCATATTTTACCCCACCCCCAAATAACCGAAACATCTAATTGGTTGATTCAAATTTGTTATATTGATATCTACCAATGAGATAGATGCACACATTTACATAAACGAAACATCTGATTGGTTGATTCAAATTTGTTATATTGATATCTACCAATGAGATAGATGCACACATTTATATAAACGAAACATCTGATTGGTTGATTCAAATTTGTTATATTGATATCTACCAATGAGATAGATGCACACATTTATATAAACGAAACATCTGCTAGGCTGATTCAAATTTATCATATTTATATTAACCAATGAGAAAGTTTTATTTTGTGAGTTCATTCAACATGGTCATCTGGCAAAACTCTCGAACATGTCACGAAATATCGCAATAAATTTGACATGGGCCAATATATCACAATATATCGTATATTTTGATACAGGAAATCTTGACAAACGTTTTATAAATACAATGTATGCCCAAACATGTCACAATATACTTGAGAATGAAGCATCGCATTAAATCGGCCTTATTTGTTTTTCTTAAACCATCGCAGATCCACGATATATCGGACTTGTCTAATTTAATCACAAAATATATCGGAAATTGAGACAAACTTTCAGACATTAAATTGCAATCAACGTTGCGATAAATCGGTAAATATGATAAAAAAATACAAACAATATATTGACCAATTACAAATTATACCAGAATTGTTTTGCCATTACATAAAATAACGAAATTTTCATACAAACCACCAAACATTTGCACCGAATATTTGAAAATATCGATCTTTAGTACATAGTATCGCGATATATTCACAATTAGCCGATACATAGGTAATTTGAATGAATCACTATATTACGGTGTAATATACACTTGAAACTGCATACGGTACCCTCCTGTCCAAACCGCTCGTGTCTTTAAACTTCATAATTTAATCACTTATTTTTAGGCCTAAAAGTTCGCAATATATCGTTCGTATACACACACATCTGCAATACATTGCACTTGGGCATAAAAGCTTGCAATATATCCTTTTATCATAAATTAAATATATTTTCGTTACACATCGCTGATATGCATACAATACCGCAATACATCGCAAACTGTCCCGTGATAATAATCATCAGGTAGTAATGCACACAAACCGAAAGTATCCATCAATGACAAATAGAATAAATAAGACAGTACAATATTTTTATGTAAATCCTCATAAAATTAGTGACGCCAAACGTCAAATCTCATTGCTTAATTTCGTTTTATCTGATTATGACGTCATCAAATCGCTGGCTTCGAATGAGAAGGTCGTAACTACAAAATCAATATTTTGAGTATAAGAAAAACTGTCTGAAAATCACTCTTTACTTATAGGAAAACAAGTTTTTTTAAAATTCAGTTTGATCAATATGACGACTTCCGATTTGCATGATAATAGGCTCATAAG
Organism: Spisula subtruncata; assembly: GCA_963678985.1. NCBI lineage: Eukaryota > Metazoa > Mollusca > Bivalvia > Venerida > Mactridae > Spisula > Spisula subtruncata. Next base: position 7,081,101 of record OY787677.1, read on the forward strand.
AAGCGCTTTATGATGTAGATTTCAAATATGCATTAGTCCAATAAGGTCGTAAGTGGCACATACGACCTTCTCATTCCAAGCCAACGAAATATTGAGACAATCTAGTCAATCGGTTGGTATTCATCCACGGTACGGCAACTTAAACACATGTATGCTTTGATACGATATCGAACTTGTTCGTCACTTAGTCCGTAGACAAATGGATTGACCACGTGCTGGATGAAATAGAACCGCAGGGAAAAGAAGAAGGCTATCTATCGTGTTTCAGACAATCTGTTCACGATGTTATCCGAGCTGCCGAGTACGCTGATCATGGCGAAATAAAGGACCGTTGTAAGAAAAAATGCCCCAGTTATGCCGAGGAATATCTTCGTTTGTCGAAGAATTACGGAAGCTGTTTCGGGATTCATCGTAACGTTGGCCGATCGGATGACTTTGGCTATAATCGCGTACTGCATCATGGTAACGATGAGGAGTATAACCAAGACGATTCCTACGCATATTTCAAATAGTTCCGGAAGTGACGTGTCCGCATACAACTGATCTATTTCACACAGTGTGACATTCACTATCGTCCCATTGTATATCTTTGGAAATGACCTAACACACCAGAATATCGTGACGGGGTAGGCCAAGAGCGCTGCAACCAGATAGGAGAATAAGCAGTAAACAATCGCTTGTCTTCGGCTGATCCATCTACCCTCGTCTGACATAACAAGCCATTTCCGTTCCATCGAAATGAGTAGAAGGCAGAACGTTTCAGCCGATACGGTAAAAATATTAAAGAAATCTTTAGTTTTGCAGATGGTTTTGCTTGGGTACATATACCAGAATCGATGACCGATAATTTCGCCTGGCATTGTCGTCAAAGTACACACACAATCTATGGATGCCAAAAACAAAACAAACGTCCGGTAGTTCGACGATTCGTGGTGCCGTACAAACATATATAGCACAAATTTATTAGCTAGAAACCCAACGACAGCCTCAATACCAACGAAAACAGTAACCGGAAGCAAATCGCGTGCGAACGCACTGTTCAGTTGTGAAAGTAGTTCCATTTGCCTCGTCGCCATTGTTGTGACGCGGTTCTTAAAGTAGTTCCAATTGTCTCGTGACGCGCGGGGACTGTTTTATATAACTAGTAAAACACACACTCACACAATATCCTATACAAATGTTGGTTATGATTTGATATAAATTTTAATCTGTAATTTTCATGAGTTTGAATGTGTATCGGTATCTCACCGTATCTGTTGATAAACATTTAAAACTTACCTGATTGTGACATCACTTCCGGTGTAGATTATTTCATAGAACAAATAATAAAATAAACATATATATATCACACGGTATAACCGGATGCGTGGTCGGCCGAGTGATGCGTTACGGCCGAGGTAAATACTGATGACGGGTAAGTAGTGGGGTTATATTTCTTACCAGAACTTATCGATTTCGATATTTCTAGTGGATCTTGCGATTTGTGAATGACCACAAAGGTTTAAATGTACTATTCACACATCTCCGCATGCTATCTTTGCGGAATTAATCTGATAGAGCCTGTTTATAAAAAGCGGAAGCCGAAAGATTTTTGGCGATATTTTAATAACAATAAAACAAATAAGAGTAAAAATGAGGAGGTACCTTTGTCTGATTTTAAATCTTATTTCGAAAACATGTTTAAAAACAATGTGTTTAACGGACACGGTGAATCTGAAACGTTTAACCAAAATAATGATTTTAATGATAATTCAATATTTTCGGAACTTGATGAAAACATAACCCTGGAAGAAGTTAAAAAAGCTATTCGATCTCTTAAGCGCAATAAAGCGTCTGGGGAAGATAAATTATTAAATGAATACTTCATCGAAGCTAGTGATATATTATCGGGTTATATAACTGATATATTTAATAACATTTTATCAGCAGGTATTTATCCAGAAAATTGGACCAGGGGTATAATCGTTCCCATCTTCAAAAAGGGCCGTAAAGACGAAGCTAGTAGCTACAGGGGCATAACTCTGTTGAGTAATTTTTCAAAGCTATTTACAGCAGTATTAAATAATAGAGTATCTAAATGGTGCGAAGAAAATGATAAAATTTCTGACGCACAGTTCGGCTTCAGACCGGGTAGATCAACCATTGATGCAGTATTTATACTTAACTCCATTATACAGAAAATGCTTAATGAAAACAAGAGACTATATAGTACATTTGTAGATCTAAAACAATGCTTCGATACTATTTATAGGAATGGGTTATGGTTTAAACTCTATAATTCGGGACTGCAAGGAAAATTATTACGAATTGTACGTAATATGTATCAATCGGTAAAATCATGTGTAAGACAGTGTGGTAATTTTTCAGATTTCTTTGAAATATCTGTAGGACTAAGACAAGGGGAAATTCTTTCACCTATCATGTTTTCGTTGTTTGTAGAAGACTTGGAACTTTATTTACAAGACAAGCATACTTCGGGAATAACGTTAAACGATATTTGTCTCATACTATTACTGTTCGCAGATGATATGGTAATTCTAGGATTAACACCGGAAGATTTACAAAACTCTATAAACCGTCTATCTGACTATTGTAATAAATGGGGATTAAAAGTAAATGTTGCTAAGACAAAGGTAGTTGTTTTTAGAAAACGAGGAAGACTAAAAAGAAATGAGCACTGGTATTTTGAAGGGCAGGAACTGGAATCAGTTAACGATTTTAATTACCTTGGAGTTACCTTTAACTACACAGGTAATTTTAATCTCAACGCACAAACCCTGCATGGAAAGGGATTGAGATCATTAAACGTTTTAATTTCAAACCTTAAAAAGTATAATACTAAACCTAAAACAGCTATGCAGTTATTTGATTCCCTAGTAACATCAACAGTCACATATGGTTGTGAAATATGGGGGTTTTCTAAATCAAAATTACTAGAAAATCTACACACCAAGTTCTGCAAAATCGTTTTAGGAGTCCGACAAAACGCATGTAACGCAGCAATATATGGCGAACTGGGGAGGTATCCACTTTACATTACGAGATACACAAAAATAATAAAATATTGGTTAAGAGTTATTAACAGTGAAAATATCTTCATACAAACAGTTAAACAATTTTCGCTAGATGATGTTAATAATGGGTTTTGCAATTGGTTCTCCGAAGTGAAACAACTATTGTCCAGACATGGGTTTTTGTACATATGGAACGACCCTCCTCGCGCTAAAGACTCAAAAGCATTTGTATCAAATTTCAAACAACGTCTTATTGACGAATACCTACAGGAATGGCGGGAAAATTTAAATGCAAATAATGTTCTCATACTATACAACTCATTGAAAGATTCTTTTGAAATGTCAAGTTATCTAGACGCGATAGTATCGGCAAAACTCAGATCGCAATTAACTAAAATCCGTATATCGGCTCATTGTCTGAGAGTACATACTGGTAGATATGAAAGGGAACGCGTTGATAGAAATAATCGAGTTTGTCAAATCTGCGGTACGAATGTAGTCGAGGACGAATTTCATTTCATTTTCGAATGTTCAGTTTATAACAATCTAAGAACGAAATATATAAAACCGTACTACAGAACTAGAAAAAGCATGTATAAATTAACACTGTTGTTGAACACTACAAATAAAGCAGAACTTTTGTCATTATGTAAATTTATCAAAGAATCATTAGCTATACGCACCCAACAATTAAGTATACAATAGTTAAATAATAAATAAATATCTACGATAGAATATGTCAACTTTTAAATATTTTGTTAAGTTATGTTTTCCATTGTAAATAAAAATGTGTTACGTTCAAATCGTCATTATATAGATAAACATGTATCTGTAAATAAATATTTTTGAAATGTAAATTATGAATGCAACTACACTATTACTTATACAAACCATTACAGCTTGAACTGATTACTTTTTGAAATCATAGTGATAAATTCATCTTCATATTTTGTAACTTTATTAAACATATTTAGTCCATCCACAATAGTAAATTTTGCCTTAAAGGAAGTATTAAATTGTATGTTTGTCTTTTCATCAACTATATATTATGTTTTTCGTGTATTTTTGTTTGATGTTTATCAATGTTTATCAATGTTTAGTATCGATATATATATGTTTCATTCTTATTTCATCACGTTTATTTTATGTTGTATATATATATGTTTGTTTATCATGAGAAACTGTACAGTTTAAATGAATAAACTATCCATCTATCTATCTATCTATCTATCTATCTATCTATCTATCTATCTATCTATCTATCTATCTATCTATCTATCTATCTATCTATCTATCTATCTATCTATCTATCTATCTATCTATCTATGTATAAATATTACTGTAAAATCATAATACAGTAAGATATAACGCAACATAACATAGTAAAGTACATGTATATAAATAACACATAGCTTAGAGGGCTGACATTTTTACTGTCACCCTCAAAGCTATGTGTTATTTATTTTATTATCCCGAACTTTTTTCGTCCACAATCTATTTTTGGTAGATATATTTACAGGGTACTAATCGTTACGGGTACGAATAAACTTTCTTTCAATCGATTTCATGGTATAATACCTGAATTATAAGATTGAAAGACTATGTTCCTTGTTCCCAAGTACTGAAATCGTGTGTAATTAGTTAATTACCTGATTATTTAACCGATTGAACTTTCATCATGTACGCACGTTGACCAGAAAATAAACAACTCCAATTAACCCAAAGTAAACTTTGTAGCGAAAAGTATCAATGCGTAAGATAAACCAAACTCTTGGAATATTTATCGGCACCGAATACTAGGCTGCATATGGAAAACTCGAACTAAAACATGGTTATGCGGGTACGCCGCCATGTTTGTTTTTCCATAAATATACCACGTGACATGAAAAGTACTGTCAAAAAGTACTATCACCCTGCTGACAGTAAAAAAATGTTCAATCACGTGGTGTATTGATCCGCTTGATCGTAACAGTAAGAATACTACCTGTTTGTCTATGGGAAATTAACATTACGAAAAAAGTGAGGGGTAATAATACAATATAACGCAACACAAAATAATACAGTACAATATAATACAACACAACATAATACAGTACAATATAATACAACACAACATAATACAGTACAATATAATGCAACACAACATAATACAGTACAATATAATACAACACAACATAATACAGTATAATATAATACAACCCAACATAATACAGCACAATATAATACAACCCAACATAATACAGCACAATATAATACAACACAACATAATACAGTATAATATAATACAACACAACATAATACAGTATAATATAATACAACACAACATAATACAGTATAATATAATACAACACAACATAATACAGTACAATATAACGCAACACAACATAATACAGTACAATATAACGCAGCCCAACATAGTACAGTACAATATAACGCAGCCCAACATAGTACAGTACAATATAACGCAACACAACATAGTACAGTACAATATAACGCAACCCAACGTAGTACAGTACAATATAACGCAACACAACATAGTACAGTACAATATAACGCAACCCAACATAATACAGTACAATATAATACAACACAACATAATACAGTACAATATAATACAACACAACATAATACAGTACAATATAATACGACACAACATAATACAGTACAATATAATACAACACAACATAATACAGTATAATATAACACAACACAACATAATACAGTACAATATAATGCAACACAACATAATACAGTACAATATAATGCAACACAACATAATACAGTATAATATAATACAACACAACATAATACAGTACAATATAATACAACACAACATAATACAGTACAATATAATACAACACAACATAATACAGTATAATATAATACAACACAACATAATACAGTACAATATAATACAACACAACATAATACAGTACAATATAATGCAACACAACATAATACAGTATAATATAATACAACACAACATAATACAGTACAATATAACGCAACACAACATAATACAGTACTATATAATACAACAAAACATAATACAGTACAATATAATACAACACAACATAATACAGTACAATATAACGCAGCCCAACATAATACAGTACAATATAACGCAGCCCAACATAATACAGTACATTATAACGCAACACAGCACAATGCAGTACAATATAACGCAACACAACATAGTACAGTACAATATAACGCAACACAACATAATACAGTACAATATAACACAACACAACATAATACAGTACAATATAACGCAACACAACATAATACAGTACAATATAACACAACACAACATAATACAGTATAATATAACACAACACAACATAGTACAGTACAATATAATACGACACAACATAGTACAGTACAATATAACACAACACAACATAATACAGTACAATATAATGCAACACAACATAGTACAGTACAATATAACACAACACAACATAATACAGTACAATTTAATGCAACACAACATAGTACAGTACAATATAACACAACACAACATAATACAGCACAACATAATACGACACAACATAGTACAGTACAATATAACACAACACAACATAATACAGTACAATATAATGCAACACAACATAGTACAGTACAATATAACGCAACACAACATAGTACAGTACAATATAATACAACCCAACATAATACAGTACAATATAACGCAACCCAACATAATACAGTACAATATAACGCAACACAACATAATACAGTACAATATAATACAACACAACATAGTACAGTACAATATAACGCCACCCAACATAGTACAGTACAATATAACGCAACACAACATAAAACAGTACAATATAACGCAACACAACATAAAACAGTACAATATATTACAACACAACATAGTACAGTACAATATAACGCAACACAACATAATACAGTACAGTATAACGCCACCCAACATAATACAGTACAATATAACGCAACACAACATAGTAGAGTACAATATAACGCAACACAACATAATACAGTACAATATAACGCAACACAACATAGTAGAGTACAATATACCGCAACACAACATAATACAGTACATTATAACGCAACACAGCACAATGCAGTACAATATAACGCAACACAACATAGTACAGTACAATATAACGCAACACAGCATAATACAGTACAATATAACGCAACACAACATAATACAGTACAGTATAACGCCACCCAACATAATACAGCACAATATAACGCAACACAACATAAAACAGTACAATATATTACAACACAACATAGTACAGTACAATATAACGCAACCCAACATAATACAGTACAATATAACGCAACACAACATAATACAGTACAATATAATACAACACAACATAGTACAGTACAATATAACGCCACCCAACATAGTACAGTACAATATAACGCAACACAACATAAAACAGTACAATATAACGCAACACAACATAAAACAGTACAATATATTACAACACAACATAGTACAGTACAATATAACGCAACACAACATAATACAGTACAGTATAACGCCACCCAACATAATACAGTACAATATAACGCAACACAACATAGTAGAGTACAATATAACGCAACACAACATAATGCAGTACAATATAACGCAACACAACATAGTAGAGTACAATATACCGCAACACAACATAATACAGTACATTATAACGCAACACAGCACAATGCAGTACAATATAACGCAACACAACATAGTACAGTACAATATAACGCAACACAGCATAATACAGTACAATATAACGCAACACAACATAATACAGTACAGTATAACGCCACCCAACATAATACAGCACAATATAACGCAACACAACATAAAACAGTACAATATATTACAACACAACATAGTACAGTACAATTTAACGCAACACAACATAGTACAGTACAATATATTACAACACAACATAATACAGTACATTATAACGCAACACAACATAGTACAGTATAATTTAACACAACACAACATAATACAGTACACTATAACGCAACCCAACATAATACAGTATAATATAACACAAAACAACATAGTACAACACAATATAACGCAACACAACATAGTACAGTATAATATAACGCAACACAACATACTACAGTACAATATAACGCAACACAACATAATACAGTACTATATAATACAACACAAGATAATACAGTACAATATAATACAACACAACATTATACAGTACAATATAACGCAACACATTATAATACAGTATAATATAATACAACACATTATAATACAGTATAATATAATACAACACAACATAATACAGTACAATATAATACAACACAAGATAATACAGTACAATGTAATACAACACAACATAATACAGTACAATATAATACAACACAACATAATACAGTACAATATAATACAACACAACATAATACAGTACAATATAATACAACACAACATAATACAGTACAATATAATACAACACAACATAATACAGTTCAATATAATACAACACAACAAAATACAGTACAATATAATACAACACAACATAATACAGTACAATATAATACAACACAACATAATACAGTACAATATAATACGACACAACATTATACAGTACAATATAACGCAACACATTATAATACAGTATAATATAACGCAACACAACATAGTACAGTACAATATAACGCAACACAACATAATACAGTACAATATAACGCAACACAAAATAATACAGTATAATATAACGCAACACAACAAGCACAGTACAATATAACGCAACACAACATAGTACCATACAATATAATGCAACACAACATAGTACCACACAATATAACGCAACATAATACAGCACGATATAACGCAACCCAGCATAATACAACACAATATAACGCAACCTAACACAATACAGTACAATATAACGCAACACAACATAATACAGTACAATATAACGCAGCCCAACTTAGTACCGTACAATTTAGCACAACGCAACATAATACAACACAATATAACGCAACCCAACATAATACAGTACAATATAACGCAGCCCAACTTAGTACCGTACAATATAACGCAACACAACATAATACAGTACAATATAACGCAGCCCAACTTAGTACCGTACAATTTAACACAACACAACATAATACAACGCAATATAACGCAACACAACATAATACAGTACAATATAATACAACACAACATAATACAGTACAATATAATACAACACAACATAATACAGTACAATATAACGCAACCCAACATAATACAGTACAATATAACACAACCCAACATAATACAGTACAATATAACGCAGCCCAACTTAGTACCGTACAATTTAACACAACACAACATAATACAACACAATATAACGCAACCCAACATAATAAAACACAATATAACGCAACACAATATAATGCAACACAATATAATGCAACACTAGTTTCAATTTGATATTTCCATTACCATACAATATACAGCTGTCTACATCGCAATCTTAAGGCATGAAAAATTACTGTTACATCCCCTATTAGAAACTTAAATGATGAGGTTTCCGATATATGATTGTAACCGGAAGTTGGATAGATATAAAGTTTCCTTTTGATTGAAGATGAACGCCTGTGAATATACATAGTTGTAAATACTACATCACAGGTGCGGGTCTAGCCACGGCATATTCTATGGGGTGATATGCGACTAGTGTTTTATTTTTAGTATATAGATGATAGCCTTTATTTGGAAGCCACGATGTATCCATCCATATTTTAACCAGGATCACCAGATTAGGTAGCAAGCGCTGACCACTGAGCTACGGAGGGATCAAGGCAGCTTGGTGAAATGTAAGCGACAGTCTATACGTGCAAAGCTTTGTGTTTCGTATACATCTTGCCCACATTGACAAGAGCTTGATCTATTGATTTGCATAATTTAACAGTCGATATATTGTCTGCGTTTATAACACCGATTGTATGTTTTCATAATCGGAGAGTATCACGAAGACGCTCGAGATGTAATACAAACACAAATCTGAAATACCGATATTGCACGATTAGCTTGCGGAATTTATATATTCAAAGCAAGAACCTTGTAATATATTCTTGCATAAAGGTCAGGCTCAGGTCAAAATAGCCAAGCTATGCATACTTGTGTATTTGATAAAACGATCTGCAAATAAAATGTCACAATAGGAATCTGGAAATCCGGTAACACAAGTATTCTTTTACACGTTCCGTTATCAATATAAAGGTATCTGTGTCTTGCCCCACCATTAGGTATTTACAAAATGTCAAATAAAAGTATTTGCCTAATTTAGTATAAAAACTCCAGAAACGCGTTATTTTTAAAAGAAAGCATACAAAGTCGGCGAAATCGAAAGTGGTTTAAAAATTTACATTGTATTTGCAATAAATATTTTATAAAAACAACCGCCAGTGACTTTCTATAACAGAACAACTTCGGTTGTGTAGGATCATTTGTTATTAAAAAATCAGGACTGATCTTTGTATCACCCCCCTTCTAGTAAAAATAAGACAATAGTACATGTACTATTTGAACATCCCTCGAATATAAGATTGAAAATTTGTACATTTGTATAAGTAGTAATTTCCTGCAATTGTAACTTATGTCCGTGTTACAATTATTACAAATACACAAACGACACTTTTCTTACAATCATTATAAACTACTATACTCGAACGTTTATTTTAATTATCAAATACCAGTAACACTGAGTTTTGTAAAGTAATATTGAAATTAATATTGGAATTATTTACGCAGAAATTCTAAAGAAAAACATGGGATCATTTAGGGGTTCGTCAATATCTGCTATAGTGTGCACGATTGTGGCGTTTATATTTTGTGCTGTGGGGATGTTCTCGCACCAATGGTGGCTGCAATACGTACCTAACAACGAGAAGACATTTGGTTTATTCACCATGCTCAACTGTACCAACGATTTGTGTGTACTGGCTCCTGAAGGCACTTCGAACGAAGGTAATGTTGTTTAAAAAAAAAAAAAATTGCCAGTCAGCTTTATGCTGAAATATGGCAGGCCTATATATGTGCCACTATCTGGATTTGAACCATGGTCGCCAGATTAGACGACAAGCGCACTAACCACTTAGCTACGGAGGCACAGTTTTCTAGTGCTCTATTTGTTTTCTTTTCTTACACATACTAATTATGTGTTATTCGTCTGGTGCATGCATAATGTTTTATAATGCTCGACACATATTTAACGAAGGTATTGTAGTTTATATTTCTATATGGCTTCCATGAACACTCAGAGAGGCGGTGTTCTTAGTTTAAAATCTATTTTAATATTTCGCCCAGAGGGCTTTTTTAAAAAAAAAAACGAATATTTTCTCAACTGCATTAAATGTTGCTTTATATATACAAAATGTATTAACAAAGAGTTAAACGTGTTTTATTGAGTAGTGATTGTTCCTAAATGGACTCACATATCAGAGACGGTTAAGGGAAAGAAATTATAATTCCATTCTCTATTGCAGATTTCATTGTGTTTGAACAAGCGTCAGCTTTGGTGCAGTTTATTATGCTGATTGTTTCTGGTGGTTTCCAGATGGTTGGATTCATACTAGACATTCCTGTACTAGTGATTGCTGCATCAGGGACCTTAGGCTTATCATGTGAGTATTCAATATATAAATACAAAGGGAAGTTACTCTTGATTTAAGGGGAAGTCACTCTTTGTCAGGGGCGTAGCTTGTCATATGAAAATACGCTCGTGCGTACGCTGTTTGAAAAACTGACAAACGTTAAGTGATATCAAAATGCAATAGAATAAATGCCTAGCCCGGATGAGGCATATTTTTTTATGTGATAAAATGTAATTTGTACAGAAAACTATTTAACGTGTATTGAATTGAGATTTTTTTACTCAATTTGCTTGTAAAATAACTTAAGCACTCAGTACTACCAAAGTAAAAATACAAAATTAATCATGTAGAAAATGTATTTGTGGGACATGCAGCTACTGTAAATAATGCATTTTTCTAGCTCGCTTCGCGCGCACAATACATATATTGGTGTTTATAGTACCAAGCAGAGATCAGGTTTGTGTGATACATCATGGACATAGATACGTTCATGTTTCTAACTAATTCCATAGATACATGTAGGCGAGTCAGAAAAATAGATCCTTGTTTGAAACACGGCCGTTTACCCGGCTATCCCCCTAGGATCCCCGGAATGGGGCCGTGGATGCAACTGGCATAAATCTATTTGTAAGTAAGTAACTAAGGGAATAACTTCCGAATAACTCATTGATATGGTAACTAGTTCTAAGTCTTGTTTTCACTTTCTTGCAGGTTTTTCCTCAGTTCTACAAGTGTGTATCCTATCCATAAAGTATTTCGCACTAACACGCGCCTACATGGTCACCGTCGAACAACCAATGGGCTATGTCGTATATCAAACCCTACCAATGGGATTGCTGGCCATATCTGGCTCTCTCTGTATCCCGGCTTTTGTCTGCTTGGTAATCTACAGAACGGAGGAACGAAGAATGAGGCTGAAAGCATCCGCAAACTAATCACTGTTACGGAATAGGGACCGCATAAAATGCTGAATTGAACCGCTAAATAAGCATCTTTTTCTAATTCTTAAAATCATTTATCTAACAGAGAACTAAAAGAAATGATTGAAAGCAACTGCAAACTAAACATTATCGTAGAATGGAGGACCGCAGAAAGCTGAATTTATCCGCTACATCATTCTGATGACCTCGGACTTTTTCCTATTAAATATCTAAGGGGGCAGGGGATATATTATTGGCCAATTTTGAGGTTCCGACAGGCCGCCAACAGTCAAGCGGATTTCTTGAAAACAGCAAATAAGACAATAAAGTATGTATGTGTCAGTCTCAGGGCCTATGCAACATAAATAGAAAATAACATCAAATTGCAAGGCTAACCCCTAGGGTTGTGGAGTTATGGCCCTTTGTTTTTGCCCCTACCCCTCCAAATTTTAGTCAAAAAATACAAAAGTGACCAATTTTACCCCATACACAGTATTTTTAAACCCAATGCAATCCTATTTTTGGTCCCATTTTACATAAATAGCATGTCTGACCTAGGTTAATTCAGCAAGTAAAGTGTTTCCCATACCTGCCGATTTTTTGCTATTTGCTGTCAGAGTTTTTCGCGGTTTCTAACGACGCTAAATTTGAACTTCCGCCAATGGTGGTAACCTCCATTTTGAAGAACTACAAATCCTTCAGAACCAACTGATATTTAGTTTCTATGATTGTTCAAAATATTAAACACCTTTTTTGTACAAAATAAATACAGAATTGGGTCTTTAAAATACCAATTTAATTTTTGGTGCCCATAAATAAGCCCTACACTAAAGATTTGATATTTTGAGGGACCCCCATCACCCCAATATATCCCCTGCCACCTTAAGTGTATTTACCGGAAATGGCTGTGCTTTCACGATTGCTGATACATCAATATATTCATATACTAGCCTGGATTATCCTCTCATTGAACTAGTCCCGATGCACAGAAGTCACAACCAAGTTAAATAGAAAGTGTTTGAACGTCAGATAAATCTCAAATCCTGACTCTGATTTGAGCAAAATCTCAATTTAAGATGAGATATCCACTTGCGAAGCTTCGTTAGATCTGGACCAGAGACAAAATTGTCCAGTATAGCCACACCATATGACTTTGACATCACAAACAAACGGCAATGTTTTTCAACATTGCAACTAAATTATCCGTAATTATTCCATTTTTATACCGATTTCTTTGCAAGCTCATGCATCAGTGATCTTTAGGATGCTGGAACGGTTTGCGCATGCGTCATTTGTTATAAACACAAACCTGCGTCAAAGGTATCTAAATTATATCAAATATAATTATATAATAAATATAACATATTTAATCATTTTAATGCAGCCAAGTAAAGTAGAAAAGCCTGATCAAAATCACAGTTTACGATCTGAAGAAATATTACATTACTGAATTAATGAGTGGGTTAAAGCAATAAAAAATATTCTTATTTATGCCTAATGTCTTTTTGGGGGATTGGGTTTGTTTTGTAATAATTCTTTACTGTGTTTAATGTGTTTTCGCAATACGGTTACGGTAATACTTCGTTGTGACGAGCATCGAGATCACGAGCAACCGGCCTATCTCGAGCAAATTTTAAACCAGAATTCTCTTTTTTCATCAATATATGCGCTTTGGTTATTTCGAGCACCTGGTTTATCTCGAGTATCCCGATCACTCCTCGAGATAACGAAGTTTTACTGTATTTTCATGTTGAAGTAATTCTATTTTCCACGTTTTAGTTGATTTTCACGTCATTTTCGCCAAATTTAACGAAATTTAAATAAAAAATTGCGAAATAGATAAGTCGATGACATATATTTTTTATTTAATAAAGATGAAGATCTATATCACAAGCATTACTAAATTAATAAAAAAAAGTTTAACAGCTGAAAAAAGGTTTACCTTTTTGCTATACGGTATTTCTGCAATAAATATTGGGTGGGTGGAGTAAAATAGCATTATTTATTAGACCGAAATCAAAAATACCATTTTTGGTATGTTGGTCAAGTAATACAATGTGTACCCCAACTATATTGGACCATAATCTATCATTTATATCGTAGACTTCAAATAGAAATGTAATATTTGAACACCACCTCCACATTACTAATTTTAATGTTATTATAAAAATGGTTCACATACACTTCAAACATGGCTGGTTACTCAGAAAACGAGTTTGATGACCTAGTGGGTTTTTTTTCAGCATAATTCATATCAGAATAGATTTCTTTACCATCTGTGAAAATATCAACACATTCTGATCACGGGAACCAAACCGTTTCACCATCATTAAGCCAATGTCCTAGAATATCGCATATGTTTCGAATGAAAATACGCTTGTTGTCGAACATGATTTCTTTGAAACATAGTATAATATGTACTTACAACAAATACTGATGGCCCTATGTCATGTTATATCGATGGTAAATTAATGATACCGTAATTACATTAAGTATTGCATGGACGGGCCATACAAAAAGGTGGCAACATATTAATGTTTTACTATAAATAAATAAACTAACCTATATATTAATTATTTAACATTATATTATACCTAATTAGCACCTTATGAATACCTCAGACAGAATTGATTGTAGATTTTTTATCTGGTGACCGTCGCCTAAGCAAAGCGCCACCGAGCGCTTTTATTGACTAACCATCCGTTTAATAAAATATAAAAAGCATGGATTTTTCCTCCATGGAAAGCGTTATGTAGCGCTTTACTTAGGCGATGTAGCCTTGGTCAAGAAAAAATTTGATACTCGAAATTTTCTGGACATTTTCATCAGCACATTCGGAATCACCGAAAATGACGGAATATTTAGTAGAATTTTAAGGAAAGATTTTTGTTAACGCTAATATTCTTATTGTATTTGTATAAAATTGCGATGTGTTGAAATTAACTTTCAACTACAAATTAGAAACCCTGTCTTGGAAACAGTTAACAAAGGATTAAATTAAGAAATGGCAGCCAAATCAGTAAGTGTGTTTATTTCACTTTCTTTTTCTCAAATATAACAATTGTTTTATTTGTCATACATTGTTCAACAATTTATTGGTCATACAGAGACTATAGAATAACATTATCTTGAAAATAGGCAAACTACAACCCTTTCAAAGTCATGCGAGAACGGTTGTAAATATACTATCGTCCGGCAAGTAAACTTTGCTTATCTAGGCTTAACTGGATATATCTGAGTTAATGGTATTCACCGCTATATTCTTTAGAATGGGACAGTTCCCTCTTTAGTAAGTCTTATAACTATACAAGTCACTTCAACTAACGAACTATAACAGTTACATGTACTATATAATTATGCTGAACGTTGTAGCACGGACTATAAACTAAAGTAATTTGGTAATATACATGTCTAAAACCCTGACTCGTACCCTAGACCTGTCGCCCCAAAGCCGCTCTAATGTATTAAAGTATGAAATTATAAGTATGCGAAATATACGCTGGTTGAAAGGGAATGCTTATTATTTTCATGACTTGTTTTGCCGTATTTCAGCTATTTGTATGGGTGCTGCATTGTGTATTTATCTATACAAGTTTCGGACAATTCGATCCCTTAGGTAAGTGGTAATATTTAAAAGATTAAATACAATTATTTGAACTTGTGACCTTAATGGGCTAAAATGCCAGATGACCGAGAGGTTAACATTGTCAGTGTTTAAATGAGTCCCTTCTGATTAGTTATCGCAATAAATCATACACGTTTAATTGTATAGTCTCAAAATGAGTCATACTTATTATAGAAGCCGAAAGTTAATATAATCGTAAACATTGTATCTCTTTTCTGATATATCATATGTATGCCTCGTTTGATCCTCTCATCGTTTCTTATGACGTCATTACAATTTGTTGTTTACTATGAAGTCACAACAAACGTCATACGTATTCAAACTGCGTTACTTCCAGTTCTTTTTATCTTTGTAGTCAATGTAGAAAGTTGTACGAAGTCCCTGGTTATTTCAACATACCAGGCGTCTGACAACGGTCTCATCTAATTATGACGTCATTTTTGTCAATTCTAATTATGACGTCATGTAGTTCTTTATCTTGCGTTACACACATTTCTTTGATTACTTCAGTCAATGCGGAAAGTTGTACGAAGTCCCTGTCGGTTATTTCAACATACAAAACGTCTGACGACGGTCTTATCTAATTATGACGTCATTTGAGTCAAATTTTTATTATGACGTAATGTAGTTCTTTATCTTGCATTACACACATTTCTTTGATTTTTTCAGTCAATGTAGGGTTAACGCATGCTTTTTCGTGCTATTACATCTGCAGAGTCCCGAGGGACGGTTGGTGCCCAAGCCCGTCAGGGCGAGGGCACCAACACTCCCGAGGGACTCTGCAGATGTAACAGCACGAAAAAGCATGCGTAAACGCTATTATAGCATAAAAACAACACTTTAATAGTATGTTTTTCAAAATTATGACATTTTGGCGGCACATTTTGGGCGACGTCGGAAAAACAAACGCGACGTTGCTTAGCAAACGTTACGTCATATACAAGTTTTTGTTATGAGCATCGACTTCCGATATCGGCAAATACTAAGAAAACAGTGATATTAGGGTTCGTTCACGTTTATTATTTTACTATTATAGTAAATTGATTAGCAGTTACAATTAGAATGTGAATTACAGTTCATATAACGCTGTAAATCATTTATTTTCGTCGGCTGGATCCTGAAATGAGCATACTTAAAACTGAACACCAACAGCGCGTGTGCGCGAGAATCTTTACAATAACGTACCTTTTTTCCCCGTTTAAGTATGAGCAAAATCACCGTTTTTATGCTATAATGTAGAAAGTTGTACGAAGTCGATGTTGGTTATATCAACATACCAGGCGTCATACGACGACCTCATCTAATTATGACGTCATGTGTGTCAATTTTTTATTATGACGCCATAATTATTCAATTTGTGTTACTTGCAGTTTAATTGTTTTTTCAGTTAATGTAGAAAGTTGCACGAAGTCGATGTTGGTTATTTCAACATATCAGGCGTCTGATGACGGCCTCATCTACATTCAGGGACAAGACGATAGATGTAAACATGAGACGTCATCAGGCCTCGTCATGTATGAATTTGATTTCACTGAATGCAATGTTGAATGGGTAGGTGCTTAATATTGTATACGAAATACCGACAGAGTCATTTATTGGACAGTTCTTTCAAAGTCAATAGAGAACGGGTATTAATATACTATTGTCCGGCAGGTAAGCTATGTTCATCTACGCTCATGAGGTTTAACTGAGTACACATGTGTCACACGCCGCTATTCTTTTGGATGGGATTCCTCCCTCGTTATTACGTATTGAATCGACTATAGTTACTTTCATTTTTAAACTAGATATACATGTTATAAAGTTCAATTAGTATAATGAATGGGTTTTATTTCATTTGATGTAATGGAAAACGGGTATAATCTAGGTTTAAAAAAATATCCGCATGAACTTCGGATATGTCGAGCACCTGGTGTATCTCGAACATGTTGCTTGTCCTGAAGTATCCGAAAACGAAGTTTTACAGTATGCGCCTTATTTCAGGAAATGCTGTTTAGAATCGTTCTGCAGAAGAATAAAAATTATCAAACAGGAGCAGATAAAGTAGTCCCAATATTTTGTGTGGCTGATCGGAGTGATATCATTGTAGCGAATAGTAATAACGCGTAAGTGTAACCATATCACCTATTATCAAACAGGAGCCGATAAAAGTAATCCCGATATTTTGAGTCGTTGGCCGGAGCCACAGGTCCGTGTAAAGTGTCCTAGGTCATCTCTATATACATAGTATAATACTAAGTATATAAGGGTGACCTATGACACTTTTCACGGAAATGTGGTCGGTGCGATATCATTGTACCGAATGTTGACAGTAATAATGTTTAAGTGCGACCTATAAGCACCTATGAAAAATAAACATACTGTCTGATTTGTCCTCTCTCTGATTCTAAATGTATCCCTGTTATAGCTTGGCTATTTTGACCTGAGCCTGACCTTTATGCAAAAATAGATAACACGGTTCTTGCTTTGAATATATCAATTTCCGCAAGCAAATCGTGTCATATCGGCATTTAAGATTTGTGTTTATATTACATCTCGAGCGTCTTCGTGATACTCCCCGATTATGAAAACATACAGTCGGTGTTATAAACGTAGACAATATATCGACTGTTAAATTATGGTAATCAATAGGTCAGGCTTATGTCAATGAGGCCAAGCTATAAATGTATATATGACAGTATGTCTGTATTTATCCTCAGCACCAAAGACCCTCAGGAGACTTTCGTCGCCTTATGTTTTGTGGGATAGTGTAGATACAAAAGGTGTGCTCGTTCCAGAGACACCGCTGGTTCTTTTTACATGCCAGGTGCATGTCACCCACTCATGGGACTTCGTTTTCAAGTCTTATCCGAAAGACGATTGGTTGAACAAAATTGGTCAGTCCTGGGACTCGATCCCCACATCCCGATATCAGAAGTCTAGTGCTTACCCATTGAGCTAAGCTGTTATATATGCCAACAATCTCTTCATTTTATACCCCCTCCTTATGTATACATTTGTGCTGCATGAATGGCCAAAATTGTTGATGTGAAATATATAAAAAATAATCGATCAATCAGTCAATCAAACAATAAATTATCTTAATTAATAATTTTCTTATGGCCAACAGTGAGATACCTTATGGACCGTTACATAGTTGACTTTGGGTCTATTAATAGATGACTATATTGCACCTTCAATACGATCATCTCGGCATTTATGCATTGTATATTTAATTATTTACCGGAGACATACGGAACTGGCTGAACTTTCACGATAGTTGTATTGCTACTTTTTATATATTTATATTACATATTTACATATTGACAGGGAGAAATTGGACGACAATAGTCAGAACTTGACGGTCAGACCGACAGCTGACATGTCATTCTATAAAGTCGTAGCGGAGGAAGAAGTGAGTGGACAGGAAGTGAAACTATCGGATACCCTCATTATGGCGCTAGAACTAGGCAGTCAATTTATAAGTACGTATAATAATAGTAATAATAATAATAATAATAATAATAATAATAATAATAATAGTAATGATGACTTTATTTTACGAGGTTTACACATTGTCATTTAAACACAATCTTCCATGCGGACCTCAAAACAGCTTGTAACATGAAAGTTTCAAATATATTGAATGTAACAAATGAAATAAAGTAAAACAAACATAATTAACGTATATTGGAGTAATAATTAAGTACAGTTATTAGCGGACAAGAAGTGAAAATATCAGATACCCTCATCATGGCGCTAGAAATGGGCAGTCAGTTTAATTATTACAGGTAAACTTTCCCTGATCAATTTCTGTCCGTACCGGAGCGTAGTAGTCGCCACAAGATTGTTTTATTCAGCCATGTTCTTTAATTCATTTGCTAATTCTCCTCGGAATAACCCAAATTCTCAAAACTCGGTCTCAGAGCTATCGGTCTTCGTCAGACGTACAGCCGTTGTTATTTCTCTTGGTCTCTTGTCATGACGTGCCCATCGAATGGCTATTTTGTGTTATTTGACACTGACTATGACGTCACTTAACAACACGCTAGTAATCTTTTTGAATCTTTAAAAATTCTTTATGCAAAATAATGGATCATGCAAGTATATATATGTGATCAAAATTAATAAATGTTGCCTTTTCTGTTTGTTCCAGACGATTTCGACATCAAAGCGAGGTATTGTGTGGCATCTGATATCGTCATTATTGAAAACTAGTAAGTGATACAAGTTATCTACCTCTACCCTGTATAATCCGAACACCTGGTACCGTACGAATTATGTTCTATTCTTTGATATTTTTCGCACTATTATAAACTGCTCAAATATTAGACTCGTTCAATAATCCGACTTTAACTAACATTGCACAGTTACAGGATTTTTTATTATTCGAACGGGAGCCAGTATACTCCGATACCCGGATTTATCCGAATTTTCATCCATGAACCGGGTTTTTTAGCATTTATACTATGCTCTAGTACGTGCTCTGCTCTGCGCTGCGCTGCGCTGCGCTGCTCTGCTCTGCTCACCTCTGCTCTGCTTATCTCTGCTCATCTCTGCTCTGCCCTGCCCTGCTCTGCTCTGCTCTAGTACGTGCTCTGCTCTGCTCTGCTCTGCTCTGCTCTGCTCTGCTCTGCTCTGCTCTGCTCTGCTCTGCTCTGCTCTGCTCTGCTCTGCTCTGGTTGCATTTCTACTTGTTTTTGTTATTTATAGCTGTTCAACGGACACGGATTTATTTCCGAACTTCCTACGATTCCGACAGGGGTATTTGATGAGTGAGTTCGGTGCATTCAGGACCACTAACTACGTGGGCTCGGCCATTGAAATGAACTTCACCTGTGTTCTAGAAGTATGTAAGGATTCGTGTGATGAGGTAATATATAATATCACATGACCTTCCTTGTACCCGGGTTAGTAGAACGAATACGAATAATCTTATATCACACATGTTTAGTATAACGTTATACTGCATGAGTGTATTTTGTTAATTAAATGATACGTACATTGCGTTTTTAGTGTCATGTGATATAAAGAATCTATAACTTGTTGTCAATTGATATATTTATATTAGACTCGTTCAGGAAATAACGTTATTATTTATCACGCCAGAAGCTCGCTTAATAAAGTGTTTTATATTAAAGTGGAGTTACTCGGTCCTCTTTTCGTTGTTAAAGAGGCATTCCCTATAACTAGCATATTTTTCTCAACTCTCACATTTAATGTGCTAAATGTACAAAGCACTATTAATTATCATAATTTGTCAGTAGAAAGTATGCGCAAATATGTCTCTATAATTTCAAAAGTATGGTCAAAACACCAATAATAATTAATCGCTTTCAGCGATTTATCATTATGGGGTCAAAGGGAAACAACTCGTGACTATTTTGGCTCGTTACGGAAATATGTTTTCATTTTTTCTTGGTAACTAGTGGGAGCTTTGCGTCGAAGATTTGAGGAGTTTAAGCAATAATGATTCTCAATTAATGTATAATATTCCTGAATCGATTTAAACTACCAAAGTTATAGGGACCGCCTCTTTAATGTCTGGTTTTCCAAGTTCATCATCTAATTGAACACAGATACATTTGATTCATTTTACGATGTTCTGTCCCATATTTATAACCACTAGAATTGATACATTCCTTGTTTATGCATCTCAATCCTTAGTGTGATATCTTTTTGCTTTTTCACTCATATTTTGAATTTAACTAGCTTGGCAGGTACGTAATTTTTTAGTATACATGAACTAGTAAAGCTTGTAAAATGTTGACTATATTGAGTAAAATTACGTTCGTATATGAAAAATCGATCGTTTCACAAGTACACTCTGCGTGCAAATAACTAGCTTTATTTCTCAATAAAGTGAATTCGTAGCTTAGTGGTTAGTTCGCGTATCGTCTGATTTGGCGACCCTGGTTCAAATCCTGGTGGAGACACACATAAATTAGGTATGCCTGCCATATTTCAGCAGAAAGCTGACTTGCAAATAAACTCGGTATGCACTGCATTTCAATTGGAACGATTCTAACTTCAGTTTTATATATTAATTTGTAGACTTTCTGCGGAGGGGGCGAATCGGGATGGGGACGAAAGAGGCGAAATGTAGGGGAGACAATCCATGAGAAAACTGAGATTAATCCAGAAGAAGTTAGCTCCCTTACACCAAGACACAGACGACAAGCGGAAAATTACGATATTGATGTGGGAAGGAATGTGAAAATTGTGGAAAGTTATTCGGAAATTAGTGAGTTCGGTTAAAGTCACATTATCGCTCTCCAAGCATTTTCCCGGTCATTCAGGCATTAAAAGGAATTATGGTTTTTCACAAAAAGTCGATGTTAAAGTGTAGGCTATAGAGCTATATCGGACGATATTTTTTTTAAAAAGCTTTAAAAAACGGAAAGACAATTATGTTTTCATATCAATTAGATCATTTTTCGCTTCAGTTTTAACAGAAACACTCCCTGCGATTTATTGGACATGTTATAACTGTCCATTTTCATACGAAAGTGTTCTAGAACACACTATGAAATTATAAGAATCTTCTATTTTTTGACAATTGAGTCAAAGTACACGGAACCCATCCAAAGTTTTGATTTGCAATTAAGGTAGTCTAGTATCATACTAAAAACGACGCAAGTAATTATTTTGACATTAAATGACTGTTAGAATATAGCTCTTAACACTTTAAATACTATTGAATTATTTAGGCCCATATAGCCACGCTGGGGCACACCGATGCCGCAGTGAAAATTTGACAAAATAAAAAAAAAGAAAATAAGCAGTCTCTCTAAATATGTTTTATTAGAAATAGACACTATAGAACAGATTTGCCGTGGTGAAAATTTGTCTCTTGATTCGGCCTTGTGTATATTTGTTAAAACACTTGGTCTAGACTTAGATTCAAATTATAAAAAAAGGAAAAAATACAT